>JAVDOI010000018.1:12772065-13372065 GCA_032191485.1 Leptoclinus maculatus
CTGGCTCATCAACTACTGTGTCACGCAGCGATTCATCATGTTATTGGTCACAGATGTGTTTGACAAGGGTGTGACACAACCACAGACCATCCATCCTGATCTCGTGAAATTCTAGGATTTAATAACAGATCGAAGCGAAACAAAAAGAGAGAAGCTCCACGAGACTTCTCCTGATAACAGCTTTCCTTTATCCTCGTTTCCCCCCCCCTCTCATCTCCTCCTGCCTTTAACTGTCAGCATGGCCTGTGTGAGGCCATTATGCAAATTATAGTCATCAGTGGCAGGCAGAAGCCATCTACTCGCACACACACAAAACAGAGCCATTCATAAAAACGTAGCACCTTCCCACTGAATCAAAGATACAGATAATGGAGATTTTTCAGGAGCATTCTGGTCTAACATTACTCCTGGACTCACCTCCTTTAGATGCATCTCACATCTCACTCTTCCTCCCCTCTTCCTCGCCCTCATTAGCTTCCATGCTCTTTGAGTGTCCACTCCAACCTGATCTCCTATAAGTCATCGTACACCTTTTCCTCCTTTATACATGCTTGTTAGCTAGTTTTGTCTTTTCTTGTCTCAGTTTATTCTCTCTCTCTCTTTCCCTCTCTCCAACATTCCCTCTTTCTATCGAGTCATTGAGCAGATTGTTCCTGAATTGCCATTTTTCTCCGTGTTGGAAGAAACAAAACACTCTTAAGATAGATATATTCTAAGAAAGGGAAAGAGAGATATATATTTAGGTGTATGGAGGCTACAGGTGGAGAGACGACTACACTTTTTCTGCCCTCTGGCTAGAAGCACATTCCTCTAATCACTGGGACTTCCACAAAAAAACCTTAACCCCCCGGCAAGTGCAATTATTCAAATAGCTGAGGACATTTCATCAGATGGTTTTACGTGACAGGATTTAGAGTTTCGTTGTTCTCAATCTATCTGCAAGACAACAACATTCAGCTCACATTTAAATAACGGCAAAGAATGTGGAAACTAGAGATTTCGCAATAGATTAAGAAACTAACAAACCAGGAATGTCATATTCCCAGTAACGTGCTCAGTGACCGTCCATCACGTCAGTCTTAACATTCAAGAACAGAAAACAGTCGCGTCCGATTACATCAACAGCATTACGATCACAACTGCTGCAAGCACCACAGTAACCACAGTGAACACAGTGAACACACGCCCAGCTTCCTTCCCTCGGGCCACGTAAACGCACAGGTTGGCTCCACTTCATGTTTTGACTTTACAAAACAGCACAAATGTCACCGTGGTGGCTGGTTAGCAGTGGTGGAGAAAACCCACATTTTTAAGGTTTTCCTTCCTCAACATCCTCCGTAAATTCACGAGCACAAAACATAACAAATGCAATAAATACAAAATAACAGATTCTTTAAGACATTTATCTGTTGTAGGACTTTACCAGATTACGATCGGTTTCCCGTCGTCCGGCAGCAGCAGCAGCAGCTTCATGCGACATCCAAACGTTAACGTATAAAATGATTCATTCACAGTGATCAAGTTGTGCTGAGCGACGAGAGTCCTTAGAAGATTCAACAAACCTGCAGCACACACAAGCCGGTTCAATCATTGATTTATATCACAGCTCACCGTCTACTGCTTTTGTATTTCTCTGAATCATCTCACAGAGCTTCATTCTACCACACAGGTAAGAAACCTGTAGCCACGTATGCAGACAGCAGTGTGCTGATACGACGGTCTAGATGTATCCGTTAGAGGCTTTTATACTACTTTCATTAACTGCATTTGTAATGGTGTCTTCAATAAGAAAAAGCAACGTTACATAAGTGTCAACTTTACCGAATTAATAACTGCAAAGAAGTGGGAAAAAATATAAAGGAATTAAAAGGAATAAAAAAGCTAAACTGAACACACAGATTGGAAACATGAGAGGGGTGGGACAGTGTTACCTCATTTATGCAACAAGAGGCCCTCTCTACAGTAATGTAGACACACACACACACGGAAAAACAGCAAGCAGAGAAACAGAGATGCAGGTTTGATTAAAGCAGCACATTCCCCTGATTTTTCCTTTTTCTGCTGACGCCAGCACCTCTCAATGTTACCGGGGGTCGTGTTCTGAGCACGCTGCAAATTCCCCCCCCTCCCCCCCCGCCCCCCGCATCCACCTCAACCCTGCACATTCCTGCCCCACCAGCAGGGAGGCCAGGTGTTCTGCACCATGCACGCACACACACGAACACACACACGCACACACACACCCTGCTGCTAAAGGCTAGGTTAGCTACCTTACAACTCGGCTCCATGGCTGAGGTCTACAGACACATTTACACCTGACAGAAACAAGTGAATTACAGCCATTATTTCTAGTAACATGCACGTAGACCGTGGGCCATTTCTGGGCAACTACAGTGACGAGTTGAGGTGATGCGAGATTAATCAATAGGAAGCAAACTTTGACATCTGCCCTCTTTCACCACTACCTTAGCCATCTCTTTGCACCCGCAGTACATGGTGGTATTCTCATGATAAACGATCTATCCGTGTGGTATACATTCTTTAACCACCGGCTCTCAGCAACTTGTGTGTTTAACGGTGTGTGCGATCAATATAAGCAGTGAGTTAATCAGCCTTTCATCGCCGGAGTGTAAAAGCTCCCTTGACATGACGCACCGTAAAGAACAAACAACACAAACAAACAACACGCACATAAGTATGCATGTGTGTGGGAGAGCTGATCTCGGCTCTTTTGCGTCTTAAATGTGTACGCTTACAAGAACTGTGTGTGCATGTGTGAATATCTACAGTAACCTGTGGGATCCAGCATCCACACATATTTCATGCCTAATTCTCCACAGCACAGTCTGTCGAAAGCTCAAAAATAAATCAATATTTGGCTTGAAATCATGATATTTCGATACATTTTTGCAGGCGTATAATGTACTCCGTGTACTTTATCAAACTAGGTCAAAGTTTTAAGTCCGAGTGATTTTCTTGAGCCGTTGCTGAGTCGGGCGTCAACGATCCAAACATTAAATATAACAAAGGAGTTACGCAGCCTTAAGCGCTTTGATGGCGATCATGTGAAAGCGGCTCTAGCTTTGGCCCGAAAGCACCACACAGGTCTCACAGTGACAGAGCCCGATTGTCAGGAAGTATGGAACTTTGCTAACGCACTTTTCGGCCTCATCCGGTAGCAACGTCACCGAGAATCAATGATTTTTGCCAACATTGAAGCAACAAAATCCGTCGGGCATCTCTTAGAAAAAGAGAGAGGATCGCATCATGTGACAAAGTCATGATGACTACATCACTAGTTAATCCCCTGCACCCTCAGGACAACCCTGGATTGCTATTCTTAGAAGCTATAGATGTTGAGGCCGTGATACTCGAACACTAAACCAATCAGAACTCGTTCATTACTCGTCTCCCCCAACTCTACCCGAGCACTTCTTTTCGAAGAAGCCTTGGATATTCTATTATTCTTCTTTGCAGAGAAATAGAATTAGACCGCGGCTGACAATTAAAATGAGATATCGGCAGCGAGTAGTTGAGGACGGAGTACTCGGAAGAGGCTTTTTTTTCCCCATCAGCCTAATCCTTCAGAGGTAATACAACAGTCATTTTCCAGGAAACTCTGGAGCTTTACTGAAATGTGTCCATATTACCAATGCTGTGCACTCTGCGAAAGGTCGCTTGCTCAGGCACTGAAAATAGATGCCAGATTAATTTTTCACATTTTAAAAATGAGTTCTCATAGCCAACCTGCAGGCCTATTTATACTATAGACATTTAAAAACTAACGAAAATGATGGAGAGAGAGAGCAACACGATATGATATACAAATGAAACAAAAAATATATGCAAACACAGCAACCGACGGGAAAGAAAAGAGGCGCTTTAATTCCCTGCCTGGATGCATCCAGAGGATTCCTACCTCTGGCTAGAAATGTACAGTGGGTTATGTTAATGCAACATATGCAAACACACATTTGCATTATTACGCAACTGCCTAACCCCGTCCTTCATCCAAGTGTCAATTGAAAGCCGAGTGGTATAAACCCACAATGTCTAGCAACGCTGTGAGGACAAACCGCTTCAAACTGTGGTCATCATCAGGACAAGGGGCTAAAACACACATGCACAACATCTGCTGCTTTAAAAACGTCTGGAAATGAATTTTCCAGGTGTCTTTAGCACAAATGTTCACTTCTGAAAGTGTGTGTGTGTGTGTGTGTGTCCACAGACGGGACATACTGCAGGCTTATAATCTGCTCTATTTTGCTTGTAAAAGGAACTCTGCATGATGCATAATTCAGGAAACTTGCAGCTCTACGTATAGTTTCACACTATGCTTTACACCACTCTCTCCCTCTTTGTTTTTTGAGAGATTACTGTTGAAGTCATTTTGACTTAAAAAGACGGCGATCATCACAAAATATCAGACATGGTCGTCTGCTTGCGACTTATTTCAGAAAACCCCACAGTTTAATGTATGGGTTGCTGCAGCTTGACGCTTGACGTTTGGTCTACCGCGGAGCTTTTTATGTCACGTTTACGCGCCAGACAGCAGCAAGGTTTTGACCCGCTGCGGTTCAAACCTAGAAGTTTCAGTGCAGTTGGGGAGTCATTTTTACATTTTTTTGTGCTGTGAGGAAAAACTGTGTGGTTAGCAGCACTGTGAATACTCAAGATAGAAGACCTATAAACTATCCAAATGTAAAAATCAATAACCTTACTAACCTTAAGGCGGATTAACTGCAAACTATAAACCGCAAAGCTGAACAGCCGCAGGCCCTGCTGCAACACAGGCAACTCAAAGAGGGGACGATTTGGAGAGCGGAGGTGATGATTAAACAGTTTGATTGAATGCATTATATTGCTCATGTAACAAGAAGCATGTGTGTGGGAGAAGTGTTAGGGGACATCTCTGCACCGCCGGTTGTATGAAGAGGTGAAGATGAAGAGATGGATGTGGGTGGAACACATTGTGGTTGGTAAACAGGGCCAAAACAGGAAAGCGTGGGCCCTCCTGACAATCACTTCGATGTTTCCACGCTGCTGAAAATAAGGTAAGCTGCCGGTGAAAAGAAAGACTTGAGACACTAATTAGCTGCTTTTGTGCACGTCCTGGGGTATGAAGGCAGAATCCCTTAATCCCCTTCAAGGCCACAGTTTGCTTCATACAAAAATACCAAAAAAGGTGCATGCTCAGGTGAACAGCTGATACAAATCTCCCAGCATCACCGGGCTTTTTAGGTACATTTCTGCTAGCATCACAGTACACCATCAAAGTCCTTTTCTCATAGAGCTGGCTCATCTTTGATACAGAATACAGTCAGTGAGACAACAACATGGTGCAGTTTACCAAACTAGAACTCCAACGTGCCTAACTGTGCATGTCTCGTCTTAATGAGCATGAGGTTAAATATTGCCGTTAGTGCAGACAGTAATGTTTTAATATTAATATTAACAATGCCTTTGTTGTTACATGTTCAAAACATACCAAAACATCAACGCCCTGCCTTTCCACACGAGTATATCTGCATGTACAAATACGATATCAAAACTGTTTCATTGTTGGAATTTGGAAAGCTATTGTTCTTAGGATGATTCTGTGTATTCTGCAGCATTTAGCATCTTTAAATTACCTTGGTAATGTACATGGGCTACACGTTCTTTGAAGTTTTATAAGGTTACATATGTAGGCCAGCACAGTTTATGTGTTTGTGGTAGTGTTACCAAGCAGATGGCATTTCCTCTGCAGCGTTGACCTGATATACAGCAACCTCAAACCGGGTTTCACAAACACGGGTTAAACAGCGCTTGATTTAGCCCGTTCTGCATTAATCTGATTTTACAAAAGAAGATTAGTGCAACCCCAGACCTAAGTAGGGGCTTAAACGATCCAATGAAACAGATTCAACACCAGAGTAACGCTGTTGTATAGTAGTATGTCATATATTAGTAATGCACACCGACTGTGCGTGTCTTCATTGATGATGTTGTAATGTTTGGCTGTGGAGTAACGTTTATTTGTGCAACATGATTTTATGTGTAATAGTTAGTTTCCCTTTTTTCCATTCCACTAAACATGCAAACTACTAAAGACGCCACAATGTTTGTCAGGTCTTAATGTTCTGGACTCCAATGTCCAGAAATCCCTGGAGCAGTGTGGACAGTTAAAGTTACAGTTTAAGTCTAGATGAACAAATACTTGCTTATTGACATAATAAAACTCTCTGTGAAATCACTCTTAATTGCTTTTGTTTTGTCACCTTGCTCAAGAGCACATACACAGCTATGTTTTTCTCTAGAACTGTATTATAGTTGTTGTTGTTGTTGTTGTTGTTGTTAGACTTATCATATCTAAGAGTTCTTATGTTGTTTTTAGATAACTATGACAAACAATGTATTGACTCCTCTAAACATCTATATTGTATTGAAACCCAGCTGGTGGTGCACCAAGATATTTAATACCTAAATAAAGGCCAGTCCTCAGCATCAGAAACTGGCCCCGGAATGGCCTGAATAACAAACTATAAAGTAAAATGATTGCCACTGCTCACAGTACTAGCTCAGCTAGTGTTACTCAGTTGCTAGGTTAATGCCTGAGCAAGAGGTGCTAAAACATGCAAGAGATTCATAGTCCTGTAATTAATGTGTCATAGATTAAAGTGTCCAAGAAATGTCATGTATTGTACTCTTGGTGGTAGCTTCCATGCTGGCAAATAGGCTGAGAGAGAGAGAGAGAGAGAGAGAGAGAGAGAGAGAGAGAGAGAGAGAGAGAGAGAGAGAGAGAGTCAGAGCCAGCCCCCTGCCTCATGCTGAAATCAGAGAAACCACAAGAATGTAACAGCTTCTGTTATTATCCCTCCCTGCTGTCTCGCTGCCTGATAGCCTGCCCCAGAAAACAGCAGCAAGGCAGCCTGTTTCTCCCTCACACACACGCACAATCCTGTTCTCAGGTTCTCATTTCTGACACACACAGATTCTCTCAGGGTATGGTTGTCCATTTTGCGCGCTCTTTCTTTCTGCACACACAGATACCGTAGTCCTGTATAAACTCATACACACACACACACACACACACACACACACACACACACACAGGACCTGACAGTGCAAAATCACATAGACTGCAATTTGTTTTTCCAACTGAGAATTGCTGCAAACCCAGAGCTGTCAGACACGTAGAAACATCTAGACTAAGGCCCACAAAAAAAAAAAAAGCTGATACAGAACATAACTAGCCAGCAGACACACAGTAAAATAGATCAATATATGGAAAAGATTGACCCACTGATACACTGTCCAACATATTGAGATTCAGCAACTTGTTGTGTTGCTGATCAATGCTTTAAAATACTTGTTTTCCCATAACTTTGTCCAAAGCGACGTACAACAAGTGCATTTCACAAGACCTTCTTGCGTCAAAAGGAAGCTGCAGATAGTTGCATATGTGATGTTCACCGCTGCACGTTTATGAGTTAAAGAAGGCTGAACGGACAGGGACAGAGGTTATTGTAGGAATAACTACAATAAGATAGCTTATTAGCTAGTAGTAACACTTTTTAATCTAAATCATGTTACATTTCAGCTGTCACTTTAGCCATCTATAGCTACAAGATCTATCCATCGTACCCAATTAACATCATACAGCAAGCTTACATGAGTCCCTGTTTAACTCACACCAATTAAATACTAAGGGTGTACATCACAAGTTTCATCACGATCACTTCGCATTGATGATATTGAATTGTTGATCACTGAATCGATATATTGATCCAAATTGCTGTATCTTTACGCCCCTATTAGCTACAGTCATGTTTAGCAGCTATATTGCAACAATTCATGACTAACGTTAGCCTGCTAAGGTTAGCTGACTTCTTATGCTACAGTTAACACTGGACAACTGATGTTAGCTTGCTAAGGTTAGCTGACTTCTTATGCTACAGTTAACACTGGACAACTGACGTTAGCTTGCTAAGGTTAGCCGACTTCTTATGCTACAGTTAACGCTGGACAACTGACAGTTTGCTATGGTTAGCTGACTTCTTATGCTACAGTTAACACTGGACAACTGACGTTAGCTTGCTAAGGTTAGCTGACTTCTTATGCTACAGTTAACACTGGACAACTGACGTTAGCTTGCTAAGGTTAGCCGACTTCTTATGCTACAGTTGACGCTGGACAACTGACATTAGCTTGCTATGGTTAGCTGACTTTTGGTGCTACAGTTAACAATGGAAAACTAACGTTAGCTTGCTGTAGTTAGCTGACTTTTGATGCTACATTTAACAATGGAAAACTAAAATTAGCTTGCAAAGGTTAGGTTACTTATCATGATAAAGTTAACAACGGTCAACGAGCGTTAGCTTGCTACGGTAAGCTGACTTTTTATTATAGCGCATAAGAATGTTCTGCCAGTTATGAAATTGAGTTGCAGCGTGTCTGTACATGGTTGTGAAATACAACTAAGGGGACTCTGTGAGTTAGCTTGAGGAGAGGATATTCCCTATCCTCAGGCTTTGAGTTAGAGTTGAGAAAGGTTAGGCCCCGATGTCAACAACAGAGCACAGGGAGGTACGTGTGATTGTGTGTGTGCGAGAGAGAGAGTGTGTTCCAAGCTCACATGGGCGGACACACCCTCCAAAAAAAGCATGCCCATCAGCCTTTGTAACCAGATATCTCTACGCATGTTGACAGTCATTTCCCTCTTGCTTTTTCCACTGCACCGTCTCACATGCACTGTGACTACAGTCTAAAACTAAGCAAGAGAAAATTACGGAGAAACTGAAACTGCAAAACACCTTTGTCCTGAACCAGCTGGTCATGTAGACTAGAATTCAAGACCTGTAAGGGTAAAAAGAAAGGACTGATGGATAGAAAACAAGCCCGAAAGTGGAGAAATTGGAAGCAGTATGAAATAAAAGCAGTAGCACTAATGTCTTGTGTTTTTAGACTGCTCTTTATGTCCTTGTTTGAGTTGGATATGGAATCCCTTTGCGCTTCCTCCACACATCTCCAAGCAAAACAGGCAGCGGATAAAACAAGGTTATACGATGTAAACTGTTGATGTTCCAGAAATAACCCCGTCAAATGTCACACAAAAATGTCTGAAAAAGAGGGCCGGAAACTAAAGGTTTAGAAACATGGTAACCAGTGTAAGAGTCTCTCTCAAGTGCTGCTAATTTGCCTATTTCTGATTGGGAGAGATGAATTATTTTAAGTTGGAAACAGGTTCTATAACCTAATAGATACACGAGTGTGAGTAATTTCATCAAGTTAAACTCCCCAACTGGTCACATCTCAACCGGAGATCGAAAAACAATGAAGCTTTGCTAATTCTCATGAGGGGGCGACAGCAGGAAAAGGAGCGCATCCATTTTTGTCTTTGACCCACCGTTCTTAAGCAACTGTGTCCTTTGACCTCCGGAGGTATTCAAGGCTCTTTAAGCAGCTGTTTCAAAAGGCAGACCTGAGGATCTGAAGCCAACACACACACACACACACACACACACACACACACACACACACACACACACACACACACTAAGCTCAGGTTGCACAAGCAGCAGGTTATAAAAGGGCACATGGCAATAGGTCCACAACTCTTTGCTGAGAAAATCAGAATACACCTTTTAGGAAATGGTGTATGTGTGTGTGTAAATGTAAAGAGATGGGCATGTGTTGCTGTGTGCCTTTTGGAGATAGTGGCGAGGATGTTAGCGAAGGAAAGGACAAGCCAAAACACGCACCGGAGCATAACTCTTGAGTAAAGAGTCGGGAGCCAGCTGTACTCACATACCTGAGGAGGGTAAATGTGGGGGGTGGGGCTGCAGTGGAGAGGAGTCCTCCCTTTCAGATGACAAATGTTCAGGTATAATCATCCAGTGGTTGTTCTATAACAATAAGACACGGAGCAGTGATGGTCTGGAAAGGACTGATCTCATAATCTTGCCCCCTCAGTTTGCATCTGAATGACTTGCTCTTGTTTTAGACGCTCAACACAGGTTTGATGCATTAATTCCCAACACTTGTGCATTAAAACCTTATTCCCTGAGTTCAAATTCAACAGGAGACTTCTTCAAAAAGTTGCATATGATCATCACTTTGTGAGCTACTTGCTAACATACTTGAGCGGTCACGCTGACACTGGAGCAGCAGCCATTTTGCTAAGTCCAAAACACCACAAATGAATGGCATATATTGTCCCATTGGGTTGCAAGTGTTGTGCCCATTACACAGATCAAGCACACTCGACATCAGTTGCATTTCATTGCTGAAGTTTGCACACATTTTTTGAGCATTTGAACACATACCTCATGACTCATGTTGTATCATTAGCTGAAGTTTGATTAGATGATGTTCAACGACCAATAGCAGTTCCGACTGATCAGTAACCAGTACAATACTTAAAAACTGGTTGTTGGTACCAATCCCAAAAGTCTACAGACATCTGGATGGATGAGAGTCAGACACAAGCACTTCTGCATGTTACGGAAAAGAAGGCAGCAGTAGGGATTACATTTTATTTGTTTTAGAAGTACCGCTCGGTACCCTGTCTATATGAAAACTACCCGTTTCTTTAAAACCTGCATTTATTTATTTTTTATTAATGAAGCCAAACATCTACTACTGCTTCGTATATTCCATCCACGCATCGATGTCAATCAGTTACCCCACGTCCCCTGCTGTTTGCCCACCGGTCGTCTCCCAATCCTCCATTTATCCGAAGGCCATCTCTGCGTCTACCCATGTCATATCCAGTACTAATCAATGATCACGTTAATCTTTTAATGTCTTTATGTTGCGCTGTCTTAATCCAACCTGTGCAAGGCTAGCTAAATCCCTCTCACACGCTATAATCTAGCAAGCTTTACCACTTGGCTCTGCTGGTATAATCTAGCTCTGCATTTTTCAGAAACTGGGTTAGAACACACAAGTGACTTATAACGAGGGCAGACACCGATGATGAATTGCAAAAAAATATCTAGAACCACTGCTTATGTTGCCAAGGCCTAAAGGCTTGTGGAGTAAAAAGTATCTCCTACTAAACCAGAATGTTTTGAGTTGTTTTGTAGGTGAAGGTCCGAGGAAATAGTCCACACTAGGATATCAGAAAGTAGAGTTTATTTGAATGCGATGTGCTGTACAAACCTGTAGAATTTGTTATGGCCGATACAGCAATACGGGATCACAAGACATGATTTCTGCTACACTTAATAATAAGGGTGCCAAAATTAGAGCTTGAATGTAACTGGTGGTTTCAAAGCATTTATTCTGTGTGTGAGAGAGAGTAAGAAGTAAGGGGTCCGTCTCTAGCTCCTCTCTCTGGCTGGAGAACATGCTGTTTCAGCTAATCAAACCATTATCACTGCCCACTAACGGAGAACTCAATTACCATAATGTGCAGTTTCATCTGATTAGTTATGCATGACCAAGATACACGAGAGAGAGAGAAAGAGAAAGAGAGAGAGAGAAGGGAGGGGAACAGAAGAGGTGACCCTGATCTGATAAAAAAAACATGCGTCTAACATGAAATCTTAAAATTAAACAGCTACAACCACTAAAAACTCATTTTTAGATCAGAACATTGTTGCATAAACATGAAGAATTGCTGTGATTCAATGCACTACTACCACTGTCCAACTATGAATAAATGTTGTTTATTAATAAATATAATAACAACTTTTTTTCCAGCTAGAACTGAACTCATCTACACCCAATTCAAAAGGCCACTGTTGTTTTTGTGAGTGTTCTCAAATTTCGGAATGATGCTTCAGGAAGGCTGGGCCAAATCCATTATAACAATTTATCGTCTTTTAATGAAATCATATATTGAGACATCGTGATACACGATGACATCGTCTAAATTAACAATAAGAATATTCTAACTCAAATTTCTCAGATAATAATGATTATTTTGCACATCAATTCTTAATTAAATGAGAAAATACTCATTACTTGCCACCAGAGTATACAACACCATGTGGTTATTTCATACAGACTATTTATTTTTACCAGAGAACATGCTATATCGTGATATATATCCATCAAGATATGAAACCCCATCATGCAATTATTTTTTACTACCAATCAAAACGTTGCCATTAAATTGGCACGACTCGTTTTTGTGATTTCCGGGAGCGTGAATCTGTCGAGGCACCTTCGTGCTGGCATTCTGTAGCTTGTGGTATCTTACACAGAATAAACACAGCTGTGTTTGGGGCTTGGGACACGTTTTTTTTCGCTAAAAGAGTCGTGCCACATACGCCCCAGAAACAGACCGCTAACTAGCTGCCTTTCTGAGAGCTATCTGGCTGGATATTTATGTGAATGGAGGGCTGTTTGGCTGGTTCACTTGAGGACCGCCGGACCGCCTGAAAGAACTGTAGCTCAGGACAATGATGGCGATCTGAGGCCGCCACCGGCATGTGCCACGTTAGGTCAATTGGATTTGTTCCATTCTTTACCAAAATAAGGCATATTCTGCTATCGTTTCAGAATGACTTAGTGGCAGTCATTTCATTTCAAGATGCACAACATTCAAGGAATAAGCTGGCAAAAAAAACAAAAACACCAGTAACTTGGCAACGGTCGGGTCGGTTGTGCAGCCGCTGTTAAGTGCAAGTGGCCAAACTCGGTCTATCAATGGCTCCGCTTACTGCGCTTCCCAACTGCAAATAGGACCGCGAGCTTTCCAAAGGGTTATAATAGAATGAGCAGGCAGCTGGTCCTCTTGGTTAAACAGGAACAGGCTGCTCTTTGACAGGCCTGTCACCAACAGTCAGCGTGGGTCACAGCAAGCCTGGGCTCTCTCAAATAAAGAGGACGATCTTATCGGGGATCCTAAAAAAGGTAAGCGCCACTCAATTTGAAACATACACAAGTGTGAGCCTTAATCAAGTTATAAACTTGTGCATGTGGTGGGGAAAAAAAAGCTACTTGGGTTACATTGACAAAAAATAAAAACCTACATTGTGAGGATACAAGTTAAAGTGAACAGTTTTTTTTCATAGTTCTTTTGGCAATGGATCCAAGCCTACTAATGTAAGATATGCATATCTTTGAAGTCTGATAATATATCTCGCCTGCAGCCCACCCAGCCAGTCGTCTTCTTAACCAACACTTTGGGTTAGCACCAATACTAAGCTGTCAGCGGTACGGGGGTAGGGCGTGTCTTTCCAACTTGCCAGACGTAAGGTGTCGGCATAAGATAGAGAGAAAAAGGAAGAGCAGAAGACTCAAAAGCAAAGTGGTGAAACGCAGGCGAGAGAAAGGAGGAAGTGACGGAGAGACAGAAAGAGACGCTCAGGGTGCATAAAAGACGACCTCCACCTGGACCGGCAATGTTATGACACAAAACACTGACTTCTTGTTTGATCTTTTTGGCACATAATGTCCTACGTTCTACTGTTCTGTGCCCCTCCGAGCCCATCCCACAGTGTGTACACATCTCAGCCCTTCAAGCAGACAAGAACAATGGTCGACCTTTGACTACTTCGCTATGTAGGCCGGTTTATGGTGTTTAACCGAAGACCGGCATCTTTACGCATTTCCCCTACAGGCACCAGAAAAACCTGGGCTGACAAATGATAAGTCAACCTCTGAATTGTATTGTGTTGGTTAACAACAGCCAAAACATGACTAAGAATGGCTGGAAATAAATTACAGTTTGCCCCTGCACTATAAAACCACATTTAAAAGTTGAAGAAGTTGCTTTGGGATCTGATGATACTACCAAACTCCCAATTTGCTCCCATGGGATCCTTGCCCCCTGCTACCAGGTGCAGATTATCCCCATTAACCCTGCCACACCTGGGCCTCCTCCGTCTCCCAGTGTCTCCATATCCTCTCCTCACTTTTTACTATCTGTTCTCTCTCCATGTTCCACACACACACCCACACCCACACTTCTGCTGTACACCATGGGGATGGCAGGTTCAGGTGCGCCGCTCGAGTGAACCAGGGCCATTGCCACAGGCAATTTAATCAGCAGCTGAGTCCATCCACTCCTAAAATTCAAGGCTTCTTCTGGGTTTGGAGATGGCGAAAGCAAAGCGGCTCAATCGAGGACTCTCCTCAGCACACCATTTCGGAATTTATGACGTGCATGTAAATAAAAATGGTTACACTGCACGTAAAACAAAATTCACGGAGAGAAACTTTGCTCGGCCTTATTTAGTCGTGTCAAGGTGCCAACAGCACAGCCTCTGGTTTTGTGTTCATGCAGATTCCTTCAGAAATGGATACTGCAGAAAAAGGTTATTTTTTTTTTTAAATGGCTAAAGTCTAATCTCACAGATTAAAACTGTAAAATTACACCGAATGTACACAGTATGTTGTGGGTTGGGGTGTGCCCCTGGAGGACCCCCCAAACCACAGTTTTTGGGGCTGCTGGTTTTGAGATAACCCCAAGCTACTGGGTTTCATTCACAATTCCTGAGATCCCATTCAGAACCAACTGTGACTGTAAAAAAAAAAACAGCTACGGGACCGAGGAGAGGAGAGATGGAGGCCAGACGAACCGGACAGAGCAGAGGCCCATGTGATCTCAGCAGCAGGCAGCGAGAGGAACCGACTGCGACCCAAAAAGATGTGGCACACAGGATGGTGGGGGATTACGTCATCGACAGAAAGGAGGACGGCTCATCACAGCGAACCCTCACATTCATGACTTAGCACCACATAGTTAACAGCTCCTTTTCTACCATTTACAACGCAACAACAAAATAAGCTATTTTTTTGGGATGCATGGGCGACTAAAAAGCAAGATCTTATCCCGTACACACGGGGGGCCTCTCGTGTGACATTTCTAGAATGTGACACGTACATGAGAGCACGCTGTAACAAAACGGTGGTTCACCCAAACATTTACCAATGAATGGAAAAACCTTTACATCCATTTAATCCTAAAGGGTCTGTCCCCGCTGTATCCATTTACCGCTGACGCCGATAGAAAAGAAACACAATAGCTCAGTCAAACAACACTTCCACCGAAATAACTCAATAACCACAAATGAATTGCTGTTCGGTTACACGATGAAAGGAATGTCATCTTTACGCAGCGCTTCCATTGAACGCCAACTGGACTCTGTCATTAAAGGGCTTATTGTGCACTGTGACAGTGAATGGGCTGTTAACGGTCTATTTAACTCCAATATAAATACCGTAGACTTAAAGAAGCTCGACCGAAGTTACGTTAATTCAATAGACTCACTGCACACCAAAAAACTGCGCACACTAGCTTTAAAGTAAGCTGCAAAGATATTGAATGGGCTGAGGAGCAGCTAGCTAAGAAGCAAGCTACACACAACCCACTGGTTTATTAAGGTTGTGGAATAAAATGTGTATAACGGCTCTCTGTGTGTGTATGTGAGGTTTCGCTCCCTCACACACACGTGTGGCAACAACACGGGCTATTTGGAGAAGCGTTATCCCGGTGTTATTTCGCAATATTAGCATTTTAGCCAACTTGGATAAAAGTGACAGCGCTAAGCTAGCTAGCTAGCGAGCTAACGTCAGCTGGTGGCCTGCGATTGAGTCTTTTCTTACCGTCATAAACTGCTCCAGGGGCGTCCAGTTTTTAAGGAATATGTTTTTTTTGCCGTATGAGGAAATGTTTTGAGTAGGGGCGACGTAGCCCGAACATCCAAAGATCAGTTCACCCGCTGCCGATGAAACCCGAGCATCATCACTATCACCGTCTTCATCGGTACTCGGAGTCCGGCGCTGCGCTCACACACGTCCATCCAGCAGAGCGGGGCCTCCTCCGGGCTCGACCATGCGACTGGCTCGGCGACGACGGATAATCCACAAGACAGGAGCCCCCGCGGTAACCATTGGCTAGACGCGGCGACTAAGCAGTCATTTCAGGTCGAGAGAATGAAAAATATATCCCCACGCATGCGTAAAAATGAAGGAGATGTGGTCGGCGAAACGGTTACGCGTGAAAATCTTTGGACACCGAATCACAAAAATAGGCAAATGTTGCGTTTGTGACTTTCCTAACGTGAGCCTCTCCGTTGTTGTCAGCGTTCCGTGGTCTCTCCGCAGCTGCTTTGCCTGCCTGCCTTGCAGCACAGCAGCGATCAGCATAGCGACGTAATGGCGCAAACCGAGCGCAGAGGGGCGGGGCCACCGAGCGGGAGGCGCGCTGTTTGGTTGCTTTTTTTGAGCACACCCAGGTAGAGTTTCTCCAAAATATAATCTGAAATATAATCCCACATTTAGTTGCATTGTAACCCGTATGAAGAGCACAATGTCATTTATGTTGCAGCTCGTGTAGAATATGTATAATATATTGCAGAATGTATTTATTACTTCAGTTTGTTCACATTCTGTAAACAAAATAAAATATTACCATATTATTTAGGCAGTTATTTGCTAGTGCACATACATTAGCTGTCATCTGAATAGTAGAAAATGAGGTGCTGTATTGAAAATGCAATTTGCATATATATTCTGGTATGTATTGTGAAATCCTTCTGTGTACCTTGAATATGTTTGAACGCTCTATTTTTTGTGTACAGGTCAAACACATTGCATAACGATATGTCATACTCCTAAAAATATAATAATATAGAATTTGATTTCCTTTTTTTTTAAAAGGCCACTGGAATAAAATATATTAGATTAAATGTTCTCAACTGTTTTTTCTACAGTATTTGCAGATGGCATTGGCAGCGGGAATTGATGTCATCCATATTATGGCTGATACTGTTACTTGCACACACACACTTGGATGTTTGTCTTAATTGGAATGTATTTTTAACTTGATTTAATTTTTTTTAAAGAGCCCTGTCCCTACGGGGAGTCTTGATCTCAGCATGAATATCATGTGTGTAACTTTTCAAATTAATGTAATAATGAAAGTGACATTCAACCCTTTCTTTCTTGTTCTCATTCACTTCAAGTCCAAGCCTGTCCATTCAGACCAAATGAATGTGCAGCCCTGTCATTCATGAGACACCATAAAGCAGAGGTCTTCAACAGGGGGTCCGCGACCCCTAGGGGGTCCGCGGAGGTACTGAAGGGGGTCCGCGGAATTTTTGGTTGATTAGACAATTTTTTCATTTAATTTTTTTCCAAAAATGAATATGTCCATTATTTTAATAGTTCAGTATTGTATGCAAGATAACAGGTATGTGTATGCATGGCAGTGGCACTAATAGGCCATCACTCATTTTCGTTTCCACATTTATGTTTAAAATGAAAACATCAATTTGAATAGCTTGTGTGCATGATTATCATGCAACTGACAGACAATGTTGATATTGGCATTGTTATCAGCCGACAAGGTACGTTTATAAATGGCAGTGGCACGGCCACCCTACTCACTGTACCTTGCACACGTTTAAAATAAAAACATGAATATATGAACCTGTGTATTATTTGAATAGCTTAGTATTAAATGCACAATAAAGAGGTATGTTTATACATCGCACTAGGCCCAGTTTAATATAAAACACAATTTTATACAATATATATAGTCGGGGGTCCCTGCTCCATCTCTCTTTGGGGGTCCTGGGCCTGAAAAACGTTGAAGACCCCTGCCATAAAGGAAAGAGAGTAACGTGTTGTGAGAGTGGTGATGTGGGCTGTACTGACCTCAAGTGGCTTGAAAAAGAAACAGCCTACAATACAACTAACAATGGGCCATTGTACAGTAACTCTGTTTGGCATACAATGAAGTGAGCAGATGAAGCGGAGTAGTGAGAGCGAGACAATAAGCCCAGTGTTGTTGATATGCATATCCCAAAAGCCACTTTATAGTCGAGGAATAGATGGAGGAGACCTAAAATAAACCACTCAGAGCGCTCATAACATTTCTTATCAGCTATGTATTCATTCATGTTTTTCCCCCACTGAGTTGTCAATATAGTATTATAAGGGGGTTATTTTGGAAACACGAATATATATATTTAGTTCACATACTGAGCATTTCTTGATGAAGGGTGCAGGGTGTCAAAGCCCACAATCTGCTGCATAATCGTGGATATGGAACAAATTCTGCATCTTGCTCAAGGGCAGTCTGACTTGCTGTCAGCGAACGCTGAACCCAAGCTGTCCTGATTAAGAACAGTCCCTCCACTCCACCAGTTCTGCCGTCCGAGTGCTTTTTATATCCAGATTTGATCTGAACATATGCCTTTTTGTTGTGATTCCATTGAGCCATTGAAGGAAAACACAGCGGGTTGTAGAGTCCACCGAGTGTGTACTTCTACGGCACGGTCTACCCGAGGACAGTGATGTAAAAAGTCGCTGTACGTCTGTCTCACAACACTATTAATTATATGCGTCTATATTTAGATCAGTCCACAGGGTATAGATTGGAACTGTAATTAAAGCACCATATCTGCACCTTGTTAATATGCAGAAAGACGACCTAAGGGAACTATACGAGTTCTGAGCCACAATAAGCTGCATATTAAGATTATTATCGCTAAATAAATTAGTTAGGGTCATGCAAATGATGTGTGGGTAGAGAGAGTGTTACTCTCCTTAAACGTTATTTGAGACCTGACCTGAGAGGAATAAAAGAATGCTGATGTTCATTAAAGTGAACACAATTAGATGTTTTTCATAAAAGGACAAATGGCTATAGGTAAATAACTATGCATGACCAATAAATATATGTACGGAAAGATTTTGTCATTTGAGTGACCGACCTGTTTAACAAAGTGTTTTGCAACGCTGATCATTCCGAACAGGTTCTAATTGTAATATCTAGAGACAAAGAACAATGACATCTTATTCTGCGTGACAAAGACTGGTCACTCACATCTATTCAACAACATATATTTTATCACATGCTCCGAAATAGGTTTCAAAAATGTTTATTTTTTTTACATTGAGAAATCAACTAAATGTCTTTAGTTGGATAAATAAGTCACCAGTCATACTGGTCACTAAATCTAAGTCTTGTCATTTGTATTGTTCTACTTCCGGATTCATAAAACGCACAAAATAGCATTCAGCACACGTAGGATGACGTATAAGAAATTCTTACGGCCAGGATTTTTTGCTTCAAAAAAAGCTCAGGAACACTCCTACTCTGCTATCTTTTAACAGTCTCCTCAGCGATGAACTTCAGGACTTCCTCCCACTTCTTCTCAAGCTTTTTCCTCTCTCAGCAGAGTGAGGATGCCTTCCCTCCTGGATGTGTACGATGTGTGTTTCAGCTGAAGGAGGTGAGCGGGAAACAAGTTGCCACTCAGAGCATACATCTCTTCTCCCTTCTGCCCCATCAGGGAGCGCAGTGTCTTGTTTCTGGACAGAATCTTGTCGTAAAACTCCACCCCTCCTTTGGCGTAATCACGGGACACTCCCGCCGCACGCCGGTCTGAGTTATAGTCGATCCACTGGCTGACGGCGTCCGAGGTGAGGCAATAGGACACGGCTCCGAGCCCCAGCGCCACAACGTTCACACCGCCGCGAAGCAGTAGAGGCCCAGCGTGGATCCCGAACAACTGCTTCATGAGCACGCTGTACACCCAGACCCCACCCAGGCAGAACGGGGCCACAGCAGCACTCATTACAGGTCCTCCGGACTGCAAGCGGGCCACTTCCCGTGCTATGGCGAACTTCTGCGCATCAAGGGAAAACACCAGGGCCTCCTGTAGAGCCGAGCCGGTATCGCTGCTCCAGTCCACCATTTTGCCGTTGATGAAGATGTTGCGGTTGGTGATTCCGCTCGGGTCCTCGGGCGTGCTGTTAAAGTTTGCTGGGATGCCAATTTGGGACCCGGTAGAAAGCCAAGGCACACCAGCACCAACCGGATGAAACCCAAAGGAGGCGAAGGCAGAGAAGTTCTTGGGTGAGCTGATACCACCGTCCTTCAACACCTACAAATGACAACATGGGAATTTGGATTTTATTGTTTTGTGAATGGAAGGTATGCTTTGAGTGCTGTGATTTATTTAAATTTGACTATTCTTCTTACTTCAGCTATTGGGAAAAGGTTGTGCATCCATACAATGCCAGCAACCCTGACGTCATAACCGTTGCTAGAATATACTGCTTTTTAACGGTTTACAATAATTTCTAGGTATAATGTCCTTTGGGTCTTTTATCTCATCTGAACCATCTGCAAGCAATTGTACAAATCTATTTTAGCTAAGCAACTGTTATTAAATGTAACCATGGAGGTCGATTGGACAACACTACCTGCTGGAAAACCTCCTGGAGCTTTTCCGACAGCGTGACCGGTTCTCCTTTGGACCAGGCCTGATAGAGCTGACGGTAGGAGATGTCGGGGAAAGCGTGGTAGAACATGTTGGCCGCGAAGACCCCGCCACAGCTCGCCACAAGCAGCGGAGTCCTGTACTTCTGAAGAAGCACGGCGTACTTGAGGAAGCGTGACGCCATGTCACGTCTTTGTTTTTGATTGATTTTGTGTCCGTCGGGCGCCACAGGCTTCAACAGGAGGCATCTGTGAAGGAGGCAGAAAAGGTTAGGTAGAGTGTGTTAAGTGTCTCTCTCAAGGACACTTGAGGCGGGATTTGAACCTTTGTCGTCCCGTTGAAGGAATCTTCTCTTTAACCACTCGGCCTCTGTAGCATCACCTTCATCACACAGTATATTCAGATGGCCCCAGCTAACAGGTGTACATGACATGGTCATTGTGTTTTACAGTTAACAAAGAAGACATTAACTGACAGATGGAGAAGATAACAGCAGACACAACTAATGCATAATATATTACTATTTGTTCCAGTCCACAGATGAAGATAACTGCAGAGATTTAGCCGCATACCAAGAGAGGATAAGAGACAGAGCATCGTGGTTTGGCTTCAGTTGTTCACGACATTTTTCTGAACTTATTTGATTGTATAGTTTGAGTGAAAAGGCCAATGAAATCTCTGCTTCCAGATGACATTTAAGACCAGATCAATTTAAGTATTACATTTATTTTGTTATTTATAATTACATTTTACAATTAAATAATATAAATTAAATCATTTATATTTTAATAAATACTATTGATAAATAATATTTATAAATAATTGATACATAATAATATTATAATAATAAACAATACATAATACATATTTATATTAAAATATTTAATAATAGTTTACGTCTATTTTTATACCAATAAATCGCTGTCTCTAGGCATTTAACGTCGCTAAAAACTGCTGCAAACTGACACACCGGGTTTGTAAGTTTACTCCACATTATCTAACGCTACATTGTAAAGCAACCGTAGCTAACTGACCCGATAATAAGGAAATGCTCGAACCGGTTTAGCGGTTAGCTCACTGAGTGCAAACACATTGGGGCTAAAAACAACAGGAATTGTTGTCTTTATAGCCAAAAACAACCCATTAAATTACACTCACGTGCTCTTCACATCCCTGCAAGGACATCCGTAGTTCTTACACGACAGAAAGCCCTGTCCGTAAAGCGATCAGCTGTCGTCACGGTGTTGCACGACAGTTTTACGACAGAAGCTTTTGAAGAGCAGCTGTATTCAGAAAGAGAGCATGTTGAATTTAGGAGCACAGAATATTAATACAAATGGCAGCATTCCTGAAATGTAATAATATAATACAGAAACTAAATAAAGAGGGACCGAGTTGTACAACATGAACCGTACTACTTAGCCAGGCTAAGAGCTTTCCATTTAAACCACAGATCAATGTAAGATTAATAAACACTGCAAAGATGTCTGCAATGATTTGTTATAGAACAATAGCAGATTTCACCTGTTAAGCTGTCGACCTTCACACATCCTGATGAAATGTATTATAAATTCACACATCTTTTTCAGAGTTTCAAAGTGTTTTATTGTTTTAGTTCATAACAAACAAAAATTCCTTTTATACACTTACAAAGTTGCATATAAAGGCAGTGTTTATAACAAAAGACACTTCAACAGTGTGGCAGATAAATGAAGAACTTAACTGTTCAATACAACAATATGTGACCACCACGGTACCACCGCCCTGATGGTACCTTAACAAAGTGCAAGAATAAGAAAAATACAAAAACAAAACTATGTAAATTCAAATTTGAGTCACTCCCTGCGACCGTTTGGTTAGAGAGAAAAGGTCCCCGGTGTAGCTTGGTCAGTTCACAATCATGGTCATATTTAAGACCACTCGTATTCATGCAGCTTTGCATAACATTCTCAGTTACTGACACTGCATTTTGTAGTTTTTAGTACATTTTACATTGCACACATCTCTGAACACACACATTTCCATCATTAATTGTTCCCAATACCGCTGCTCTTGTTTGATAAAAATAATAAAACAAACCAAAAAGTGGAGTAATAGTCTGTTCTTTTTTGACAGATATGAATGGCAATTAGTTACAACAAAGGCACTCCAAACGTGTGGCAGATAAATGCAAAAAAAAAGATGCGATCAATCAAAACACTGTTGAACGCAGCAGTATGTGACCACCACGGTACCACCGCCCTGATGCTACCGTAACAAAGTGCAAGATAAAGAAAAATACAAACACAAAAACAGCAACAAAGTTGCCAAATACGTAACTTGAAAATGGAGTAAAGCCCTGCTGTGGTTGGAAAAGGCTCCCAGTGTCGCTTCAGCACACAAGCATGGTCATTGTTAAGACCACTTGTATCTTTTGAAGTTTTGCATAACAATTTCAGTTTTTTTTTGTATATTTTACATTGCACAAATCTATAAACATACAATGTATATAACTCAATGTTCCCAGTACTGCTTCATTCTAGACCCACACATATGTGCAGGTGTACATTCAGCTTTCCGGTTTTCACAATCTTCATTCATTTGACTATTCTTTAATTGTAACCCTTTACTTTTGTGCTTCAATAGTGACCCCCACAGAGACAAAAAACAAGTTCCCTGGCTTGAGAAAAATAAGAAAAGTGATAGTCTTCTCTTTCTTTTGACAGCTGGATGACAAGCAGGTTCCTCACCAAACCGCTTTGATCTGGTGATTGTCCACCGGTCGTGTTAACGTCACGGTGAGATCCGCTGGCAGTATCTTCATTGGGTGGGTATCCCAGGTGTTGATGTACGGGAACAGCCTGTCGGTGAACGTGTGCGTGAAGGTATGAATGGGTGCGTTAGCGTCTCGATCGAGGATGGACAGCGTCCCTCTGTCCCAGTCCAGCTGCACTCTGACCCTATTGAGGGGTTTCTTCAGTGGGAGGACAGACACTTGGCATGACGGGGAGAACGCAGACAATTTACCTTTACAGAACCTCACCATCCACAACCCAGGCGTGATGTCTCCCGTCTTCTGGGCATCCGGTGCCATGACCCCCAGAGCCCACACGCGGTTGCTCCCGACCTCCACGTCCCAGCAGTGGCTCCCCGAGGTGAAGCCCTCAGAGCCCAGGACGCTGCGGTGGCCCTCTATCCTCTCCGGGGTCGCATCGAGAGGCGGTTTTGGCCTACACTTCGCCCTGGTCAAACCTTCAGACAGCAGCAGCTCTGGGTGGGCAGTGTCGGGGTTCAGGATCACAGGGGTGTACGACACCATCTGTTTCATCTTGCACCACACGTTGAACGTCATGTTCCCCAGGTGTTTGGCCACTTCGATCCGGGCCACCGTGACCCGCTCCGGGTCGTCCGGCAGGGGGCGCTCAGCTGCTCTCGTTAAAGCGTTGACGTTAAGGAGGAGTGACGTGTCGTCATCTCGCAGCCCGTCCTCTATGGTTTTGATGGTGCTTTCCAGGGCGATTACCTCACCGGTCAAACCTGCAATCTTATCTTTGATCACCTGCCTTTTACGCGCCTCTTCTTCCTTCAGTGCGTGGATCCTGAACTCTTTTTCCAGATTTAGAAAGTCCTGAAGCATGCTGAACTCTTGTATTATGGCCACCTCTGTGCCCCAAGTTTGACTACGAATGGCATCATCCGATTTTTCCAACTCAAGTTTCACGTTAGTAAAGAGTTGCACTTTATCCCGTGACTGGCACACGTATTCCCGCAGATCGTTTCTGTACGACTCCGCGGCTTCGTCCACGGGGGTAAAACTGTGGTTCGTGTGCCGTCTCGAGTCTCTGCAGACGACGCAGACGGGCGCCCGGTGGTCCAGGCAGAAGAGTTTGAGCGGCTCCGCGTGCAGACGGCACACGAGCCCGGATTCCACCTCCAGCAGAAAGGCTTCGCACAAGTTCTTCAGCACGAGGTTGCGAGGCGGCGCTTTGGTGAAAGACACCGTGTTGCAAATGGGACACGGGCGATTCAGTTTCGTCCCCCACCATTTCTGCACGCAGACGTTGCAGAAGCTGTGGCTGCAGCGGAGAAGAACCGGGTCTCTGAAGATATCCTGGCAAATCGGACAGCAGAGCTCATCTCTGGGCGCCGACCAAGCTGGAGCCATGTTCTTCTTTTTGTTGCTTTTTTCTTTCACTTTTGTTTGTTTTTTTCAGACCCCGCGTGACACACTTGAAGTTTGCTGCAGTAAACACAACCTCAAGGATATAAAGTAAGGTGAAGTCACGCCTCTTCCGGTGTCCCACGGGATCTTATTTTGATAAAAAATGGCCCAATCCCAATGTCCCCTTTAAGGCATATCACGTTACCATGAAAACAGGCTCGTTTGTATGGAAGCCCATTCCTGACAGCAAAAAAAAAATAAGATCACAAAAAAAAAAAAAAAAAAAATAGTAACTTAAAAAAAAAAAAAAAAAAATGTAATTCACAAAAAAAAATAAAAAAAAAATAATAATAATAATTCTAATAATTTTTTTTTTTTTTTATTATACTTTTTTTCCACCAGCAAAAAAACCCCCAAAAACTTTAAAAAAGCCACGTTTTAAAGAAGTCTTCAATGTACTCACAATCCATTCATATGTCATAGCTGCTTCTATGACTGTTGTGTTAAAGTATCTCATAATTTCGACTTTCTATAGCAACTGGAAAAATCTGGTCAGTGTTATGGTTACAGATGGATGCACCAACATTTTTTTTTTTTTGCTGGTGGAAAAAAAGTAAAATTAAAAAATTATTAGAATTATTATTATTTATTTTGTGGGTGGATTATTTTTATTTTTTTTTTTTATTTTTTTTAGTGATCTTATTTATTTTTTTGTGATTTTTATTTTATTTTTTGCTGGTGGAAATGGGCTTCCATACATTCGACATAAACCAGGCGTGCGCAGAATCGATCACCGGCGATCGGCGCACAATGCATGCCGGGTAGATTTGCGTCCGATTTGCTCTGACGTCATGAAAACGTGAGCAACGATAATCTCACGAGAGCGAGGCGGCCGCAGATTTTAGAGCCAGGCGCTGCAGAATTGCTCTCCACTTGACCCCAGGGCATGATGGGAAAGTTCTGTCTGTCTTCGGATCAAAGAGCTGATTGGCTCTTAGATTGAGATCAAACAACACTTTAAGTAGAAAATCCTAATTTTCTGTGTAATTGTAATAACGGGCGGCCGTGGCTCAATGGGTAGAGAGGGTCGGCGGTTCGATCCTTGGCTGCTACATGTAGCTACTATGCCGAAGTGTCCCTGAGCAAGACACTGACTGCTCCCAGGGCAAAAACAGCACCTTGCCATACAAAGACAGTGGCCTTGCACTATACACAAGGGGCTATTGTTATATATTAGCTATGGTCCCAACTGTTAGTGTTCAGTTTCAGCTTTTCTCCTCTTATCTAACTAGTTAGGGGACCTTATGTCATGGCCACAGTTTCCCTCTGGGATTAATAAAGTACTCTATTTATCTGTCTTCTTCTTTGTGCTCATGTTTCCTCCTGTAGGTTTATTGGAAAATAAAGTGTTGCCCTTGGGAGCATTTCTAATGCCTCTCAACAGCTCTCAACATGGCGACAGCTGAGCCGTCGGGTCGCCGCTAACAGCGTTAACAGCACTAAGTGCTGACAGAGCTAACAGTGTTTACCTGAGGGGGAACTGAAGGGTGGGTGCTCTGAATCCCGTATATTTAGGAGAGGAGAATGGAGAATTACTCTTTGTGACAGTCTTCACTGTAACATTCAGCACCGGAGCATTGATTCTCCACTACAGTCTGAATGCCCAAGAGTTCCCATTAGCTGCAACTGCTTTACATTTATATTGAACAAACTATTTGAAGTAACAGGTTAGTTTCACTTCAAGAAGGACAGGAAGAGGATATTGCTGCAACTATTTAAAGCTTTGCTCAGTCATGCATTTGTGCTGCATGACGTTTTTCTGTTGTTCCTCTCAACATCATCATTTTCCTTCCTTCCAATGAAACGAATAAAAATAGTGAAATCATGACATGTAAACTGTTTATGAGAGCAATAATGTACTCTCCTAGTTTAATACTGTAAAAAAAGAATATAGTAATGGCACAATGCAAGATTTTACTTCTCAATTTTCAAAAGTGAGATGCATCAGGTCACAGTTGAACCAAAGGTTAACTTTCAAGCAGGAAACGCATACTTGACTTTGTTGGTCAAACAGGATTCAGTTGAAGTGAATGAGGGATGGAGTGAACATTTGCGGAGACGGGTGCAAGTGTGAATGTGCTTTTTATCAGGAAATCCAGGATGGAGGGTTGGGATTATTCTTCCCTCCCCTGATGTCCCTGAACAAGGAACTTTGGGCCCCTGGGCCTGTGCTCTGAAGGCTCGTTCAGTAGTCCATCCATGAGTATCAATTGGTAGAACACAAACTGAATTATTCTAAGAGAAAAATGAGGAACAAATCAGGTGGAACTCACCAGAATAACATTAAAGCCGGTCTCCCTCACATCTTTTTCTCGAGCTGCTGCTGTCATCTGTGGGTGTGATGAATACATGGGAACGGTTCATTACAGCCCTATTGGTATTTTATAAGAGACTACTGCAATTACTGTGTGTTGTTGCACACATGCATATGTTCAAAGCGCCACATTTCTCTAGATCAAGTCAAACATGCAGGCAATCCAATGCAAATTAGAAAAAAGGGGAAGGGGGCGAGTACGTATGTGTGGTTGCTGCTGATCTGTAACGATGTGTGTTTCCTTTGAGGAGCTCTGAGACGTGCATACATGCCCGTGAGCTGCTGTAAAATTGTAATGGTGTAGCTGAGCTTGGTGCTTATGCACAGGATGCAAATGGAAGGTGGAACCAGGTACAAAACAGCTGATTTCAATGTGCTGACTGGCGGCACACATGGTGGTGGTGTCGTGGTAGAGGAGGAAGTGAAAGTTGTGCAGTAAGACAGCAGTGAGATAACTGTCAGTATTTTAGAGCATCTTATTGCATTATATACCGTCTGGACTTCTAACTATGTAAGATTGCAATGTGCAACTGCTGAAACAGTAAAGATATTTTTGTATTCTGAGGGTTTTCATCGACATGGGGCCGTGGATGAACGTTGGTATTCTAATGACAAATTAGAATGGTGCTGGTTTTGAGCTGGAGGTGTGATGTGGTCGGGTGGCCTAACACCCTTTTAAGAGAATGTGTGTACTTGTAGATTACAGCCCAGCAACACATTGAGCACATTAGGAGTGGGTGTACTTTTTTACGTTTTTTAAACCCACTGACTGTGATCAAGTGATCACTCAGACCCAGTTTTGAAAGCCAGTGTTTTTATTCATTTTATTTTATTTATTTAGGCAATTCACTTTTGCTTCATCGACAAATTCTCAACATAAAGTCTACACAAGATCAAACTTTATTGATCCCCAGCGTGGATATTCAGCTGTTGTGGACACACAAGGACAGCAATACAGATAAATAGAGAAAGTAAAAGAAATATATAGTGAGAGGTATGTCTCACCAAAATAAAACAAAGTAGCACAACACAAGAGCATTTGGAGACAGAAATTACAAAGTAAAGTAACGGTAATGTGGTTAAAATGACAATAGTGGGAATAATGATACAAATCACTGTAGCGTATTAACACAATATAGTGTAAAACTGTAAATTATGATACTGTAGTTTGGGATATGAGATATAGTATGAGGTGAAAGGTATAATATAGTATAACGTATAGTATTGTACAACAGTATAACAAAGAACATCTGCAGGGAAGATAAACGGCAATAACGCTCCCCCATTGGAATCTGGGATTATACAAATTTGCATTAAAGTAATAGGGTTCGCCTTGTTATCCATTTTAACAAAAAGCATATTTTATCCTCTCAAACCCTCATCCTCTGTTCTTTGAGCTCAGTTTACTCCTATCCAACCTGCAGTGTATCTCTTCATTAAAATACAAATATTAAAAACTGATGCTCTTCATTTAACATGCAAAAATATTTATACTTTTATCACATAAATAAGGAATTCTGCACAATCTGGAAAAGGGAACCTATGCAAGTTGGAGCCTTCCACAGTGAGGACTAGATCCATATGGTCGTCTACATAACACCTGTAGAGTGATGATGCATCACCAATACAACCGTGTACATGTAGTGATGCGGCCTATGTAGGACACACGGTCATTTTAGGGTAAAAAAAGAAAGAACAATTCATCACTTTGCAGTGTATGTGAGTGCACGCATGTGTGTGTGCATATGTATTGTGATCAAGTCAGACGGTGTGATTCAAGTGAAGAAACAGCTCACTACTGTCGCCATGGAAACAGGCAAGAGGCGATGGAAGTGTGTGTGTGTGTGTGTGTGCAATATGTGTGTTTCTGAAGGGAAAGAGACAGAGAAAACCCCCTATTCTATTCTATTCTATTCCATTCTATTCTATTCTATTCTTAGCTGTAAATCACAAATAAAAATGTGCACAACTACAGGGAGTATTGGGTGCTCATGACAGTCACGTGTCAGAGATATGTCAGTCCTGTGATGGACTGGAAGCATTTTCAAATGTTCCTCTCTGCCTTCTACACAATGCATGCTGGATATAAAGCTACCAAATTGCATGAAATTATTTTAAAAGCTGATACTGGCGTCACCGACCTCTTGCACCGGTACTCTTTGGTCCTTGGCATTTGAAAACAGCCTTGCGTGACATGTCGGTGTGTCCATATGTTAAAGTCAAATGGCAAAAGAGTCGGATGTTTTGGAGGGCAGCGTCCTGTACGTAGAGTTCCAGGAGGCTGTTTTCTGGACATTGTTGAGCATTGGATTCAGTGTCAGTGCATCAGTACTGACAAACACACATAAGTCACTGGTGCTTAATGACCCTTGACACTGAATGTCGATTCCACTTTTCAACGTGGACATGATGAACACTGTGGGCTTCCTGAGAACAACAATTTTGAACCAATTATTTGGTGTATTATTATTGTGTTTATGGACAGTGACTGTACACAATGAGAAAAAAAAACGAGGACTTACACAGGAGACACAAAGCAATCAATTCTCAAATTAAGATCCCATCAACTTGTCGTCCAATCCAGTGGAGTGACCTCTCAATGGATGAATACATCAGTAACCCAGTCAATCAATTCACCACCTCTTGATTGCTTCTTACAAGTCTTCCAAAGCAGAAATCAATATGTTCTTACGTCAAACGGAGCAAGCTTTGGGATCCCAGATGGATGTACAGGAGAAACAAATGAGTCATTGGTGAGTTGTTAAAAACTGTAGCCATCCTGTTTACCTTTGATTTACAATCTCTCCCGTTACCCATACCTGAAGAATAGTTAAAAAATGTCAAATTAGATTCTGATAATAATGTCACATTGGCACAGTACAGTAGGGAGCGTGATCTTTAAATCTGTACAGTTAGGTTTAGGCAACAAAACCTCTTAATTAGACTCAGGAAAAAAAAATCACGAACGTTGGGTTCAGGCAACTAAACTACAACACTTTGAGAAACGGGGTGTTGAACATGGTTAAAAGTCCTGTGGTTGTTGGACCCATCCACTTCCCCTCGACTCCCACCCACCCAGTGGTCTTTCTCAATATGTAATACTCTGACCGTCATATGAATGCATTTAATTCATGTGTCCACCACAAAAATAGGTTCCTAATTGACTTTCCATTAGCATTGTTTTCGTCCTGAGAAACATGAAAAAAAAAGTGTGTCCATGTAAACAAATCTCTTGACTGTTTCCCGACCCACCATAATACTGGGCTGCAATGTCAGTCGGTCAGGTGACCGGTTTTTGGACCAGACTGAAATATCTGAAATTCTGCGCAGATATCTCTGATGTTAGCACGCTAATGCAGTTATTTAAGACAGTGAACATGGCAAACATTTCCATCTTGACATCATCATATTGACAATGTCATTGTGAGTGTTAGTATGCTGACATTAGCCTTTAGCTAAAAGCACAGAAGTACAACCTCACAGAGTCGCCAGCAGCAGCAGCAGCACTACAATACTTCTTTTCAAACCATTCAGATAACGAAAAGTGTTGAATCGTCATTACGAATAGTGAGGCTATATGCTCGAGGGATGCTACTGTACTTTTAGGTCAGTCTGAATTGGTGCATGTGCACCTTTAACTACTGGACAGTACCCTAATCTTTAACACCATTATTGTGGATCAAAATGTAACCTCTATTTTTGGCCATTGGAGTCAACAATCACAACCTTCTATTGTGGCACTCTCATTGGGGGAAAATACAGAATGTATATAGTGTTGAATGTGACATATTCGTGTTTGTTTATTTGTTTCTGTCTTGCCAAATCTGTTTTTGTGTGTGTGCTGAGAATCAAGAGAAAGACATGTTAAGGCCAAACGAGTATGGATACGTGTGTGTATTTGCAAACGCTATTAAATAAAAGAAGATTTTCCCGGAAATACTGGACAAACCCACAGAGATGAGGGAGCACTTCATCTCCTATATCACTTACTGTAACGTGAGTTCTAAACGCCTAATGTCTGGATTATTTACAGAGGTAAAACTCATAGCAAGCTCCCTCTTCCGCATTTCAATTGAATTATTCACATCTTTCACCCCCTCTCTCTCACACACACGCACACACTCTCTCACACACACACACACACACACACACGCGCACACACACACGCACCTCTTACCGTTAATGGACTGCTACATCATAAACAGTCTTGCCGGTAATGTGGAAAATGTGTGCGTGTGTGTGTGATTTCTTTCTTTCTGAGCATGTGTGCACTTATTAACTACACTAAGTCAAATCTCTCTTTAAATAATATATCACATCTCATGAGATATCAGCATTCCTTAGCGTTAGCGTTTGCACCCGGCCCTCTGTGGCTTCGAGCTGAAATCCAGAATGTACTCATCATGCTCGCAAACAAAGCTTTCTGGGAAGCAGTTCTTTAACTACTTGCCAGCGTGACAAATGAATAAGTCAGTCAGAAGGCAGCCTCTGTTCGACTTTGGGACCGGCAGGCCTCGGAGATGTCGACCTGTTACTGAGTAAGTTGTGAAAAAAAAGGAACCTGATTGCTCGGCAGTGATTTATCATCAGTTTTTAATCTGTACAACAATCAATACTACATGACCTTCTTTATTCCTTCTTCACAGATCTGTTGGAATGCATTCCGGTACATGCAGATTTATTGCTAACCTGTAGCCTACAGCATCTACCCTAATCTATTCTCAGTATCACCAAGCCCTTTTGCTCTCAATCATTTTGTATCACACACACACACACACACACACACACACACACACACACACACACACACACACACACACACACACACCTCCCTTTTTGCTCTTGATTGATCACACACTTATCTGTCTCTTTGACCTCTAGCTAAAACAAACCAAGGGTGCAGTATCATCTTATCCTTATTTCTTAGTTGATTCATTCACTCTATGTTAAATGATTGCCTTTCATCTCCCCAAAACCATGTGAAATTCATGTTTTTACACATAAAATGCTAATGTGAGAAAGAAAATGGAGATGTTCTCCTGTAAATAAGACTTGTGTACTCGTTGTTCTCATGATTACAAGATGTATCTCACTATGTAAGAGAAAAAAATCCAAGAATTACAAGGAAGCTTATGAGATCTTGTAATTATGAGATCTTTTCTCATAATCATGAGTCACAATTACGAGCTACAGATTTTGCAATAATGAGATACTTGTGTGAAAAGGTCTCCAATTTATTCGTTCTGATGAACGAATGTGCCTCTCTAAAAGCCACATGTGCTTAACATACGATCTTATATGTGTGGTTGTCATTTTCACATGCAATTCATTCTACATTTCATATGTGAAAATCCAATGTGTTTATTTCAGATGAATTTAATCACGTCTAAAAGAAGAGAGAATTACTATGTAGGCCGACATGGGAATTTGTTAAGCCACAAATGTTTTTTTGCATATGATAAACATAAATGTGTCTTCACATGTGATGAATTTGCATTGCCTATCGGCCTTTTTCTTGAATGCCACAGTAGGAAAATCACAGGTGTAAAATAATGATGGCTGGATTCCATTTAGCGGCTTCAGTTTCAGGGTCCTACTGTGCCTGCTGGATCACTGTCACTACGACTTAGTGGGACACTCGATTAGAACAGAGCCAGCGTTAATGTTATGTAGTAACACCTGTGCTTTTCCGAATATGACAAGTCAAAATGTCGGTTGTGAAAAAAGACTTATTGCTTTCTCACATATCAGTCTTTTTAGTGCATCCTTAAGGCTGCATCCTTGCTTAACTTATCGATTCCTATTCTTGTGATGTCAGGGAATGAAAATGGTTGCATCTATATGTGCATGTATACATGCATGCATGTGATAAACCTACATCCACATAAATAAAATGGTGTTATTTATGCAAACTAAAGATAACCAGACAAACATACTGGAGAGAGAGAGAGAGAGAGAGAACAAAATATTTGATTAAAAATAAATAAAGAATAAATATTTGTGTTCATACATGTAAGTATGCGTATGTATGCAATATGAAGTAAGGTTTTTTTCCTCTTTTCTTTCTTGTTCTCTTTTTCTGTTTGTATCACTGAGTGTATAAATATATAATAATTGCAAATACATGTCAGTAGATTGGACATATTGTGGTTGTACTGATTTATGCATTCATTTCAATACAAGTACGAAACATTTAAACAAAGAAATTAAAGAAAATAGGTTTTGTTTTAGCTGTGGGGAGGATCACTAAAGAACCACTTAAATAAATGAATACAATAGGATACAACAGTGAACCAGAGGCACAAATGAAAATTTGATTTCTTCGTATGCACTTGATAACCTTCACCTGTTGCTGAGAATACATTAAAAACGTAAAAAGATTTGTGGATCTCTTTGTCACTCTAATGACTCTAACTTATCTGATGAGAGGTTTTATCAGGTTTTACTCATAGTATAGCAAACAGGAGTCAAAAACATCTGAAAAGTATGAATAATAACCTGATTTATGCTATTGCTGATTTAGACATGATTGGTCAATCATTTAATTAGAATGATTAGTTGTTCACGATTCAACTAATATAAAAAAATGTTCTTTAATTAATCCGTTTACCTCCTCTTAAATTAGGTACAGCTAATTTGACAGGACTATCCCTTTAAAGAAGTCCGCTGTATAAAAAAGGAAGAGTCCATTTCACTTAAAAGGGGAACTCTGTCTCTGCTTCGTGAGATTTTAAAAATGTTCCACAAAAACAATCCCCTATGAAGGGAAATTAACACGTTACGTTTAAATCGCTCTCAAACATGGATATCATATTACACTAAAAACCGACATTTAACGGTTCAACGTCTTCACAAAAAAAACGTCGTTCACCCCTTTGGGGCTTTTCTATTTATAGCATCAGCTGTTGCAATACAAAGATTAGCTATTCAACGTATTGTTTCGCTGATGTGGGCAGCGCTCTCCCGTCTGTGGCGAAAGGGCGGCGGCGGTTTGAAGAAGCCGAGGAAGAGAGAGGGAGATGAGGAGGAATATGTCGGCGTGAGGACGTTTCTTTGTGTCCACGACAGCTACAAACTCATCTCGGTAAGTGGCTTTCCTGCTGACAAGAGAGAGAGAGAGGGAAGAAGAGGTCGTGAATGCGGGCGTCCGTGTTCACGGACAGTGAAGGCAACACCTACCGTGAGTGTAAAACCGACCACTCTCAGTGTATCAACAATTTACTGCAGCCTTTGCTAACATTGTCACAATGACAGCGCGGTAAACAGTCGAGGGAAGTTAGCTTCGCTTTAATTAAGTAGACCGACGACTGGGTTCAGTTGGCGGAAATTCCTTTTTTTTTTTGCTGCAAACTTCAAGAGAAGGATGAAGCAACCGAAATCCGTTATTTTTCAGGGGCGGCTTCTGTCGGTTTTCCACACGGCCGCTCACACACACACATACACACATACACACACACGCACACAGACACAGAAGGGCCCTGCCTCTGTGTGTCAAAAATGCCCCAAAATACACAGTGCTTGGCTTTTCTTTCGTATGTCAGAAATGCTCACTGAAGCAGACATGGTGTGCAGATTGAACCGCTGGACGGAGAGAACTAAGGGATTCTTCATGTATCAAATCATAGGATGAGATCATTCAGAAGCACCACAGTCTGCAGAGAGAGAGAGAGAGAGAGAGAGAGAGAGAGAGACACACACACACACACACACGCACGCACACACACGTTAATCACTATTAATAGCGAAGTGAAATCACCAGATAATTTGGTTGTCTGAAGACAGACACCCCTTTATCCTTCCATCATAACTCAATGGAAATGTCAGTCCCTGCTGCTGCTGAAGCTGCACGTTGCCTGTGAGAGGAGTAATGGTGAGCTGACTTTTGCATGACAATTTCTCCTTAAGTTTAATTGTTACCTTTTGACCAGAAGAAATCACCTTCTTTAGGATTTGTAATGTTAGATGCTGGGTTTCCCACCCAGGTGAGTCGGTGTGTGTCTCTGTGTGTGTGTGTGTGTGTGTGTGTGTGTGTGTGTGTGTGTGTGTGTGTGTGTGTGTGTGTGTGTGTGTGTGTGTGTGAGCCATTACATGTGTACGAGGCCTGGTAATATTCTCCTACTTGTTGTTATTAAATATTGATTCCTGTGATGTTCAAATTCTCACTTGCATGTATATGAAGTCTAACCTACTGTAGGTGACACCTCTGATATTTCAAAATGAGGCCAAAGCTTGGCCTGTTGTGTAGAGAAGTGGTGATTGTGATTACAAGGTGTTAACCAGAGCATGATCCAGACCTGGATGAGTAGACTTGAGCAACCAAACAGCTGAAATAGAGTATTTTTGTATTCAAGTTTCACATGGGGCATGGCGATAATATAATATGATAATTCATCGTGTTTCAGTGGACTAGTAATGTGATGATATCGAGTACTTCAACGTCCATTTAGTGTCACTGGTTCACTCATCCACACATCCTGTGTCCTGGTTGAAATGGTCAAATAGCCCCCCCCAAAAATTGTACATTTTTAGAATTAATGAGTGGAAAGGTCAGAGTAGGAAATGCCCCCACAAATCACAGACTGTGGCAAGTTAGTCATTGGTGGTGATGACCCACTCTCATGTGAGCCGCTATAAAGCCCTCCATTAGGCTCTTTGCACTTTGTTCTCTCAGCCAAGAAGGTTGCACAGGGTCTAAAAGATGTGAGCATGAAGTCCGTCATCACTGGGGGGAAATGTGATGAGGAGGGCAGCTGACTCTGCTCGCCTCATTTTCTGAAATAGATCAACAGAAATGACGTCGGTGCACAGTCCGTACACAGCACACTACTTGTTGAAATAAGTTTAAAGACATCTTTTATACACAGTTTTATTAGCGAAGCTTACTGTTGCTCAAATTACCATCGGTTTGAAACGCTGTCCCAGGAAGGAAACTACCCTGTGCAGTAAGACAGTGGCTCAGCTGTGCAGAGTGCATCTTACTGCACACTGAGTTTGTACCTGTGGGAAGCAGATGTACGCCTTCATCCAGGGAGTCATATTATTTTGTGAGGAAAACATCTTTTAAGTACATTTAATGGAATGCTGGCAAGCATGGTGGAATAATTACGAGCTGTATGAGTCGGGGATGGGACGATATATAGGAAACCACTCGCAATAAGTTAATCATGGTGAATTTCCATTATCGTGAATATCGGCACACGAGTGACTTGAAAAAGCTGTCTAGCTCACTATCATGGTAGAGAAGTGAAGAATGGAAATGTAGAAATCATGTCAGAAATATGCTTTGTTTACGCAGCGGGGCCTTATGATTTATGATCACCTTTTTTAAAATTGTTAGATTTTCTTCGACCATATTTTGATTGAATAATATTGTGAATCGCAATCATTTTGGCCGGGATGAGTAATAATATATCGATGTGCATCTGATTTTTGACCACATTGATAACTGGAGAATATTGCCAATATTAATGCTGCTGGTAAAGAAGCGTTCGGGTCCTTTTTTAGTATTTGCCCTCAGCTCCCAGACAAAGAGCCCGCCAGCAAATCATCGCTTTTACTCCAGCTGTCCTGGTGACAACAAACTCAGGGTTTCAGTTTTTAAGAATTGTTTATATTCTGGTAAACCAAAATGTAACTGTCCATTTCTTAAATGGCTCATAAGTCAAAGGTAAAATAAAAAAAATGTCTCTCAAACAAAGAAAAAGAGGTTTGGAGTTTGACTACAGTTTTGTGAACTCGGCGACCTGTGCCTTAACGCCTCTCTGGAATGATGGATGACTGTTGATATCAGCGCTACAGTCCAGGCCGGGGTGTGCACCGCTGTGTTCCTCCTGATTCCTGCTCTGCGAGATGTGTTGCTGCTTTGTTCCCGTGTGAAGAGGGAAGTCCCTTCATCCTTTCCCAAGGCAGCGACTCACCGCTTCTCAAGAGCCCAGAGAGGCTTTATGGAGTCCCGGTGAAGTCCACAACACACCGGCTGCTTCTGTTATTTCACACGTGAAACCACACACCTGTAGAGTGGAGGCATTGTATGAACTCTGTCACTGGTCCTCTAGCTATCACATTGGATGAGGATAAACTCATTCTTGTGCCACAGCTGTAGAGATTGTGAAAGTGAACCAACATACAAAAGAAGCTTTGTATCTTTATTTACATGCTTTGCAGTTTGTCGCTGTGCCACACTGCTGCACACCCAGTGTGTGCAACAGGGCGTCCTATAACTTCATCTGCTGTTTCGGTGTGATGGAAAGCTAGGTTTCTCTGATTAATAAACATTTCAATACTTTGACCAAAGTTGTGCTTTACAGCCATCGTCTGATTTAGAGTGGGGGTGAGTGGCATGACCATTTTGACAGACATGTTAAATCTCAGTTTGTTGTCTCCTACACTCATCTCTTATTCCAACCCCGTCTCCTAGAAATCGTTGATATATTACTAAATAGTTTTTACCATTTACGTATCATCATCATCAGCTGATATATAAAGTGCAGGACATTGACACCAGTTTCAGGCAACAAACAAAAATAAATTAATAAGTGTTTTGTTTATGGTGTAATCACCCGAACGACTGGTTGTGTTTCGGTAATTTAGGATGAGCTCTTTATATCTACATGTGGAGCGCGTCCTCGTCACAGACACCGCTATGTTGCACCGCCACGTTTCTACAGTCGCACAGAACGTACAACTAAACCATACACTGGCTCTCGATAGGGCCATTCATGTTATCAGCGTAGTTCTTGGCACACGGGAGAAGTTTCAGTCTGTTGCAATCTGCAACCTCACCGCTAGATGTCGCCAAATCCTAAACACCGACCCGTTAAGAAGTGAGTCATTTCTGCACCGATGCATTCAGGCCCTTAATCAAAGCACTACTTTAAGCTCAAAGTCAAGTGATATAAAAATAAATAAATATGTCAATGTCAACACTATTACATCATGATATCACATGATCAGGTATTGATGTTGCTGCTTCACAGAGGTACTTGATCATGACGGTGAGGGTTAACAGCTACACGCGAGTGTGTTAGACGAGATCCATCCAACATACGAGACAGACATTTTCAGATTCAGCTCTTCTGGGGGGGGGGGGGGGGGGTCGTCGTAAAGCTCAGTTGTCAGGGGTGGAAAACGCCGGCTTAGTGTGGATGGAAGGCCAAATCCGAGAGGAAAGGATTTCTATTCATTGGCATTCGTGTGAACACAGCGAGCGTTGTGTACTGTAAGCATGTCCTCATGCAGCCCTGGTTGACCCTCAGAAACATCAGGGTTTGTGAAGCCATACAGCCACATCGAGCGGGTGACTAACTTTGGTCGGGCACATAATGACACTTCCTCGACCAAGCTTCCACTCCCAAAGGAATTTGCTTTAAACTTGGTGTCTGTGGATTATTTGTGTCTCACGGAACAGTGAGCGGTGTTTCAGAGGATTGCGGCCTCCACCAAGTGAGACTCGGATAAATGCTGACACGCCATACAGGGTTGGGACCTGACTTAGTGTGAGAACCACACCTGGTGGCAGCTACTGTGATTTCATGGGGCTTCTCTTTTTCTGCACAGCACTGAAAAATCTGTCTAAGGTGGTGAAATCGTGGCATAGACATTTGCTTTGTGGCTTCACGACCAGCCAGCCAGCCGAAGAGGCATTTCAACATCAGGAATTTGTCTCGGAACTTCTGTGCCCAACCTGACTGGCTGGCTGGCTGGCTTGGGTTTTTTGGAAAGGAAGGAAACATCTTCCTTCCCTCCATTGTGCTGGGCAGGAAAGGATGGACCGTAGCCAGCTGACAGCTGTTTCCTGGTGGATGAAGAAGGAATGGGTGCGTGGGTGGTGGTGGTGTTGTGGTGCTCGTAGTTTGTGAATGTGCTTTTTTTTTTTTTTTTTTTTTACACTGCTAGCTGAAGGATTCACAGGAAGATGGAGTAGATTAGTTTGATTTCAGACATTCCAATTTAAAATGTGTAAGAACACTGTGGTTGGTTTGCATGTTTTTATAAATCATGATTAGTGCACATCCACGTATGCTAGCTTGCAGTCGTCTTGCAGGATAGTGTGTTCTGTGTCGTCCGAGTGCTTGCTCACGTGCTTGTGCGTCCTCGAAGGCATGCACATGCACGAGGACGCACGTGCACAAAACGGTGACTCATAAAAACATTGCCCAATAGCACTACTAGGTCAAAAGTCTTTAGGTTAGCTTGATTTGATCGACAATTAGACTGAATTATTTTCCCACACATGATAAGATTTTTAAATTTTATGGCTTGCATCAGAACTGTCAATATCACATAGAAGGAGAAATAACAACACAAAGTGGGCGCACACAGTAAAGCAGTGGTGTCCGTTGTGTCGGCTCCACCATATTGTAACATTTTCATCAACTCTGTCCTCTCGTAGCCTCGCTTCCTCTCCCTCTCTCTTCTGGTTCCCCTCCTCTCCTGCTCTGTTCTCTTGCTTCCCTCCCCATGACTGCTTCCCTCTGTAGCTCCCCCTCTTTGTGGTGAGCTTTGGTGTGAGCTTTTTTTGCAACAACAGCATAAGATTTTCTACATACAAACACATTAAAGATCCTATCTCATTGCGCATAGTGATTTGAACTATGCGGTATAACTGTATTAATGTGAGACTCTTCTAAAAGGGCAGTCTGATACAAAAACAATACTGTACAAGCTGTTCCCCTGGGGTGTGAATGCATCTTAATCATTTGCAAATGTTTAAATAGATACATTTTTATTCTCTACTGTACTTAACTTGTGTGGGGGGAAAAAAAAGAATACTCTTCTCCTCTGTTAAACCTCTCATATTTAAGCAAGATGGACGTTTATTTTTGTTTTCAAAAAGCCATAATTACAAGCTACGGTTATCCATCTATGTGGAAGCCATCATCTTTCCCTGCTGGTTCTGTGGTTGTACTGGGTTCCTGAGCGTAGACGTCATTGCTCTCAGTGGCTTTGATTAAAACCAACGACGCGAGAACAGTGCAAGTGGTTGTCTGCAATACCTGTTTTATTGTGGCCGCTGCTTCGTTTACTATTCGTCCTTCTGTTTACAACACGTCAGTACAAATATAGGACGATGCTTTCCACATCAGCGGTACGCTAATCTTGATGGCAAATGCGGCTGCATTTCCTGTAGCTGCTTCACAATAAAAGCTGCTTGTGGTTTTTCCAGTGAAGGTCTTAATATGAAGCCGCAGGAAATGTTAGCTTTGCATTAGCAACACAAAGGTACCAGCATGGTACATCCATGTTCACTTCCTAGCAGTCTCCTTCTTCCCTGTCTTTGCTGGTGCACTGCAGCCTCTCTTGACATGTTACTGCCCCATGCAGATAAGTGAAGTAGTGATCAACCATTTGCAGGAACGAGCATCACATCACCCACGTGAGCGAGCGAGTGGGACCGTAATAATGTAGGTCAGTGTGGTTATTCCTTTGCTTTGAGGCCACAATAGAAATACATACGGTCACAGCTTGGCACACCGGGGTTGGGCTAATGCTTGACTTACGGATGCTGATGGAATAGTGCAGCATCAGTTCCATTATGTCTCAATCGTTTTGCCTTTCTTACTTCATTTGACAGAGAGAACATTGGACTACCAAGTTATCCAAATTCCTTTTATTTTTTTTAAGAATAAATATTTCATGATAACTTGGTCCTAATACCCCTCATATTGTGCATGCTGAAGTCCACCTGGCAAAACAAGTCATTTAATCACAAAGCTACCTGTTTAGCGCTCTCGGTGGGCTTTATGTTGCTACGTGCGTTGTCACAGAACTCTGCACGGTTCTGTGGTTTCATTCAGCATAAATACTCGCGTCAATACTGTCGTCCCGTAAGATGCAGTTCCTGTAAAAACTGTTCGACGTTGGCTCCAAGACAACTAACTGTCCTAAAGGGCCTGGAAAAACATCAGCTTCTCTGGGAAAACAAGTCAATTGTTCCACTTCAACATGTTTTTGCAGAAACTCTTTTCTGCTTTATTATAAAGCCATGTCCAGCTGTCACTCAGCTGTCTGCCTCTCTCTCTGGTGGGTGAAACCTAGAATCTGAGTTTCTGTTGCCCAGCTCTGACAACATGTTTTAGGTGAGCTTACAGGGTGCTGAACTCTCTCTTCTGGCCCCTCTTTCTCTATTTTTGCACCACCCTTAACACCTCCCTCCCTTGTTCTCTCTCTCTCTGTTTTTCCCTCCCCTCTCTATTGTCAATCCCTTTTTTCTTTCTATTTCCCCTCTCCAGGTGTGCGTCCTCAGCCACCCTACCTAGCCTACTTTTCACCTTCACCACCACTGTCGAGGTAGCCATGGCGACCAGCGCCCTGCCAAGTGACAACCTGCCAACGTACAAGCTGGTGGTGGTGGGGGACGGTGGTGTCGGGAAGAGCGCCCTCACCATCCAGTTCTTCCAGAAGATCTTTGTGCCGGACTACGATCCCACGATAGAGGACTCGTACCTCAAACACACGGAGATAGACGGACAGTGGGCCATACTGGATGGTGAGTAGAAATGTGAAATAATTTCCCTCCATGCTTGTCGTCCGTCTTATTTTATTTATTTTGTTCATTTTCTTTTGGTTTCAATTAAACTCGTCCTTCATTGACTAATGAGGGAACATTTGTATTTGTTCTTAAAAGGATGTTTCAGCGTTTAGCTGCATTCCAGTGGTCGCTGTTTCCTCCACTGAGCAGACTATAAACTAGTTGAAAGAATTAACGACATTTAGGAAAAGGCACTGTTGCATGTGAGACTTATTATGCATCATTCTATGATTTGTATCCTTCCATCAATAAAGTATTCAATTTAGGTTGGAAACGCATGAAGCTCCGGAAAGAATTCGAAAACAACTTAAAAAGAAATCTGTTCTACAGTTTATGGGAACGCAGTTTATCTTAACTATTAACAACTAATGGCTTCTGCTAAGGCCTGTGAGTTATTCTCACGCAGTTGTTATGTAACAGCAGCAGAAAGATGACTGGGTCACAGTCACAGGTTCACACATCCTGTGAGTGTGTCTGGATTAACAAAGTGTGGGTGGAGGTGATCTCAAGTTGTGGAGGAAACAACCGCTTATTCTGAACATGTTCCTGCAGAAAAATTTAAACATTAACAATGCTTTTGGTTCAACAATTAATATTAAGAATAAGTGACTCTCTATGTCAGCTTTGAAAGGTCTTGAGTCAGACGTGTGGTGGTGCAACAAGAATTAAAAATGAAATGCCTAATTGCCAATTTGTGACTGCAGCTGAAAAGAACATAAAAAAAATCCTAGTCTATATATTTAATTGGAAAAATAGTCACATTGTATACTTACTCACTCAGACAAGATATAAAGTACAGTATGCTCAAAGCCCATGTCAAATACGTACATCATCAGGGTGTTTTTGAATGGAAAAAGTCAGTATGAGAGAGACGCCTCCATGAAGTAATACACTCGTGTCCCTCCAGTGCTGGACACAGCCGGCCAGGAGGAGTTCAGTGCGATGAGGGAGCAGTATATGAGGACGGGAGATGGCTTCCTCATCGTCTTCTCCGTGACGGACAAGGCCAGCTTCGAACATGTGGACCGATTCCATCAACTCATACTACGGGTCAAAGACAGGTAGGTGGGAATGATGAGGCCATTACTACAACTCATGGGAAAAAACAACAACTATCTTCCCAAATTGCCCTGAGAGCTCAATGCCCTGCAAATTAAGAAAACACAAGCAAGGGATGCATGTGATCGCATGAATCCGATATTATGATAATAAGCGAAAGGCTAATGCTAAGTTAACAGCATGTACTTATGTGGGTCCTAAAGAGGCATCGGCACCTAATTGAGACGGTTTCATAACCAGTTAAACGTTCCTCATCGTACCTTTTAAGAACACCACACACACTAAAATCATAAAATAATATTTGTCCTCATATAAGGCCAAACTTTGTCTGCCTCAGTCCGGGCAGTTTGAGTTTTGCTGACTCAGCAGACAGGGTTTGGTCAGAGCTGACCGATGGCGTTGTCTTGTATCAGCATTAGAGTGGTTAAGGATCAGGATCTCGTACGCGCTGGACTCTCCTCACGCTGCAGAGGAATTTGGCGGACCGTCGGATTTGTTTCTAAAATTCTAATCAGTCGTGGTGTGAAATGTCAGCTGTGAGAGAGGAGACGCATCTGTTCTCTAACAGTAGCCAATAAAACTCAGCTTGAGATGTTACAAAAATAGAAACTGGAACTGAGCAAGTTGCCGTATGTCCATATTTAGTGGTGCTCTACTGTAGCTCATTTTTCTACAAGATTGGAGTGTTGCAGAAACCTGACACCTCTCAGACAATTTGTGAAACATGTGATGTGAAACCTATCGGGTCCTTACAATAGTCTTCAGACCACGAGACGCTTTTAAACACTCTTTGAAAATGCATTATTCAGTTGAACAGAGATACCTGAGATTGTGCGTGTGTGTGTGTTTGTCCTTTTCTTTTCAGGGAGGCCTTCCCCATGGTGTTGGTGGCTAACAAAGTGGACTTGGTCCATCTGAGAAAGATCACCACTGACCAGGGCCAAGAGATGGCTGCAAAACATAACGTAAGTAGTAGTGAGGTCTACGTGTGCCTGTGTGCACTACAGAGACCAAAGACAGTGAGAGGAAGGATCGTTGCTCACAGAGGTGTGTCCTTCTATCTGAAACCGTTCAAACTAAAATCACAACACAACTAAATAAACTTCAAATGGTTCATTCGGTTTCCACAGCCGAAAAGTAGACTTTTGTCACTTCTGTAGCGAACAAAAAGAACACCTTGATGACACAGACTCACCACTATGACTACATTAAGCTGTCTAAATAAAAACATGTAGCTGTCAACATGAAGACGGCTCTTTCTTCGCCTGCTATAACTGCGGCATTACAGCTAACATCTGGTAAGGACAGTGGGACAGACAGCCCAGCTGACCAAATCATTATATGGCAACAGTTATGCTCTGTGATTGCTGGATCAGCGGTTAAAATGTGTCAGAAATCAACATGAAGCCAGGTTACTGACAACAGCTCTGCTGTATATTCAGCTATTTCGGCATTTAAAATGAAGAGTCGCAGTGAAAGTTAGAAGCCGTTAAAGGTTGACTACTTAACTTTGCTGCCACACGACCCCCCCCCACCCCTTAAGCCTTGTGCCAACTCACCGTGGCGCGAGCCTCCACTGATGGGGCGCGAGCTACGAGCACGCCCGAGGGCGTTTATGCTCAAAGCGCTGTTGGTGGCATTATTCTCCGCAACGCGAGGGAGCGTACAAACAAAAAGTTACCGAAGAAGCACGAAGACAAAGAGTGAACCCACATCCACAATGTCAAGGAGGAGAACTGATGGACCTACTTTATCACCTTTATACAAATGCAGTCAAGAATTCAATGCATTGGAATGAAACAACGGTTGAATATCCTTTAAATTACTTGATTTGGCTGCAAAATATATATATATATTTTTTTGGTATCCTGTTTATTAAGCATTTGTAAATCCTCAGACGTGTTAATAGTTAATCACTTCATCAGTGAGCTATTTGTGACCGTCGTGTCTGAGAAGCCAAAAGCTCCTGGTGACAAAACTCAGAGGTGCACGACTAAGCGTCTCAACAACGACAACAAGCTGCGGTGACGTGATTTTTGTGGCGCCCGTACTTTTGCGTCGGCTTCATTACAGCAAACTTAAACCACACATCACTGAGTTTATGTCACGGTTTTGCAAAAGCTCCATGTATCCAGCTGGTGTTTAAAGATTTCACACTCTGGAGGACGTTTTGAGAAAAATGAAAAAAAAAAGACCGTTTTAGTCTGGACGGAGGGATGAAATGGAGAGAAAAATATGTGTTCACAAATTGAACTGGCTTAATGGGGGACGTCCTCTCAGCATTGAAACAGGACTGTGCTCACTGTAATCTGCAAAAAGGATCACTTCCATACAGAATGCACCGTGTTGACTGATCTGAGAGCACTTCTACAATCTCCCTGTGATGTCGAATGAGTTTGGTCCAGACGGGATCTCTGTCACAGACGCGTGCAGTATTTATTCCAGGGTTATGACATCTTGGGGCTTTTTATGTCACGCTTTTCTATTTTGGATTCAAGGGCTCCTTTTTTAATTTTTTCAGTTTTGAAGTGATCATATGCAGCCTGGACAAAGAGTCCAACACTCGGGGCTGTTTCCACACTGACTAGCATCACACTCTGTTGATTCATCAGTCATTTCCATGGCTGCTAGGCATGTGTCAGGGAACATCTGTCTCAGTCTTTAAAGACAAAGAGAAAGAGGTTTTTATTGTCATTGTAGTGCCAGCCAGCAGCAGCGAACAACAACGATAACAAACAATATACAATTATTGTCTGCAGAGTTGTTGATTTAATGATGGTGGGCAGTTATGTTTTTAATTGGTGTTGTCAGGTATACAGGATCCGTTTCTTAACCACGTAGCACTTGGTTGGGGTTCAATGCTATCCTATTATGTCTCCCTATACTGTATATTTACATACTTTATACATTATATTTATGTGTGGTTATTTCATATTTCAGCAAAAGACTCCGGCCACTCTTATACCATCTGTGCTTAATTTGGGAACCTTTCTGTTGTTTCCTCAGATAACTTATATTGAAACCAGTGCCAAGGACCCTCCAATGAATGTGGACAAAGCCTTCCACGAGCTGGTTCGTGTTATAAGGTAACTCCAGGTTGACTTTCGTCTGTGCATTGAAAAGAGACAGATTTACTTGCAGCAACAGCTGTTAAAGTGATTGAGGACAGTAGTGATTGGTCCTTTTACATAAATACAGTCATAAAACATCTAATGGAATTGTCTCAACTCAAAGTGTGTCACCTCCCCCCCCACCCCCACCCGTGTGTGTTTCACTTGTTTCGAGGTTCGTGGCACAGAGAGAGTGTTGTGCTGGTATGTGAGGGCAGTGAAAGTGTTCTTTGGAAGCAAAGAAAAAAACTCCCAGAGCCATTTCCTGTCATGACACGTGTAATTTCAGAAGAATTTGATTTGCGTCCATGTTTTCGAATGTGGTCACATCCTGTTTTAAGGTCTTCTCTCGCTGCAAGGACCAATAAGCATCCAGCAGACGTGCCACTTTGTTTTACGGCCTTAACTCAGATCCACAAATACACGGCTGTGAAAAAGGAATTAATCCAGATTAGGAAGAGTTCTTTGCTGTTTTGGTATTTATGGGAAAAGGAGGAGAGTCCATTGGTGAATCAACATTGCCCTCTAGTGGTCAGACTGTGGTAAGTCAGTCATACAGGAGGTGGATCCAGACATAATGGTTGTGCTTTTTTCAGACTGCTGCATCAGCAGTTCAGGCAGAAAGTGTCCATCCTCTTTGTACTGGTGTATGGCTGCTTTGAAAACTCGCATATAACGCGTTATAATGTAAAATCTCTAAGAGGTGACGCTCTAAGCTTAGTGTGACTCTCTTGTATGGCTGCCTTTGTGATTGTGATTTGCAGTAGTTGTCAAGAGAAAAGAGGGAAAAAAAACACAAAACAAAGGAGACAAGGATTGAAGAGTTGGATGAGAAGATCAAAACCACTCTCATGTCTGAATGGCTAATGTGAAGCTAGAGCCAGCAGTCGTTTATTTCTAGTTTGCCTTGTGGTGACGACAGGACTGCAGTAACTCACAGCACCCGGCCAAGAAACACATGACCCCTCAGTAGAACTTCATATGAGGTATCAATCTTCTTGTTCAACTCACAAGAAAGCAAACCAGCACATTCATTATAATTAATAACTGGATTAATGCTAGCTTCCACTTTGAAAATAACCACTAAGGTGATTATATGATAGATAAAAAATGATGAGCCAAAAATTAAAATTGTCTGAAATTGAGGCCTAAAAAGCTCTAAAATTGTCTTTAAGATGATTTATCTTAAAATGAATGCATTGCAAATAATCAGGAGGGTCGTATTTATTTTTTATTATTATGTTTAATATGTGGTTCAGGACTGATGCTGCCTTTTTATATTTGATGTTAAAACTTGTGACATGAAGAATCAAAGCAATTGAGCCGTAATGGAAAGTCTCCCCCAGCAACCCGCCACTAGTTTGTCCAGACAGCGTCTACGCTCAACACTGAAAGCAGAGGTGCTCTTGACTTTAAACGCTGTACTTTTAGGACTTATTGTCTTTTATAATACCTTTCCTTCATACTTCTGCCAGCATGACTGCAAAATACAAACAATATTCTTACATTTCTTTCTATGTGTGTCTTAAAAAGTCTCAAATTGAACCTGCAGAAACCCTGGTTAAGATTATTTTGTTTCTATGTTTTTTTTCCTTCTCCACACTCGCAGACAACAGGTGCCAGAGCGAAACCAGAAGAAGAAAAAGAAGATGAAATGGCGAGCGGAGCGTTCGGCAGGTTCCCACAGGTTCCACTGCTCCATCTTGTGACCTCCCTCGTCCTGTTCGTCATTCGTAACATACACACATACGCACACCCACACACCTCTGGATGTCAGGGAGCTCCCCAGCGGGGGTTAACTACTGGAGCACAAAAGGGTCGCTGAATGGCTGACAAAGTGAATCTGAAATGTTGGACCGACGTCCCCTCACCCTTCACAATGCCTTTGAGTGAGAGCTGAGCCCTCTCTCCTCAATTTACGGTCCCTTTTTCAAACGTCCCTCCTCGTCTCTATTCAACACAGAACTACAGCGTCGCCCAACTGTTTCTCAATCGAGTCCATCAATTTCATGTCAAATGTGGCACTAGACGAGAGACCCTGGGGGGGGGGGAAGGAGATCAGACATTGGAACTTTTGTCTTCTTGAGAAAAAGGAGGACCCGGCTCAAAATGGCGCCTCGTTTTTTCAGCAACCTGCTGGTCGTCTCCTTTCTGTCCTCACACTCCTCCCAATTTGTGGAATAGAAGAAACCTGTGTAAATGTTGTGCTGTGTTCTCTCTTTGTAGAGCGGACATCATGAGGGCGTGGCGGATGAACACGAGAGTGGGCGACAGTGATTTTGGTAGTGCAAGTAGAAGGTGCTTTGGTTTGGTGGGCGTAGCGTGAACTTCGTGGTCACGTGACGCTCGGGGGTTTTGAAATGTCGGAAGGGAAGGGAGGACGTGTCGAGACGTGGCGCGGAGAAAAGGTGTCGTAACGGTTGACAGGTGAGCGCTGTGCTGTGGTCATATCAGCTTGTTGAATAAGTGTTTTAAATATAGTAATTGTAAAGAGATGTGGTTACACTCTATGTAAACATAACAGGGTTTTTGCCAACACCGATGTGTCGGCGGCCATGTTTACAGACACTCATAATAACGACACAGAGCAAGTGTTTGGAAATAATGATGGTTTATTTCGGTTGCCTCCTCAGTCATGGTCAATGGCATGACGAGAGCAGTCTTCACCAGTACTGTATGGACAATAGCCCTGATATATTCTGTGTCTTTGTAGTCTTCACAGATTGTCTTCAAAACAAGTTACTTTCCATGTTTTGTTTTTTTTTTTATCTAAAAAAAGAAAAGAAATATCAAAACAATTATATTTGTGATATTAAAAATAATCTAATTATAGGTGGCAATGTAAACAAATTCAATGCTGTTTTACAAAAGATCCGTCGGATGAAATACAACAGATAAGGGACAACGAGAGCTTCACGTTTCAGATCTGAAGCCGGCTGGAGAAGCTGATTTGCACTGGCCACTAACCAAAATAATGTGATGTCACTTTATTTCAATCAAGGGGCTTTTTTCCGACCGCACCGCTGAATTCAGGACAATGAATCGAGCCCAGAAAAGGAGAGCACTCCTTCAGTCTGGGGATACATACTGTAGCCCTGGGAAGACATCCGAGTTCGACCGCCTGTGTGAACCAGGCAGCGTGACGCTCCTGGGGCTCAAAGCCATGTTAACCTCGCTACAGACTACGTTTAGTTGTAGGAAACACTCGAAGCAACAAGACATTCAGTATATTCACGTCTGTAGTCGGGAGGTAGATAGGAATGTACAACTTAATAACCTATGAAATGGCTTGTACTGTTAACGCACTAAAGTTTCGGTGGACAACTTTTTTTTTTTGTCTGGAAGAATACCGTCTCTTGAAGGAATACATTTTTGCACTTTTAATACGATTTCTGACTTTCCTATTGGCATGTTGTTTTCTGTTCAAACCTGGCACGGTCAAAAAATGATTTGAATGTAAAATCGAATAACAAAACAAGCAAAGAGGCAATTAGCGTTGTAGCCCTGTGTGCCTGTGTACGCCCGTTGCCTCGATTGTGACAGATTAAATTAATTGGAATTTAATAATTCGAAAGGTGTTGAAAGAAAAGTTCCATGTTACTCTCAGTTATTGAATGGCGTACAAATTCACCTCAGCATGAAAGTGGAAAAAAAAAAAATCAACCTCAGCGAGAGAAGAGCATCGGTTTGAATCTCCATCTCCTGTTTAAAGGGACGGAGACGTGCTGATCGTTGAGCAACAGACTCTGGGTCGAAGGAAAAAAAACAAGAAAAAAAACCCTGAATGTGTTTGAAAATGTTGCATCATGTATGTTTGATACCATTTTGTATTATTGATATGATTCTTGCAAAGTGTTTTTTAAACAACTGAATAATTTATTACTGTCTGTTACCTCAGCATGTCCCAGACCTGGACAAAAAGCTACACCCCCCCCCCATTTCTTTCCCCCCTTCTCTTCTTCATTTCTTTGGGACTCGGAGGCCTTTCGCCTCTGAGCCCCCACATGAAGAGACGTTTAATGTGTCGTGGACCAAGAAGAAGAAACACCGTTTGATCGTGAACGACCTCTTCTCTACTCGTGTGAACAGCCTCACATGAGGGTCAACACAAGGAAAGTTTGTCGTCCAATATGTAACTTTTAAATGTTTCTTTGTTCAATGTGAAACTTCTTAAATGAATAGATGGACACTTTGGAAAATATGCTTTTTCACTTTGTTGCCGAGCGCTACATCGAAATACTAAGATGGAGCCGGCAGTCGTTCTCTTATACCTTTAGTGTAAAGACTGGAAACAATATCGGCCAACCAGCGCCTCGAATGCTCACTGAACATGTGATATTTAGTTTGTTTAATCTATACAAATGGTGGGTTTATGTGCTGGATTATTTCTTACCTTTGGGACAAAGCCAGGCTAGCTGTTTCCAGACTTTTATGCTTCCAGTCTAAATCAACAGGCATGCAGGCTAGCTTCATATTTACTGTAGACTAGAGCGGTATCGAGCCTCTCATTTAACCTTTTAGTGAGAAAGTGAATAAGCATATTTCCCCAAAAAATGTCACACAATTCCTTAAAGCAGAGTTTACGGTCTCGGCAGGTGTCCTCTACTTTAACTTTTAGGTTTGAGGTCCAAAGCACCGTTTGAAATGATAAAGTTCCCGTTCCTGAATGAATCATTGTGGCTGGTACAAAGAAACCTGCTGATGTATTGCACCGTCTTCACATTTCAGGCAGACCAAATACAAATGCCGAAAGTGAATATAATGTATCAATTATTTGACCCTGGATTACATGTGAGCTAAATTGAGCACTTTTGTTACATTTATTGGAGACGTAGAATCCTTTTTTTTTTTTTTTTCAGATAGACACCAAGTATTGTTGAAGTTATGCAATTGATTTGAGTCTTGTATGTCCTGAAACGTCGTCAGTATGTGGCAGTGAGGGTGAACTTTAGGTTTTAATAACTTTTGGACTAGTCACACCAGTCGTGTAACATGTTTTTGGACAGGTCTGTTGTGTTTTAACTGGCGGTGTCAGACTGAGGAGCTAGACGAGGCACAAAACAAGCTGTGGCCTTTTTCTATCTAGCCTCAGGGGTCGATTATATTTCAATAAAGAGATACAAGTATTGTGACTTTACGTGTGTGTCTGCTTTCTCTTTTAATGGATGGTAGGTGCGTATCCACGATATTAAAATGCAGAAACTGGCTGCTGAATGGCCCGTGATCAAAAGGTGAACATGGCTACACGTGTTCCGAGAGTCTTCTTGCTTGTTCAGCAGAAGCGCCGCTCATTAATCTTCAGAGCCGCCAAGGTCCATTGATTTCAACACCGAGAATGCTGAAATCTCTATTTTGCCTCATTGATTTCAACCCCTCGGGGGGGCGTGAGGCAGGCCGACAGACGCACAGACCGGGTACTGCATCTCTATTGATATGCATTCATGTTTTTTCTTTAACATGAAACCAGGAGCAAAAGAGGTGCAAGATGGTGGTCAGGGTTATTAAAAAGATGGATGTAATGTCTACCCTCCAGCGGTGACTCGAGGGAAACCATCTGACCGTCTTCAGAACTTAATATTTCATGTAAATCAGCTGAAATATTAAGCAGTGCTTCAGTTCAACCTTGACTTGATCAGGGAAAGTTGCCACTTTAGCTTAATCATCAATAATGTGAAGCAGCTGAGGGCCAGCACAGCGAAACCAGAGTCCTTTTAAAAGACTGCAGATTCTGAATGAAACGATGTACCAGGATGTAGACAGAAACGGAACAAATGGGTTTCTGTGCCATTTGAGGGTCTTACCACTGGGGGTCAGCACTGTGCTGATTACTTATCCTCTCTCATGTACACGCATGTTTGCGCTTCTCATCAAACCAAATAAAAGAAACAAACACAACAGATGTGCCCAAAAATACTTTTAATAAAAAAAAAAGCAAATGTCTGCCTGAAAATTGCATTGTACTAAACAAACAATTTCAATGATTACAGTCATTTTGCATTTCAAACGAAGCAAAAAAAAAAATGTTCAGCGGGTCTTCTGCAATAGATTGTTTTTTAAAAATACAAACGGCTCATTGAAATGGAAATAAGCAGAAGGTGGAAAAGGACTTGATCAGAAATAAGAATTTTGGTAAATGCATTTCGACGGGATGCACAGCTGTTGTTGAAGGAAGGAGAATAGACTGACGTGCTTTAGGCCACACATGGAAATGAATGGTGATGTTCCCCAGCTGTTTCTGACCACCACACGTGGCATCGCCGTTACAGTATGTCATGTGAAATCAGCGGCTCATGGCTCCTACGATCATGCCACAGCTCTCACAACCTCTTACAGCGCTTTAAATTACACGGCCCTCAAGAGTAATAATGTGCAGTAGACTCATTGCATTCATCTCACACATGAAGCACACACGTGTTCTTTACAAGTCTCTACCTCCACAATGCAGACACCCACTGTTCTCATTTATATTACAACCCAGATCAGGTTTCCTGTTAATATATTATTTTATTTCACACCTTGTGCTGTATGTGCTATTCTCACTTTCACGATCTCTCGCAAGCTTTTCAGGCGCAGAACCTCACCACTAAGTGCATCTGTATATGCTCAAGTATTAGTCTGCCTTTCTTCTTGATATCATTTCAAGGGAGCTTAGTTTCATATCATTTTAGGGTCATTCAGGACAACATTCATGCAGCTCAACAGTGGATCCATTAGCCGCTATACGCTTATGTTATGTTCAGCCTTTCATGAGTTTTATAAGTCTGCAAACTTGCAAGCAATCTAAAAAGCACAACCGTGTAAAGTATTTTTACTCCTGTTTGTTCTTTTACTTCATCATATTGTGCTACAAACCAGGATGAAGAGGGTCCATGTTACATGAGGTTATTATCTGCCAGCAGTATAATTCACATGTAGCTATTTCATGTAATTTCTATCTTCTTATGGATCACGATATAGGGAGGCAGTGTTGTTTTTTCCCCCTCCATGTAATGAAATGTATTTCTGGAACACGGTAATGAATTCTGCTCTATATGAGAACAATCATGATACAGGCTAATTGGTCCGTCAGATACTGGTGGTTCTGAATGCTGATGTTTTTAGTGCCGTCCCTTTGCAGACAGGCGGGGTGAAGCAGCCCAGTCTCTAGGAAAAAGTACTAGAGATGTTTCTGCACACCATGGATACGTTGAATGTCAACGTTTTTGCATTTGGTTCGAGCAAGCGATGTAGTACAACGAGCAACGAGCAAGTTGAGGTTGGTTGTGTTATTTATTTGAGATTTTAATCTCAATGTAACATCCTATTTAAATAAAGGTTATATTATCGCCACGTTGTCTCGCCACGTTGTCTCGCCACGTTGTCTCGCCACGTTGTCTCGCCACGTTGTCTCGCCACGTTGTCTCGCCACGTTGTCTCGCCACGTTGTGTCGCCACGTTGTGTCGCCACGTTGTGTCGCCACGTTGTGTCGCCACGTTGTGTCGCCACGTTGTGTCGCCACGTTGTGTCGCCACGTTGTGTCGCCACGTTGTGTCGCCACGTTGTGTCGCCACGTTGTGTCGCCACGTTGTGTCGCCACGTTGTGTCGCCACGTTGTGTCGCCACGTTGTCTCGCCACGTTGTCTCGCCACGTTGTCTCGCCACGTTGTCTCGCCACGTTGTCTCGCCACGTTGTCTCGCCACGTTGTCTCGCCACGTTGTCTCGCCACGTTGTGTCGCCACGTTGTGTCGCCACGTTGTGTCGCCACGTTGTGTCGCCACGTTGTCTCGCCACGTTGTCTCGCCACGTTGTCTCGCCACGTTGTGTCGCCACGTTGTCTCGCCACGTTGTCTCGCCACGTTGTCTCGCCACGTTGTGTCGCCACGTTGTGTCGCCACGTTGTGTCGCCACGTTGTCTCGCCACGTTGTCTCGCCACGTTGTGTCGCCACGTTGTGTCGCCACGTTGTGTCGCCACGTTGTGTCGCCACGTTGTGTCGCCACGTTGTGTCGCCACGTTGTGTCGCCACGTTGTGTCGCCACGTTGTGTCGCCACGTTGTGTCGCCACGTTGTCTCGCCACGTTGTGTCGCCACGTTGTGTCGCCACGTTGTGTCGCCACGTTGTGTCGCCACGTTGTGTCGCCACGTTGTGTCGCCACGTTGTGTCGCCACGTTGTGTCGCCACGTTGTGTCGCCACGTTGTGTCGCCACGTTGTGTCGCCACGTTGTGTCGCCACGTTGTGTCGCCACGTTGTGTCGCCACGTTGTGTCGCCACGTTGTATCGCCACGTTGTATCGCCACGTTGTCTCGCCACGTTGTCTCGCCACGTTGTCTCGCCACGTTGTCTCGCCACGTTGTCTCGCCACGTTGTCTCGCCATTTCACAACGTTAACCACATGTCTTTGTCTGTTCCTGCAAGCGTGATACGAGGCTGTTATGAAAAGTATTGATAAAATGTATTTTTGGTTTGGAAACGTCAACACTCAACATATCCCGTAGTTTGCAGAAACTTACATTACCAAAAAAAACTTCTGGCAACTGGCTTGTGTGATAAGAAACCAGGCCCCTGAAGACCTGTAGCAACATAAGATCTTAAATTCTGGTCCAAAGTTTAAATTCACTCCTGCATCGGATTCCTGAGAAATGAAACTGGGCTGTTAAGATGCCTTTGAGGGTCATTCATTTTTATTTAATTTTTAATTTGACAAACGTAAAGTTAAAGGAAGGCTCCATGCCAGAGAAATAACAAACCCGGAGGCCAAAGAAATGGAAGGAGATTTACACAGTTTTGTCAGGTCTATGTCGCCTTTAACAGCAATTTATTTAGCAACTTTAAAATACTGGGCTTTAAACTGTGTGAGGGGAGTAGTAGTTATGGAGTAGAAAATAAACGGCGGTAACTGAGGTCTGATATTCTATTGGTGTTCTAAGAAATGATGTCTTTCATCTGATTTCTGAGAACTGATGCCGTGGTCAGAGGATGTCCTAAATTAGAAACTGTTGCAGACTGGACAGAATGAGCTGCATGTGTTATAACACAGGTGAAAACATGTTTCCAATACAACCCAGTTAACGCTGCTAATAAACCAGATGAAAATAAAAACGAATAAACTCAAAAACATATCATCCTCCTTAAAATATTCAAGAAAAGACCCCAAGTAGAACGACAATTATCCGTTCCCAGACAAACTCACCCTCCTTGGAAAGAGATAAGAGCATTTTTAGAGAGCCATGTCGTCATCTTCCTCTCGCATGTCTGTCACGTAAAGTGTCTCATTACCTGCAAAGTCACAATTTAAATTTTTGGAGTATTACTTTCATATGAATTAATATATTAACCGTGGCTTCATCATTTGACTTGACCTCAATTTTCTCATAATGAAAGTCATTTTATGTGGGAAAACTCATGATGATGGGATTCTTAATTAGGGTCTTTATTGTGTTCAAAGGAAGTCTTTTGACAGTCTGAAGTATCCACACTAGGTATTGTTTTAAAATTCAAAGCACATCCTTCATTCTGTCACAGGTTTTCCTGCAGCTATCCCGGTACGTCCTGATAGCAGAGTAAATGCTGTTTTTTTACTACGTTTGGAATATTTGAGTTCTGAGTTCGAAAGCTAATGGCACTTGCAAAAACCCATGATGAGAGAGAGGAGGAGGAGGAGCGCACACCAGTGTTGGAGAGGTGCTGCCAGCAATGAAAGCACATGTGTGAGGGAAGATAGTCGCACAATCACAGCCACGATGCAAAAAAATTATTAAATCATTTACCAATGTTTAAATTAAAACAGTCTTTTTCAGGGTATTGGACTTGCAAAAACCCCAAAAACGACATTAAAATTCACTCTCATACAGACTAACTACATTTTCCTCCCACACAATAGGATACTGATGTATTTTTCGCTGTTTATACTGAAATAGCCGTCACATATGGAACACTGGAACAATGGAGAAACTCGCTCCGCGTTAATACAACTTGTTTCGTTGTAGTTGTGTCATTGAGGTTTTCATAGCATAGCTCCAAACATCAAGACGCTCAGTTAAAATGAAACACATTCCCAGCCATAAAACGTGCGACGCTGTCAGCCAGGAACACCGTTCATACAAATCCTTTTCCTGGCTGAGTCAGCCATTGAGTGTTAAAAAAAAAAAGAATCTACACCAAGCAAAACGCTAAAAATGTCATAACTTCTCTTACATATGTTTCAATCTGAACTCTTACTAAACACTAACTTCTGCTAGCTAGCTTTCTGTTTGACAAAAGTCACGCTGGCCCACTGACCAATCACTGCGCACGTTAATGCTGACGTACTTAGCAGGCTACCTGGGTGGCAGTGGCACGTCAAAGAATACGCCCAACATGTCAAACTAAAGATCTGATTGGTTGAAGACTATGACAATCAACAATATTGTCCCCATATACTTTAATCTGCAAAGTCTACCGAGAGGACCTCGGGCCTCTCTTACATAGAGACATAGGGGCTGAATCTGATTGGATAAAAGCTCTCCTTAAAACAAGCTGCACTGGAAGCAGCGCTGCAGGCTGGAAGCAGAGCAACAGAGGAAGACAGGAGCTGTGCAATGAGAAAATAAGCTAATGGGAACAAAATTATAATACATGTAGTGTATTTATGAAAAAGTATTAAATGATAAAATAGCTATAACTTTGTGATTCTGTTTAGGCCAGCAGAGAAGGCTTAGCTGGCCCTGACGGCCCACCACTGGTCTAAACACTGACATCTAAAATGACTGTTATCCATGATGTACTCAATGAACAGAAAGTGACAGTATGTAATACTTTCATGATAAAATATTAACGATATCAATAAAAGCATATACATTTTCTTCAACTGTCAGTGAAGGTGTTACCAGCACACAGACAGACGCAGAATGGACCAGTGAACTGTAGAACAATAGATCTTTTTTTTTCTGGCATTTCTTTATTTGATGGTGAGAGAGACAGACAGGAAACAACACAGGTAGAGAGAGGGGATGACATGCAGCAGAGGGCCCTGGGCCGGACTCAAACCTGAGGTGAGGACTCAGCCTTCTTGGAACACGCTCTAAACCAGGGCACCCCATGGTCAGATTCATTTTCCAAGAGAAAATGACCCGTTGTCCCTCACTGACCCCCTGCTGCTACGCCTCCTGGGCTTCCTGTCGCCTCCATGTACCCATCAAGTCCAGTGTACACAGCAGACACCTGAAGGTGAGACGACTGAATCATGCTTTGCCTAAAGCTCCAGAAACCAACCAGTCAGTTTGTGGTAATTTGATTAAACACATTCCTTCAGGATGTATGCATCATGTAGTATAAGCCGAGACATCACGATTAATATTATAACTAATATTTTTCCACTTGTTGTTCAGCTGTTATTTTGGGACAACAGTGTTCACCCACAACACACTCGAAAATCAGATTTTGCATGTCAACATTTTAAGTATGCTTGCAGCAACAAAAGGGGAATCGTATAAGAAGAGAGGCATACAGGCCGCTCCAGAGATGTCCAGAACGATATCATTGCATTGCATACAGCAAGAGCTCTTCTCTTCTTCACCTCCACTGGGAATGGTGTCATGGTGCTCAGGGAGGATTCGCACGTACAGAAGCCCTCCTTTTGCCTTTGTTCTGAGCTGATTAAATATTGATTTCTACAGTAGTGTTCCCAGTGCAGCACATGTACAACTCAGAACTTAACTTATCTGGAGAGTGCACAGTCTTGATCATCGCCCAAAACAAGAGGAGCAGCAGGCCTACTTACAATAATGCATGAACAGCATTCTGCATGTTCACTTAAGCTAGTGACTTCTTGCTGCAGACCACATTGATGTCGAGTGGTGGGAAGCAAAAATAAACACTGAAACTGAATGCTGTCCAGCACAATAAAATGACAGCGTCCGGCACATGTCAAACCGGACACTTTTTGTAGTCATGGAAACAGTGAGGCGCTCTGGCCTGCATTCATTGCCATGATTTTAACAGCGTCATTGTGTTTAGTTTAATGTTCAGGGAGCCAGACTTGCTCAAAATTGACTCCATTCAGCTCTTATTAAATCCCACGCTGGATAGATAGAACAGTCAAGTGTTTCTCATGAGAGAGAGGTGGTCGAGTGGATCTAATGTGATATACTCTTAGTATTGTAGTGTCATTCATGCTAATGCTAAAACTAAAGTACCGCTTAGTATTCTGTTCGAGAAGGTATGATCAGAATAAAATAACTTTAACAATTGTAAGAATGACAGAAGTTGAACAGAAGAATAAAACCTTTTCAACGGCTTTGCAATTCATTTTCTATAAGACTATAATCACTGTTTGTAGTGCAAAATCATTTAGCATCCAACAAAGCTTGCAGATAACATTCTTTGCATAATTAAAAAAAAAAAAAGATCTCACTGTTTTTTTTATTAATATGAAGGTGAAGAAACTTTTATTTGCCTTATTAATCCAGTGCCCCTTCGACTATGAATAATGTTATCAGAAACACGCTCAATGCTCCTCCCAGGACTCATATTGGACCAGTAATGGAGCAAGTTGGATTATTACCTGTTGGAGATCGAGTTAAACAACTGTAACTTAATCATATGATTGATATAATTCACAAAAGGGGCACTGATTATATGAACTGTCAAATTGGTCGTAAGCCTCTTTCTCTACACTGGGATCTCCTTGTGGAACAACCTGCCGCTTCATATTGAGCAAAGCCAAACAAAGGCAATTTAAAACAATGAATTGTGGGAAATGGCAAAGGGGGACTATAGGTTTATGTCGTAATTACTTTCTTTCCATTGATTTGAATGTTTTCATGTGTTGTTTGCTGTTTCCATCGAGTTTTTAGTAATGCTTTTAAGTGCAATCCCCTCAGGGTTTTTTTATGTTTTGAGTTGTTGTACTTCCTAATAAAAATAGAAATAGAGTTATGTGAATGGTACAGTAAGTGTTTTTTCACCTTGGCCTTTAAAGTCCCCAGAATACAATGCATAAAGATGTTTATGGCGTTCCTCTCTCATGCATTCAGACATTCCTCCTTTGTAAAAGTCAATAAATCATTACCTCCCTTCACCCCGTTGCAACTTGTGAATGATTGGTTGAAATACAAGTGGGATGACTGGCAGCTAGTGCTCCGGCTGAACCCGCCTGCCTGATTTCCTGGTCTTTGATTCTCCTCCTGCCCCTTAAAGTTTGCCTTCCTGCATTTGACCTGTTAAAAGATATTTGATTTGCTATTAGTCTTATTGTCTTGAGTCATTGTTGTGGGTCTGTTCTGAGTCAATCAGCAGTACACATGGTCATGGGTTTTTTCTCCAATAAAAATGACACGTGTGTGATTATCCGACTTGTTACAGCACGCTGGTTAACAGAGTTAGACAATAACGGTAAAATTGGAAACAGTGAGTGTTAGAGTTCCTGATGTTTCACGCATTAGAACATTCGAACAACCGTGCGAACAGAAGAGTGTTTACCAGCATCATCGGGATACAAGCGTCATGCTGGGAAGCGATATGGCAGCAGTCGCTGCCTCAATCAGCTCCCCTCTCATCTCAGGCACTCAGAAGTGAAGCAGCAGAGCAACCACACTCTCTGGGTGTCTGTCATTTTCGAGTTTGAGTGTTTTGAGTGTCAATATATGAAGAGACTAAACGCAAGTTTGCTAAAGAGCTTTTTTTTTGGTGATGGCTACACCCTTCTGGCATTTAACTTACAGTAAGGAAAAACACATCTACACCCTTTTGATTTTCATCAGTAGTCTACATGGGTGAGAAACGTTGCCTTTTATTGAGGTAATGTCTCCAAGCAAGGTATGTATTAAAGTATATATCTGTTTCTAAAATGGGTAGCTCAAATCAAGCAATCAGTTTGGTTCATAGCCGTGATGTAATAACCACATACCACAGCTTTGACCTCTAATTCTTTTGCGCTTTCAGTATCACTCCACTTCTGAGAAAACAAAAAGGTAAGACGAACGAACTGATACTGTGCCCTGGTTGCTTGTAGGAATGCTAATTGTGAATTTTGTAACGAACCATTAAAGTCGCTGCTCTTCTCATTGGCGTTTGATTGATATGAGCTTGACTTCATCTTCTGTTGTGTTACAACATGTATGGATATAGGTATGGATTAATGTTTTTTTTTTTTTTTTGGCCATCGAATATGCCGGTAAATTCTTCTGATTAGAAAAACCAGCCTTTAATTTGAGAACAGCTAAGATGCCTGTTCTTCACTTTTTCTGCTCAGCTCCACTCAGCAAACTGAATCACTGTAGAAATGTCAATAGCCTCTACGGGAGCCGCGGAAGAATGAATCAGTTGGAGAGCAAAACAACTTCAACAAAAGCTCACAGCACCAAACACGACAGGTATATATGTGAGCCTCATATACATGCAACCCTGTCTTTCCCTGTTTAAAACTGACTCACATACTGAGTCATGTGTGTCCTTGTTTACAACTTTGAGACTCTACACATCAATGTTGTGGTTCTCATTACATCTCCATTAAGAAGCCACGGTCCAAAATGAGCATAGTTGAAGCAGCGTCCTCTGAGGCGGACCGGCTTTGGAAACACGATGATAATACACTTGATTGAAGCTTCTGAGGGAGGTGAAGATAATGAACTAGTAACATTTAATATATAGGAAGTCATTGATACAACATCTTATTCATATTCACATTCCCATTCAAGACACGCTATAATCACCACAGGGAATGGGAATTAAAAACCTTTCTTTAACTAGCAGCTGGTTTCGACTGCTGAAGGCTCATTAAGCATGACACATATGGCCACTATTTATACGAATACAAGTAACATGTGAAATGTCTCGGCCCTGCCAATCATGACAGAATGTCACAACATTAAATTGCTTGAAACGTTTGTGCCTGCAGCGTGACAAAACGACACTGACAGTTCTCTTTTGCTTACTCTCTTGTCATCTCTCTCTAAAGCTTTGTGCCGAACAGTCTCTCTCTCCTCTCTCCTCTCTGCAGGTATCTCTATGTGTGTCTGAGTCATTCATTGTCTCTCATGTTAATACATATTGGGCAGGAGCATATTCCTTTTGAGGGGACATTAAGCTCTTTGAAATTTAAAATTAAAGTATTGAAATTACATGAAATGTAACTTCCTTATCTCCTTGAATGTTTAAACAGATTAACTCTCTCACTCTAAGGAAGCTTTCTGTGTCTTAAAAGGGAGTTTATCTTTGCCGCTTTTGCTCATGGGAACAGTGTGGGAGTTGTTGGGTCTCTATAAATACTATTACACGGTACGGTCTACATCTGCTCTGTGCGAGAAAGTGCCCTAAGATAACATCTGTTATGATTTTTGCGCTGTATAAATTAAATTGAATTGCTTCAGATGTCCAAAGAGCCCTTTCTACGCTTAGCTGAGCCTTCGCGTACCCCCCCCCAACCCCCCCCCCCCCCACCCTTGACATGTCAATTTGGCGTTTTCAGCAAAATCAGTTGTGGATATTCCAAAACCATCTTTGTTTGCTTTCATGTTGGTCTTCCTGAATGTTCAATCTATATCCGACATCTCTCCTCTTTTGGCTTCAGGAAGGGAAAAAACACTCATCTAAACTTTGAGGATATCTGCTCTCTGACTCGCAGGTTCCACACACACACCGCCGAAAGCTTGAAAAGGCCTCCTGATCCTAGTTACAGTTGCTAACGAAGAAATGGACATTGGCCGTTCTAGAGAAGGGGCGTAGCGAAGGTGAGAGGAAGCAGCTATGGGCAATAGAGTTCAGTTTGAGTCGGTCTGAACTAAATGAGCCTTAACAGCGGGTTACGTATGAGGACAACTGCTTTCACTTCAGGTTTCATAAAGGTGAATGAATGGAACTCAGCAGGCCTTCGGCTCAGCACTGTGAGGAGACCTTTGAGAGATGCTGATAAAATCATGTGAAGGCATGAGTGGATGCCCTTTTTCCACTAATTGGGCAGAGAAGCAACAGGCGCTTGGATGTGAAATCATCCAATAATCACAGCCTATTCAAACCGATTTCGTTGAGAGAGGGTGCATGCTCCGGGATCTCTTTCTATTTCTGCAAAAATGCATTCAGAAAGTTTTTGACTATAAATGTAATAATTTTCTCTCGTGTACGCGCTCGGTTTCTGTCTCTCCTCCATTGTTACACTGCTACTATACGAGGTTGTAAAGTGGTTTATTTTACACCCATTACATGCTGGGTAAATGATGGCCCCGCCAATGTCAATTTGACAGCTGCATGCCATCAACAGTTTCCATTTAAATAGAATGTGGCACAGTGTGAGTCCGTGGTGTAGGCGCTGAATGCATTAGTTCACCACTGAGTCATTAGACAGGCTCTGCCCACATGTGTTGTTGTGCAACAGTCCAGTCATGTAGGAATTCATGCTCAGTGCGCTTCTTAAACAGTTACAGACCTAAAGAAGAGATGAACAGGGAAACACAAATGTGATACTGTTAGAAAAAGATCTGACAGGCTTGTGTCTCACCAATGCTTGTTCCACGGTTGGAATTGAGCTGCTGCCACATGGTGCCTTGTCAGCACCATGGACAGCTCCTTCGGCACCATGGGCTGAAGGAGCGTTTTAAGTCGAATGGAATGTTGTGAATGATTGGATCAAAGCGTTAATTAATTCTAACTATTGTAATACTGTTTGTGTGGCTCCGTCTCAAAAACCCACTTACACTTAACATAATAGTTGACGTGTCTATAAAGGTCCTTGTTTCAACCTTTAGTAAAAAAAACTCTTCAAGAATTACCAAATGAAACATAGTGATACAATAAATCCACACAGTTGAAGAATATTAAACATGCCAAGTACAGTCACAGACTTCTGTGCTCTCGGCTTCACCTGATTCAAGCAAATGTAGTATTGTGCGATGTATATGGATCTGGTTATCCTCCGCAAATAAATTAATACAAAATATCAATATTTTTTTTTGTCAGGTATGAACTTGTTCATGGGGATATTCAGCAAAAAGCCAAGACATTATAGGTCATTATTTCCTGCTGCATATTTATTTAATTTTTTTTCGTATTCAAAAAGGTGAATGGATGGAACTCAGCAGGCCTTCGGCTCAGCACTGTGAGGAGGCCTTTGAGAGATGCTGATAAAATCATGGTGGTCTTCCTGAATGTTCAATCCATATCCGACATCTCTCCTCTTGCGCTTTTGGCTTCAGGAAGGGAAAAAACACTCATCTAAACTTTGAGGATATCTGCTCTCTGACTCGCAGGTTCCACACACCCACCGCTGAAAGCTTGAAAAGGCCTCCTGATCCTAGTTACAGTTGCTAACGAAGAAATGACCATTGGCCGTTCTAGAGAAGGGGCGTAGCGAAGGTGAGAGGAAGCAGCTATGGGCAATAGAGTTCAGTTTGAGTGGGTCTGAACTAAATGAGCCTTAACAGCGGGTTACGTATGAGGATAACTGCTTTCACTTCAGGTTTCATAAAGGTGAATGGATGGAACTCAGCAGGCCTTCGGCTCAGCACTGTGAGGAGACCTTTGAGAGATGCTGATAAAATCATGTGAAGGCATGAGTGGATGCCCTTTTTCCACTAATTGGGCAGAGAAGCAACAGGCGCTTGGATGTGAAATCATACAATAATCACAGCCTATTCAAATTTCATTCAAAGCCTATTTTGTTGAGAGAGGGTGCATGCGCCGGGATCTCTTGAGTTTCTTCCTGTGTTATTTTGTGTCATGTCTGGTTTTACTTCTGGCCTTTGTGTGTTTTCCCGCCTTCATGGTCGGTTCCACCTGTGTGTAATCCCCCTGCTCTCATTGTGTATTAGTTCTTCCGTTGTTTCTTGATCAGTTTGTCTTCATTGCTATATGAAGTTTTGCTGGAGTTTGTGTTTGCCTGTGCTTTTTGGACTCTGATTTGTAAGTTTATTCTGACATTAAATCATTTAACTGCACAAGTCTGGCTGTCTTACAAAGCATGCTGAGAATTTAGTCTGATACGCAATTTTCATATTTAAATATTAATCTTTAGCATTTAGGTTATAACATTTCATTGTCAGAATTCATGTCCCCCAAGTAATGGTTATATGTTGAATAAAACATAATAAACAAACAATGGATATTACTATTACAGTAACTTTAGCAGAAGATTTTTACATGCTCAGTTGATTAAAAAAGGGGGAAAAACCATGAATAAAAACCAATAACATATAAATTTACAGTTGGCCTATATCTTTAAAAAGCGTGTCTGTGCATCAAAAACATTGCACTGCCAAAAGGGTACCCCGTCCCCTGTCCCGTGATATACTGCGCGAGGAGAGAGGAAATCTCACAATCACATGGTGACGACTAGCGCGAGGTAGAGGCGGCATTCAAGCTCCATCCACATGCGTGATGGGGAGCGCGCACAGGAAGAAGGGGGTTTTAATCATGACGTACTGTGACGAAACTGGACGTGAGGCTCACTTTCCCTCACCCGGCGCGCATCCCAGACTAACGGCGATCTGCGAGCAGCGATGTCACGGAACTCAATCACGAGAACCGAGTGAAACCTGAATGGGGGAAAAAACAAAACACGTGGAATTTGTGATCTGATGAAGTCCACTGTCGCAATCTCTCTCACCGCGCTGGGCGGCTCAGTCTTGGACCAACTTGCGATGGAACTTTCTTGAATAATGTGAAGCTCTAACTCAATGATGCGACGGCGACAGAGGAAGTGTTTATCTCGAGCGTATAAGGCTGCTTAAATTCAAATGAACGCATAGTTCGCATATATATTTTTTACATTGCTGGAGATGAAGGCAGAAAGACGAACTATGAACTTGCTTGTGTGGATATTAGTCTTAAACTTTTTCTTGTGCTCGGCTTCTGTGGACGCACAGGTAAGGACGCATTATGTCTCCACTTTAGCAAACACATTTCACACTATAACAGTCGCTATTCTTGCTACTGAAGTCATATTTTTTATTATATTATATTTGCATTATAACAACCACCTCTATAAACCTATTATTTTTTAAGAATCGCCCTCACAGCTGACCTTTTTTTCAGTCACAAAATCGATGCAACACCGGCACTGCAGAAAGTCTTTTTGTGTTTATAATTATATTGGCATCTCAGGAGCTGTTTGTTCCAGATTTGAGGAGTTGTATCAATAGCCATCATCTGCCAATTGTTCACACACCCATATTGGCTTTGCAGCCTTTAATGGCAGCCAGTGTGCTTCTAATTTAAGTGAGATCTGGGTCCAATCCCAAAAAAGAGTTAAACCTAACAGCTCCTCTAAATGGTCAATGTGCTTTACTCTCACGTCATTATATTTCAAATTATTCAGTTAAAACGTTGGCAGTGATGAGCTGCAACAGAAAAGGATTAAGGCAGCTGAAAGAGTGCACCATCAGCCTTTTAATGAGTACAATTCTGGCAAATAAATCACCAGACATGCAGTTATTTGTCGCTGAACTGTGAATGATCCTGTGTGTCCCTCAGAATAGTGTAAAATGGTTGTGTTATCTTTTGAATTGAAGGAAGGACTTTTCTTTCATTATCAGCACCATGGACAGCGCCGTCAGCACCAGGACCACTACGAATACTGAAGGATTCAGTGTAAAAAAACCCCTGCAAGGGCGAATAACATTGTGCTGCCACGAAGTTACAAACGACAGAATAATGAATAGTCAGTTTGTATTGTTGGAATATATATATATATATTTTTTTTTTTAATGGAATCTGACATTTCCAGATGAGTGTATGTTGACAGGAAATGTACTTTTCAGTGGAGTGACAAGTCTGTGTTGAGTGGTGAACATTTTTAAAAAGGTCATCATCGATTTTACAGCTTTAGTTACGAACCAGAGCAGGAAGCGTCTTTCTGCATATTACCAAGGAACCTTGCGCTAAGACAGAAATGTCAAGGCTTTATATATATTTTTTTAACAAACTGATTCCGAAGCTGACTATATGAACACTTTTAATTGGTGTTTCGCACCAGCAACAGCTGCTGTGTGAAAGTCTTTTTTTTCATGCAACTCATTTCTCAATTGTCTCCTTAGCATAGGCGCTGCCATTGACAGTCATTGGTAAATGTAGCTGCCTGTTGATAGATGGTTAGTGAAATCTGATCCATCCATCAGTTTGTTTTCCCGCTTATCCAGGGCAGTGTTTCAGGGGCAGCAGGCTTAGATGTGTTGCTGATAAAAGGTTAGATGTGTTGTGCAGACACCACACATGCATGTTTGATTTAGCTTTCTGAGGAAAGGGTAGGCTTCTAAAGATAGACGTAACCTTGCCTCATATCTGAAAGTATAGACAAGAAAAACATACCTTGACTACTTCTATGAAATGATATTCAGGATTTGCCTGCAGGCATCTTAATATTTGCACATCAATAGATGCCGAATTCTCAGTGAGGGAGAAGAAACATGCTTTAATGTACTTTCAAGTCACCGTTTTTCGCCAAAGAAAACATCAAAACATATCCGCATTGCACAACATTTTAATGCAAAGTATTGAAATGGAGGGTGTCTTTAATAGTGAAAGAAGCTCAAATGTGTGGAGTGAACACATACAGTTTGACCCTTTGACTTAGGCAGCTTGTCAACATCGGGTAACATCGGGTAATTTAGAAAGCTAGATCAATAAATGTGTGTCCATGCTGAGAAAACAAACCAAGTGAATTGCTGGTGGAAAAAAAGGAATGCACCACTGCTGTACGTGACAGCACAACCATAGATTACTGTAAAGATATAATAGCCTTTCATCTCTGTAATTAAAACGTCACTACCGACTATCTTTTCTCTCCCCCTCCTCCTCTCTCCTTACCTCATTATGCAGCCCTGTCGCCTAAAAGATTACATTTATATGTTTTGGAGGAAATGTAGTTGCTGCTTGGATTATGTCCACCAGAAACACGTTTTCCAGGTAATTAAGTGTTGCGTTCTGCTGCACAGAAGTCACAGGGAGACGGTTGAGTTGGAGGGTGGAGGGTGGGCGTACAGAGCACACAACTGGACACAGACACAGACTGGAGTGGGCATGTGTGTCATGTGTGGTAAGGTTTAGGCTAACAAAAATGATCAGGGGAAAGATGGTGGTTAGTTGTAGATTTGGTTCTAAATATTGAAGAACAAAACACATCCTGTCTTGTGCAATGTTCAAGGTTATCTTTATTGTTTCTCAAGGGGGGGATTTGTGTTGCAGCCAGGGTTCATACAAGAACAGAATACAAAAGATAACTTTAACAACACACCAACACAATATATCACGGCAACAACAGGGAAATGGAAATCCATACCACGTTCACACGTACAACAGTGCAAGGGAAGTGTCAGATTGCTATATGCATATTAATAGCACTTGGGATCTAACCAAGAGTGCCCATTTAAACGTCAGTAACATTCTTCAATATACATATTCAGCCATTAATCTAGTGTAAAAGTAAAATAAAATGTGAGAAACTATGAGCAGCATCTCTTGGATACTTATAAATCTGTGGGACTGTAATTCTTTGTGGAGATGATAGGCTATTGACATGTTTCAACACTTATATTAGGTCCTCGCTATGTAAGCATGGCCTAACAACAACACAAGCCTAAACTGCAGTGACTGGAAATGTAATACTTAGCTAAAGCTAATAAGCAGCAAGTTTGCCGCCCTTTTCCAAGGTTTACTACGACAAACTTCTGAAAAAGATAGTAGTGCGAAAATTCACCTGTTAGAAGTGAACATGGAACTATGTGGGATCGAAACCACTTCACCGTTGACTCAAACCAGTGGACAAGAGCATGCGAACACATGTCTTTTTAGCATCAACAAGATTACCATGGAGCAGGAAGGCTGTGTACCACGTAATGAATGAAAGTGATAGTCCTGCCTGGAACTCCGTTGGTGCAAAGCCTGAGAGTAAATCCTGAACCTGGGAATTGGGAGGACGAGTAACAGAGCCTAGCTCCCTGAAATTTGTGATGTGACCTGCTGGCCTTCATTGTCATGCAGGCAAAGTGTCTCTTCAACTCCTGTAGTCAGTAGGACACAGCCCTCGACAGCTGCGAAAGGGAGCTCTAGCGACAAACCTCCCCCAAAAAGCAAGTGTGCAGCGAGAGGACGGCTCCACCGTGCAGGACCCTGATGACCTGGATAACCTCTCATCCTCACACAGCAGGTGAAGGACTGAAAGTAACCCAGAAAGCTAAAGGCTGCATGGAAAGCTAACAACTGGGCCTCAAACTGTGATTGTGGGTGACGTTGCTGTAAAAGATGTAAAACTCATGAGCAGTAAAAACACACCAAAGGATATGGTCTCTTGACTTTTCATAAAGGATCCTGCCTATTGTGGATGCACACCCAACCGTGAAAACCATCATTCTGCACATAGGGTCAAATAATGTTGTTGGGCAACAGTCTAAAGGTGTTGAAAGTGGACGTTATTGATCTGTTGAACACAGTCAGCTCTCTGAATGCTGAGGTGTTTATCAGTGGCTATCTAATGGCAGCCAGAACAGGAGTTGATAGATTCAGCAGATTGTTGGCACTCGACACTTTCTTTCAACTGCATGTAGTCCATTCAGTGCATTTTATTGACTGTTTCATCCTTTTCATGAAATGGACTTTGCTTGAGAAAGTAAGGAGTACAATTGTTCCCCCCCCCCCCCCCCCCCCCCGCCCGACACCTGTGAGAATCAAGATAGATGTATAAACAGAACTGAACACAGCGTCGGTGCCCCATTCATTCCAATGAAAGTTGCTTTCTATTAACATCCTATTCCATTGAGTCTAATGCACACACACTTATAAGCATGCACGTCTTAATAAGGATGAGTTCTTTAGAGGATATTCAGTATGCCTGAATGGTCTGCTTAATGGTCTGCCAGAGATCAATTAACACGGTACAGCAAACTTGACTTGGTACTATGAACACAATGTCATTCTCCACGACAGGCTGACAGGTTATGAGAAGGTATGAATTCATAATGATGTCTTTATTCAAATATTCAGTGCATCTATGGAATTAAAATGTCTGGAATTATTTCCATCTCTACAGACAAGTAGATACAGTACGGTAAAAACTTTGAGGCAAAGCATACAAGAAGTTCTTTGAGTAGTTCTGAATGTGGCGCTTAATACAAAAAAATATCTTGCTTGTTAACATTTCTACATCCAACTTGACATCACAGGGTGGCTCATGCACTCCCACAAGGGTGACTCATGACTCACGGTATTACAGCTTGAACTGACTTCATCAATATCCTGATAACTTTTTTGAAGATCTTCAGATATACTGTATATATAAAATATCTGGACCCTGGTCCTTCCTCCCACCATGGCCCTGCTGACTCCCACTGCTAATATCATTTTTATTATTACTCACGTTACCATTCTATATTAACGATACCATTAACGCACATTACTGACTTTGCTTCTTCACCAGAGCCTCTGTGCTTTCTCGCCTCGCAGGTGTCCGTGGATCCTGGTTATACCTGGACCATGGTCTTGCCTCCTGCCGCGGTTCTGTCATATGCATTGAATGTGTTGTAACTCTGTTGTTGTTCATTCTGTACACATGACATCTATCGCACGTCTGTCCATCCTGGGAGAGGGATCCCTCCTCTGTTGCTCTCCCTAAGGTTTCTTCCTCTTTTCTCCCCGTTAAAGGGGTTTTTGGGGGAGCTTTTCCTGTTCTGATGTGAGAGGAGGATGTCGTATGTGTACAGATTGTAAAGCCCTCTGAGGCAAATTTGTAATTTGTGATTTTGGGCTATTCAAAAATAAATTGAATGGAAGACTGATAAACCAGAGAATAAAACCATGGACATGCAGTCCCATTATTCCCAACAAGTATTTTGAGTGTAATTGCTTCTTTTGATAAAGAGCAAACTGACAAACAACGAACAATCCAGTCTTGGGTTGTTCCATACTTGAAGGGCTGAACAGCTTTCACCAAGTAGCCTTGTGAAAAAATGTGAATGTAAGGAGAGGCAGGTATGTATCTGCTGGGACATACAATGAAAGACCATATAAGGAAGTTATTTAGAATTGATATCAGACAAAGGACTTTACTTTTTTTTTCAAAAAGATGTATGTAGTGCAGTGCACTGGGACAATGTAGGCCGACTGTTATCTCCCAACAACGGTTCATTGTCCCCAGATAACGATTGGTAACGACTTTGGTAATCCTTGACTTTTCCTCTAGCGCCACCATTAGTCATAAGATTGAGTTTGTTTAACACTTTGGATCATGACCAGATATTTGCAAAACTAATTACAGTCTTAGCTGTACTTTAGTGCTGGTTAGCAAATGTTAGCATGCTAACATACTAAACTAAGATGGTAAACATAGTAAACATGTTGAACATCAGCATATTTAGCATTATTTTGTTGTTAGCTTTTAGCTCCAATCACCATTGTGCCGAGAAGTACAGCCTCACAAACCAGCTAGCTGTAGACGCTTAGTCTCATTCATAGGTCAAAAGGGCTGCCACAGCAATTAAATGGTACTATATGTAACAATTTATTAATTGTATTAATCACTTCGTATAGCCAAGTGTGAATGGATTGTAACGTAACTTAATAACTGAGACTTTCCCCGACTGTCTTTTCCTATAACATCCCGTGGAGTTTTATGTAACGGTTTTGCTGGGAAAATCCCAAGGACGTGACGTTTATGCACGCTCCTATGCGCCTTGCCTCTCTTCAGCCAACAGTGTGTAGCTAGCGTAGCAAAAATCTGTCTTGAGTGGATAACGTCAGCCCAATTAATTCAGATTCCTGGGGCTGATCTGGCTGTTAAATTGGCTTGCATGCTGTTTGCCTAACCTAAGCCAAGGTTAGCCAGTTAGCTGTAGTTTAGCTACGTTGCATTGATCTTCTTTGTAACATTACTTGATAAAGTAATTTGCAAACGGCAAGCTGGTTGGTATAATGGAGCTAATTGTCCAAATTAAATACAGGAACCTTACATCAGGAACCTTACATCAGCACTTTTGTTTTCACGATACAGTAGCTGTAAAATAAACGTAATTCACTCTTCCAGAATTGTCGCCCTTCACTTCACAGCAGCTGATTTAAAGCTGGAAGCGAACAACAGTTTTCCATCATAATGTGCAGGTGTTAAATGGAGGAAGTATTCTTTAGTTTTCATTTTTTTTCATCATTTTAGTTACACAAAGGTAATCAAGGAGGGATGACAGCACTGGTTGCGCCTATATAATCACGTCTTTCACATACAACAGCGTAGACCGCATTGTGTTTTCTCTTAGTTCAATATGAAATAAAGGCAAATGTCTGGACAGGTGCCATTTCTCCTTTGCACCTCTTTGAAACTGTCAGATTTGACAGACGGAGTCGTCATGAAAACAGATGCCCTGCTTCTTCACGTGTCCAATCATATGGCTCAAATTCACTGCATGGTGACAGAAATGACACTCAAATGACATCATGTCAACACAAAAATGAAATGCCTAAGACACCCCGCAAAGTGAAGCAGCCTCTCGGATGAGCAGCAAACATGTCTTTGAGACTCAAACGGCAGATCCAGTTACCTTTTCCTTTATTCATCTACTGTAAGAATCTATGTTTGTATTTTCAAACCAACAGACCAACAGGTAATATTACCAAGCTGAAGTAAAAAAAAAAAGAAAACTTAAATAGAGTTTGAATATACAACCGTTGATCATTACGTGACAGGGTTCAAAAGTTACAGCAGAAGCCAAAAAGCGTCTTTGGCTTGATGGTAGTTTGAAAAGATTGTTCGTACGATAAATGCTTGTGTCAACAGACGATGGGGTTTTTGCCGGCTGACAATTTACTGAAATAATTCACATGGTGTTTCCTGATTGATTTGTAATGCAATAACTTAAATTGCACTAGCAGCCTCGTGAGAATGTAATACTCATTACGAAGCAGAAAACAGTATTTTGTGTTTCTGTTTATCTTTGTGTCAGTGCTTTGAATGTTACAAGTAAAACGTAATGACTAATGGATATAGGGATCCAATTAAGATTAGAGGAAAAAATAATGAATGAACCCACACATATCCTTCTGTAATGGTAAAATATAAAGAATTTTACATGAAAAAAACAAATGTTAAATGTACAAATTTGCATGTTTTTTTCTCTCCGCTTTCTTCCATTGTTGTTGTCACAACTTTCCTCCACTTTCCTCCACTGGAGGCCACAGATGTTGGCCTTACCCACAGCAGATGGAATATGAAAAGATGTCCCAAATGTTATTGAGAAGGTAATTTGAACACATATAGACAGAGGGTGAAAGGTCTGATCTTGTTTGTCGTGCTCCACAGATGGGGTTTGATGGGCCTCTCTCGGCACAGGAGCAGATGTACATCCTTTATGAAATCAAACTGCAGTGCTACCTGAACCTCTCCAACACTGAGCCAGAGTCCACAGGTACAACACGTGCAGTTACATTGTCATACTATGCTACACAATTAATCTGAGTTTTCTTCATGTTTGTGTGGAAGCAATGCAATTTCAAGTGATTATCAAATATACGACATATACAGTAAATATATGAACAGAAGATGTATGTAAACAATTGACTGTTTGCTAAACCCTGCCCGTCTTAGTTGCTGTTGCTCCGCCAGCTGTTGCAGCCGTGCCAGTTCAATCACTCAAAATTGTTGGTATTTTTTTTAACAGCAGCTCCTTGATAACAGCAGACTTAAGCAGACTTCTCTTTTCTAGCTTCTGACTGTCGACTAACCCTGCTGGCTGAAACAACTAGTGCATTGCCTGCCTTTTGGTTTGCTATTCATAGCTTTCGTTGCGCTTCTCAGTTTTGGTGGTTACAGTAAATGGACAAATTCTCTGGGCAGAGTGTGTGGAGCGGCTCTGCTGCTCTTCTATTGGTCAGTCATATCCTGCCAGGGGCGCTGGGAAGTGACCACAGGACAACCACGGCTACTGTTTTGATTTGATTGTGGCTCATAAAGGTTAAAGATTCTGTATATACCACATTCAGTGCCACTAGATGTTGCACCAGCATCTCCGTGCGTCGCCCACGGAGAGGCGTTTAGAAGATGGTCAACTGAAGAATTGTGATCTGACCTGATGTACAATTTATATTGGCGGACTTTTGCATCAAAGCTGCAGTTACTTTGTAACAAAAACACTGTGTTTTACATCTTAAAACCTTTACGACGCAGCATAAAATAATCACAGAGGCAGCCAGAAGCCGAACAATCACTGCTTTCAAATGTAGCCTTTTTCAGTAATTCATGTGGTTAATTTTAAATTATGTGACTTGGTTGAATAGAAAGAACATTGCTTTTGAAAGTTGCACTTTATAATGCTTACAGTCATACAGTCATTTTGCGGTAAGTGCAGGGAGCAGATGAGTCAGCAGAGGTGCACATTTATGTTTGGGGCATCCATTTCAATATTCATCAGTGGCTCTCACATTTTTCACCAGACTAATGTTTTTTGGTTTTGTAACCATCCTTCACAATGAAACCCACGACATCCATTGGTTTCTGTTTACCTCTTTATGGTTTTTTTTGGCAAAAGGCAAAGGAACGTGTTTTTCCTATAGAACATCAATGTAGAGCAAAGATTCAGTCCATGCAATATGTTATCAAGATATTTGAGTGTGTTAGTATATGGGAGAATACTCATTGAAGGGAATATTATGACTATTATTTGTTAATGACATCAGTGCTTAAATGATTTAAAGACCAACAACAGTGGCTTGGAATAAATCTTAAACTTCCTCACATCTTGTTGATTGATAACAAGATTTGAAGTGTTAGGGAGATTCACACCAGAAACATTGTAAGCTATTTCACCCCCCCCTCTAGTTATAATTGCCCCCATCTTGATTTGGTGATATTTAAACTATGAATAACCCTTTTTTCAGCTTTCGGAAACCTGTTGTTTAGAAGTCAGATAAAGATGAAAATGCAAAATAGAATTATATAAGATCAACATGGAATTTAAAAGAGTAACAGGAGCTAATATTTCTATTCTTTTGCAGACTTTTTTTTGGTCAAACAAATACAATTGTGCATTACAGTCTTTCTCTCACATGGACAGAATGGAGTCAATGCGAATAACAAAACAGCTTTTCAGCAACAAAAAGAAAAGACATTGACCAGATACCAGATGACAGTATGTGAATTGTATGTTGACTTCCTCTTATTATACCTGCTCGCTGTAGATGAGGTGTGCCCTCCAGAGTGGGACGGTCTTATTTGTTGGCCCAATGGCTCCCCTGGGCTGGTTGCCAAGGTCCCCTGCCCGGCTTACATTTATGACTTCAATCACAAAGGTGAACAGTTTTGTTTGTTCTGCAGATGTACCATCACAAACACTGAGAACTATACGACAAGTGCATTTAAATATAGATATTCAGATTGTTTACGCTGGTGATATATGGTGTATGTTTCTGCATGACTTACTTGCAACTACCTGAAATATTCAAAATCAATTAAAAATCAATTGTTTCGTTGAGGTCTACGCTCTGGTGTTTTCAATGATTATGGCTAATTAGACCTCTTAGGGTGAAGATGGGTGGAGCTATGATGGTAATTATGTGAAGTTACTGGACTTTGTGCACTGATAGGACTTTTTCACAACAGACATTTGGACTTGTTTCCAATCATATTAAACGATGAATAAATCATTAATTTGACTATTTATACCTGTGTTATATTAAGGCCTTTACACAACGAGGGGATGTTTTTTTTGTGCGATAAATTTACACATCAATATATTTTCGAATTGTTGTTTTTATCATGAAGACTTTCACACAGAACAGGAATATTGTACAACAAAAAAGCGAAAGAGCTTGCCAGTATAGGCATCAACCAATCACGTTGAGTTGTGCTTTTATTTATGAAACAACAAGGAGGCTACGTGGTTCCAAACAAGACGGCACACTGTATGAATCCTTTCAGCCTCGACAAAGGCAGCGCATACCAGATCCACTCCTTCTGTTCTCACCTTTCACAATAAAAGCTCAAGACACATAATATTCGCAGCTGAGTATTTAGCATTTTTGTGCCATTTATTTATCATGCCCCCGGTATGTAAAGGCCTTTACTCTCTTGTCAACATGTCTTTTGTAAAAGAATGCCTATAGACATGATAAAGGGGTAGTTTGTCCCAGTCTAACAGTTGCGACAAAGCTATCAGTGGAGTCGGAGAGATATCAATCAAGCCCTGTCTCTACACTCCCACACAGTTCTGAAAAGAGGTCCAATTAATCAAAAATGATTGAATTCACCTGTGTAGGTTTAGGGAGTACAGGTTCTTTAATATATCAAGGCTGGTGAAAATGTCACTTTTCTAGACTGGTGGGCAAATGCCTAAAATCCATAAGATCCACCTGCATGAAATGCTTTAATCATCACCAATTTTTTGCTTGGGTTGTAAATGACCAAAATCATGTTAAAGCGTTTGTTTACAGGACATGCTTACAGGAGGTGTGATGTCAACGGTTCCTGGGTGTTTGTGGACCACTGGAACAAAACATGGACCAACTACTCGGAGTGTCTGCGTTTCCTTCAGCCCACTGATGGGGAAGGGAGGGTGAGTGTGACTGTAAAATATTCAGGCATCAATCTCATTCATACATGAATAGATAGGTTGTTAGCATAGACTTGACTGAAATGAGATGCTAGGCAACCGTGTGTGCTTCAACACATTAGGCAGAGTCAAACTCACATCTTACCATATAATTGTCCATCAAATTGAACACAATTTTGTGAAGTGAGAACTGCGTTTTTTCTTATTATCTCTGCCGGGTTAAGCCAGGAGAGAGATTATGTGCTCGGTCGTGTGTGTGTGTGACTGAGTGAGTGTGTGTCTGTGTTTGTCCGCTGCTAATCTCGCTGAAGCAAACTGCATACTATTTTTTCGGTGCCCATTCATGGCTGCATGCTCAACGATCTCTCATGGTTGCGGTGACTCACACTTTCTCAAAACTCCTTTTATTACCTGCTTTTTTTTACTACCATTGACCGCCTGCTGACTCCTCTCTCACCACTCTTAACCCGGCACCCGGCTGGTAGAGGCAGAGTGCATCGCTGACCCCCAGCTGCTACTCTGATTGATACAAAAATATTAAAGTTTACTCAAATGCAGCATTGTAAGAATAAACACTCATCAAGGCTTAGTTGGCCATGGAGCCATTATCGTCTGCGTACCGTTGAGACTTTATGGAAACTGTAACTTTGATCTTTGTTACTGAACACAGCTGCCTGCTGTGGATAGTTATTTGATCCTTTGTTTATTAGAACTAGACATGGGGCTTGGACATGATGGGCTTGACTTATTTGGGACTTGATGTGCATGAGGGCTCAACTTCACTTGAGACTGCAAAGAGTATGGAGGACTGTCTGAAGTGGATACCTATCCTCATGCTGATTTGCAATCTCTTAATTAGAAGCCTCCAACGTGTAACTTTTCTTCAGTCTCGAAAATGAAGTCTTTCTGAGGACTAAAATGTTCCAAATCTTTTGTTTATGGTTTGATCTGAATCTAACCAACCTGAAAAGATTTAGTTGTTAAACTGCTGTCGTCTCCAGTTTGTAAGCATTCAGAGATTAAGGATTTAAGACTTTAAGACATAATAAATCTACCCTTTTCTGTTTTTTTTTAAATAACCATAGACTGGCTTAGTAAGAGCTCTAGGAATGTTACTGATCCATTTCTTAATAGGACATATGTGCAGGCTATAGCAGTCTTTGCTTTAATACTCACCATCCTCTGTCAAAATGCAAAAATAATGAGTTCTCTTGTTTCTTGTTTATCCCAGCAGCTGTGAATCATGTATGTTGTTTCCTCTGCAACGCTGTTTCACTTTAATGAGTGGACTGTGTGGATTTCTATGTTCACAGCAAGACTTCTTTGAGCGGCTGTATGTCATGTATACCACTGGCTACGCTGTGTCCTTCAGCTCTCTGCTGGTGGCCATCTTCATCATTGGATACTTCAGGTAAAAATGGATTTTCTAATGTCCAAATTAATCAACAATAAAATGTCGTCCTCGTAGCAAACGCACACATCAGTGGATTAACAAAATGCATTTTTCACATTCTAATTTGTATCCTGAAAAGTTTCTGCTGCAGTTACTGCGGTCAAACTGACAGAGTAATAATAGAATAGACGGTCACACAGTTACTGGGGGTTATGGAGTCTCATGACATGAGGGAAGAAGCTACTGAAGAACCTGGTAGTTCTGCACATAGGACACCGTATCGTTTGTAGTGGCCTTGGTCCGACAGCGTGTGTGTGCGCTAAGTCCTGAATGGATGGGAGAGAAGACCGGATCATTTTCATAGCTCTCCTCACCACTCTCTGCAGGGTCTTCCGGTCTGAGGTAGTTTCCATACTAGACAAGTAGCTGGTCAGAACACTACATGGTGCCTCTGCAGAATGTGGTGAGAGACGGAGGGAGATGTGCTCTATCATCATACAGAGTGCAGTGCAGTCTGCAGGAGGACGAGCTACGAGTGGTGCGTCTGTATAGCTTATAAAGGGCCTGAGCACAGGGTGTGAAACATTTGGTCAACAGTTTCTAGCTGCCCATTGACACCTCCATTCAGCCTCTTATCTAATCTGAGCCTTGTCACACTAAGACATCTGTTTCCGTTTCTAAACATTCTCTGGTTAACTGCACCCCCATTCAGTTACTACTTCTTATGGAAGCAAAGGCAGAAATACCCCATATGGTCTTGTTACCATTCAGCTAGGTACACACTCATATGTCACATATATGGTTTTGTTAGTGAGTAAGGCACATAAGCTGAGTCACAGTAGAAACGTAATAGCACAGGGAATATTCTCCATCACAGTAGTCCCTTGGCAGGTCAAAACAAAGAGAACACAATAACAAACAGTACAGTGTAAAAACACAATGTCATGCAAGAAAGCTACACACAATAGTGCATCACAAATATATGCTTTTCAGATAAAAGAAAGTCATTAAAACCATAAGATATAATCCAAGGTCAGTGAGTACAGAGCTGAGCCGCTTTTAACAGACTTTCTAAGTTGGTTTTGAAAGTGTTTGTGAAAGTTTAATTGAGGAGTTCATTGAAATACTGATCATGCAGCTCAATTATTTTAGTGCCAGTGCAGGAAAGGGATAAGTAAGGGTATGGACTCTGCATTCTATCACAGACTTCCAATTAAGGTTCAATTTGTAATTAACTGTAAGAAATTTGGCACTGGATTAAAAAAAGTTTTAAAAGTCTATTAAATATTCGATTGATTGGTAACGTGTAGAGTCAACAGTTTCAAACAGAGGTGATACTCAGTACGCCAAATGTCAGTGTAATTAGTTGTCTATTTGAGATATGATAGAAACAAATTACTTATTTTTTACATGCACAAAATGAATCCCGCACCATAATTACCTTTTTTGCCAAGACTTGTAACTTTTTTGTTTAATTAATAATTCATGTTGCTGATGAATGTGCTACGTGTCGAGCATCAAGTGGAACAAGTGTTTACTCTTAATGCTTGATACCAAAACTTCACTGGCCTGTCGCCATTCTGTCAAGTCCAACCAGTTAATGAATCAACTTGCAATTGCCAAGACACAGCAAAGGCAACATGGACGGAGGAGCAGTGGTCCTCTGCGACTGCTCAGAACTGCCCATAGGGATCAGGAAAGCAATTTAATGCGGCTTTAATTTTCAGTCTTGGGCAGAAGCCCAAAGCGTAGGTTGAGAGTTGAGCATTTATGTTCAGTTTCATTTGAAATATTTGGTTTAAGTTAATATTCTTAAAGTTGCTGCGTACAGTTTCTCCACAAATCCTGTGACCTAACAACTTCTTATGTACATAACTGGATTACAAAGCAATACCGGTAGATCAATTCATATCCATTCTGTGAAAGAAGAGTAAAGATAATGCACATTTTAAAATTGAAATACTTTAAAGATCAGGGAAAAGTATTGATGTGAAGAAAAGCATTACTTCCATCCAGTTGCTCCTTAGAGAGAAGTAAACAGAACATCATTTCTCTCTGGCACCACAAACAGCCTTGTTTGTGAAAAGACTGATCTTTTTTTATTGGCATAATCCAGTAATTCCACTGGCAAGGCTCTCCAGGTTCATTATGAAATTTTACAGTAGGTGTAATCATCCCATCAACACTTCAAAAGGCTTTTGGAAATCTCTTTCCACTTGAAACTGTACAGCCCACTAACTGAAGTGGCCCTGTATTTAAATCCTGGCAGAGAATGACGGGAGACAGACTGAGAGGAGGACAAAAAGGAAAAATAAAACAGCTGCTTAAGTAAATATAATCAATATTTACCACAATTATACCTATAGCTTAATGGGTCCTTACAAGCGACTCCCTTGTCTCTACAGCCTGAGAAGCAAGTGTTGGCTACAGGGAAGGAAGGTTGAGTGTACAACAACCCGCTGTCCAGCTGTGGAGAGACTAATGACTGTGATTTGAGATCACAAGAAACTCATTTTGAGGCAATATATACCTTTGGGGCCACACTAGTGTTTCTCACTTTTTTTAAAGGCATCTCTCCCACCTTCCACATGAAGATAATCCATCATACTAAACATTGTGTCTCCGTTAATGACTTGTCGGCACTTCACAGCTGCATGATTAAATAGGAAGACTTCAAACGGAGCATATTCTCTGGATCAGTTGCAGCTGACAAGATATTCTATATGTTGTGTGTTTGACATCACTCGATTCCTCAGCCTGCCTCAGCCTTCTTCTGCTCTCTTTGCTATTCTCTTTAAATATACTGTCACAATAATACGCATCACCCAATATGACACTTAATTTAGCTACAACATATTTACCTTAGCAAACCGCAGTCAACCATTAGCTTATTACAGTGCTGAGCAACTAAGGGATGTCCAGGACACCTAATGCAGCATAACGAGACGAGCAAAGGTTTGAAAGGAGGTTTCCATGGTACGGACAACAATAATTAACTGATGCTTAAACGCCAATTAAGGATAAAACAATCATATGACGGTGAAGATGGTGTCATCATTAACTGAAAAGGAGGTTGTGAGGATTTTTTTAAACAGTAATTATGAGCAGCAACAACACTAGTGCTGATTAGGAGGAAAATATACTGTATGTTTGTAAGGTTCGTACAGAAGAACCTCAGCTGAAGTGCAACTGCCAACCTCCACTACAATTTCTGATACTTTCCACTGCAGCCACTGAAAACAATGAATTACATTTCACATCTCAGAAAGAGGGAGGTGTGCTGGCTTCTGCAGGGACAACAATGCGGCTCCCAGACCTTTAGACGTACAATGATGTGGATTTCAAAGTCCATCTTTTCCCCAATCAACCTCCACATTATAGTCGACTGTAGAGAATGAGGGGAAAGGGGGGTGATTTAATCATAGCCTTAAACTGGGATGAAACAATCTTCGCTTCTTCAAACGACCCCAACTAAAGGCTTTTATATTTTTCTTCTATATCTACTCAGCAATACTTGAAGACTAGCCTTGGACTTGTACTTCAATTAAGACGTATTGTCCTCTGACAATACACGCATCGGTGACCAATCAACCTGAGATAATATAAATGTGATTAATGTCTTAGTTGTTTGGAATGCATAATCTTAATTGTGAATTCATACCAGTGAATACTTGTTTGTTTTCTCGGCAGGCGTCTTCACTGCACCAGGAATTACATCCACATGCACCTGTTTGTGTCCTTCATGCTACGGGCCGTCAGCATCTTTGTGAAGGACAAAGTCGTCCATTCCAGCGCTGGATTGCAGGACTTCGATTCTGCCCTGTTGGACAACTTAAAGGCAGTTAGAATGGCACCAGTGGACAATTCTCAGTATGTAAGTACCAGATCTACTTGTTTGAATCTTTTTTTCTTCCTGTCAGAGCCAACAACTATACCTTTGGCTCTTAGACCTGAGTAAAGTCAGGCTCTGTGTCACTGCAAACCATGACCCCGCTGAGCTGCTCTGAGCAGCTTTATGCTGGACGCAGTGTCCCCGGCGTGAGCCAAGCGAGTTGGGAAATAATGCCATCTAGTCTTGCGCGTCGGCTCCACGAGTCATCGCGGCGCTGGATTGTGCACGCCGTGGACAAAGAGGGATACCAGAGGAGAGAAGGAGGAAGCTGGAGAAAGGGCAGACACAGGTGACTTGGACTAGAAGGTCAGCCTATATTGTATAGACACAGGGTTACTGGCAATGTCATGTTTACACCAGCTCATAAAGGGAACACATGGAGAGAGGGAAAAGATGAAGACAGCGGGGCAAGCAGTAACAAAGTCTGCTGCTGCACCTAAAATAGGAAGCACATAAAATAGTCTGTATAAGATATAGGGGAGCCTTGGGATGGCTGTAACACTTTGTGTGTGAGCACCTAAACTCCCTGATTTTATTTTTGTGATGGAGCTCTCACATTGTAACACAAAGTTCCCTTATTTGTCTACTACAAATAACAATGTCTCCAACATCTCCAACTATATCACATCTCTCAACACTTGATGTCGATGCAAGAGACAGTGTTTTTTTTAAAGGTAGGAGCCAGATGGGCTAAAATCTGTTATTTTGTGATTTTTTTCTTTTGCATTTTATTTGAATAAGGAACAAATGTTAGACAATTTGGAGCAAGACAAATTGCATGAATCACACTAACTGTAACTCCCTTACTCCACAAAAAGCATTAGAGTTTTTTTTGGTTTTTTTACATTTGAGTGAAATTACCTGAAATTATCGAAGTGGCAGCAAATGAGAGCTGGTCAAATGTTCTAAATTCTAAGGGAAGGTGATTCAGTGCTTCCTTTCTCATCTCCTTTAGCATATTGGGGACATTGGACCATCCTTTATGAAAGGAAAGGAGATAATGCCGTCCCACAATTCCTTGCTTTAAAGCGATGCACCATTCAGTCATCAATAACATCCGCCGTCGCAATTTAATTGTACATTAAGGATAAATTGAAAACATCCTTCTTAGAAGGTGCGATTCTCTTTTGGACAGGAATCCTTGATTGAATTGTACTGCATCAAGTTTGTGAAGCCAATGCGGAAGTGTCTTAAACATTCTCTCTACTAAATATCAGGAGGCGACTCCTCTGGTTGCAAAAGTAATGGCCCTACCTCTCACTTGATTTACTCCCTCAGTAAACATTGTAAACAAGAGTTTATGGTCTCAATCGCTAGTTTCAAGTCTTCTTCAATACAACATGATGTTCATTATGGTCCCATAAAATAGACCATAAAGCTTTGGGGCGGGGCTACCTTGTGATTGACATGTTGCCACCCTACCAGAGCTGTAAACGGCGTCCAAATATAATCAGTTGGTTGCAAAAAAGCCAAGATGACGATGGCCGTAATCCAAGATAGCGACGGCCAAAACGCCAAACTCAAGGCTTCATAACGTCAGTCCACAAACCAATCGGTGACATCACGATGACTACGTCCACTTCTTACAGTGGATGTCTTTTCCTAAATCCCTGTGAATTCACACAAATCCACAGCAAATCTTCCGCCGGGACTTTCCTGATTTGAAATAACAAAACAAACAAACATTTACGTGTTCAGTATCTAAAATGTAGTTCTTTGTTAGATTGAATTAAACAACTAATTCAAGCAGTGACTCAGTGAGCTCCAGTCACGAGTCTGACTGAGACAGGGAATAGCGCTCCCATTCAGATTCAGGGCGGATCTGAATGTTGCTCTTGAATAATAAGTACTTATTTAATCCAGTTCAGAGATACATCCAGTCATCTCAAATTGGCATCTAAGGTCAGGATTGCTTTTTTCACTCAGCTGATTTGAGTCATAAATAATTGTGTCAGGTTACCAATACATTTGCAAATCTCAAAGAGCGAGGGCAATTATTTTGATTTGCACTGAACCATGTTGTTTAATCCTTGTCCACATTATCCTTTAGTTATTTTAAAGTTAGGTGACATAATACAAATATATAATTAATGTTAGGGGACTGCTAGTGAGCATATGCGGTCGGCATTGGAATTACTACACGTTACTAGCTCTCATGTTACTAGTTTCTCTTGCATTCATTATGTGCAGACAGTAACCATGTTACTATCTGGGTTCTCTCAAGTGCAAATATTCTCCTCACTGCATTTGTTCTGTGCCTCTGGAAATAAAACGTGACTACATTACAGCTTTGCAGATTAATGCACTGCATGCACAATAACAATGTGTCTTTGTTCTTTCTTGTGTTAATTCCTCTTATTGATCAGGATATTAATTGTGAATGACTGAGATATTATCAGAGGAAATGCAGATGTATTCATTTATTATCATGATTGTGCAGCCAAATGTATAATTTGTCATCATTAATAATTCTAGTCATATAACTTATAGTGATTAAATGAATGGTTGTCAGTTAGTAAAATGTGTGGGCCAAAAGTGTGGGCTAACTTAACAATCTTAAATTGAAGCTGATTTCATGGCCTTTATTGATAAACTTTGTAATTATAGTTTCCCCGCTGAGTACTTTTTCTCATCGTTGTGCAAATTTATACAGCAAGGTGCTAAAATCATATACTCTATTATAGGGCGGCTGTGGTGTGAGAATAGTTTGTACTGTGATTACAATAATGTGTCGGGTACAAACAGGATGTGATGAAAGTGATAATGTTTTGTTATCAGATTGGCTGCAAGGTGACAGTGCTCCTCTTCATCTATTTTCTGGCCACCAACTACTACTGGATCCTGGTAGAAGGCCTCTACCTCCACAGTCTCATCTTCATGGCCTTCCGATCCGACTCCAAATACCTCTTGGGCTTCACCCTCATCGGATGGGGTAAGCAAACAAAAAACATTAACACACTCTATACAATGCATAATCCTCTCAGCACCAAACCACTTTTGAAGGCAAATATATTACACAGCAGTCTAGTCTATTCATTAAACCCCTTTCTGGTCCTCATATGTGATTGCCCTGTGGTCATTAATATTGTCTGCTCGTGTTTGGTGCATATTTTGGAGAAATTAAAGGCCGTCTCTACAAAGTGCTACACTTGCATTTCGGATGAAAATAAATTAGCTGGGGATCAGAAGCAACAGAGCTGCTGGTACTATTTCAATAGATGAAAGGTTTTTAGACCAGGAATCGTTTATGAAGTGATGTTTAACACAAAGGGGAAAATAAAGAGACGTCAGAACTTTGTCTGATCTGTGTTTGACTTGTCAGAATTGAAATGGCTGCTCACGTTTGGTTTGATTATATCCCACCAGTGAACGTATCAATGAGTGTTATACTGTGCTGTCTTTAGATCTGAGAAAACCCACTAGGCTTTGTATGACAGAGAGAAGCACCAAGAATGAAAAATGATTGTGGGTTTACATGATTGATGCACGTAATTTATGCTGGGCAGCTGTGTAGCCTGTGAGTGGGCTGTGAGTAACAGGATTTTCTTTTACTTTGGATATCTGCATTTCTGAAACACTCTCTGAATGTAAAGCTATTTGAAACACTGCTAACATGAAGTAGATATTATGTTAGTATTGTTTTAGGGTTATTACCTCCTTTTATTTTCGAGCCTTCCGTGCCACGTCTACCATTTTATGATAATTGAAAAACAGGTTGCTCATTTGGGAAGTATTGTCTAATGTCCGACAGAGGCAGCGTCCTGTTAATTAAACTCTTTGTTTTTGTGGCTAAAAAAACCAGTATGAGTTGCAGTGCTTTCGTATGGTCTAATATAACAATTGTCCCTCTGAATGTTTTATCTTGTTTTTATGGACTATATGCTTTAGATGTGTGTGGGTGAAGTTACCTACAGGGGGAACACAAGAGAACTGATTCGGTGCCTGCAGTAGGTGATTTGTTTATTCCCTATCTTCATCAACAATTTATCAAAAAAAACAATATACTTTTAAACAGATCAGTGTTTTGAATAGTTATTAATGTAGAATTTCAAGAGTGAAATAGGTATGACTTTTAGCAATCTCCATCATTTCTGGTTCTGAGGATTCTGATAAAGGTTTGGAGGATGTTTGTTGAAGGGGCCCTGTGGAGTCTCTTTTTTTTTTATCCAATGCACATTTTGTGTATTCTTGAGATCTTTCTTCATAAAACAGAAATGATGACAACAAACAGAATGGAGACCCTCTTATTAAAACATTGCTCCATAGTGACATAAAAATCCACAAGGTATCTTAAACCTGCTTTGTGTCATCATCTTCTTTTCATAAGCATAAGACACTCTGGGATGGAATGCATTTTTCTTGACAGGTCTAAAAACAGCTCTGTGAAATTGTACATCCACCCCTTAATTTTCTCCCCGAAGATCTAAGAACCGACTTATTTTTGCAGGGCACATTATGTGCTTCTTTGGCTTCGATAGTGTGAATTCGTCTGGTGATAAGAAGGGAATCATCTCCTCGCTGGTGAAAAAAAACAAAACTGTGCCGTGGAGACATGTCGGATAGATTTCACTGTAATGTGAAACTGACACCTAGAATCATTAATAAACACGCCCTAACCGCTGAGAATATAAATGTAGCCACTCTGACATGGCCGGTTTGAATAGCTGTCCTTTGCAAACTTGATTTTAACTTGGATGGCAAATGCCCAAATCCTCTGACTAGCCTGTAATATAGATGAAAAAGCTCTAATTATCATCATTAGCTGTCATCGGGTGCCCATGGAACAAGTAATATAACTCCTTGCTGTTTCCGTGCTGTGCTCAGAGATCAGCGTAGGATCATGGTTACATCTCTGCACTTTACTCTCAAACTCACATAAGGCTCTCTCAGCCTCTGCTTCTTTCTCTTTTCTTCGTTTTTTTTTTGATGTAGCATTCATTTAAAATGTGTCTATCTGGTGGAATGACCTATCAATTGAAAGAAAGCTGGGGGAACACGTCTCATCCAGTTTAAGTTCCACTGATTGATCACGGTGACTCTCATATTTAGATGATGGAGGGACATTTCATCTGAGAGAGGTCGGTCTTACACAGCCACAATCCCAATCCTATGCAGTCACTTCTGTTTAAGATTGTAGATATATTCATGAAGCCACAAAAGTAATAATCCTGGGCGTTGACCTGGATTCTTATATAAAATGAACAATTCAACAAGCTACTATAAAACAGTAAAAACTTTAGAACCTCATCCGTTGACTCAGCTGGTCTTGCACCAGTAGTAAGTGGAATGTGTGCATTTTTACTATTGATGATCTTTGCAAATATGAAGTCTCTCTTCACAGTTGTTATAGTGGGTCACACTCTATTTTCTTCGTTTCAGATACAGCATTTCTCCACTGTGCCCTTTAATACAATCAATAACACCACATGTCTATGTTTTGGCTTTTTGAAGTGCACTGTAGGTTGTTTCAGGACCTTAAATAAGTTAAATCTAAACTTAGTCTTAAAAAGTTCAGAATTGATCCAGAGGGGTTGATTGATTCTACATTGATACATTAAGACTGATCAAATCGATGCATGTCTTTGTGTGGTGGCTGTCTGGAATAAGTGTGAATACAGCTGAACAGCAGATTTGTTTGTGTACAGTAAATGCTGTCAGTGTGTGAGATAACATAGAAAACTGGAATGGCACTTGCAGAGGGCAGTCCTCCATCAAGACCATGCCCTATCTCACAATGTTAGTGAAAGTGGAAAAAATGTGTTTTTCGCCTGAAATTTTATGCTGCAACCTTCCACCAAATTTTCATGAAGAGCGGGCCAGAAGCCTTTCTCTAATCCTGCTGAGAAACAGACAAAAAAAAAAAAAAAAAGCTGAAAATATAACCTCTTTGGCGGAGCCAATAATGGGGTCTGTATGGAAGCCCATTCCTGCCAGCAAAAAAAAAAATAAGATCACTAAAAAAAAAAAAAAAAAAAAAGAAAAATAAGATCACAAAAAAAACATAGTAACTTAAAAAAAAAAAAAAAAATGTAATTCACAAAAAAAAAAAAAAGATAAAAAAAAAATAAGATCACTAAAAAAAAAAAAAGAAAAAATGTAATTCACAAAAAAAAGAAAAAAAAAAATAGTAACTTAAAAAAAAAAAAATAGTAACTTAAAAAAAAAAATATTTAATTCACAAAAAAAAAAAAAAATTAATAAAAAATAAATCCACCCACAAAATAAATAATAATAATTCTAATTATTTTTTATTTTTTTATTTTACTTTTTTTCCACCAGCAAAACCATAACACTGACCAGATTTTTCCAGTTGCTATAGAAAGTCGAAATTATGAGATACTTTAACACAACAGTCATAGAAGCAGCTACGACATATGAATGGATTGTGAGTACATTGAAGACTTCTTTAAAACGTGGCTTTACAACACATGAAATACAGATGATGTTTCACATGGATTGTACTGAGCAAACGCACCCTTGAAGCTCTGGAGTATAAAGAATGAAACCAATGTGGCTGAGGTGGCGACCAATAAACTATGGAAGCCCATTCACGCCAGCAAAAAAAAATAAAATAAGATCACCAAAAAAAAAAAAAAAAATTAATTCACAAAAAAGAAAAAAAAAAAAAATGAATTCACAAAAAAAAAAAAAAATAATAAATAATTTTTTTTTTAACTTTTTCTCTGTCAGCAAAAAAGAAAAAAAATTAAAGCTGCGAGCAGCGATGAACGGGCCCTCGCATCCTCCGCGCGTCGGGGTTGCCGGCGGGACTCCCTCCTGCGCGTCCGAGAACGCGCGCGACCGTCGGCCGGCGCGTCTGCGAGTGAGATGTTTTTGATCCCGCGTGGACCGCCTGATGCTGGAGATGATGCTTTGCAAATAGTCCGGTGCTTCCCGTATCAGCTGCCTGGCGCTACGGAACACGTGCATTACGTAGCTCTGTGTCAAACGTAAACCACGTTGTGTGAAAGTCGTGTTAATCGGATGGCGTTTGTCACAAAATGCAGATTTCCTTTCGCCGGCAGGTGGCGCTGTGAGTACTAGTGAAAATTAGCTTGTAGACATCCTCGGGCAGTGAGTGTTATCAAGCGTGTGAAGTTTGGGACCGTTTGGAACAAGTCCAGCTGAGTTACATCAGCTTTTTTCACGGGGAATCACTTAAAGTAGCCGCCCGCTACGGCTAAGCCGTGCCGTTAAACGTAAAGCTTTTGATAATTCGTAATCACAATGGTCTCTAGACTGTACTGACAACATTTGAAGAGGATCAGACAAAGTCCCTAGGAGGAGTTTGTTAAAGTGTAGCGCCTATAAATTGTCCAAAATCAAGGGAAAATTCACACATAAATCAAAGTGGCGGACTTCCGGTAGGGTTTAGAGCATGGTTCCAAGAGACTTATTTTTAAGTCGCCATAGGATACACGTGACTACAAAGTTTCATACATGCAGCTCAAACGTAGCACTGGGGCTGTTCTTTTGAAATATTGTAGGGGGCGCTACAGAGGCAATTTAAAACGGCCAAGGCCAAAAATCATAACAAATATTTTTTCCAATGCCTTTGAGACATCTACAAAGTTTCATGAGTTTTTGAGCATCCTAAGCCACTAAACCATCAGCTTCCTTTTTAAATATTGTAGGGGGCGCTACAGAGGCAATTTAAAACGGCCAAAGCCAAAACTCATACAGAATATTCCTTCCAATGCCTTTGACAGATGTACAAAGTTTCATGAGTTTATGAGCATCCTAAGCCACTAAACCATCAGCTTCCTTTTTTATGGCGAACGATGCGTCGCCACGGCAACAGCGTTCAACGAAAACTCAACATTTTTCATGGCGATTTTTCATCAATGTCTTGAGGCTATCCTTACAAAATTTGAGACTCATAAGGTCACCTGGCTAAGAGGAGTAAAGAAAAGTATAAAATTTAACATTTCCTTTAGCCAGTAGGCGGCGCTATGAGTTATTGCATTTTTTTCAACTGAAATCTGTTCAGGCTTGAAGGAGCATCATGCATGAGAAGTATTGTGTGGATTGGATAATGTATCTTGGAGTTATAACAACTTCCTTTTTCATAAACAATGAGGCAAAATGGCCGCAACGCCACGTCCAGGTTCTTCGATGAAAACTCACGATTTTGATAATTTTTAATCACAAAGGTCTTAAGAGCATCCTGACCAAATTGTACGTTGATCGCATAAAATCTGTAGGAGGAGTTTGTTGAAGTGCGAAGGCTGAAAAATGCAAAAAGTGACAAAAAGCACAACTTTGCGGGTTTACTGTAGCGCCCCCTAGCAGTCGAATACAAATAAATTCTCAGGGTATGTTACAGGATGCGATGTGCACATATGCTGAAGATTTGGGGAATTTAGGACAAATGGTTGAGAAGTTATGTGTATTGATATTATGCCACGCCCCTAAGAAGTTTATTGGTCCATATCTTGTAAACGCTAAGAGATATCAAAAAGCTTTTGATAATTTCAGATGACATAGGTCTATTAATGATCCATAGAAAATTCTGTAGTAATCGGACTCAGCGTGTAGGAGGAGTTCGAAAGAATGTGTTTTTCACTAAATTCAAGATGGCGGAAAATCTAAGTAGGCGGAGCTTAGGGGTCTGAGAGGATTTTTTGTAGATATAGCTTGATTGGACATGTGTGTTGAATTTCAAGTAAATCGGGCATACTGGCCGATGGGGCTCACCGGTCCGACTTGTAGGGGGCGCTAGAGAGCCATTTTTTACACAGAAAGATGCATTATTTTTCAGTTGCTAATGGCTACCAGACCTGACAAGTCCCCAAAATTTGGTGAGTTTTCGTACATGGCAAGTACCCCCAAAATGCTCCCAAACGATAAAAATATAAATAATAATTAAAGCTGCGAGCAGCGATGAACGGGCCCTCGCATCCTCCGCGCGTCGGGGTTGCCGGCGGGACTCCCTCCTGCGTGTCCGAGAACGCGCGCGACCGTCGGCCGGCGCGTCTGCGAGCGAGACGTCTTTGATCCCGCGTGGACCGCCTGATGCTGGAAACGATGCTTTGCAAACAGTCCGGTGCTTCCCGTATCTGCTGCCTGGTGCTACGGAACACGTGCATTGTGTAGCTCTCTGTCAAACGTAAACCACGTTGTGTGAAAGTCGTGTTAATCGGATGGCGTTTGTCACAAAATGCAGATTTCCTTTCGCCGGCAGGTGGCGCTGTGAGTACTAGTGAAAATTAGCTTGTAGACATCCTCGGGCAGTGAGTGTTATCACGCGTGTGAAGTTTGGGACCGTTTGGAACAAGTCCAGCTGAGTTACATCAGCTTTTTTCACGGGGAATCACTCAAAGTAGCCGCCCGCTACGGCTGAGCCGTGCCGTTAAACGTAAAGCTTTTGATAATTTTTAATCACAACGGTCTTGAGACTGTACTGACAAAATTTGAAGAGGATCAGACAAAGTCCCTAGGAGGAGTTCGTTAAAGTGTAGCGCCTATAAATTGTCCAAAATCAAGGGAAAATTCACACATAAATCAAAGTGGTGGACTTCCGGTAGGGTTTAGAGCATGGTACCAAGAGACTTATTTTTAAGTCTCCATAGGATACACGTGACTACAAAGTTTCATACATGTAGCTCAAACGTAGCGCTGGGGCTGCTCTTTTGAAATATTGTAGGGGGCGCTACAGAGGCAATTTAAAACGGCCAAGGCCAAAAATCATAACAAATATTTGTTCCAATGCCTTTGACACATCTACAAAGTTTCATGAGTTTTTGAGCATCCTAAGCCACTAAACCACCAGCTTCCTTTTTAAATATTGTAGGGGGCGCTACAGAGGCAATTTAAAACGGCCAAAGCCAAAACTCATAGAGAATATTCCTTCCAATGCCTTTGACAGATGTACAAAGTTTCATGAGTTTATGAGCATCCTAAGCTACTAAACCATCAGCTTCCTTTTGAAATATTGTAGGGGGCGCTACAGAGGCAATTTAAAACGACAAAAGCCAAAACTCATATAGAATATTCCTTCCAATGCCTTTGACAGATGTACAAAGTGTCATGAGTTTATGAGCATCCTAAGCCACTAAAACATCAGCTTCCTTTTGAAATATTGTAGGGGGCGCTACAGAGGCAATTTAAAACGGCCAAAGCCAAAAGTCATATAGAATATTCCTTTCAATGCCTTTGACAGATGTACAAAGTTTTATGAATTATTGAGCATCCTAAGCTAATAAACCATCAGTTTCCTTTTTCATGGCGTACGACGCGTCGCCACGGCAACAGCGTTCAACGAAAACTCAAAATTTTTCATGGCGATTTTTAATCAATGTCTTGAGGCTACCCTTACAAAATTTGAGACTCATAAGGTCACCTGGCTAAGAGGAGTAAAGAAAAGTATAAAATTTTACATTTCCTTTAGCCAGTAGGCGGCGCTATGAGTTATTGCATTTTTTTCAACTGAAATCTGTTCAGGCTTGAAGTAGCATCATGCATGAGAAGTTTTGTGTGGATTGGATAATGTACCTTGGAGTTATAACAACTTCCTTTTTCATAAACAATGAGGCAAAATGGCCGCAACGCCACGTCCAGGTTCTTCGATGAAAACTCACGATTTTGATAATTTTTAATCACAAAGGTCTTAAGAGCATCATGACCAAATTTTACGTTGATCGCATAAAATGTGTAGGAGGAGTTCGTTGAAGTGCGAAGGCTGAAAAATGCAAAAAGTGACAAAAAGCACAACTTTGCGGCTTTACTGTAGCGCCCCCTAGCAGTCGAATACAAATAAATTCTCAGAGTTTGTTACAGGATGCGATGTGCACATATGCTGAAGATTATGGGAATTTAGGACAAATGGTTGAGAAGTTATGTGTATTGATATTATGCCACGCCCCTAAGAAGTTTATTGGTCCATATCTTGTAAACGCTAAGAGATATCAAAAAGCTTTTGATAATTTTAGATGACGTAGGTCCATTAATGATCCACAGACAATTCTGTAGTAATCGGACCCAGCGTGTAGGAGGAGTTCGCAAGAATGTGTTTTTCACTAAATTCAAGATGGCGGAAAATCTAAGTAGGCGGAGCTTAGGGGTCTGAGAGGCTTTTTTTTAGATCTAGCGGATATGGACATGTGTGTTGAATTTCAAGTAAATCGGACATACTGGCCGAGGGGCGTGGCCGGACTGTTTTGTAGGGGGCGCTAGAGAGTCATTTTTTTACACACAAATATGGAATTTTTCGCCTCAGAGTTTCTACACCAGATCTGACAGGTGTGCAAAATTGGTGAGTTTTCATGCATGGCAAGTGCCCCTACAAGCTCCATCCCCAGAAAAATATATATCAGAATAATAATTAAAGCTGCGAGCAGCGATGAACGGGCCCTCGCATCCTCCGCGCGTCGGGGTTGCCGGCGGGACTCCCTCCTGCGTGTCCGAGAACGCGCGCGACCGTCGGCCGGCGCGTCTGCGAGCGAGACGTCTTTGATCCCGTGTGGACCGCCTGATGCTGGAAACGATGCTTTGCAAACAGTCCGGTGCTTCCCGTATCTGCTGCCTGGTGCTACGGAACACGTGCATTATGTAGCTCTGTGTCAAACGTAAACCACGTTGTGTGAAAGTAGCGTTAATCGGATGGTGTTTGTCACAAAATGCAGATTTCCTTTCGGCGGCAGGTGGCGCTGTGAGTACTAGTGAAAATTAGCTTGTAGACATCCTCGGGCCGTGAGTGTCGTCAAGCGTGTGAAGTTTGGGACCGTTTGGAACAAGTCCAGCGTAGTTACATCAGCTTTTTTCATTGGGAATCACTCAAAGTAGACGCCCGCTACGGCTAAGTCGTTCCGTTAAACGTAAAGCTTTTGATAATTTTTAATCACAATGGTCTCTAGACTGTACTGACAAAATTTGAAGAGGATCAGACAAAGTCCCTAGGAGGAGTTTGTTAAAGTGTAGCGCCTATAAATTGTCCAAAATCAAGGGAAAATTCACACATAAATCAAAGTGGTGGACTTTCGGTAGGGTTTAGAGCATGGTCCCAAGAGACTTATGTTTAAGTCTCCATAGGATACACGTAACTACAAAGTTTCATACATGCAGCTCAAACATAGCGCTGGGGCTGCTCTTTTGAAATATTGTAGGGGGCGCTACAGAGGCAATTAAAAACGGCCAAAGCCAAAAATCATACAGAATATTCCTTTCAATGCCTTTGACAGATGTACAAAGTTTTATGAGTTTTTGAGCATCCTAAGCTAATAAACCATCAGCTTCCTTTTTAAATATTGTAGGGGGCGCTACAGAGGCAATTTAAAACGACCAAAGCCAAAACTCATACAGAATATTCCTTCCAATGCCTCTGACACATCTACAAAGTTTCATGAGTTTTTGAGCATCCTAAGCTACTAAACCATCAGCTTCCTTTTTAAATATTGTAGGGGGCGCTACAGAGGCAATTTAAAACGGCCAAAGCCAAAACTCATATAGAATATTCCTTTCAATGCCTTTGACAGATGTACAAAGTTTTATGAATTATTGAGCATCCTAAGCTAATAAACCATCAGCTTCCTTTTTCATGGCGTACGACGCGTCGCCACGGCAACAGCGTCCAACGAAAACTCAAAATTTTTCATGGCGATTTTTCATCAATGTCTTGAGGCTATCCTTACAAAATTTGAGACTCATAAAGTCACCTGGCTAAGAGGAGTAAAGAAAAGTATAAAATTTTACATTTCCTTTAGCCAGTAGGCGGCGCTATGAGTTATTGCATTTTTTTCAACTGAAATCTGTTCAGGCTTGAAGTAGCATCATGCATGAGAAGTTTTGTGTGGATTGGATAATGTACCTCGGAGTTATAACAACTTCCTTTTTCATAAACAATGAGGCAAAATGGCCGCAACGCCACGTCAAGGTTCTTCGATGAAAACTCACGATTTTGATAATTTTTAATCACAAAGGTCTTAAGAGCATCCTGACCAAATTTTACGTTGATCGCATAAAATGTGTAGGAGGAGTTCGTTGAAGTGCGAAGGCTGAAAAATGCAAAAAGTGACAAAAAGCACAACTTTGCGGGTTTACTGTAGCGCCCCCTAGTGGTTGAATGCAGAAAGATTTTTAGGGTATGTTACAGGATGCGATGTGCACATATACTCACAATTTTGGGATTTTAGGACAGATGGTTGAGAAGTTATGTGTATTGATATTATGCCACGCCCCTAAGAAGTTTATTGGTCCATATCTTGTAAACGCTAAGAGATAACAAAAAGCTTTTGATAATTTTAGATGACATAGGTCCATTAATGATTCACAGAAAATTCTGTAATAATCGGACCCAGCATGTAGGAGGAGTTTGCAAGAATATGTTTTTCACAAAATTCAAGATGGCGGAAAATCTAAGTAGGCGGAGCTTAGGGGTCTGAGAGGATTTTTTGTAGATCTAAGTTGACTGGATATGTCAGTTGAATTTCAAGTAAATCGGGCATAGTGGCCGACGGGGCCGACTTGTAGGGGGCGCTAGAGAGCCATCTTTTTACACACAAATGTGACATTTATGGCAGATGATTTTCTCCACCAGATCTGACAAGTGTGCAAAAATGGTGAGTTTTCATGCATGGCAAGTACCCCAAAAAGCTCCTTTCTCCGGCAAATAAAAATAAAAATAATAATAACCCTTTCAATTACAATAGGGCCTTCGCAGGCCCGACGTTGTCGGCCGCTCGGGCCCTAATTAAAGCTGCGAGCAGCGATGAACGGGCCCTCGCATCCTCCGCGCGTCGGGGTTGCCGGCGGGACTCCCTCCTGCGTGTCCGAGAACAAGCCTGACCGTCGGCCGGCGCGTCTGCGAGTGAGATGTTTTTGATCCCGCGTGGACCGCCTGATGCTGGAGATGATGCTTTGCAAACAGTCCGATGCTTCCCGTATCTGCTGCCTGGTGCTACGGAACACGTGCATTATGTAGCTCTGTGTCAAACGTAAACCACGTTGTGTAAAAGACGCGTTAATCGGATGGTGTTTGTCACAAAATGCAGATTTCCTTACGCCGGCAGGTGGCGCTGTGAGTACTAGTGAAAATTAGCTTGTAGACATCCTCGGGCAGTGAGTGTTATCAAGCGTGTGAAGTTTGGGACCGTTTGGAACAAGTCCAGCTGAGTTACATCAGCTTTTTTCATGGGGAATCACTGAAAGTAGCCGCCCGCTACGGCTAAGCCGTTCCGTTAAACGTAAAGCTTTTGATAATTTTTAATCACAACGGTCTTGAGACTGTACTGACAAAATGTGAAGAGGATCAGACAAAGTCCCTAGGAGGAGTTCGTTAAAGTCTCGCGCCTATAAATTGTCCAAAATCAAGGGAAAATTCACACATAAATCAAAGTGTTGGACTTTCGGTAGGGTTTAGAGCATGGTCCCAAGAGACTTATGTTTAAGTCTCCATAGGATACACGTGACTACAAAGTTTCATACATGCAGCTCAAACGTAGCGCTGGGGCTGCTCTTTTGAAATATTGTAGGGGGCGCTACAGAGGCAATTTAAAACGGCCAAGGCCAGAAATCATACAAAATATTTGTTACAATGCCTTTGACACATCTACAAAGTTTCATGAGTTTTTGAGCATCCTAAGCCACTAAACCATCGGCTTCCTTTTTAAATATTGTAGGGGGCGCTACAGAGGCAATTTAAAACGGGCAAGGCCAAAAATCATATAGAATATTCCTTTCAATGCCTTTGACAGATGTACAAAGTTTTATGAATTATTGAGCATCCTAAGCTAATAAACCATCAGCTTCCTTTTTCATGGCGTACGACGCGTCGCCACGGCAACAGCGTTCAACGAAAACTCAAAATTTTTCATGGCGATTTTTCATCAATGTCTTGAGGCTATCCTTACAAAATTTGAGACTCATAAGGTCACCTGGCTAAGAGGAGTAAAGAAAAGTATAAAATTTTACATTTCCTTTAGCCAGTAGGCGGCGCTATGAATTATTGCATTTTTTTTAACTGAAATCTGTTCAGGCTTGAAGGAGCATCATGCATGAGAAGTTTTGTGTGGATTGGATAATGTACCTTGGAGTTATAACAACTTCCTTTTTCATAAACAATGAGGCAAAATGGCCGCAACGCCACGTCCAGGTTCTTCGATGAAAACTCACCATTTTGATAATTTGTAATCACAAAGGTCTTAAGAGCATCCTGACCAAATTTTACGTTGATCGCATAAAATGTGTAGGAGGAGTTCGTTGAAGTGCGAAGGCTGAAAAATGCAAAAAGTGACAAAAAGCACAACTTTGCAGGTTTACTGTAGCGCCCCCTAGCAGTCGAATACAAATAAATTCTCAGGGTATGTTACAGGATGCGATGTGCACATATGCTGAAGATTTGGTGAATTTAGGACAAATGGTTGAGAAGTTATGTGTATTGATATTATGCCACGCCCCTAAGAAGTTTATTGGTCCATATCTTGTAAACGCTAAGAGATATCAAAAAGCTTTTGATAATTTTAGATGACGTAGGTCCATTAATGATCCACAGACAATTCTGTAGTAATCGGACCCAGCGTGTAGGAGGAGTTTGCAAGAATGTGTTTTTCACTAAATTCAAGATGGCGGAAAATCTAAGTAGGCGGAGCTTAGGGGTCTGAGAGGCTTTTTTTTAGATCTAGCGGATATGGACATGTGTGTTGAATTTCAAGTAAATCGGACATACTGGCCGAGGGGCGTGGCCAGACTGTTTTGTAGGGGGCGCTAGAGAGTCATTTTTTTACACACAAATATGGAATTTTTCGCCTCAGAGTTTCTACACCAGATCTGACAGGTGTGCAAAATTGGTGAGTTTTCATGCATGGCAAGTGCCCCTACAAGCTCCATCCCCAGAAAAATATATATCAGAATAATAATTAAAGCTGCGAGCAGCGATGAACGGGCCCTCGCATCCTCCGCGCGTCGGGGTTGCCGGCGGGACTCCCTCCTGCGTGTCCGAGAACAAGCCTGACCGTCGGCCGGCGCGTCTGCGAGTGAGATGTTTTTGATCCCGCGTGGACCGCCTGATGCTGGAGATGATGCTTTGCAAACAGTCCGATGCTTCCCGTATCTGCTGCCTGGTGCTACGGAACACGTGCATTATGTAGCTCTGTGTCAAACGTAAACCACGTTGTGTAAAAGACGCGTTAATCGGATGGTGTTTGTCACAAAATGCAGATTTCCTTACGCCGGCAGGTGGCGCTGTGAGTACTAGTGAAAATTAGCTTGTAGACATCCTCGGGCAGTGAGTGTTATCAAGCGTGTGAAGTTTGGGACCGTTTGGAACAAGTCCAGCTGAGTTACATCAGCTTTTTTCATGGGGAATCACTGAAAGTAGCCGCCCGCTACGGCTAAGCCGTTCCGTTAAACGTAAAGCTTTTGATAATTTTTAATCACAACGGTCTTGAGACTGTACTGACAAAATGTGAAGAGGATCAGACAAAGTCCCTAGGAGGAGTTCGTTAAAGTCTCGCGCCTATAAATTGTCCAAAATCAAGGGAAAATTCACACATAAATCAAAGTGTTGGACTTTCGGTAGGGTTTAGAGCATGGTCCCAAGAGACTTATGTTTAAGTCTCCATAGGATACACGTGACTACAAAGTTTCATACATGCAGCTCAAACGTAGCGCTGGGGCTGCTCTTTTGAAATATTGTAGGGGGCGCTACAGAGGCAATTTAAAACGGCCAAGGCCAGAAATCATACAAAATATTTGTTACAATGCCTTTGACACATCTACAAAGTTTCATGAGTTTTTGAGCATCCTAAGCCACTAAACCATCGGCTTCCTTTTTAAATATTGTAGGGGGCGCTACAGAGGCAATTTAAAACGGGCAAGGCCAAAAATCATATAGAATATTCCTTTCAATGCCTTTGACAGATGTACAAAGTTTTATGAATTATTGAGCATCCTAAGCTAATAAACCATCAGCTTCCTTTTTCATGGCGTACGACGCGTCGCCACGGCAACAGCGTTCAACGAAAACTCAAAATTTTTCATGGCGATTTTTCATCAATGTCTTGAGGCTATCCTTACAAAATTTGAGACTCATAAGGTCACCTGGCTAAGAGGAGTAAAGAAAAGTATAAAATTTTACATTTCCTTTAGCCAGTAGGCGGCGCTATGAATTATTGCATTTTTTTTAACTGAAATCTGTTCAGGCTTGAAGGAGCATCATGCATGAGAAGTTTTGTGTGGATTGGATAATGTACCTTGGAGTTATAACAACTTCCTTTTTCATAAACAATGAGGCAAAATGGCCGCAACGCCACGTCCAGGTTCTTCGATGAAAACTCACCATTTTGATAATTTGTAATCACAAAGGTCTTAAGAGCATCCTGACCAAATTTTACGTTGATCGCATAAAATGTGTAGGAGGAGTTCGTTGAAGTGCGAAGGCTGAAAAATGCAAAAAGTGACAAAAAGCACAACTTTGCAGGTTTACTGTAGCGCCCCCTAGCAGTCGAATACAAATAAATTCTCAGGGTATGTTACAGGATGCGATGTGCACATATGCTGAAGATTTGGTGAATTTAGGACAAATGGTTGAGAAGTTATGTGTATTGATATTATGCCACGCCCCTAAGAAGTTTATTGGTCCATATCTTGTAAACGCTAAGAGATATCAAAAAGCTTTTGATAATTTTAGATGACGTAGGTCCATTAATGATCCACAGACAATTCTGTAGTAATCGGACCCAGCGTGTAGGAGGAGTTTGCAAGAATGTGTTTTTCACTAAATTCAAGATGGCGGAAAATCTAAGTAGGCGGAGCTTAGGGGTCTGAGAGGCTTTTTTTTAGATCTAGCGGATATGGACATGTGTGTTGAATTTCAAGTAAATCGGACATACTGGCCGAGGGGCGTGGCCAGACTGTTTTGTAGGGGGCGCTAGAGAGTCATTTTTTTACACACAAATATGGAATTTTTCGCCTCAGAGTTTCTACACCAGATCTGACAGGTGTGCAAAATTGGTGAGTTTTCATGCATGGCAAGTGCCCCTACAAGCTCCATCCCCAGAAAAATATATATCAGAATAATAATTAAAGCTGCGAGCAGCGATGAACGGGCCCTCGCATCCTCCGCGCGTCGGGGTTGCCGGCGGGACTCCCTCCTGCGTGTCCGAGAACAAGCCTGACCGTCGGCCGGCGCGTCTGCGAGTGAGATGTTTTTGATCCCGCGTGGACCGCCTGATGCTGGAGATGATGCTTTGCAAACAGTCCGATGCTTCCCGTATCTGCTGCCTGGTGCTACGGAACACGTGCATTATGTAGCTCTGTGTCAAACGTAAACCACGTTGTGTAAAAGACGCGTTAATCGGATGGTGTTTGTCACAAAATGCAGATTTCCTTACGCCGGCAGGTGGCGCTGTGAGTACTAGTGAAAATTAGCTTGTAGACATCCTCGGGCAGTGAGTGTTATCAAGCGTGTGAAGTTTGGGACCGTTTGGAACAAGTCCAGCTGAGTTACATCAGCTTTTTTCATGGGGAATCACTGAAAGTAGCCGCCCGCTACGGCTAAGCCGTTCCGTTAAACGTAAAGCTTTTGATAATTTTTAATCACAACGGTCTTGAGACTGTACTGACAAAATGTGAAGAGGATCAGACAAAGTCCCTAGGAGGAGTTCGTTAAAGTCTCGCGCCTATAAATTGTCCAAAATCAAGGGAAAATTCACACATAAATCAAAGTGTTGGACTTTCGGTAGGGTTTAGAGCATGGTCCCAAGAGACTTATGTTTAAGTCTCCATAGGATACACGTGACTACAAAGTTTCATACATGCAGCTCAAACGTAGCGCTGGGGCTGCTCTTTTGAAATATTGTAGGGGGCGCTACAGAGGCAATTTAAAACGGCCAAGGCCAGAAATCATACAAAATATTTGTTACAATGCCTTTGACACATCTACAAAGTTTCATGAGTTTTTGAGCATCCTAAGCCACTAAACCATCGGCTTCCTTTTTAAATATTGTAGGGGGCGCTACAGAGGCAATTTAAAACGGGCAAGGCCAAAAATCATATAGAATATTCCTTTCAATGCCTTTGACAGATGTACAAAGTTTTATGAATTATTGAGCATCCTAAGCTAATAAACCATCAGCTTCCTTTTTCATGGCGTACGACGCGTCGCCACGGCAACAGCGTTCAACGAAAACTCAAAATTTTTCATGGCGATTTTTCATCAATGTCTTGAGGCTATCCTTACAAAATTTGAGACTCATAAGGTCACCTGGCTAAGAGGAGTAAAGAAAAGTATAAAATTTTACATTTCCTTTAGCCAGTAGGCGGCGCTATGAATTATTGCATTTTTTTTAACTGAAATCTGTTCAGGCTTGAAGGAGCATCATGCATGAGAAGTTTTGTGTGGATTGGATAATGTACCTTGGAGTTATAACAACTTCCTTTTTCATAAACAATGAGGCAAAATGGCCGCAACGCCACGTCCAGGTTCTTCGATGAAAACTCACCATTTTGATAATTTGTAATCACAAAGGTCTTAAGAGCATCCTGACCAAATTTTACGTTGATCGCATAAAATGTGTAGGAGGAGTTCGTTGAAGTGCGAAGGCTGAAAAATGCAAAAAGTGACAAAAAGCACAACTTTGCAGGTTTACTGTAGCGCCCCCTAGCAGTCGAATACAAATAAATTCTCAGGGTATGTTACAGGATGCGATGTGCACATATGCTGAAGATTTGGTGAATTTAGGACAAATGGTTGAGAAGTTATGTGTATTGATATTATGCCACGCCCCTAAGAAGTTTATTGGTCCATATCTTGTAAACGCTAAGAGATATCAAAAAGCTTTTGATAATTTTAGATGACGTAGGTCCATTAATGATCCACAGACAATTCTGTAGTAATCGGACCCAGCGTGTAGGAGGAGTTTGCAAGAATGTGTTTTTCACTAAATTCAAGATGGCGGAAAATCTAAGTAGGCGGAGCTTAGGGGTCTGAGAGGCTTTTTTTTAGATCTAGCGGATATGGACATGTGTGTTGAATTTCAAGTAAATCGGACATACTGGCCGAGGGGCGTGGCCAGACTGTTTTGTAGGGGGCGCTAGAGAGTCATTTTTTTACACACAAATATGGAATTTTTCGCCTCAGAGTTTCTACACCAGATCTGACAGGTGTGCAAAATTGGTGAGTTTTCATGCATGGCAAGTGCCCCTACAAGCTCCATCCCCAGAAAAATATATATCAGAATAATAATAACCCTTACAATTACAATAGGGCCTTCGCAGGCCCGACGTTGTCGGCCGCTCGGGCCCTAATTAAAGCTGCGAGCAGCGATGAACGGGCCCTCGCATCCTCCGCGCGTCGGGGTTGCCGGCGGGACTCCCTCCTGCGTGTCCGAGAACGCGCGCGACCGTCGGCCGGCGCGTCTGCGAGCGAGACGTCTTTGATCCCGCGTGGACCGCCTGATGCTGGAGATGATGCTTTGCAAACAGTCCGATGCTTCCCGTATCCGCTGCCTGGTGCTACGGAACACGTGCATTATGTAGCTCTGTGTCAAACGTAAACCACGTTGTGTAAAAGTCGCGTAAATCGGATGGCGTTTGTCACAAAATGCAGATTTCCTTTCGCCAGCAGGTGGCGCTGTGAGTACTAGTGAAAATTAGCTTGTAGACATCCTCAGGCCATGAGTGTTATCAAGCGTGTGAAGTTTGGGACCGTTTGGAACAAGTCCAGCTGAGTTACATCAGCTTTTTTCACGGGGAATCACTTAAAGTAGCCGCCCGCTACGGCTAAGCCGTGCCGTTAAACGTAAAGCTTTTGATAATTCTTAATCACAATGGTCTCTAGACTGTACTGACAAAATTTGAAGAGGATCAGACAAAGTCCCTAGGAGGAGTTTGTTAAAGTGTAGCGCCTATAAATTGTCCAAAATCAAGGGAAAATTCACACATAAATCAAAGTGGCGGACTTCCGGTAGGGTTTAGAGCATAGTTCCAAGAGACTTATTTTTAAGTCTCCATAGGATACACGTAAATACAAAGTTTCATACATGCAGCTCAAACGTAGCGCTGGGGCTGGTCTTTTGAAATATTGTAGGGGGCGCTACAGAGGCAATTTAAAACGGCCAAGGCCAGAAATCATATAAAATATTTGTTCCAATGCCTTTGACACATCTACAAAGTTTCATGAGTTTTTGAGCATCCTAAGCCACTAAACCATCAGCTTCCTTTTTAAATATTGTAGGGGGCGCTACAGAGGCAATTTAAAACGACCAAAGCCAAAACTCATATAGAATATTCCTTCCAATGCCTTTGACAGATGTACAAAGTTTCATGAGTTTATGAGCATCCTAAGCCACTAAACCATCAGCTTCCTTTTGAAATATTGTAGGGGGCGCTACAGAGGCAATTTAAAACGGCCAAAGCCAAAACTCATATAGAATATTCCTTCCAATGCCTTTGACAGATGTACAAAGTTTCATGAGTTTATGAGCATCCTAAGCCACTAAACCATCAGCTTCCTTTTGAAATATTGTAGGGGGCGCTACAGAGGCAATTTAAAACGGCCAAAGCCAAAACTCATATAGAATATTCCTTTCAATGCCTTTGACAGATGTACAAAGTTTTATGAATTATTGAGCATCCTAAGCTAATAAACCATCAGCTTCCTTTTTCATGGCGTACAACGCGTCGCCACGGCAACAGCGTTCAACGAAAACTCAAAATTTTTCATGGCGATTTTTCATCAATGTCTTGAGGCTATCCTTACAAAATTTGAGACTCATAAGGTCACCTGGCTAAGAGGAGTAAAGAAAAGTATAAAATTTTACATTTCCTTTAGCCAGTAGGCGGCGCTATGAATTATTGCATTTTTTTTAACTGAAATCTGTTCAGGCTTGAAGGAGCATCATGCATGAGAAGTTTTGTGTGGATTGGATAATGTACCTTGGAGTTATAACAACTTCCTTTTTCATAAACAATGAGGCAAAATGGCCGCAACGCCACGTCCAGGTTCTTCGATGAAAACTCACGATTTTGATAATTTTTAATCACAAAGGTCTTAAGAGCATCCTGCCCAAATTGTACGTTGATCGCATAAAATCTGTAGGAGGAGTTCGTTGAAGTGCGAAGGCTGAAAAATGCAAAAAGTGACAAAAAGCACAACTTTGCGGGTTTACTGTAGCGCCCCCTAGCAGTCGAATGCAAAAAGATTTGTAGGGGATGTTACAGGATGCGATGTGCACATATGCTGAAGATTTTGGGAATTTAGCACAAATGGTTGAGAAGTTATGTGTATTGATATTATGCCACGCCCCTAAGTAGTTTATTGGTCCATATCTTGTAAACGCTAAGAGATATCAAAAAGCTTTTGATAATTTTAGATGACGTAGGTCCATTAATGATCCACAGACAATTCTGTAGTAATCGGACCCAGCGTGTAGGAGGAGTTTGCAAGAATGTGTTTTTCACTAAATTCAAGATGGCGGAAAATCTAAGTAGGCGGAGCTTAGGGGTCTGAGAGGCTTTTTTTTAGATCTAGCGGATATGGACATGTGTGTTGAATTTCAAGTAAATCGGACATACTGGCCGAGGGGCGTGGCCAGACTGTTTTGTAGGGGGCGCTAGAGAGTCATTTTTTTACACACAAATATGGAATTTTTCGCCTCAGAGTTTCTACACCAGATCTGACAGGTGTGCAAAATTGGTGAGTTTTCATGCATGGCAAGTGCCCCTACAAGCTCCATCCCCAGAAAAATATAAATCAGAATTAAAGCTGCGAGCAGCGATGAACGGGCCCTCGCATCCTCCGCGCGTCGGGGTTGCTGGCGGGACTCCCTCCTGCGAGTCCGAGAACGCGCGCGTCTGCGAGCGAGACGTCTTTGATCCCGCGTGGACCATGAGTATCATCAAGCGTGTGAAACACGCGTGTACTAAACATCTGACATTTGACTGAACAATAATTTATTTCACATTCATGACGACATAATTTCTGAACACTCTTTGGCCATTTAACGTTGGATCATGACATAGTCTATTAGAAGGCCGTTGTGATGCTGTGGTTACATCAACAATATTCCCCCTCAAGTCTAGACACTCACGGTGGTGATGAAGGGAGTTGCTGAAAATCCGATGATGGGATATGAGCAGGACTGAGCACTGGATATGATGGAGACTGGAGTTCAATGGGGTGGAGGACAGTTGCATCAAATCATACTGCAATGGCAACTGACGGCAGAAGAGAGGACACCAGGTTTAAAACATTTATAGTCATTGGCTTACGGAAACAGTGTCAGAATCTGGTTGGTTCCTGTAAAAGTCACCATCCAGTCAGCAGACAGAGTGCAAGCTGCAGAGACCGAGGGAAGGACAGATTTGTCAATTAATGACAGTGTACAGATAGTCTTATATAATACTGAATGCTATAACTTTACAACTATATTTTGGAAGATAACTGCTACAGACAATTAATTGATTGAACTAAATGCTTTCATGTCAACGCCACAAAATTGCAGGACACTGCAGGGAATCGAACCCCATCCCAGTAAACCAGGAGTACCATTACCAGTATCTTTTGCTTTTTTTAGACTACATGAAAGCTATGGTAAAGCAAAACCTGCATTAGCAAGAGCATGAGTGTCAGCATTGATATTAATGCATAATTGGACTATATTTTATTTCATAAATGTTGATAACTGTTATTTATTTCAATGATTGCCATATATGACATCAATCTTGTCAAAACATTTTTTTGTTATACATGCTCTTGTAATGCAGGAAACGAAACCCTACTGTTATGCAAAAATATATATACATTTCTATAGTTAACATGCATAATACAATAAAACATTACATTTGGAAATACACATGAGAAACAAACTGCATTATCTTTCTGATATAACTGCAAACCCTAACCATCATCATTCAAATCTCAACTACACACCTCTATGGAGAAACAAACTGCATTATCATTCTGATATAACTGCAAACCCTAACCATCATCATTCACATCTCAACTACACACCTCTAAAGTCTTTAAATGCTGTTTGTACAGTTTTGACGCTCCATGCTGCTACATGTGATGATATGAACCCTCTCTCGACCTCTGATGCCAAATAAAGCTGAAGACCTTAAACCTACAGCTGTTTAAAGTCACAACTTACTATACCATGTCAATTTCAAACATGGAAGATGGGATACTATATTCAAAAGAACATAGTATCCCCTCATGATCACTGAAATATGTAGGACAGACTACTGCTTCTACATCATACTGTGTTGATTTCACATACACATGGTCAATTTGTGTACCTCTCTCTGTTGTGGGTTCCGTCACAAACTGAACATACCCTTTTTCTGTGATAAATTTTGAGATCGTTGATGATTTCAAAATGTCATCATTGAAATCTCCCATGACAGCAATCGTGTCACTTAATGGATCCAGCAAATCAAGTAATTTACCCAAGTGTTCTTTGAACAAAGACATGGGATAAGATGGTGGTCTGTAAATTACTGCTATCACCATGCTGTACGTGATACAGTTGTACACTAAACACTCTAAATTTACATCTGGTACTTTTAGAATGTTGTATGTCAAACTGTCTGCACTATACATGCCAACACCACCATGTTGTTGGTCTTGCAAAGCAACCAATGCGGGGTTGTTGCTGCTGTAAGATGAACTTCGGGGACAACTATCAAATGAATAGCCATTAATGTTGACCGCGTCCAACGAGTAAGTAGGAGAGAGCCAGGTTTCTGTAACAGCAATACAGTTGGGCTGCAAATGCTGTGTACACATCATCAGATCTGCAACATGGTGGGTCAAACTTTGCACATTCATCAAAAACACAGTAAAACTGTGTGTACCTACTTTCTGAACTGTCCTAGTGTCACTGAGAAAAGGTGGCATGCACTGAATTGCCTGCTGAATGTTATCTTTACAGTAGATAGCCTCATCTCTAAAGTCACGAATTATTAACCCCGATAAATTTGTAACACGGCTTAATGCTACATAGGCCTGTCCTCCAGTAAAAATCTTCTTCAGTGACACCACAGCTCTGTCAACCGTAACTCCTTGTACCTTATGAACTGTACAAGCCCAAGCCAGTTTAAGTGGAAATTGCCGGCGCAATCCACCTTTACTAGTGACCCTATCCTCTTCTGGAACAATAGGCGTAGAGGTCCGTAAAGTGCTTAAGGCATATGTAGATTGGTTCCTCCTCTGTGCGCCAACTTGATCATCATCAAATTGAACATACACAGTTTTAGGAAACTTACTACCTGCTGAATGAACTATATGCGTCACTATGCCACAGACCCCGTTAACAAGTCCATCCATCACATCCACATTTTTAGTTAACATTACACGCGCATTTTCCCCCAGAAACAGTTTTTCTGCTAAACATGTGTTGTACACTTTGCCGTGATGTCCGTCTTTTAGCTCCAATTTACCTGTTGTCCTATTACGACCATAATCCTGAGCATCTATTTCGACATATTGGGGACATGTTATCATTAACTGCTCATAATTATGACAATTAACTTGAGCATTTGTGGGAAAAATGTGTAACGATGAATTCTCTTCACCAGTTTCACATTTCTTCAACAAATCTAAGTCACTAGCCCTCAATTTTGTTCCCTTTGAACGTGTCCTCAACCTATTTAATAGCCCTGCAAACACAGCATCTTTCTGCCTAACAATAGTCGTTAATTCAACAACGCTAAAATCGTGACTCCACAGGTTAAAGCCTACGTCATCCACATAGAGTGGCTTCCCTTTTACTGGAGGTAACTGGAAAAAATCTCCAACAGCAATTACACATACATTACCGAATGTGTTAACATCCCCACTTTGTTTGATTTGCCGTAATCTGCCATGAATATATCCCAGCAGTTTATGATCGACCATGGATATTTCATCAACAATTAAAATTTGCAGATTACTATATAGGGCACGCAGACTATTAATTTTTTCCTCACCTAAAGGAGTGTATGGTAATTTGACATCTGTTCCAATGCTAAATGTTGAGTGGATTGTTGAACAATGTAAATTGTATGCTGCAATGCCAGTCGGAGCAGTTAACAACACAGTAATTTCTTCTGGATGACGACACAATGTTGACAGTAACCTTGTAGCTTCATATTGTAGCGCTCGAATTAAATGACTCTTTCCTGTCCCTGCACCACCCGTTACAAAAACATGAAATGGATCCGGATTCTTTCCCCTTATCTTATTTAGACACCATTGTCTTACCTGATTAAATATAGAAATTTGCATTTCATTTAGTGACCGAATTAATTTTAACCCTTCATCTCTGCACAAAATGTTACTAGTCTTCTCCAAATGAGCAACTTGTTGATGACTAACTGAAAGATCAGGAATACTTTCTATGTGCTCCTCATCTCCTTTTGCATTCTCTTTGCGCTCTTGTACACATTCTAAACGCTCCAATTCCTGTTCTGGACACAGTTCACACCACGCATCTTCTAAAATGCCATCATTATCAACAGACTCTTGTACACTATCCAATTCATCAGCATCAACTTCAAACAAACCTCTGTTTTGGTCAACTACTGACTTCACTAATGGTCTTGAACCATCATTAAATCTAACATGACCAGTCATGTAAAAGTCTTCAAATGACTGACAAGTTGCTGGTTTCAACTCTTCGTCAACACGATACGGCAAAAACAACTGCAAAAGACTTTGATAAAACTTTTCGGGACATTTTGTCTTAGAAAAGCGAGCATAACGCACAACAGCAGGTTGTGTTCGCGTTCTTTTTATAACAAAACCCAAGCCATTGTTTAGCTTAATGCCATTCTTTGACTGTTCACTTTTAGGCAAAACGCGATATTGTGATGCAAACGTTGCCAAACACATATCATTGAAATCAGCGTCATTTGGCCGACTCCTATAACGGTCCACCAAACTAGTCATCCACATGTCCTCTGAAGTGAGACTTTTGGAGTTTGCCTTTTGCTTTAACACACTTAAAGGCAAACTCATTTTCACACTACTGTCCCCTGTTGGCACAAACTGAACCTTCCGTGAACATTCCTTAAGGGGCATATTTGTCACTCTATACGCAGCCTCTTGAGCACAAACATCTCTGCTGTGTAAGAAAACTCTTCCCAATTCTTTCATTGCCTCCTTTGCGTCGACATTGCCCTGTTTGGATGCTTCTCTATGTGCGTTCCCTAACAATAATCCCATCTCCTTTTCTCCCTTGGAAATGTATGAAATAATATAAACAATGCAAGCATATGCATTATCTACAAACTGAATGTCCATGTTGGCATTCCAGCATTTTAACAAAGACCTGCTATACTGATTAATCCATACTTCCTCAATCTCTCTCTTTAATACAACATGCGTTTTTCTGCCAATACATCTGTATGCAGCCTCAAAGAGAGTTTGATCTATCCCTAAACTAGCAAACAATTGCTCCACACTACCATAACTAGCAGTCTCATCTGACAGAGCCAATTTAATAGCAAACATAATATTTCTGGCCCGTTCCTTCTTCTTCACTTTATCAGCTAAACTCGGTTGTTGCTTTTCACATTCACACGCTGTCAAATTACATGTACATTTATTTTCATCCTCATCAACTATACGACATATAAAGCTACGAGTGGATGCTGGCCTGGGAAAGCCAAACCGACAAACTGTGTTGTTTTTCTTACACGTTTTTGAATGTCTTGTAGAATGTTTTTGTACAGATGTCACAATGTCCCTTAAGGGGTCATCTTCTGATGGTAATTCACATGTGACATATTTATCAATAAATTCAGTTACCTCTTCATCTGTATTTTTATCAATTTGAGGTGCATTCTCAATCCAGAATAGACAATGCACATGAGGCGAACCGCGCTGTTGAAATTCTACACGATAAAAATAGTCAACAATCTTTCCAATTGGTTGTGATGGAGACATAAGTACTTCTTTCAAAAAACAATGCCATCTAAAATCAAACATCCTTGCCGCAGTGACAGGATTACGGCGCAACAGTTCACACCGATCTGCCCATTCTAAATCTTCTACAGTCTGTGTTCTACCTTCCAGTTTTAAAATGCTATTGAGAAGGTTTGTCCAACGCAAATCAGCAGAAGAAAACGAACAAAACCACGTAGGGACACCAAGCTGACGCAGACAAGCTAAGAGGTCACGCTGTGCTCCCTGCCAAAAAGATGGGGTACCTCTAATAGCTTTAAGGAAACGGAACCCATCATCAAACTGCAACAACTTCTTTAAAGATTCCTGATCTCTCAGTACATCACCATCAACTCTTTCAGATGTAAAACCTGCTTTCCCTTTTCGTAATGCTATAGAAACACTCGACACTACTTGTTGCACCTCTGACAAATACTGTACATAAAAGATGTATTCTACATTTTGAGCAAACCTGGAGTCTGCACTTAAAATCCTCAGGTTTATATAACGAGATAATGTTAACCTTTGCTGCCTATCATCATGGTAAGTACTACATCCCTGTGGAAACAATACAGGAAAGCTCTTGGCTTCATTAGATACATCTGATAGTAGCTTTACAGGACTATTTCCTTCTGCTGGAGCCAGATTCAATGTACTATCAAAATGCTGATCTAACACTTCCTGACCAATATCGACAGGCATCAGACACGTGTCCTGATGCATGCAATGCTGCTGCCTATCATGTAACCTCTCATCATCAGCAGTATCTGTAGAAGTATTACTTTGGGGATTGGAATCGGTGGCATTTTCTACAACAACATCATCATTCTCTTCCCAACCGAACTCATTCACCCACTCTTCATTAAATTCTACATCTTTATAATGTACATTTGTGTTTTTCAAATAGTTCAATGCCTCCCTAATGTGCATAGGATCAACAAATTTATACTCATAATGACCTTTGTATGTTAACTTACGCTTTAATTTTACACGCAACAAAGACCCTTCCATTTCTGAACGAGGAAGCAAATTACTAGTTTGAACGATATTGGCTGGAACACAGGTCACCGGTCCATGTACTCCATTTTGACCTCCTTTGGGTAATGCCAACATCTTCATAAAAGGTATGTTCAACGCTATCAAATGCTGTTCTAAGCTATTCAAACAAGCCAGTTCTGGTGGAATGGGTTGTACTGCCATATTGTTCAGTGAACATTCAGGTGGCATTTGACCTTTCTTAATTTTAAAGTGACAGCTGTAACAGATCCACAGCTGATCTCTACCCATAGCCTGCCATTTGCACGGTACTTCACAATCATTATCACATCTATGTAAATAGTTCTCTGTAATACATTTATTTGCTATTAAACCTATCTCTTCACGCTTACCATAATCCTCTTTTTTACAATTTGACACCTGATTTCTAAACAACAATCTATTGCAGACACAACAGACAAAATCTGGCCCATTTTCTACTTTTGCCAAAAACTGCTCCATAACAAAATCAAACTGCTCACTCTTTTGTTTCTTTTCTTGCCTCTTTAATTTTTTATCAGCTAAAACGCGTTTTTTGTACTCTGGATTTCCATGATACTTTCTCTTACTCATGGCTTTTACATTGGATCTATGCAACAAATTGTGTTTATATTTTATTTTACTGAATGCTCTAACTTTCTCTCTATGCAAAACATTGTCACGATATTTCTTTAAACTATTTTGCCTAACTTTCTGATTATGCAAAACATTTGCGCGATATTTTGTTATACTATTTTCCTTTACCTTCTGCTTATGCAACAGATCCAATTTGTATTTACTTTGACTGAAATCCTTTCTCCTCTGCTTATGACATCTATTCCCATGATATGTTAACTGAGTAATTGCAATCATCCTGTGTTTGTAGTCTGCGTCATTACAATACCTTACCTTACGACCACGATTTACTTTCTCTCGATAATCTACATCTGTATACTTTTTTACCGACGCATCCCTAATTTTCTGCTGGTAAATCATGTTTTTCTTATAATGCATTTTCATTTGGTTAATGTTTCTCTTTTTATAATATTTTGAATGCCTACTAGTTGGACTAGAGATGGTTGCACCACTCTGTGCATTCTCCTTAAAAGTTCCATTTACATTAGATTTATCTACCCTTCTCCCACGCTTGTTCACAAATAAATTACCTACTTTGCACAATTCAAAGCAAATTAGTTTATCTCCATGTTTCACACAAACCACTGGCTCAAAATGATTATTTTCGCAATGTTTCAAGTATATACCTTCATTTGACAACATTGTACTGTTACTGTATCTGATCCATCTTCCACCACTGTATGTAAATATGTCTACTCCAAACGCATTTGCTGTCGCCTGAATTTCTACGTTTGTGGCACAATTGCCAACAAACTTCATCTTTGCCTTATTAATATAGTCTGATATGGAAGAATATCCCTTTCCCACTAACTTCAAGTGTTCTTCACTGTGACTTTCCATAAACTTAACGACTGCAAGTCTAATTTTACGATGACTCTCCTGAGAGCCACTGATAACTTCAGCTACTGCTCTAAAGAAACTATTGTTATCCTCTGAAATTTTTTGTGTCTTACAAACCGCACCTAAAGACCCAGACACTGTTGGTCCTTGTACATTCTGCTTTTTAAAGTCTACTTTAAACGTACTACAGAGTGTTTTCGCTAATTCAGTGCTCAAGGGATTAAATTTGACTGGGTTTATTGTAGATTGTTGTACTACATCATCATCATCTATTACTTCAACCACACTACTTGCAGTTGCAACTGGACTCGGACTCTTTAAACTAACACGGCCTTTCTGTCTAATATTGTACCCTACAGAACAAGTGTTGACTTTGCAGTAACCGTAACAACTGTGCATTTCAGGTTGTTGAACACAAACAACCGTCTCATAATGGTTACCATTGCAATTTTCCAAATACACTGCCTGATTGGACAACTTTGTGCTTGTGCAACTATATTCAAGCCAGCGATCATTATGATATGTGAAAATATTTACTCCTAACCAATCTGCTGCAGCTTGAATCTCCATTTCTGTTGCCCAACTGCCAACATAGTGCATCTTTGACATGCGGAGGTAATCTGCCATTGACGAATAGTCACTTCTCAAAAAACTGTTATATGCCTGAGCATTCCTTTCTAATTGCTTAACCACAGCAAGTCTAATTTTTCGGTGATACCTCTGTGTACCACACACAGCATGACTGACTGCTCTAAAGAAACAGTTTCCATCAGCATCAATTTTGTCATTCATACATGGTGCCCCTAACACACCAACATTTATAGACACTGAATGTACTTTCTCCGACTCTACATTCAACAGTGTGCACAGAGCTTGTGCAACGTCCTTACGAAGGGGATCAAACTGCAATGTTTTACCTGTGACATCGCTGACAAATATGACGTCTGAATCAACTGCAGTAACACTCGTTTTTACTTTCTTTAATTTACAAGCTCCCGTTGAAACCTTACGCTTTTCCCCTCTCCTGTTTGAGCAGCCAAGTGTTGTCTCAACATTATTTTGAAGCAAATTAGAACCAAACTTAGTGGCGGTTTTAACAGCACTCGTTTTTACCTCCTTTAATTCACAAGTTCCCTTTGAAACATTACCCTTTTCAGCTCTCTGACTATAGGAGCAGCCAACTGTTGGCTGAACAGTATTTTGAGGCAAACTAAAACCTATCTCAGTCTCTGTTATAACAGCGACTTTCTGAACAAAGGACAATTGCCCGTTTTCAGCTGGGTCGTTGTGAATGACGACAACTCCAGCAATCTCAAACTGCTTTTGAGATTGCTTAAATATTGTTGCGAATTTGCATATGTGATTAAGCACATGTTCAAGGCAACTAAAATACACAACAACACTTCGTCCTCCGTTATCTACCATCCCAAGTGCATTGCGTGCATGGGAGTCAACCACTGCGTACTGTCCCTGTCCACCAATGATGGCACATGTACTGCCATTCAATGTCAGAAAGCATGTGTCATAGTGCATGCACATCTCTTCTAATCCCTTTTTTAAAGTTGTGTGCACACCTGCATCAATAAACTCTCCCTCAACCACATCTACATTTCCAGCAACATGGTCACCATATGCAAACTCATATTTGTGTCCATCAATTACGGCCTCTTTGGGCAGATCTGGAACACATAGCAGTTCGGACCCGCCACTGATGGAGTTGCTGTCAAACAAAGAAGAATACAAGTTGTCGCCTGAAACTACAACTTTATCCAGATCGTCGAATTGCCAAGAAAACACGCTGTCAGTTGAGTTTTTTGCTATGGCGACCAAACTTATTGCCATGCACTGACGTCCTGCATTCACAAATCGAGAGTCTCCCTGATGAAACGATCCCCTGACAGATCTTGCAGGACGTTCAACACTGACAGAACTGCTAGCCTCAAGCTCAACGTCACTCTCAGTAAGCACTTCTGCACTCTCCATGTTAGCATCCTTCACAGACATGCTACTGATGCTGTACCACGTTGCTCCAAAAGAATCCTTCAGATTTCTGATGTGAAGCATCAGGTCAGGAAGGCCACTGTTGAACACAGCCACAGGGGTGCCAAAGCTAGCTGCCAACCCAGATGCATCGCGTGTCCCACAATCAACGAACACCAAGTGTTTTCCGTGATCAATAACGGCACCCACTACACCATGTATGTTCAACAAACACATGCCATCTCTCATCAAGTATTCTTGCAGCTTTTCGCCCAACTCGTGCTCTTCTGCAGAGGCAGCAAAATCTCTTTGCTGTGCTTGACCAATCCTTACTTTCCAGTTCCCGCCAAACACACTGTGCTCTTCAATCAACTTGCACTTCTTTTTAGCGGGACTTTTCTTGCTTTCCTCGGCTACAAACGCGTTCAACTTGCTCCCTTCTACACAGATGTCATCAAGGTCTGCCCCTCCCCATGTACACACAGGAGCAAGGACATGCTTTATCGCAGCAGCAACACTACATCCAGTTGCTGCACTCTGATCATAATACTGCGAGTCTGCTCCATAAGTCCCTGCAACAACAGACGACTGCAGTTTCTCTAAACACATGCAAGATTTCCCTTCAACACTTACCTTACGTCTGACGGATTTTGCACCAACATACTTACCTCCGGTGGATCTTTTACCATCGTACTCACCGATGACTGTTTGGTTGTGTCGCTTACGAGAACTCTTCTTCGTCATCTACAATAAAGGGGAAAACAAGCACGCAACTTACATCATCAATTGACAAAATGTACACGTATTACACGTTTGTTTTCTCACATGCGATCAAGGAAATTACAATGACGACTTTCAATGTTGCCAACTAAGCTATAAAAAGGCTACAAACTCTAGCTGTTTAGTCATTAATGACAAAAACTAACACTGAACTCTTATTTCACATTTTTATTTATACTGAAATAACCATGACAATGAAATTGCTTTGCATGCATCATAAATACAAAAAGAAATCTGTAAAATGAGTTGTACATTCTTCCCACAAAATCAACTAACCTCCTGCTGCACAGCCACTTTCTCAACACCAGTAGAACACGAACCTGCAGACCCCTCCGCACCTGGCAACGCCTGGACCTACCAAAAAAAGTTTAAAATAATTATTGAATGAAATGCTCATTAAAAACATGTATCCTTTCATTGTTACAGAATTAGCACATTGATACAGCCTCATTGTCTGTGTAACTGGTTGTTAATTTTCACAGTTACATTTACACACACTGAATTAAACTGAATTCACATCTGCTGTCATTTGAATGTTTACACATCCTGAAAGGTAGACTATAAAAAGGGCACCAAATCACTCTAACTTTAACTCAAATTAGTTGGACATTGTTAACACAAATTGCACCAACCTCGACAGGGACAGCTAGTTTCTGTACACCAGTAGACTCCTCCGCAGACCCCTCAGCACCTGGTGTAGCCTGGACCTAAAGAAACAACAAGAATATTAAAGGAACTGCAAAATTACAAACATGTATCCTTTCATCGTTTCAGAATTATGGTCAAAATGTACATATTGATACAAAATCATTGGCTGCGAGTATATTACAGGTTATGTTTGTTTTCACAGTTACATTTACACACACACGCACTCTGAATGACACTAAATTGAAATCCGTTGTCATTTTATTGTGTACACATGATGCAACATAGACTATATAAAGGCTACCAAATCAAGCTAATAGTTATTACAAAAATATAACAGTAAAGTGTTTTTTTTAATTCCAATTTATACTGCATTAATAATGAAATAGCTTTGTATGCACCATTAACAAATAATAACTTCTGTAAACAAACCTCCTCCTGGACAGCAACTGCTTCAACACTGGTAGGTGCGCGACTAGCAGACACCTCCACGACAGTTGGTGCTGCCTCGACCTACAAAAAGAATTGAATTAACTACACAAACAAATACAATCATGTTTCTTTCTATGGTTTCACAATTAACTAATACCACTAACATACCGTTGTTGCCCGTCACTCAAACTGTACCACAAACATTTACGATAAGTCATAGATTGCATGATCAACAAAAAGACTAACCGGAAGATATGCCATGGTCCTCTTGGAAGCAGCAGCTCTCTGACGATGTCCCACAGTCGGTTTCTAATGCAACAAAAACAAAATTAGTTCTTTGAAGCCTTATTTGGACGATAACAGTGACTGTTATTTGTGTCTCAGGAAGGAGATACTTTAAGACTCCACCCACATATAGAATTCCATTCATACCTTTGTGACTTGTGGAACAGCTGGTGTGCACTCCTCAGGGCTAGGAAGATGGGATGGAACTATCTTATCCATCTCAACCAACATGGCACTGCTAAACCTGACAGGTGTTAGCGGGATGAAACAGTCCTGCAAAATAAACATGAAAAGGAATAATGCTGTCAATTTCTCTTGTCAAAAGCAAACCATACTGGTCTAATCAATAACCATCGTATTATTTAAATCAAAACACCATACAAACATAACAAACCTGAAGCTGAACCATCCTCTTTTTTGGTGCACCACACGATGGCTCAAGTTGCCCAGATTGGCTCCTCTGTAATGAGAAATAGCATTGTTTATATTGCACAAATAGCTACCCTTTGACCTTTACTAAGATAAACTGTTTCACTTCTTCAAAAAGTGTTAACCAAACAATTAAAGTGTGCAAGCAATTACCTTCCTGTCCTGTCCAACAAGTGACCACTCGGAGGGATCGGGTCGACGTGGTACGATGACCTCTCCCTTCACAACGATTTTCGGGATGACTCTTGGCGGAGATGGCCTGGGAGAAACCTGTGGCTTAGGTGCTGGTGCTGGGGGTGTCTTGAGTTGCTAATAATAAGAACAATAATATGAATTTGTTATATAGCTGTCTATATACACAGTAACAACATACTCCACATACAGAATAATCACATAAATTATACCTAAATACATACACATCATATAAACACAAGAATTAAAGCAAGGCAACATAAATTTCACTGAACTAAGAGACAGAGTATTTACAGATAGTCTTACATTAGAAGCATGCTTAAACAGCAACTGCACCAGTATCTGCATCCCAAGTGAATCGCTCAGGTGAATCTGAAAAAAGTAATTACAAGTTAATTTATAAAACGCATGCTTTGATGTCAATATACATCTATTGTGATATCACAACAGAGAACTGTATATTAAACATTTCCATTTGCCATTTCACAACAGCATATACTTACGCCATCTCTGCACCACAGTGCCAGGTTGTCCAACGGAAACTCGTCGGCAATAGCAAAGTACTTCACACCTTAAAAAAAACAATTACTTATTTAAATATAAATACGTATATTTAAACTCTTTTTTACAACATATTGTAACTTATTTTTGTAAATTACAAAACCACAAGTAATATTATGAAAATCCTGACATGTATTCAATCGGTTTACCTAAGAAGGTATGACTCCTTATACATATAACTGTATTGATAAACATACCCTTCAGTGCCGCCACGCGATGAAACTCCTGTCTCATGGAGTCTTGATAGGCCTTATCCTGGTTCAGTCGCGGAGGAAAGTCCAGAACAAAAACCTACACAAAACAAAAGTTTGATTTTAATAAATGACATTTTTTATTTCACACATTATTGTGCAGCAGCACATTCACATACATGAGTTATATGACCAAACACACACAAAAGAAAGATAGAAAAATGCTTACGTTAGGCCAGCGATAGCAGACGCTGTCAAGGAGCTTGCCAAAGTCCGCTCCTGCCTCGTCAATGGTCCTGGAAGCTGTCAGGTTGTTGCTGGGAGCACAAACACAGACTGCGTCGGGTGTCCGAGGCAGAGCAGCATTGACGACCTCTGTCCTAATCTGAGCAGCAGAGGCCCCAGGCATTGACAGGACACCAAAGGAGAGCTCTCCCTCTGGCATCTTGACGAACCCATCTGCAATAGCCCGCAGATGGGAGGCTCCAACAACAAGTACAAGCTGGAACATAAGAAAGGACATTTTCAGAATAAAAATTACAAACTTCTACATCAAGTAGTTTCTTCATAAATTCTAAAACCACATTACCTTCTTGTCTGGAGAATTGTCAAGAATGACCAACTTCCTCTGTTTCCCAGTTAAGGGGGAAATGGTCCATCGCTGCACAGTGTGGCGTTTACCAGTACCACAGCCTATTTAAAAAACAAAAACACTAAGTTAACCGAATGTATCTTTACAATCATTTATTTCATAAACAATTACACATCTACTTATTAGGAAAACTGTAAAAAAGAGGAAAAAACAGTTTACAATCATACACAAAAATATATAGAAGGAAAACATTTATCAGAAAAATGGTTGATATACATACGTGTGGAAGTGGTATTGCCACGCTGCTGACGAGGATAGACAGTACTTCGCACCCCCATCCTCATCTTGGCTGCCTCTGAACTGCGGGCTGATTTACCGCGAGGCATCTAAAATTAGGTGGAACATCAAGTATGAATATGTACAATATGAGACACTTTTGGCCTACAATTCCATCAACCATAATTAAACAATAAGTCAGTTAGGGCATTGAGCCTTTTTATATTGATAATCATCATGCTATGAAGAAGCTCAGAAACACTGATGGCACACTTTGTGGTTTCTTGCCCTTTCTAACAGCACAGAAAATAATAAAATAATAATAAATAAATATATATATCCTTACAAAATTCATACAAAAAGAAGCTGCATCAACATATCGCGCTTTTGTCTGACAGCCGCTGCTTTCACACTCGACGCGTTATTTAAAAATATAAACGTGATTCCTTACTTGATTGCTAACACATTACTGCAGCTACACATGCTGCTAACAGCTAACGTTAACTAGCTCTCCTCTAAGCGCTGAGTAACGTTAACGTACACCGATAGTATCTAATTACTTTGTAGTTTATTGCCTTCAACAGCACAATTAAAACAATGATGAACAAAAAAATGTATAATTATATACATTAAGCTGCGGTTCATAGCGGCTCTCTGACAAAGGCCCGGTCTATTCTTCTAGAAAGTTCCATTGGTGCTGCAACACCAAACATTCAATTTAACAAAAATTCAATAGCATTGTTATCATTCTAATTCCATAATTACTTTTAAAATGTCAATAAACATTTCCAATGTAAAAAATAACACGTTCGGAACACTAGTGAGCCTTCATGATTTAACTGAGAACATACACGCTCACTCATGCTGTAAGGTATTAGCTAAGTTAGCGCTTAGCTTTAATAGCTACGATTAGCGAACGTTAGCAGCACATGTTTAGCTGGAGTAATATAATGCTAACAGCTTACTAGCTCTCCTCTGAGTGCTGAGTAGTCAACAGACCAGTGATAGCAAGTAACGTTATATTAACAGATTTCACAGACGCACGAAGCAGCAGTATATATGAGCAACATCACATTAACTAGCATTTATTGACGTTAGCATGCTAACAGGCTAAGCTACCGCTGGGTCATTTTAACACTCACCGTGCGTTCAAAGTCGTGCAAACTTTCTTGAAAAAACTCTCTTCTTTCTCTCCTCTGTCTTCTCTCTCTCTCTCTCTCTCTCTCAATCAGTGTATGTGTGTGTTTGTATGTGTATCCTTCTCTCAATTGAAACTCAAATCTGATTCGAAATTCAAACCATGTGTCGTTGAATTACAAAATGAGAAAGGAGCTGAACAGAAGCACAGCGGCGTTTTTATGTGGACGTCAACCACGTAAAACGTGACGTGCATCCAACAGGTTAAGGAAGTTGTCAGAATAAAGGTTATTTTTTTTTGTAAACAATCTGGTGATTTAATAATAGTTAAATTAGCAGTAAATAACACTTTGAAAAACACATCAGGAAATCCTATTTTTGTCACCCTCTCAGCCAATTCAGTATAATATAATAATCTATATCATATAATAATATAATAATATTAGTGCTGGGCAAGTTAAGGTGTTATTATCTTGTTAACGCACTTCCTCTCTCTCTCTCTCCCCCCCCCCGGTCCTCGCGTCTGTTGTGAAGTGGCGCTTCTAGTGAGGACCAACACACATATTGTTTGAACATAATACTTTACTGTCTGAACTGGAGTATTACAGTGTTACAGTGAACACAACACGCTCTTGCATAATCAGATGGTGTTTATCACAAAATGCAGATTTCCTTTCGCCAGCAGGTGGCACTGTGAGTACTAGTGAAAATGTGCTTGTAGACATCCTCGGTAGAAGTCCAGCTGAGTTACATCAGCTTTTTTCATGGGGAATCACTGAAAGTAGCCGCCCGCTACGGCTAAGCCGTTCCGTTAAACGTAAAGCTTTTGATAATTTTTAATCACAACGGTCTTGAGACTGTACTGACAAAATGTGAAGAGGATCAGACAAAGTCCCTAGGAGGAGTTCGTTAAAGTGTCGCGCCTATACATTGTCCAAAATCAAGGGAAAATTCACACATAAATCAAAGTGGTGGACGTCCGGTAGGGTTTAGAGCATGGTTCCAAGAGACTTATTTTTAAGTCTCCATAGGATACACGTGACTACAAAGTTTAATACATGCAGCTCAAACGTAGCGCTGGGGCTGCTCTTTTGAAATATTGTAGGGGGCGCTACAGAGGCAATTTAAAACAATTAAGGCCACAAATCACATAAAATATTCCTTCCAATGCCTTTGACAGATGTACAAAGTTTCATGAGTTTATGAGCATCCTAAGCCACTAAACCATCAGCTTCCTTTTGAAATATTGTAGGGGGCGCTACAGAGGCAATTTAAAACGGCCAAAGCCAAAACTCATATAGAATATTCCTTTCAATGCCTTTGACAGATGTACAAAGTTTTATGAATTATTGAGCATCCTAAGCTAATAAACCATCAGCTTCCTTTTTTATGGCGAACGATGCGTCGCCACGGCAACAGCGTTCAACGAAAACTCAAAATTTTTCATGGCGATTTTTAATCAATGTCTTGAGGCTATCCTTACAAAATTTGAGACTCATAAGGTCACCTGGCTAAGAGGAGTAAAGAAAAGTATAAAGTTTTACATTTCCTTTAGCCAGTAGGCGGCGCTAAGAATTATTGCATTTTTTTTAACTGAAATCTGTTCAGGCTTGAAGTAGCATCATGCATGAGAAGTTTTGTGTGGATTGAATAATGTACCTTGGAGTTATAACAACTTCCTTTTTCATAAACAATGAGGCAAAATGGCCGCAACGCCACGTCAAGGTTCTTCGATGAAAACTCACGATTTTGATAATTTTTAATCACAAAGGTCTTAAGAGCATCCTGACAAAATTTTACGTTGATGGCATAAAATCTGTAGGAGGAGTTCGTTGAAGTGCGAAGGCTGAAAAATGCAAAAAGTGACAAAAAGCACAACTTTGCAGGTTTACTGTAGCGCCCCCTAGCAGTCGAATACAAATAAATTCTCTGGGTATGTTACAGGATGCGATGTGCACATATGCTGAACATTTTGGGAATTTAGGACAAATGGTTGAGAAGTTATGTGTATTGATATTATGCCACGCCCCTAAGTAGTTTATTGGTCCATATCTTGTAAACGCTAAGAGATATCAAAAAGCTTTTGATAATTTTAGATGACATAGGTCCATTAATGATTCACAGAAAATTCTGTAGTAATCGGACTTAGCGTGTAGGAGGAGTTTGCAAGAATGTGTTTTTCACAAAATTCAAGATGGCGGAAAATCTAAGTAGGCGGAGCTTAGGGGTCTGAGAGGCTTTTTTTTAGATCTAGCGGATTTGGACATGTGTGTTGAATTTCAAGTAAATCGGACATACTGGCCGAGGGGCGTGGCCAGACTGTTTTGTAGGGGGCGCTAGAGAGTCATTTTTTTACACACAAATATGGAATTTTTCGCCTCAGAGTTTCTACACCAGATCTGACAGGTGTGCAAAATTGGTGAGTTTTCATGCATGGCAAGTGCCCCTACAAGCTCCATCCCCACAAAAATATATATCAGAATAATAATTAAAGCTGCGAGCAGCGATGAACGGGCCCTCGCATCCTCCGCGCGTCGGGGTTGCCGGCGGGACTCCCTCCTGCGTGTCCGAGAACGCGCGCGACCGTCGGCCGGCGTGTCTGCGAGCGAGACGTCTTTGATCCCGCGTGGACCGCCTGATGCTGGAAACGATGCTTTGCAAACAGTCCGGTGCTTCCCGTATCTGCTGCCTGGCGCTACGGAACACGTGCATTATGTAGCTCTGTGTCAAACGTAAACCACGTTGTGTAAAAGTCGCGTTAATCGGATGGCGTTTGTCACAAAATGCAGATTTCCTTTCGCCGGCAGGTGGCGCTGTGAGTACTAGTGAAAATTAGCTTGTAGACATCCTCGGGCAGTGAGTGTTATCAAGCGTGTGAAGTTTGGGACCGTTTGGAACAAGTCCAGCTGAGTTACATCAGCTTTTTTCACGGGGAATCACTCAAAGTAGCCGCCCGCTACGGCTAAGCCGTGCCGTTAAATGTAAAGCTTTTGATAATTCTTAATCACAACGGTCTCTAGACTGTACTGACAACATTTGAAGAGGATCAGACAAAGTCCCTAGGAGGAGTTCGTTAAAGTGTAGCGCCTATAAATTGTCCAAAATCAAGGGAAAATTCACACATAAATCAAAGTGGTGGACTTCCGGTAGGGTTTAGAGCATGGATCCAAGAGACTTATTTTTAAGTCTCCATAGGATACACGTGACTACAAAGTTTCATACATGCAGCTCAAACGTAGCGCTGGGGCTGCTCTTTTGAAATATTGTAGGGGGCGCTACAGAGGCAATTTAAAACGGCCAAGGCCAGAAATCATACAAAATATTTGTTACAATGCCTTTGACACATCTACAAAGTTACATTAGTTTTTGAGCATCCTAAGCCACTAAACCACCAGCTTCCTTTTTAAATATTGTAGGGGGCGCTACAGAGGCAATTTAAAACGGCCAAAGCCAAAACTCATATAGAATATTCCTTCCAATGCCTTTGACAGATGTACAAAGTTTCATGAGTTTATGAGCATCCTAAGCTACTAAACCATCAGCTTCCTTTTGAAATATTGTAGGGGGCGCTACAGAGGCAATTTAAAACGACAAAAGCCAAAACTCATACAGAATATTCCTTCCAATGCCTTTGACAGATGTACAAAGTTTCATGAGTTTTTGAGCATCCTAAGCCACTAAAACATCAGCTTTTATTTTTAAATATTGTAGGGGGCGCTACAGAGGCAATTTAAAACGGGCAAGGCCAAAAATCATATAGAATATTCCTTTCAATGCCTTTGACAGATGTACAAAGTTTTATGAATTATTGAGCATCCTAAGCTAATAAACCATCAGCTTCATTTTTTATGGCGAACGATGCGTCGCCACGGCAACAGCGTTCAACGAAAACTCAAAATTTTTCATGGCGATTTTTAATCAATGTCTTGAGGCTATCCTTACAAAATTTGAGACTCATAAGGTCACCTGGCTAAGAGGAGTAAAGAAAAGTATAACATTTTACATTTCCTTTAGCCAGTAGGCGGCGCTATGAGTTATTGCATTTTTTTCAACTGAAATCTGTTCAGGCTTGAAGTAGCATCATGCATGAGAAGTTTTGTGTGGATTGGATAATGTACCTTGGAGTTATAACAACTTCCTTTTTCATAAACAATGAGGCAAAATGGCCGCAACGCCACGTCAAGGTTCTTCGATGAAAACTCACGATTTTGATAATTTTTAATCACAAAGGTCTTAAGAGCATCCTGACCAAATTGTACGTTGATCGCATAAAATCTGTAGGAGGAGTTCGTTGAAGTGCGAAGGCTGAAAAATGCAAAAAGTGACAAAAAGCACAACTTTGCGGATTTACTGTAGCGCCCCCTAGCAGTCGAATGCAAAAAGATTTGTAGGGGATGTTACAGGATGCGATGTGCACATATGCTGAAGATTTGGGGAATTTAGGACAAATGGTTGAGAAGTTATGTGTATTGATATTATGCCACGCCCCTAAGAAGTTTATTGGTCCATATCTTGTAAACGCTAAGAGATATCAAAAAGCTTTTGATAATTTTAGATGACGTAGGTCCATTAATGATCCACAGACAATTCTGTAGTAATCGGACTCAGCGTGTAGGAGGAGTTTGCAAGAATGTGTTTTTCACTAAATTCAAGATGGCGGAAAATCTAAGTAGGCGGAGCTTAGGGGTCTGAGAGGCTTTTTTTTAGATCTAGCGGATATGGACATGTGTGTTGAATTTCAAGTAAATCGGACATACTGGCCGAGGGGCGTGGCCGGACTGTTTTGTAGGGGGCGCTAGAGAGTCATTTTTTTACACACAAATATGGAATTTTTCGCCTCAGAGTTTCTACACCAGATCTGACAACTGTGCAAAATTGGTGAGTTTTCATGCATGGCAAGTGCCCCTACAAGCTCCATCCCCACAAAAATATATATCAGAATAATAATAAACCTTACAATTACAATAGGGCCTTCGCAGGCCCGACGTTGTCGGCCGCTCGGGCCCTAATAATAACCCTATCAATTACAATAGGGCCTTCGCAGGCCCGACGTTGTCGGCCGCTCGGGCCCTAATAATAATAATAATCCTATCAATTTCAATAGGGCCTTCGCAGGCCCGACGTTGTCGGCCGCTCGGGCCCTAATTAAAGCTGCGAGCAGCGATGAACGGGCCCTCGCATCCTCCGCGCGTCGGGGTTGCCGGCGGGACTCCCTCCTGCGTGTCCGAGAACGCGCGCGACCGTCGGCCGGCGCGTCTGCGAGCGAGACGTCTTTGATCCCGCGTGGACCGCCTGATGCTGGAAACGATGCTTTGCAAACAGTCCGGTGCTTCCCGTATCTGCTGCCTGGCGCTACGGAACACGTGCATTGCGTAGCTCTGTGTCAAACGTAAACCACGTTGTGTAAAAGTCGCGTTAATCGGATGGTGTTTGTCACAAAATGCAGATTTCCTTTCGCCAGCAGGTGGCGCTGTGAGTACTAGTGAAAATTAGCTTGTACACATCCTCGGGCCGTGAGTGTTATCAAGCGTGTGAAGTTTGGGACCGTTTGGAACAAGTCCAGCTGAGTTACATCAGCTTTTTTCACGGGGAATCACTTAAAGTAGCCGCCCGCTACGGCTAAGCCGTGCCGTTAAACGTAAAGCTTTTGATAATTCTTAATCACAATGGTCTCTAGACTGTACTGACAAAATTTGAAGAGGATCAGACAAAGTCCCTAGGAGGAGTTTGTTAAAGTGTAGCGCCTATAAATTGTCCAAAATCAAGGGAAAATTCACACATAAATCAAAGTGGCGGACTTCCGGTAGGGTTTAGAGCATGGTTCCAAGAGACTTATTTTTAAGTCTCTATAGGATACACGTAACTACAAAGTTTCATACATGCAGCTCAAACGTAGCACTGGGGCTGTTCTTTTGAAATATTGTAGGGGGCGCTACAGAGGCAATTTAAAACGGCCAAGGCCAGAAATCATACAAAATATTTGTTCCAATGCCTTTGACACATCTACAAAGTTTCATGAGTTTTTGAGCATCCTAAGCCACTAAACCATCAGCTTCCTTTTTAAATATTGTAGGGGGCGCTACAGAGGCAATTTAAAACGACCAAAGCCAAAACTCATATAGAATATTCCTTCCAATGCCTTTGACAGATGTACAAAGTTTCATGAGTTTATGAGCATCCTAAGCCACTAAACCATCAGCTTCCTTTTGAAATATTGTAGGGGGCGCTACAGAGGCAATTTAAAACGGCCAAAGCCAAAACTCATATAGAATATTACTTCCAATGCCTTTGACAGATGTACAAAGTTTCATGAGTTTATGAGCATCGTAAGCCACTAAACCATCAGCTTCCTTTTTAAATATTGTAGGGGGCGCTACAGAGGCAATTTAAAACGGCCAAAGCCAAAACTCATATAGAATATTCCTTTCAATGCCTTTGACAGATGTACAAAGTTTTATGAATTATTGAGCATCCTAAGCTAATAAACCATCAGCTTCCTTTTTCATGGCGTACAACGCGTCGCCACGGCAACAGCGTTCAACGAAAACTCAAAATTTTTCATGGCGATTTTTCATCAATGTCTTGAGGCTATCCTTACAAAATTTGAGACTCATAAGGTCACCTGGCTAAGAGGAGTAAAGAAAAGTAGAAAGTTTTACATTTCCTGTAGCCAGTAGGCGGCGCTATGAGTTATTGCATTTTTTTCAACTGAAATCTGTTCAGGCTTGAAGTAGCATCATGCATGAGAAGTTTTGTGTGGATTGGATAATGTACCTTGGAGTTATAACAACTTCCTTTTTCATAAACAATGAGGCAAAATGGCCGCAACGCCACGTCAAGGTTCTTTGATGAAAACTCACGATTTTGATAATTTTTAATCACAAAGGTCTTAAGAGCATCCGGACCAAATTTTACGTTGATCGCATAAAATCTGTAGGAGGAGTTCGTTGAAGTGCGAAGGCTGAAAAATGCAAAAAGTGACAAAAAGCACAACTTTGCGGGTTTACTGTAGCGCCCCCTAGCAGTCGAATACAATTTAATTCTCAGGGTATGTTACAGGATGCGATGTGCACATATGCTGAAGATTTTGGGAATTTAGGACAAATGGTTGAGAAGTTATGTGTATTGATATTATGCCACGCCCCTAAGAAGTTTATTGGTCCATATCTTGTAAACGCTAAGAGATATCAAAAAGCTTTTGATAATTTTAGATGACGTAGGTCCATTAATGATCCACAGAAGATTCTGTAGTAATCGGACTCAGCGTGTAGGAGGAGTTCGCAAGAATGTGTTTTTCACTAAATTCAAGATGGCGGAAAATCTAAGTAGGCGGAGCTTAGGGGTCTGAGAGGCTTTTTTTTAGATGTAGCGGATTTGGACATGTGTGTTGAATTTCAAGTAAATCGGACATACTGGCCGAGGGGCGTCGCCGGACTGTTTTGTAGGGGGCGCTAGAGAGCCATTTTTTACACAGAAAGATGCATTGTTTTTCAGTCGCTAAGTTCAGCAAGACCTGACAAGTCCCCAAAATTTGGTGAGTTTTCATGCATGGCAAATACTCCAAAAATGCGCCCAAAGCATAAAAATATAGATCAGAATAATAAGAATAATTAAAGCTGCGAGCAGCGATGAACGGGCCCTCGCATCCTCCGCGCGTCGGGGTTGCCGGCGGGACTCCCTCCTGCGTGTCCGAGAACGCGCGTGACCGTCGGCCGGCGCGTCTGCGAGTGAGATGTTTTTGATCCCGCGTGGACCGCCTGATGCTGGAGATGATGCTTTGCAAATAGTCCGGTGCTTCCCGTATCCGCTGCCTGGCGCTACGGAACACGTGCATTACGTAGCTCTGTGTCAAACGTAAACCACGTTGTGTAAAAGTCGCATAAATCGGATGGCGTTTGTCACAAAATGCAGATTTCCTTTCGCCGGCAGGTGGCGCTGTGAGTACTAGTGACAATTAGCTTGTAGACATCCTCAGGCCGTGAGTGTCATCAAGCGTGTGAAGTTTGGGACCGTTTGGAACAAGTCCAGCTGAGTTACATCAGCTTTTTTCACGGGGAATCACTTAAAGTAGCCGCCCGCTACGGCTAAGCCGTGCCGTTAAACAAAAAGCTTTTCATAATTTTTAATCACAATGGTCTCGAGATTTTACTGACAAAATTTGAAGAGGATCAGACAAAGTCCCTAGGAGGAGTTCGTTAAAGTCACGCGCCTATAAATTGTCCAAAATCAAGGGAAAATTCACACATAAATCAAAGTGGCGGACTTCCGGTAGGGTTTAGAGCATGGTTCCAAGAGACGTATTTGTAAGTCTCTATAGGATACACGTGACTACAAAGTTTAATACATGCAGCTCAAACGTAGCGCTGGGGCTGCTCTTTTGAAATATTGTAGGGGGCGCTACAGAGGCAATTTAAAACGGCCAAGGCCAAAAATCATACAAAATATTTGTTCCAATGCCTTTGACACATCTACAAAGTTTCATGAGTTTTTGAGCATCCTAAGCCACTAATCCATCAGCTTCCTTTTTAAATATTGTAGGGGGCGCTACAGAGGCAATTTAAAACGGCCAAAGCCAAAACTCATATAGAACATTCCTTCCAATGCCTTTGACAGATGTACAAAGTTTTATGAATTATTGAGCATCCTAAGCTAATAAACCATCAGCTTCCTTTTTTATGGCGAACGATGCGTCGCCACGGCAACAGCGTTCAACGAAAACTCAAAATTTTTCATGGCGATTTTTAATCAATGTCTTGAGGCTATCCTTACAAAATTTGAGACTCATAAGGTCACCTGGCTAAGAGGAGTAAAGAAAAGTATAAAATTTTACATTTCCTTTAGCCAGTAGGCGGCGCTATGAATTATTGCATTTTTTTTAACTGAAATCTGTTCAGGCTTGAAGTAGCATCATGCATGAGAAGTTTGGTGTGGATTGGATAATGTACCTTGGAGTTATAACAACTTCCTTTTTCATAAACAATGAGGCAAAATGGCCGCAACGCCACGTCCAGGTTCTTCAAAGAAAACTCACGATTTTGATAATTTTTAATCACAAAGGTCTTAAGAGCATCCTGACCAAATTTTACGTTGATCGCATAAAATGTGTAGGAGGAGTTCGTTGAAGTGCGAAGGCTGAAAAATGCAAAAAGTGACAAAAAGCACAACTTTGCAGGTTTACTGTAGCGCCCCCTAGCAGTCGAATACAAATAAATTCTCAGGGTATGTTACAGGATGCGATGTGCACATATGCTGAAAATTTGGTGAATTTAGGACAGATGGTTGAGAAGTTATGTGTATTGATATTATGCCACGCCCCTAAGAAGTTTATTGGTCCATATCTTGTAAACGCTAAGAGATAACAAAAAGCTTTTGATAATTTTAGATGACATAGGTCCATTAATGATTCACAGAAAATTCTGTAATAATCGGACCCAGCATGTAGGAGGAGTTTGCAAGAATATGTTTTTCACAAAATTCAAGATGGCGGAAAATCTAAGTAGGCGGAGCTTAGGGGTCTGAGAGGATTTTTTGTAGATCTAAGTTGACTGGATATGTCAGTTGAATTTCAAGTAAATCGGGCATAGTGGCCGACGGGGCCGACTTGTAGGGGGCGCTAGAGAGCCATCTTTTTACACACAAATGTGACATTTATGGCAGATGATTTTCTCCACCAGATCTGACAAGTGTGCAAAAATGGTGAGTTTTCATGCATGGCAAGTACCCCAAAAAGCTCCTTTCTCCGGCAAATAAAAATAAAAATAATAATAACCCTTTCAATTACAATAGGGCCTTCGCAGGCCCGACGTTGTCGGCCGCTCGGGCCCTAATAACCCTTACAATTTCAATAGGGCCTTCGCAGGCCCGACGTTGTCGGCCGCTCGGGCCCTAATAAACCTTACAATTACAATAGGGCCTTCGCAGGCCCGACGTTGTCGGCCGCTCGGGCCCTAATAATCCTATCAATTACAATAGGGCCTTCGCAGGCCCGACGTTGTCGGCCGCTCGGGCCCTAATTAAAGCTGCGAGCAGCGATGAACGGGCCCTCGCATCCTCCGCGCGTCGGGGTTGCCGGCGGGACTCCCTCCTGCGTGTCCGAGAACGCGCGCGACCGTCGGCCGGCGCGTCTGCGAGCGAGACGTCTTTGATCCCGCGTGGACCGCCTGATGCTGGAAACGATGCTTTGCAAACAGTCCGGTGCTTCCCTTATCAGCTGCCTGGTGCTACGGAACACGTGCATTACGTAGCTCTGTGTCAAACGTAAACCACGTTGTGTGAAAGTAGCATTAATCGGATGGTGTTTGTCACAAAATGCAGATTTCCTTTCGGCAGCAGGTGGCGCTGTGAGTACTAGTGAGAATTAGCTTGTAGACATCCTCGGGCAGTGAGTGTCATCAAGCGTGTGAAGTTTGGGACCGTTTGGAACAAGTCCAGCTGAGTTACATCAGCTTTTTTCATTGGGAATCACTCAAAGTAGACGCCCGCTACGGCTAAGTCGTTCCGTTAAACGTAAAGCTTTTGATAATTTTTAATCACAACGGTCTTGAGACTGTACTGAGAACATTTGAAGAGGATTAGACAAAGTCCCTAGGAGGAGTTTGTTAAAGTGTAGAGCCTATAAATTGTCCAAAATCAAGGGAAAATTCACACATAAATCAAAGTGTTGGACTTTCGGTAGGGTTTAGAGCATGGTTCCAAGAGACTTATGTTTAAGTCTCCATAGGATACACGTGACTACAAAGTTTCATACATGCAGCTCAAACGTAGCACTGGGGCTGCTCTTTTGAAATATTGTAGGGGGCGCTACAGAGGCAATTTAAAACAGCCAAGGCCAAAAATCATAAAAAATATTTGTTCCAATGCCTTTGACACATCTACAAAGTTTCATGAGTTTTTGAGTATCCTAAGCCACTAAACCATCAGCTTCCTTTTGAAATATTGTAGGGGGCGCTACAGAGGCAATTTAAAACGGCCAAAGCCAAAACTCATATAGAATATTCCTTTCAATGCCTTTGACAGATGTACAAAGTTTCATGAGTTTATGAGCATCCTAAGCCACTAAACCATCAGCTTCCTTTTGAAATATTGTAGGGGGCGCTACAGAGGCAATTTAAAACGGCCAAAGCCAAAAATCATATACAATATTTCGTCTAATGCCTTTGACACATGTACAAGGTTTCATGCATTTCTGAGCATCCTAAGTCACTAAACCATCAGCTTCCTTTTTAAATATTGTAGGGGGCGCTACAGAGGCAATTTAAAGCGGCCAAAGCCAAAAATCATACAGAATATTCCTTTCAATGACTTTGACAGATGTACAAAGTTTTATGAGTTTTTGAGCATCCTAAGCTAATAAACCATCAGCTTCCTTTTTAAATATTGTAGGGGGCGCTACAGAGGCAATTTAAAACGACCAAAGCCAAAACTCATATAGAATATTCCTTTCAATGCCTTTGACAGATGTACAAAGTTTTATGAATTATTGAGCATCCTAAGCTAATAAACCATCAGCTTCCTTTTTCATGGCGTACAACGCGTCGCCACGGCAACAGCGTTCAACGAAAACTCAAAATTTTTCATGGCGATTTTTCATCAATGTCTTGAGGCTATCCTTACAAAATTTGAGACTCATAAGGTCACCTGGCTAAGAGGAGTAAAGAAAAGTATAAAATTTTACATTTCCTTTAGCCAGTAGGCGGCGCTATGAATTATTGCATTTTTTTTAACTGAAATCTGTTCAGGCTTGAAGGAGCATCATGCATGAGAAGTTTTGTGTGGATTGGATAATGTACCTTGGAGTTATAACAACTTCCTTTTTCATAAACAATGAGGCAAAATGGCCGCAACGCCACGTCCAGGTTCTTCGATGAAAACTCACGATTTTGATAATTTTTAATCACAAAGGTCTTAAGAGCATCCTGCCCAAATTGTACGTTGATCGCATAAAATCTGTAGGAGGAGTTCGTTGAAGTGCGAAGGCTGAAAAATGCAAAAAGTGACAAAAAGCACAACTTTGCGGGTTTACTGTAGCGCCCCCTAGCAGTCGAATGCAAAAAGATTTGTAGGGGATGTTACAGGATGCGATGTGCACATATGCTGAAGATTTTGGGAATTTAGCACAAATGGTTGAGAAGTTATGTGTATTGATATTATGCCACGCCCCTAAGTAGTTTATTGGTCCATATCTTGTAAACGCTAAGAGATATCAAAAAGCTTTTGATAATTTTAGATGACGTAGGTCCATTAATGATCCACAGACAATTCTGTAGTAATCGGACCCAGCGTGTAGGAGGAGTTTGCAAGAATGTGTTTTTCACTAAATTCAAGATGGCGGAAAATCTAAGTAGGCGGAGCTTAGGGGTCTGAGAGGCTTTTTTTTAGATCTAGCGGATATGGACATGTGTGTTGAATTTCAAGTAAATCGGACATACTGGCCGAGGGGCGTGGCCAGACTGTTTTGTAGGGGGCGCTAGAGAGTCATTTTTTTACACACAAATATGGAATTTTTCGCCTCAGAGTTTCTACACCAGATCTGACAGGTGTGCAAAATTGGTGAGTTTTCATGCATGGCAAGTGCCCCTACAAGCTCCATCCCCAGAAAAATATAAATCAGAATAATAATTAAAGCTGCGAGCAGCGATGAACGGGCCCTCGCATCCTCCGCGCGTCGGGGTTGCCGGCGGGACTCCCTCCTGCGTGTCCGAGAACAAGCCTGACCGTCGGCCGGCGCGTCTGCGAGTGAGATGTTTTTGATCCCGCGTGGACCGCCTGATGCTGGAGATGATGCTTTGCAAACAGTCCGATGCTTCCCGTATCTGCTGCCTGGTGCTACGGAACACGTGCATTACGTAGCTCTGTGTCAAACGTAAACCACGTTGTGTAAAAGTCGCGTAAATCGGATGGCGTTTGTCACAAAATGCAGATTTCCTTTCGCCGGCAGGTGGCGCTGTGAGTACTAGTGAAAATTAGCTTGTAGACATCCTCGGGCAGTGAGTGTTATCAAGCGTGTGAAGTTTGGGACCGTTTGGAACAAGTCCAGCTGAGTTACATCAGCTTTTTTCACGGGGAATCACTCAAAGTAGCCGCCCGCTACGGCTAAGCCGTGCCGTTAAACGTAAAGCTTTTGATAATTTTTAATCACAACGGTCTTGAGACTGTACTGACAAAATGTGAAGAGGATCAGACAAAGTCCCTAGGAGGAGTTCGTTAAAGTGTAGCGCCTATAAATTGTCCAAAATCAAGGGAAAATTCACACATAAATCAAAGTGGTGGACTTTCGGTAGGGTTTAGAGCATGGTCCCAAGAGACTTATGTTTAAGTCTCCATAGGATACACGTAACTACAAAGTTTCATACATGCAGCTCAAACGTAGCGCTGGGGCTGCTCTTTTGAAATATTGTAGGGGGCGCTACAGAGGCAATTTAAAACGGCCAAGGCCAAAAATCATAAACAATATTTGTTCCAATGCCTTTGACACATCTACAAAGTTTCATGAGTTTTTGAACATCCTAAGCCACTAAACCACCAGCTTCCTTTTTAAATATTGTAGGGGGCGCTACAGAGGCAATTTAAAACGGCCAAAGCCAAAACTCATATAGAATATTCCTTCCAATGCCTTTGACAGATGTACAAAGTTTCATGAGTTTATGAGCATCCTAAGCTACTAAACCATCAGCTTCCTTTTGAAATATTGTAGGGGGCGCTACAGAGGCAATTTAAAACGACAAAAGCCAAAACTCATATAGAATATTCCTTCCAATGCCTTTGACAGATGTACAAAGTTTCATGAGTTTATGAGCATCCTAAGCCACTAAACCATCAGCTTCCTTTTGAAATATTGTAGGGGGCGCTACAGAGGCAATTTAAAACAATTAAGGCCACAAATCACATACAATATTTCTTCCAATGCCTTTGACACATCTACAAAGTTGCATGAGTTTTTGAGCATCCTAAGCCACTAAACCATCAGCTTCCTTTTTAAATATTGTAGGGGGCGCTACAGAGGCAATTTAAAACGGCCAAAGGCAAAAATCATATAGAATATTCCTTCCAATGCCTTTGACAGATGTACAAAGTTTTATGAATTATTGAGCATCCTAAGCTAATAAACCATCAGCTTCCTTTTTCATGGCGTACGACGCGTCGCCACGGCAACAGCGTTCAACGAAAACTCAAAATTTTTCATGGCGATTTTTCATCAATGTCTTGAGGCTATCCTTACAAAATTTGAGACTCATAAGGTCACCTGGCTAAGAGGAGTAAAGAAAAGTATAAAATTTTACATTTCCTTTAGCCAGTAGGCGGCGCTATGAATTATTGCATTTTGTTCAACTGAAATCTGTTCAGGCTTGAAGTAGCATCATGCATGAGAAGTTTTGTGTGGATTGAATAATGTACCTTGGAGTTATAACAACTTCCTTTTTCATAAACAATGAGGCAAAATGGCCGCAACGCCACGTCAAGGTTCTTCGATGAAAACTCACGATTTTGATAATTTTTAATCACAAAGGTCTTAAGAGCATCCTGACCAAATTTTACGTTGATCGCATAAAATCTGTAGGAGGAGTTCGTTGAAGTGCGAAGGCTGAAAAATGCAAAAAGTGACAAAAAGCACAACTTTGCAGGTTTACTGTAGCGCCCCCTAGCAGTCGAATACAAATAAATTCTCTGGGTATGTTACAGGATGCGATGTGCACATATGCTGAAGATTTGGGGAATTTAGGACAAATGGTTGAGAAGTTATGTGTATTGATATTATGCCACGCCCCTAAGAAGTTTATTGGTCCATATCTTGTAAACGCTAAGAGATATCAAAAAGCTTTTGATAATTTCAGATGACATAGGTCCATTAATGATCCATAGAAAATTCTGTAGTAATCGGACTCAGCGTGTAGGAGGAGTTCGCAAGAATGTGTTTTTCACTAAATTCAAGATGGCGGAAAATCTAAGTAGGCGGAGCTTAGGGGTCTGAGAGGCTTTTTTTTAGATCTAGCGGATTTGGACATGTGTGTTGAATTTCAAATAAATCGGACATACTTGCCGAGGGGCGTCGCCGGTACGATTTGTAGGGGGCGCTAGAGAGCCATTTTTTACACAGAAAAATGCATTCTTTTTCAGACTCTAAGTTCAGCCAGACCTGACAAGTCCCCAAAATGTTGTGAGTTTTCATGCATGGGAAGTACCCCGAAAAAGTCCCCAAATGATAAAAATAAAAATCATAATAATAAAAACCCTTACAATTACAATAGGGCCTTCGCAGGCCCGACGTTGTCGGCCGCTCGGGCCCTAATTAAAGCTGCGAGCAGCGATGAACGGGCCCTCGCATCCTCCGCGCGTCGGGGTTGCCGGCGGGACTCCCTCCTGCGTGTCCGAGAACGCGCGTGACCGTCGGCCGGCGCGTCTGCGAGCGAGACGTCTTTGATCCCGCGTGGACCGCCTGATGCTGGAAACGATGCTTTGCAAACAGTCCGGTGCTTCCCGTATCTGCTGCCTGGTGCTACGGAACACGTGCATTGTGTAGCTCTCTGTCAAACGTAAACCATGTTGTGTGAAAGTCGTGTTAATCGGATGGCGTTTGTCAAAAAATGCAGATTTCCTTTCGCCGGCAGGTGGCGCTGTGAGTACTAGTGAAAATTAGCTTGTAGCATCCTCGGGCAGTGAGTGTTATCAAGCGTGTGAAGTTTGGGACCGTTTGGAACAAGTCCAGCTGAGTTACATCAGCTTTTTTCACGGGGAATCACTTAAAGTAGCCGCCCGCTACGGCTAAGCCGTGCCGTTAAACGTAAAGCTTTTGATAATTTTTAATCACAAAGGTCTTAAGAGCATCCTGACCAAATTGTACGTTGATCGCATAAAATCTGTAGGAGGAGTTCGTTGAAGTGCGAAGGCTGAAAAATGCAAAAAGTGACAAAAAGCACAACTTTGCGGGTTTACTGTAGCGCCCCCTAGCAGTCGAATGCAAAAAGATTTGTAGGGGATGTTACAGGATGCGATGTGCACATATGCTGAAGATTTTGGGAATTTAGGACAAATGGTTGAGAAGTTATGTGTATTGATATTATGCCACGCCCCTAAGAAGTTTATTGGTCCATATCTTGTAAACGCTAAGAGATATCAAAAAGCTTTTGATAATTTTAGATGACATAGGTCCATTAATGATGCACAGAAAATTCTGTAATAATCGGACTTAGCGTGTAGGAGGAGTTTGCAAGAATGTGTTTTTCACTAAATTCAAAATGGCGGAAAATCTAAGTAGGCGGAGCTTAGGGGTCTGAGAGGCTTTTTTTTAGATCTAGCGGATTTGGACATGTGTGTTGAATTTCAAGTAAATCGGACATACTGGCCGAGGGGCGTCGCCGGTCCGATTTGTAGGGGGCGCTAGAGAGCCATTTTTTTACACACAAATATGGAATTTTTGGCCTCAGAGTTTCTCCGGCAGACCTGACAGGTGTGCAAATTTGGTGAGTTTTCATGCATAGCAAGTGCCCCAACAAGCTCCATCCCCACAAAAATAAAAATCATAATAATAAGAATACCCCTTACAATTACAATAGGGCCTTCGCAGGCCCGACGTTGTCGGCCGCTCGGGCCCTAATTAAAGCTGCGAGCAGCGATGAACGGGCCCTCGCATCCTCCGCGCGTCGGGGTTGCCGGCGGGACTCCCTCCTGCGTGTCCGAGAACGCGCGTGACCGTCGGCCGGCGCGTCTGCGAGCGAGACGTTTTTGATCCCGCGTGGACCGCCTGATGCTGGAGATGATGCTTTGCAAACAGTCCGGTGCTTCCCGTATCAGCTGCCTGGTGCTACGGAACACGTGCATTACGTAGCTCTGTGTCAAACGCAAACCACGTTGTGTAAAAGTCGCGTTAATCGGATGGCGTTTGTCACAAAATGCAGATTTCCTTTCGCCAGCAGGTGGCGCTGTGAGTACTAGTGAAAATTAGCTTGTAGACATCCTCGGGCAGTGAGTGTTATCAAGCGTGTGAAGTTTGGGACCGTTTGGAACAAGTCCAGCTGAGTTACATCAGCTTTTTTCACGGGGAATCACTCAAAGTAGACGCCCGCTACGGCTAAGTCGTTCCGTTAAACGTAAAGCTTTTGATAATTTTTAATCACAACGGTCTTGAGACTGTACTGAGAACATTTGAAGAGGATTAGACAAAGTCCCTAGGAGGAGTTCGTTAAAGTGTAGCGCCTATAAATTGTCCAAAATCAAGGGAAAATTCACACATAAATCAAAGTGGTGGACTTTCGGTAGGGTTTAGAGCATGGTCCCAAGAGACTTATGTTTAAGTCTCCATAGGATACACGTAACTACAAAGTTTCATACATGCAGCTCAAACGTAGCGCTGGGGCTGCTCTTTTGAAATATTGTAGGGGGCGCTACAGAGGCAATTTAAAACGGCCAAGGCCAGAAATCATGACAAATATTTGTTCCAATGCCTTTGACACATCTACAAAGTTTCATGAGTTTTTGAGCATCCTAAGCCACTAAACCATCAGCTTCCTTTTTAAATATTGTAGGGGGCGCTACAGAGGCAATTTAAAACGGCCAAAGCCAAAAATCATACAGAATATTCCTTTCAATGTCTTTGACAGATGTACAAAGTTTTATGAATTATTGAGCATCCTAAGCTAATAAACCATCAGCTTCCTTTTTTATGGCGAACGATGCGTCGCCACGGCAACAGCGTTCAACGAAAACTCAAAATTTTTCATGGCGATTTTTCATCAATGTCTTGAGGCTATCCTTACAAAATTTGAGACTCATAAGGTCACCTGGCTAAGAGGAGTAAAGAAAAGTATAACATTTTACATTTCCTTTAGCCAGTAGGCGGCGCTATGAATTATTGCATTTTTTTTAACTGAAATCTGTTCAGGCTTGAAGTAGCATCATGCATGAGAAGTTTTGTGTGGATTGGATAATGTACCTTGGAGTTATAACAACTTCCTTTTTCATAAACAATGAGGCAAAATGGCCGCAACGCCACGTCCAGGTTCTTCGATGAAAACTCACGATTTTGATAATTTTTAATCACAAAGGTCTTAAGAGCATCCTGACCAAATTCTACGTTGATCGCATAAAATCTGTAGGAGGAGTTCGTTGAAGTGCGAAGGCTGAAAAATGCAAAAAGTGACAAAAAGCACAACTTTGCGGGTTTACTGTAGCGCCCCCTAGCAGTCGAATGCAAAAAGATTTGTAGGGGATGTTACAGGATGCGATGTGCACATATGCTGAAGATTTTGGGAATTTAGGACAAATGGTTGAGAAGTTATGTGTATTGATATTATGCCACGCCCCTAAGAAGTTTATTGGTCCATATGTTGTAAACGCTAAGAGATATCAAAAAGCTTTTGATAATTTTAGATGACGTAGGTCCATTAATGATCCACAGCAAATTCTGTAGTAATCGGACTCAGCGTGTAGGAGGAGTTTGCAAGAATGTGTTTTTCACTAAATTCAAGATGGCGGAAAATCTAAGTAGGCGGAGCTTAGGGGTCTGAGAGGCTTTTTTTTAGATCTAGCGGATTGGGACATGTGTGTTGAATTTCAAGTAAATCGGACATACTGGCCGAGGGGCGTGGCCAGACTGTTTTGTAGGGGGCGCTAGAGAGTCATTTTTTTACACACAAATATGGAATTTTTCGCCTCAGAGTTTCTACACCAGATCTGACAGGTGTGCAAAATTGGTGAGTTTTCATGCATGGCAAGTGCCCCTACAAGCTCCATCCCGAGAAAAATATAAATCAGAATAATAATTAAAGCTGCGAGCAGCGATGAACGGGCCCTCGCATCCTCCGCGCGTCGGGGTTGCCGGCGGGACTCCCTCCTGCGTGTCCGAGAACGCGCGCGACCGTCGGCCGGCGCGTCTGCGAGCGAGACGTCTTTGATCCCGCGTGGACCGCCTGATGCTGGAAACGATGCTTTGCAAACAGTCCGGTGCTTCCCGTATCTGCTGCCTGGTGCTACGGAACACGTGCATTGTGTAGCTCTCTGTCAAACGTAAACCATGTTGTGTGAAAGTCGTGTTAATCGGATGGCGTTTGTCAAAAAATGCAGATTTCCTTTCGCCGGCAGGTGGCGCTGTGAGTACTAGTGAAAATTAGCTTGTAGCATCCTCGGGCAGTGAGTGTTATCAAGCGTGTGAAGTTTGGGACCGTTTGGAACAAGTCCAGCTGAGTTACATCAGCTTTTTTCACGGGGAATCACTTAAAGTAGCCGCCCGCTACGGCTAAGCCGTGCCGTTAAACGTAAAGCTTTTGATAATTTTTAATCACAAAGGTCTTAAGAGCATCCTGACCAAATTGTACGTTGATCGCATAAAATCTGTAGGAGGAGTTCGTTGAAGTGCGAAGGCTGAAAAATGCAAAAAGTGACAAAAAGCACAACTTTGCGGGTTTACTGTAGCGCCCCCTAGCAGTCGAATGCAAAAAGATTTGTAGGGGATGTTACAGGATGCGATGTGCACATATGCTGAAGATTTTGGGAATTTAGGACAAATGGTTGAGAAGTTATGTGTATTGATATTATGCCACGCCCCTAAGAAGTTTATTGGTCCATATCTTGTAAACGCTAAGAGATATCAAAAAGCTTTTGATAATTTTAGATGACATAGGTCCATTAATGATGCACAGAAAATTCTGTAATAATCGGACTTAGCGTGTAGGAGGAGTTTGCAAGAATGTGTTTTTCACTAAATTCAAAATGGCGGAAAATCTAAGTAGGCGGAGCTTAGGGGTCTGAGAGGCTTTTTTTTAGATCTAGCGGATTTGGACATGTGTGTTGAATTTCAAGTAAATCGGACATACTGGCCGAGGGGCGTCGCCGGTCCGATTTGTAGGGGGCGCTAGAGAGCCATTTTTTTACACACAAATATGGAATTTTTGGCCTCAGAGTTTCTCCGGCAGACCTGACAGGTGTGCAAATTTGGTGAGTTTTCATGCATAGCAAGTGCCCCAACAAGCTCCATCCCCACAAAAATAAAAATCATAATAATAAGAATACCCCTTACAATTACAATAGGGCCTTCGCAGGCCCGACGTTGTCGGCCGCTCGGGCCCTAATTAAAGCTGCGAGCAGCGATGAACGGGCCCTCGCATCCTCCGCGCGTCGGGGTTGCCGGCGGGACTCCCTCCTGCGTGTCCGAGAACGCGCGTGACCGTCGGCCGGCGCGTCTGCGAGCGAGACGTTTTTGATCCCGCGTGGACCGCCTGATGCTGGAGATGATGCTTTGCAAACAGTCCGGTGCTTCCCGTATCAGCTGCCTGGTGCTACGGAACACGTGCATTACGTAGCTCTGTGTCAAACGCAAACCACGTTGTGTAAAAGTCGCGTTAATCGGATGGCGTTTGTCACAAAATGCAGATTTCCTTTCGCCAGCAGGTGGCGCTGTGAGTACTAGTGAAAATTAGCTTGTAGACATCCTCGGGCAGTGAGTGTTATCAAGCGTGTGAAGTTTGGGACCGTTTGGAACAAGTCCAGCTGAGTTACATCAGCTTTTTTCACGGGGAATCACTCAAAGTAGACGCCCGCTACGGCTAAGTCGTTCCGTTAAACGTAAAGCTTTTGATAATTTTTAATCACAACGGTCTTGAGACTGTACTGAGAACATTTGAAGAGGATTAGACAAAGTCCCTAGGAGGAGTTCGTTAAAGTGTAGCGCCTATAAATTGTCCAAAATCAAGGGAAAATTCACACATAAATCAAAGTGGTGGACTTTCGGTAGGGTTTAGAGCATGGTCCCAAGAGACTTATGTTTAAGTCTCCATAGGATACACGTAACTACAAAGTTTCATACATGCAGCTCAAACGTAGCGCTGGGGCTGCTCTTTTGAAATATTGTAGGGGGCGCTACAGAGGCAATTTAAAACGGCCAAGGCCAGAAATCATGACAAATATTTGTTCCAATGCCTTTGACACATCTACAAAGTTTCATGAGTTTTTGAGCATCCTAAGCCACTAAACCATCAGCTTCCTTTTTAAATATTGTAGGGGGCGCTACAGAGGCAATTTAAAACGGCCAAAGCCAAAAATCATACAGAATATTCCTTTCAATGTCTTTGACAGATGTACAAAGTTTTATGAATTATTGAGCATCCTAAGCTAATAAACCATCAGCTTCCTTTTTTATGGCGAACGATGCGTCGCCACGGCAACAGCGTTCAACGAAAACTCAAAATTTTTCATGGCGATTTTTCATCAATGTCTTGAGGCTATCCTTACAAAATTTGAGACTCATAAGGTCACCTGGCTAAGAGGAGTAAAGAAAAGTATAACATTTTACATTTCCTTTAGCCAGTAGGCGGCGCTATGAATTATTGCATTTTTTTTAACTGAAATCTGTTCAGGCTTGAAGTAGCATCATGCATGAGAAGTTTTGTGTGGATTGGATAATGTACCTTGGAGTTATAACAACTTCCTTTTTCATAAACAATGAGGCAAAATGGCCGCAACGCCACGTCCAGGTTCTTCGATGAAAACTCACGATTTTGATAATTTTTAATCACAAAGGTCTTAAGAGCATCCTGACCAAATTCTACGTTGATCGCATAAAATCTGTAGGAGGAGTTCGTTGAAGTGCGAAGGCTGAAAAATGCAAAAAGTGACAAAAAGCACAACTTTGCGGGTTTACTGTAGCGCCCCCTAGCAGTCGAATGCAAAAAGATTTGTAGGGGATGTTACAGGATGCGATGTGCACATATGCTGAAGATTTTGGGAATTTAGGACAAATGGTTGAGAAGTTATGTGTATTGATATTATGCCACGCCCCTAAGAAGTTTATTGGTCCATATGTTGTAAACGCTAAGAGATATCAAAAAGCTTTTGATAATTTTAGATGACGTAGGTCCATTAATGATCCACAGCAAATTCTGTAGTAATCGGACTCAGCGTGTAGGAGGAGTTTGCAAGAATGTGTTTTTCACTAAATTCAAGATGGCGGAAAATCTAAGTAGGCGGAGCTTAGGGGTCTGAGAGGCTTTTTTTTAGATCTAGCGGATTGGGACATGTGTGTTGAATTTCAAGTAAATCGGACATACTGGCCGAGGGGCGTGGCCAGACTGTTTTGTAGGGGGCGCTAGAGAGTCATTTTTTTACACACAAATATGGAATTTTTCGCCTCAGAGTTTCTACACCAGATCTGACAGGTGTGCAAAATTGGTGAGTTTTCATGCATGGCAAGTGCCCCTACAAGCTCCATCCCGAGAAAAATATAAATCAGAATAATAATTAAAGCTGCGAGCAGCGATGAACGGGCCCTCGCATCCTCCGCGCGTCGGGGTTGCCGGCGGGACTCCCTCCTGCGTGTCCGAGAACGCGCGCGACCGTCGGCCGGCGCGTCTGCGAGCGAGACGTCTTTGATCCCGCGTGGACCGCCTGATGCTGGAAACGATGCTTTGCAAACAGTCCGATGCTTCCCGTATCAGCTGCCTGGTGCTACGGAACACGTGCATTACGTAGCTCTGTGTCAAATGTAAACCACGTTGTGTGAAAGTAGCGTTAATCGGATGGTGTTTGTCACAAAATGCAGATTTCCTTTCGCCGGCAGGTGGCGCTGTGAGTACTAGTGAAAATTAGCTTGTAGACATCCTCGGGCAGTGAGTGTTATCAAGCGTGTGAAGTTTGGGACCGTTTGGAACAAGTCCAGCTGAGTTACATCAGCTTTTTTCACGGGGAATCACTTAAAGTAGCCGCCCGCTACGGCTAAGCCGTGCCGTTAAACGTAAAGCTTTTGATAATTCTTAATCACAATGGTCTCTAGACTGTACTGACAAAATTTGAAGAGGATCAGACAAAGTCCCTAGGAGGAGTTTGTTAAAGTGTAGCGCCTATAAATTGTCCAAAATCAAGGGAAAATTCACACATAAATCAAAGTGGCGGACTTCCGGTAGGGTTTAGAGCATGGTTCCAGGAGACTTATTTTTAAGTCGCCATAGGATACACGTGACTACAAAGTTTCATACATGCAGCTCAAACGTAGCACTGGGGCTGTTCTTTTGAAATATTGTAGGGGGCGCTACAGAGGCAATTTAAAACGGCCAAGGCCAAAAATCATAACAAATATTTGTTCCAATGCCTTTGACACATCTACAAAGTTTCATGAGTTTTTGAGCATCCTAAGCCACTAAACCATCAGCTTCCTTTTTAAATATTGTAGGGGGCGCTACAGAGGCAATTTAAAACGGCCAAAGCCAAAAATTATATAGAATATTCCTTCCAATGCCTTTGACAGATGTACAAAGTTTCATGAGTTTATGAGCATCTTAAGCCACTAAACCATCAGCTTCCTTTTGAAATATTGTAGGGGGCGCTACAGAGGCAATTTAAAACGGCCAAAGCCAAAACTCATATAGAATATTCCTTCCAATGCCTTTGACAGATGTACAAAGTTTTATGAATTATTGAGCATCCTAAGCTAATAAACCATCAGCTTCCTTTTTCATGGCGTACGACGCGTCGCCACGGCAACAGCGTTCAACGAAAACTCAAAATTTTTCATGGCGATTTTTTATCAATGTCTTGAGGCTATCCTTACAAAATTTTAGACTCATAAGGTCACCTGGCTAAGAGGAGTAAAGAAAAGTAGAAAGTTTTACATTTCCTTTAGCCAGTAGGCGGCGCTATGAGTTATTGCATTTTTTTCAACTGAAATCTGTTCAGGCTTGAAGTAGCATCATGCATGAGAAGTTTTGTGTGGATTGGATAATGTACCTTGGAGTTATAACAACTTCCTTTTTCATAAACAATGAGGCAAAATGGCCGCAACGCCACGTCAAGGTTCTTCGATGAAAACTCACGATTTTGATAATTTTTAATCACAAAGGTCTTAAGAGCATCCTGACCAAATGTTACGTTGATCGCATAAAATCTGTAGGAGGAGTTCGTTGAAGTGCGAAGGCTGAAAAATGCAAAAAGTGACAAAAAGCACAACTTTGCGGGTTCACTGTAGCGCCCCCTAGTGGTTGAATGCAGAAAGATTTTTAGGGTATGTTACAGGATGCGATGTGCACATATACTCACAATTTTGGGATTTTAGGACAGATGGTTGAGAAGTTATGTGTATTGATATTATGCCACGCCCCTAAGAAGTTTATTGGTCCATATCTTGTAAACGCTAAGAGATAACAAAAAGCTTTTGATAATTTTACATGACATAGGTCCATTAATGATTCACAGAAAATTCTGTAATAATCGGACCCAGCATGTAGGAGGAGTTTGCAAGAATATGTTTTTCACAAAATTCAAGATGGCGGAAAATCTAAGTAGGCGGAGCTTAGGGGTCTGAGAGGATTTTTTGTAGATCTAAGTTGACTGGATATGTCAGTTGAATTTCAAGTAAATCGGGCATAGTGGCCGACGGGGCCGACTTGTAGGGGGCGCTAGAGAGCCATCTTTTTACACACAAATGTGACATTTATGGCAGATGATTTTCTCCACCAGATCTGACAAGTGTGCAAAAATGGTGAGTTTTCATGCATGGCAAGTACCCCAAAAAGCTCCTTTCTCCGGCAAATAAAAATAAAAATAATAATAACCCTTTCAATTACAATAGGGCCTTCGCAGGCCCGACGTTGTCGGCCGCTCGGGCCCTAATAACCCTTACAATTACAATAGGGCCTTCGCAGGCCCGACGTTGTCGGCCGCTCGGGCCCTAATTAAAGCTGCGAGCAGCGATGAACGGGCCCTCGCATCCTCCGCGCGTCGGGGTTGCCGGCGGGACTCCCTCCTGCGTGTCCGAGAACGCGCGCGACCGTCGGCCGGCGCGTCTGCGAGCGAGACGTCTTTGATCCCGCGTGGATCGCCTGATGCTGGAAACGATGCTTTGCAAACAGTCCGGTGCTTCCCGTATCTGCTGCCTGGTGCTACGGAACACGTGCATTGTGTAGCTCTCTGTCAAACGTAAACAATGTTGTGTGAAAGTCGTGTTAATCGGATGGCGTTTGTCACAAAATGCAGATTTCCTTTCGCCGGCAGGTGGCGCTGTGAGTACTAGTGAAAATTAGCTTGTAGACATCCTCGGGCAGTGAGTGTTATCAAGCGTGTGAAGTTTGGGACCGTTTGGAACAAGTCCAGCTGAGTTACATCAGCTTTTTTCACGGGGAATCACTTAAAGTAGCCGCCCGCTACGGCTAAGCCGTGCCGTTAAACGTAAAGCTTTTGATAATTCTTAATCACAATGGTCTCTAGACTGTACTGACAAAATTTGAAGAGGATCAGACAAAGTCCCTAGGAGGAGTTTGTTAAAGTGTAGCGCCTATAAATTGTCCAAAATCAAGGGAAAATTCACACATAAATCAAAGTGGCGGACTTACGGTAGGGTTTAGAGCATGGTTCCAAGAGACTTATTTTTAAGTCTCCATAGGATACACGTGACTACAAAGTTTAATACATGCAGCTCAAACGTAGCGCTGGGGCTGCTCTTTTGAAATATTGTAGGGGGCGCTACAGAGGCAATTTAAAACGGCCAAGGCCAGAAATCATACAAAATATTTGTTCCAATGCCTTTGACACATCTACAAAGTTTCATGAGTTTTTGAGCATCCTAAGCCACTAAACCATCAGCTTCCTTTTGAAATATTGTAGGGGGCGCTACAGAGGCAATTTAAAACGGCCAAAGCCAAAACTCATATAGAATATTCCTTCCAATGCCTTTGACAGATGTACAAAGTTTCATGAGTTTTCGAGCATCCTAAGCCACTAAACCATCAGCTTCCTTTTTAAATATTGTAGGGGGCGCTACAGAGGCAATTTAAAACGGCCAAAGCCAAAACTCATATAGAATATTCCTTTCAATGCCTTTGACAGATGTACAAAGTTTTATGAATTATTGAGCATCCTAAGCTAATAAACCATCAGCTTCCTTTTTCATGGCGTACAACGCGTCGCCACGGCAACAGCGTTCAACGAAAACTCAAACTTTTTCATGGCGATTTTTCATCAATGTCTTGAGGCTATCCTTACAAAATTTGAGACTCATAAGGTCACCTGGCTAAGAGGAGTAAAGAAAAGTATAACATTTTACATTTCCTGTAGCCAGTAGGCGGCGCTATGAGTTATTGCATTTTTTTCAACTGAAGTATGTTCAGGATTGAAGTAGCATCATGCATGAGAAGTTTTGTGTGGATTGGATAATGTACCTTGGAGTTATAACAACTTCATTTTTCATAAACAATGAGGCAAAATGGCCGCAACGCCACGTCCAGGTTCTTCGATGAAAACTCACGATTTTGATAATTTTTAATCACAAAGGTCTTAAGAGCATCCGGACCAAATTTTACGTTGATCGCATAAAATCTGTAGGAGGAGTTCGTTGAAGTGCGAAGGCTGAAAAATGAAAAAAGTGACAAAAAGCACAACTTTGCGGGTTTACTGTAGCGCCCCCTAGCAGTCGAATACAATTTAATTCTCAGGGTATGTTACAGGATGCGATGTGCACATATGCTGAAGATTTTGGGAATTTAGGACAAATGGTTGAGAAGTTATGTGTATTGATATTATGCCACGCCCCTAAGTAGTTTATTGGTCCATATCTTGTAAACGCTAAGAGATATCAAAAAGCTTTTGATAATTTTAGATGACATAGGTCCATTAATGATTCACAGAAAATTCTGTAGTAATCGGACTTAGCGTGTAGGAGGAGTTTGCAAGAATGTGTTTTTCACAAAATTCAAGATGGCGGAAAATCTAAGTAGGCGGAGCTTAGGGGTCTGAGAGGCTTTTTTTTAGATCTAGCGGATATGGACATGTGTGTTGAATTTCAAGTAAATCGGACATACTGGCCGAGGGGCGTGGCCGGACTGTTTTGTAGGGGGCGCTAGAGAGTCATTTTTTTACACACAAATATGGAATTTTTCGCCTCAGAGTTTCTACACCAGATCTGACAGGTGTGCAAAATTGGTGAGTTTTCATGCATGGCAAGTGCCCCTACAAGCTCCATCCCCACAAAAATATATATCAGAATAATAATTAAAGCTGCGAGCAGCGATGAACGGGCCCTCGCATCCTCCGCGCGTCGGGGTTGCCGGCGGGACTCCCTCCTGCGTGTCCGAGAACGCGCGCGACCGTCGGCTGGCGCGTCTGCGAGCGAGACGTCTTTGATCCCGCGTGGACCGCCTGATGCTGGAAACGATGCTTTGCAAACAGTCCGGTGCTTCCCGTATCTGCTGCCTGGTGCTACGGAACACGTGCATTGTGTAGCTCTCTGTCAAACGTAAACCACGTTGTGTGAAAGTCGTGTTAATCGGATGGCGTTTGTCACAAAATGCAGATTTCCTTTCGCCGGCAGGTGGCGCTGTGAGTACTAGTGAAAATTAGCTTGTAGACATCCTCGGGCAGTGAGTGTTATCAAGCGTGTGAAGTTTGGGACCGTTTGGAACAAGTCCAGCTGAGTTACATCAGCTTTTTTCACGGGGAATCACTTAAAGTAGCCGCCCGCTACGGCTAAGCCGTGCCGTTAAACGTAAAGCTTTTGATAATTTTTAATCACAACGGTCTCTAGACTGTACTGACAAAATTTGAAGAGGATCAGACAAAGTCCCTAGGAGGAGTTCGTTAAAGTGTAGCGCCTGTAAATTGTCCAAAATGAAGGGAAAATTCACACATAAATCAAAGTGGCGGACTTACGGTAGGGTTTAGAGCATGGTTCCAGGAGACTTATTTTTAAGTCTCCATAGGATACACGTGACTACAAAGTTTCATACATGCAGCTCAAACGTAGCACTGGGGCTGCTCTTTTGAAATATTGTAGGGGGCGCTACAGAGGCAATTTACAACGGCCAAGGCCAAAAATCATATAAAATATTTGTCCCAATGCTTTTGACACATATACAAAGTTTCATGAGTTTTTGAGCATCCTAAGCCACTAAACCATCAGCTTCCTTTTGAAATATTGTAGGGGGCGCTACAGAGGCAATTTAAAACGGCCAAAGCCAAAACTCATATAGAATATTCCTTCCAATGCCTTTGACAGATGTACAAAGTTTCATGAGTTTATGAGCATCCTAAGCTACTAAACCATCAGCTTCCTTTTGAAATATTTTAGGGGGCGCTACAGAGGCAATTTAAAACGGCCAAAGCCAAAACTCATATAGAATATTCCTTCCAATGCCTTTGACAGATGTACAAAGTTTCATGAGTTTATGAGCATCCTAAGCCACTAAACCATCAGCTTCCTTTTGAAATATTGTAGGGGGCGCTACAGAGGCAATTTAAAACAGGCAAGGCCAAAAATCATATAGAATATTCCTTTCAATGCCTTTGACAGATGTACAAAGTTTTATGAATTATTGAGCATCCTAAGCTAATAAACCATCAGCTTCCTTTTTCATGGCGTACGACGCGTCGCCACGGCAACAGCGTTCAACGAAAACTCAGAATTTTTCATGGCGATTTTTCATCAATGTCTTGAGGCTATCCTTACAAAATTTGAGACTCATAAGGTCACCTGGCTAAGAGGAGTAAAGAAAAGTATAAAATTTTACATTTCCTTTAGCCAGTAGGCGGCGCTATGAGTTATTGCATTTTTTTCAACTGAAATCTGTTCAGGCTTGAAGTAGCATCATGCATGAGAAGTTTTGTGTGGATTGGATAATGTACCTCGGAGTTATAACAACTTCCTTTTTCATAAACAATGAGGCAAAATGGCCGCAACGCCACGTCAAGGTTCTTCGATGAAAACTCACGATTTTGATAATTTTTAATCACAAAGGTCTTAAGAGCATCCTGACCAAATTTTACGTTGATCGCATAAAATCTGTAGGAGGAGTTCGTTGAAGTGCGAAGGCTGAAAAATGAAAAAAGTGACAAAAAGCACAACTTTGCGGGTTTACTGTAGCGCCCCCTATCAGTCGAATACAAATAAATTCTAAGGGTATGTTACAGGATGCGATGTGCACATATGCTGAAGATTTTGGGAATTTAGGACAAATGGTTGAGAAGTTATGTGTATTGATATTATGCCACGCCCCTAAGAAGTTTATTGGTCCATATCTTGTAAACGCTAAGAGATATCAAAAAGCTTTTGATAATTTTAGATGACGTAGGTCCATTAATGATCCACAGCAAATTCTGTAGTAATCGGACCCAGCGTGTAGGAGGAGTTTGCAAGAATGTGTTTTTCACTAAATTCAAGATGGCGGAAAATCTAAGTAGGCGGAGCTTAGGGGTCTGAGAGAATTTTTTGTAGATCTAAGTTGACTGGATATGTCTGTTGAATTTCAACTAAATCGGGCATAGTGGCCGACGGGGCTCACCGGTCCGACTTGTAGGGGGCGCTAGAGAGCCATCTTTTTACACCCAAATATGAAATTCATGGCAGATAATTTTCTACACCAGATCTGACAACTGTGCAAAAATTTTGAGTTTTCATGCATGGCAAGTACCCCAAAAAGCTCCCTTCCCACAAAAATAAAAATAATAATAATAAAAAACCTTACAATTACAACAGGGCCTTCGCAGGCCCGACGTTGTCGGCCGCTCGGGCCCTAATAAACCTTACAATTACAATAGGGCCTTCGCAGGCCCGACGTTGTCGGCCGCTCGGGCCCTAATAACCCTTACAATTACAATAGGGCCTTCGCAGGCCCGACGTTGTCGGCCGCTCGGGCCCTAATAACCCTTACAATTACAATAGGGCCTTCGCAGGCCCGACGTTGTCGGCCGCTCGGGCCCTAATTAAAGCTGCGAGCAGCGATGAACGGGCCCTCGCATCCTCCGCGCGTCGGGGTTGCCGGCGGGACTCCCTCCTGCGTGTCCGAGAACGCGCGCGACCGTCGGCCGGCGCGTCTGCGAGCGAGACGTCTTTGATCCCGCGTGGACCGCCTGATGCTGGAAACGATGCTTTGCAAACAGTCCGGTGCTTCCCGTATCTGCTGCCTGGTGCTACGGAACACGTGCATTGTGTAGCTCTCTGTCAAACGTAAACAATGTTGTGTGAAAGTCGTGTTAATCGGATGGCGTTTGTCACAAAATGCAGATTTCCTTTCGCCGGCAGGTGGCGCTGTGAGTACTAGTGAAAATTAGCTTGTAGACATCCTCGGGCAGTGAGTGTTATCAAGCGTGTGAAGTTTGGGACCGTTTGGAACAAGTCCAGCTGAGTTACATCAGCTTTTTTCACGGGGAATCACTTAAAGTAGCCGCCCGCTACGGCTAAGCCGTGCCGTTAAACGTAAAGCTTTTGATAATTCTTAATCACAATGGTCTCTAGACTGTACTGACAAAATTTGAAGAGGATCAGACAAAGTCCCTAGGGGGAGTTTGTTAAAGTGTAGCGCCTATAAATTGTCCAAAATCAAGGGAAAATTCACACATAAATCAAAGTGGCGGACTTACGGTAGGGTTTAGAGCATGGTTCCAAGAGACTTATTTTTAAGTCTCCATAGGATACACGTGACTACAAAGTTTAATACATGCAGCTCAAACGTAGCGCTGGGGCTGCTCTTTTGAAATATTGTAGGGGGCGCTACAGAGGCAATTTAAAACGGCCAAGGCCAGAAATCATACAAAATATTTGTTCCAATGCCTTTGACAGATGTACAAAGTCTCATGAGTTTTTGAGCATCCTAAGCCACTAAACCATCAGCTTCCTTTTGAAATATTGTAGGGGGCGCTACAGAGGCAATTTAAAACGGCCAAAGCCAAAACTCATATAGAATATTCCTTCCAATGCCTTTGACACATCTACAAAGTCTCATGAGTTTTTGAGCATCCTAAGCCACTAAACCATCAGCTTCCTTTTTAAATATTGTAGGGGGCGCTACAGAGGCAATTTAAAACGGCCAAAGCCAAAAATCATACAGAATATTCCTTTCAATGCCTTTGACAGATGTACAAAGTTTTATGAATTATTGAGCATCCTAAGCTAATAAACCATCAGCTTCCTTTTTTATGGCGAACGATGCGTCGCCACGGCAACAGCGTTCAACGAAAACTCAAAATTTTTCATGGCGATTTTTAATCAATGTCTTGAGGCTATCCTTACAAAATTTGAGACTCATAAGGTCACCTGGCTAAGAGGAGTAAAGAAAAGTATAAAATTTTACATTTCCTTTAGCCAGTAGGCGGCGCTATGAATTATTGCATTTTTTTTTACTGAAATCTGTTCAGGCTTGAAGTAGCATCATGCATGAGAAGTTTGGTGTGGATTGGATAATGTACCTTGGAGTTATAACAACTTCCTTTTTCATAAACAATGAGGCAAAATGGCCGCAACGCCACGTCCAGGTTCTTCAAAGAAAACTCACGATTTTGATAATTTTTAATCACAAAGGTCTTAAGAGCATCCTGACCAAATTTTACGTTGATCGCATAAAATGTGTAGGAGGAGTTCGTTGAAGTGCGAAGGCTGAAAAATGCAAAAAGTGACAAAAAGCACAACTTTGCAGGTTTACTGTAGCGCCCCCTAGCAGTCGAATACAAATAAATTCTCAGGGTATGTTACAGGATGCGATGTGCACATATGCTGAAAATTTGGTGAATTTAGGACAGATGGTTGAGAAGTTATGTGTATTGATATTATGCCACGCCCCTAAGAAGTTTATTGGTCCATATCTTGTAAACGCTAAGAGATAACAAAAAGCTTTTGATAATTTTAGATGACATAGGTCCATTAATGATTCACAGAAAATTCTGTAATAATCGGACCCAGCATGTAGGAGGAGTTTGCAAGAATATGTTTTTCACAAAATTCAAGATGGCGGAAAATCTAAGTAGGCGGAGCTTAGGGGTCTGAGAGGATTTTTTGTAGATCTAAGTTGACTGGATATGTCAGTTGAATTTCAAGTAAATCGGGCATAGTGGCCGACGGGGCCGACTTGTAGGGGGCGCTAGAGAGCCATCTTTTTACACACAAATGTGACATTTATGGCAGATGATTTTCTCCACCAGATCTGACAAGTGTGCAAAAATGGTGAGTTTTCATGCATGGCAAGTACCCCAAAAAGCTCCTTTCTCCGGCAAATAAAAATAAAAATAATAATAACCCTTTCAATTACAATAGGGCCTTCGCAGGCCCGACGTTGTCGGCCGCTCGGGCCCTAATTAAAGCTGCGAGCAGCGATGAACGGGCCCTCGCATCCTCCGCGCGTCGGGGTTGCCGGCGGGACTCCCTCCTGCGTGTCCGAGAACGCGCGCGACCGTCGGCCGGCGCGTCTGCGAGCGAGACGTCTTTGATCCCGCGTGGACCGCCTGATGCTGGAAACGATGCTTTGCAAACAGTCCGGTGCTTCCCGTATCAGCTGCCTGGCGCTACGGAACACGTGCATTACGTAGCTCTCTGTCAAACGTAAACCACGTTGTGTGAAAGTCGTGTTAATCGGATGGCGTTTGTCACAAAATGCAGATTTCCTTTCGCCGGCAGGTGGCGCTGTGAGTACTAGTGAAAATTAGCTTGTAGACATCCTCGGGCAGTGAGTGTTATCAAGCGTGTGAAGTTTGGGACCGTTTGGAACAAGTCCAGCTGAGTTACATCAGCTTTTTTCACGGGGGAATCACTTAAAGTAGCCGCCCGCTACGGCTAAGCCGTGCCGTTAAACGTAAAGCTTTTGATAATTCTTAATCACAATGGTCTCTAGACTGTACTGACAAAATTTGAAGAGGATCAGACAAAGTCCCTAGGAGGAGTTTGTTAAAGTGTAGCGCCTATAAATTGTCCAAAATCAAGGGAAAATTCACACATAAATCAAAGTGGCGGACTTCCGGTAGGGTTTAGAGCATGGTTCCAAGAGACTTATTTTTAAGTCGCCATAGGATACACGTGACTACAAAGTTTCATACATGCAGCTCAAACGTAGCACTGGGGCTGTTCTTTTGAAATATTGTAGGGGGCGCTACAGAGGCAATTTAAAACGGCCAAGGCCAGAAATCATACAAAATATTTGTTCCAATGCCTTTGACACATCTACAAAGTTTCATGAGTTTTTGAGCATCCTAAGCCACTAAACCATCAGCTTCCTTTTTAAATATTGTAGGGGGCGCTACAGAGGCAATTTAAAACGGCCAAAGCCAAAATGTATATAGAATATTCCTTCCAATGCCTTTGACAGATGTACAAAGTTTTATGAATTATTGAGCATCCTAAGCTAACAAACCATCAGCTTCCTTTTTCATGGCGTACGACGCGTCGCCACGGCAACAGCGTTCAACGAAAACTCAAAATTTTTCATGGCGATTTTTCATCAAAGTCTTGAGGCTATCCTTACAAAATTTGAGACTCATAAGGTTACCTGGCTAAGAGGAGTAAAGAAAAGTATAAAATTTTACATTTCCTTTAGCCAGTAGGCGGCGCTATGAGTTATTGCATTTTTTTCAACTGAAATCTTTTCAAGCTTGAAGGAGCATCATGCATGAGAAGTTTTGTGTGGATTTGATAATGTACCTTGGAGTTATAACAACTTCCTTTTTCATAAACAATGAGGCAAAATGGCCGCAACGCCACGTCCAGGTTCTTCGATGAAAACTCACGATTTTGATAATTTTTAATCACAAAGGTCTTAAGAGCATCCTGACCAAATTTTACGTTGATCGCATAAAATGTGTAGGAGGAGTTCGTTGAAGTGCGAAGGCTGAAAAATGCAAAAAGTGACAAAAAGCACAACTTTGCGGGTTTACTGTAGCGCCCCCTAGTTGTTGAATGCAGAAAGATTTTTAGGGTATGTTACGGGATGCGATGTGCACATATACTCACAATTTTGGGATTTTAGGACAGATGGTTGAGAAGTTATGTGTATTGATATAATGCCACGCCCCTAAGAAATGTATTGGTCCATATCTTGTAAACGCTAAGAGATATCAAAAAGCTTTTGATAATTTTAGATGACGTAGGTCCATTAATGATCCACAGACAATTCTGTAGTAATCGGACCCAGCGTGTAGGAGGAGTTTGCAAGAATGTGTTTTTCACTAAATTCAAGATGGCGGAAAATCTAAGTAGGCGGAGCTTAGGGGTCTGAGAGGCTTTTTTTTAGATCTAGCGGATATGGACATGTGTGTTGAATTTCAAGTAAATCGGACATACTGGCCGAGGGGCGTGGCCAGACTGTTTTGTAGGGGGCGCTAGAGAGTCATTTTTTTACACACAAATATGGAATTTTTCGCCTCAGAGTTTCTACACCAGATCTGACAGGTGTGCAAAATTGGTGAGTTTTCATGCATGGCAAGTGCCCCTACAAGCTCCATCCCGAGAAAAATATAAATCAGAATAATAATTAAAGCTGCGAGCAGCGATGAACGGGCCCTCGCATCCTCCGCGCGTCGGGGTTGCCGGCGGGACTCCCTCCTGCGTGTCCGAGAACGCGCGCGACCGTCGGCCGGCGCGTCTGCGAGCGAGACGTCTTTGATCCCGCGTGGACCGCCTGATGCTGGAAACGATGCTTTGCAAACAGTCCGGTGCTTCCCGTATCTGCTGCCTGGTGCTACGGAACACGTGCATTGTGTAGCTCTCTGTCAAACGTAAACCATGTTGTGTGAAAGTCGTGTTAATCGGATGGCGTTTGTCAAAAAATGCAGATTTCCTTTCGCCGGCAGGTGGCGCTGTGAGTACTAGTGAAAATTAGCTTGTAGCATCCTCGGGCAGTGAGTGTTATCAAGCGTGTGAAGTTTGGGACCGTTTGGAACAAGTCCAGCTGAGTTACATCAGCTTTTTTCACGGGGAATCACTTAAAGTAGCCGCCCGCTACGGCTAAGCCGTGCCGTTAAACGTAAAGCTTTTGATAATTTTTAATCACAAAGGTCTTAAGAGCATCCTGACCAAATTGTACGTTGATCGCATAAAATCTGTAGGAGGAGTTCGTTGAAGTGCGAAGGCTGAAAAATGCAAAAAGTGACAAAAAGCACAACTTTGCGGGTTTACTGTAGCGCCCCCTAGCAGTCGAATGCAAAAAGATTTGTAGGGGATGTTACAGGATGCGATGTGCACATATGCTGAAGATTTTGGGAATTTAGGACAAATGGTTGAGAAGTTATGTGTATTGATATTATGCCACGCCCCTAAGAAGTTTATTGGTCCATATCTTGTAAACGCTAAGAGATATCAAAAAGCTTTTGATAATTTTAGATGACATAGGTCCATTAATGATGCACAGAAAATTCTGTAATAATCGGACTTAGCGTGTAGGAGGAGTTTGCAAGAATGTGTTTTTCACTAAATTCAAAATGGCGGAAAATCTAAGTAGGCGGAGCTTAGGGGTCTGAGAGGCTTTTTTTTAGATCTAGCGGATTTGGACATGTGTGTTGAATTTCAAGTAAATCGGACATACTGGCCGAGGGGCGTCGCCGGTCCGATTTGTAGGGGGCGCTAGAGAGCCATTTTTTTACACACAAATATGGAATTTTTGGCCTCAGAGTTTCTCCGGCAGACCTGACAGGTGTGCAAATTTGGTGAGTTTTCATGCATAGCAAGTGCCCCAACAAGCTCCATCCCCACAAAAATAAAAATCATAATAATAAGAATACCCCTTACAATTACAATAGGGCCTTCGCAGGCCCGACGTTGTCGGCCGCTCGGGCCCTAATTAAAGCTGCGAGCAGCGATGAACGGGCCCTCGCATCCTCCGCGCGTCGGGGTTGCCGGCGGGACTCCCTCCTGCGTGTCCGAGAACAAGCCTGACCGTCGGCCGGCGCGTCTGCGAGTGAGATGTTTTTGATCCCGCGTGGACCGCCTGATGCTGGAAACGATGCTTTGCAAACAGTCCGATGCTTCCCGTATCTGCTGCCTGGTGCTACGGAACACGTGCATTATGTAGCTCTGTGTCAAACGTAAACCACGTTGTGTAAAAGACGCGTTAATCGGATGGTGTTTGTCACAAAATGCAGATTTCCTTACGCCGGCAGGTGGCGCTGTGAGTACTAGTGAAAATTAGCTTGTAGACATCCTCGGGCAGTGAGTGTTATCAAGCGTGTGAAGTTTGGGACCGTTTGGAACAAGTCCAGCTGAGTTACATCAGCTTTTTTCACGGGGAATCACTGAAAGTAGCCGCCCGCTACGGCTAAGCCGTTCCGTTAAACGTAAAGCTTTTGATAATTTTTAATCACAACGGTCTTGAGACTGTACTGACAAAATTTGAAGAGGATCAGACAAAGTCCCTAGGAGGAGTTCGTTAAAGTCTCGCGCCTATAAATTGTCCAAAATCAAGGGAAAATTCACACATAAATCAAAGTGGTGGACTTCCGGTAGGGTTTAGAGCATGGTTCCAAGAGACTTATTTTTAAGTCTCCATAGGATACACGTAACTACAAAGTTTCATACATGCAGCTCAAACGTAGCGCTGGGGCTGCTCTTTTGAAATATTGTAGGGGGCGCTACAGAGGCAATTTAAAACGGCCAAGGCCAGAAATCATACAAAATATTTGTTCCAATGCCTTTGACACATCTACAAAGTTTCATGAGTTTTTGAGCATCCTAAGCCACTAAACCATCAGCTTCCTTTTGAAATATTGTAGGGGGCGCTACAGAGGCAATTTAAAACGGCCAAAGCCAAAACTCATATAGAATATTCCTTCCAATGCCTTTGACAGATGTACAAAGTTTCATGAGTTTATGAGCATCCTAAGCCACTAAACCATCAGCTTCCTTTTGAAATATTGTAGGGGGCGCTACAGAGGCAATTTAAAACGGCCAAAGCCAAAACTCATATAGAATATTCCTTCCAATGCCTTTGACAGATGTACAAAGTTTCATGAGTTTATGAGCATCCTAAGCCACTAAACCATCAGCTTCCTTTTTAAATATTGTAGGGGGCGCTACAGAGGCAATTTAAAACAGGCAAGGCCAAAAATCATATAGAATATTCCTTTCAATGCCTTTGACAGATGTACAAAGTTTTATGAATTATTGAGCATCCTAAGCTAATAAACCATCAGCTTCCTTTTTCATGGCGTACGACGCGTCGCCACGGCAACAGCGTTCAGCGAAAACTCAAAATTTTTCATGGCGATTTTTCATCAATGTCTTGAGGCTATCCTTACAAAATTTGAGACTCATAAGGTCACCTGGCTAAGAGGAGTAAAGAAAAGTATAAAATTTTACATTTCCTTTAGCCAGTAGGCGGCGCTATGAGTTATTGCATTTTTTTCAACTGAAATCTGTTCAGGCTTGAAGTAGCATCATGCATGAGAAGTTTTGTGTGGATTGGATAATGTACCTTGGAGTTATAACAACTTCCTTTTTCATAAACAATGAGGCAAAATGGCCGCAACGCCACGTCCAGGTTCTTCGATGAAAACTCACGATTTTGATAATTTTTAATCACAAAGGTCTTAAGAGCATCCTGACCAAATTTTACGTTGATCGCATAAAATGTGTAGGAGGAGTTCGTTGAAGTGCGAAGGCTGAAAAATGCAAAAAGTGACAAAAAGCACAACTTTGCAGGTTTACTGTAGCGCCCCCTAGTGGTCGAATACAAATAAATTCTCAGGGTATGTTACAGGATGCGATGTGCACATATGCTGAAAATTTGGTGAATTTAGGACAAATGGTTGAGAAGTTATGTGTATTGATATTATGCCACGCCCCTAAGAAGTTTATTGGTCCATATCTTGTAAACGCTAAGAGATATCAAAAAGCTTTTGATAATTTTAGATGACGTAGGTCCATTAATGATCCACAGACAATTCTGTAATAATCGGACTTAGCGTGTAGGAGGAGTTCGCAAGAATGTGTTTTTCACTAAATTCAAGATGGCGGAAAATCTAAGTAGGCGGAGCTTAGGGGTCTGAGAGGCTTTTTTTTAGATCTAGCGGATATGGACATGTGTGTTGAATTTCAAGTAAATCGGACATACTGGCCGAGGGGCGTGGCCGGACTGTTTTGTAGGGGGCGCTAGAGAGTCATTTTTTTACACACAAATATGGAATTTTTCGCCTCAGAGTTTCTACACCAGATCTGACAGGTGTGCAAAATTGGTGAGTTTTCATGCATGGCAAGTGCCCCTACAAGCTCCATCCCGAGAAAAATATAAATCAGAATAATAATTAAAGCTGCGAGCAGCGATGAACGGGCCCTCGCATCCTCCGCGCGTCGGGGTTGCCGGCGGGACTCCCTCCTGCGTGTCCGAGAACGCGCGCGACCGTCGGCCGGCGCGTCTGCGAGCGAGACGTCTTTGATCCCGCGTGGACCGCCTGATGCTGGAAACGATGCTTTGCAAACAGTCCGATGCTTCCCGTATCTGCTGCCTGGCGCTACGGAACACGTGCATTGTGTAGCTCTCTGTCAAACGTAAACCACGTTGTGTGAAAGTCGTGTTAATCGGATGGCGTTTGTCACAAAATGCAGATTTCCTTTCGCCGGCAGGTGGCGCTGTGAGTACTAGTGAAAATTAGCTTGTAGACATCCTCGGGCAGTGAGTGTTATCAAGCGTGTGAAGTTTGGGACCGTTTGGAACAAGTCCAGCTGAGTTACATCAGCTTTTTTCACGGGGAATCACTTAAAGTAGCCGCCCGCTACGGCTAAGCCGTGCCGTTAAACGTAAAGCTTTTGATAATTCTTAATCACAATGGTCTCTAGACTGTACTGACAAAATTTGAAGAGGATCAGACAAAGTCCCTAGGAGGAGTTTGTTAAAGTGTAGCGCCTATAAATTGTCCAAAATCAAGGGAAAATTCACACATAAATCAAAGTGGCGGACTTACGGTAGGGTTTAGAGCATGGTTCCAAGAGACTTATTTTTAAGTCGCCATAGGATACACGTGACTACAAAGTTTCATACATGCAGCTCAAACGTAGCGCTGGGGCTGCTCTTTTGAAATATTGTAGGGGGCGCTACAGAGGCAATTTAAAACGGCCAAGGCCAGAAATCATACAAAATATTTGTTCCAATGCCTTTGACACATCTACAAAGTTTCATGAGTTTTTGAGCATCCTAAGCCACTAAACCATCAGCTTCCTTTTTAAATATTGTAGGGGGCGCTACAGAGGCAATTTAAAACGACCAAAGCCAAAACTCATATAGAATATTCCTTCCAATGCCTTTGACAGATGTACAAAGTTTCATGAGTTTATGAGCATCCTAAGCCACTAAACCATCAGCTTCCTTTTGAAATATTGTAGGGGGCGCTACAGAGGCAATTTAAAACGGCCAAGGCCAAAAATCATAACAAATATTTGTTCCAATGCCTTTGACACATCTACAAAGTTTCATGAGTTTTTGAGCATCCTAAGCCACTAAAACATCAGCTTCCTTTTTAAATATTGTAGGGGGCGCTACAGAGGCAATTTAAAACGGCCAAAGCCAAAACTCATATAGAATATTCCTTTCAATGCCTTTGACAGATGTACAAAGTTTTATGAATTATTGAGCATCCTAAGCTACTAAACCATCAGCTTCCTTTTTTATGGCGAACGATGCGTCGCCACGGCAACAGCGTTCAACGAAAACTCAAAATTTTTCATGGCGATTTTTCATCAATGTCTTGAGGCTATCCTTACAAAATTTGAGACTCATAAGGTCACCTGGCTAAGAGGAGTAAAGAAAAGTATAACATTTTACATTTCCTTTAGCCAGTAGGCGGCGCTATGAGTTATTGCATTTTTTTCAACTGAAATCTGTTCAGGATTGAAGTAGCATCATGCATGATAAGTTTTGTGTGGATTGGATAATGTACCTTGGAGTTATAACAACTTCCTTTTTCATAAACAATGAGGCAAAATGGCCGCAACGCCACGTCAAGGTTCTTCGATGAAAACTCACGATTTTGATAATTTTTAATCACAAAGGTCTTAAGAGCATCCTGACCAAATTTTACGTTGATCGCATAAAATCTGTAGGAGGAGTTCGTTGAAGTGCGAAGGCTGAAAAATGCAAAAAGTGACAAAAAGCACAACTTTGCGGGTTTACTGTAGCGCCCCCTAGTAGTTGAATGCAGAAAGATTTTTAGGGTATGTTACAGGATGCGATGTGCACATATACTCACAATTTTGGGATTTTAGGACAGATGGTTGAGAAGTTATGTGTATTGATATTATGCCACGCCCCTAAGAAGTTTATTGGTCCATATCTTGTAAACGCTAAGAGATAACAAAAAGCTTTTGATAATTTTAGATGACATAGGTCCATTAATGATTCACAGAAAATTCTGTAATAATCGGACCCAGCATGTAGGAGGAGTTTGCAAGAATATGTTTTTCACAAAATTCAAGATGGCGGAAAATCTAAGTAGGCGGAGCTTAGGGGTCTGAGAGGATTTTTTGTAGATCTAAGTTGACTGGATATGTCAGTTGAATTTCAAGTAAATCGGGCATAGTGGCCGACGGGGCCGACTTGTAGGGGGCGCTAGAGAGCCATCTTTTTACACACAAATGTGACATTTATGGCAGATGATTTTCTCCACCAGATCTGACAAGTGTGCAAAAATGGTGAGTTTTCATGCATGGCAAGTACCCCAAAAAGCTCCTTTCTCCGGCAAATAAAAATAAAAATAATAATTAAAGCTGCGAGCAGCGATGAACGGGCCCTCGCATCCTCCGCGCGTCGGGGTTGCCGGCGGGACTCCCTCCTGCGTGTCCGAGAACGCGCGCGACCGTCGGCCGGCGCGTCTGCGAGCGAGACGTCTTTGATCCCGCGTGGACCGCCTGATGCTGGAAACGATGCTTTGCAAACAGTCCGATGCTTCCCGTATCAGCTGCCTGGTGCTACGGAACACGTGCATTACGTAGCTCTGTGTCAAATGTAAACCACGTTGTGTGAAAGTAGCGTTAATCGGATGGTGTTTGTCACAAAATGCAGATTTCCTTTCGCCGGCAGGTGGCGCTGTGAGTACTAGTGAAAATTAGCTTGTAGACATCCTCGGGCAGTGAGTGTTATCAAGCGTGTGAAGTTTGGGACCGTTTGGAACAAGTCCAGCTGAGTTACATCAGCTTTTTTCACGGGGAATCACTTAAAGTAGCCGCCCGCTACGGCTAAGCCGTGCCGTTAAACGTAAAGCTTTTGATAATTCTTAATCACAATGGTCTCTAGACTGTACTGACAAAATTTGAAGAGGATCAGACAAAGTCCCTAGGAGGAGTTTGTTAAAGTGTAGCGCCTATAAATTGTCCAAAATCAAGGGAAAATTCACACATAAATCAAAGTGGCGGACTTCCGGTAGGGTTTAGAGCATGGTTCCAGGAGACTTATTTTTAAGTCGCCATAGGATACACGTGACTACAAAGTTTCATACATGCAGCTCAAACGTAGCACTGGGGCTGTTCTTTTGAAATATTGTAGGGGGCGCTACAGAGGCAATTTAAAACGGCCAAGGCCAAAAATCATAACAAATATTTGTTCCAATGCCTTTGACACATCTACAAAGTTTCATGAGTTTTTGAGCATCCTAAGCCACTAAACCATCAGCTTCCTTTTTAAATATTGTAGGGGGCGCTACAGAGGCAATTTAAAACGGCCAAAGCCAAAAATTATATAGAATATTCCTTCCAATGCCTTTGACAGATGTACAAAGTTTCATGAGTTTATGAGCATCTTAAGCCACTAAACCATCAGCTTCCTTTTGAAATATTGTAGGGGGCGCTACAGAGGCAATTTAAAACGGCCAAAGCCAAAACTCATATAGAATATTCCTTCCAATGCCTTTGACAGATGTACAAAGTTTTATGAATTATTGAGCATCCTAAGCTAATAAACCATCAGCTTCCTTTTTCATGGCGTACGACGCGTCGCCACGGCAACAGCGTTCAACGAAAACTCAAAATTTTTCATGGCGATTTTTTATCAATGTCTTGAGGCTATCCTTACAAAATTTTAGACTCATAAGGTCACCTGGCTAAGAGGAGTAAAGAAAAGTAGAAAGTTTTACATTTCCTTTAGCCAGTAGGCGGCGCTATGAGTTATTGCATTTTTTTCAACTGAAATCTGTTCAGGCTTGAAGTAGCATCATGCATGAGAAGTTTTGTGTGGATTGGATAATGTACCTTGGAGTTATAACAACTTCCTTTTTCATAAACAATGAGGCAAAATGGCCGCAACGCCACGTCAAGGTTCTTCGATGAAAACTCACGATTTTGATAATTTTTAATCACAAAGGTCTTAAGAGCATCCTGACCAAATGTTACGTTGATCGCATAAAATCTGTAGGAGGAGTTCGTTGAAGTGCGAAGGCTGAAAAATGCAAAAAGTGACAAAAAGCACAACTTTGCGGGTTCACTGTAGCGCCCCCTAGTGGTTGAATGCAGAAAGATTTTTAGGGTATGTTACAGGATGCGATGTGCACATATACTCACAATTTTGGGATTTTAGGACAGATGGTTGAGAAGTTATGTGTATTGATATTATGCCACGCCCCTAAGAAGTTTATTGGTCCATATCTTGTAAACGCTAAGAGATAACAAAAAGCTTTTGATAATTTTACATGACATAGGTCCATTAATGATTCACAGAAAATTCTGTAATAATCGGACCCAGCATGTAGGAGGAGTTTGCAAGAATATGTTTTTCACAAAATTCAAGATGGCGGAAAATCTAAGTAGGCGGAGCTTAGGGGTCTGAGAGGATTTTTTGTAGATCTAAGTTGACTGGATATGTCAGTTGAATTTCAAGTAAATCGGGCATAGTGGCCGACGGGGCCGACTTGTAGGGGGCGCTAGAGAGCCATCTTTTTACACACAAATGTGACATTTATGGCAGATGATTTTCTCCACCAGATCTGACAAGTGTGCAAAAATGGTGAGTTTTCATGCATGGCAAGTACCCCAAAAAGCTCCTTTCTCCGGCAAATAAAAATAAAAATAATAATTAAAGCTGCGAGCAGCGATGAACGGGCCCTCGCATCCTCCGCGCGTCGGGGTTGCTGGCGGGACTCCCTCCTGCGAGTCCGAGAACGCGCGCATCTGCGAGCGAGACGTCTTTGATCCCGCGTGGACCATGAGTATCATCAAGCGTGTGAAACACGCGTGTACTAAACATCTGACATTTGACTGAACAATAATTTATTTCACATTCATGACGACATAATTTCTGAACACTCTTTGGCCATTTAACGTTGGATCATGACATAGTCTATTAGAAGGCTGTTGTGATGCTGTGGTTACATCAACAATATTCCCCCTCAAGTCTAGACACTCACGGTGGTGATGAAGGGAGTTGCTGAAAATCCGATGATGGGATATGAGCAGGACTGAGCACTGGATATGATGGAGACTGGAGTTCAATGGGGTGGAGGACAGTTGCATCAAATCATACTGCAATGGCAACTGACGGCAGAAGAGAGGACACCAGGTTTAAAACATTTATAGTCATTGGCTTACGGAAACAGTGTCAGAATCTGGTTGGTTCCTGTAAAAGTCACCATCCAGTCAGCAGACAGAGTACAAGCTGCAGAGAACGAGGGAAGGACAGATTTGTCAATTAATGACAGTGTACAGATAGTCTTATATAATACTGAATGCTATAACTTTACAACTATATTTTGGAAGATAACTGCTACAGACAATTAATTGATTGAACTAAATGCTTTCATGTCAACGCCACAAAATTGCAGGACACTGCAGGGAATCGAACCCCATCCCAGTAAACCAGGAGTACCATTACCAGTATCTTTTGCTTTTTTTAGACTACATGAAAGCTATGGTAAAGCAAAACCTGCATTAGCAAGAGCATGAGTGTCAGCATTGATATTAATGCATAATTGGACTATATTTTATTTCATAAATGTTGATAACTGTTATTTATTTCAATGATTGCCATATATGACATCAATCTTGTCAAAACATTTTTTTGTTATACATGCTCTTGTAATGCAGGAAACGAAACCCTACTGTTATGCAAAAATATATATACATTTCTATAGTTAACATGCATAATACAATAAAACATTACATTTGGAAATACACATGAGAAACAAACTGCATTATCTTTCTGATATAACTGCAAACCCTAACCATCATCATTCACATCTCAACTACACACCTCTAAAGTCTTTAAATGCTGTTTGTACAGTTTTGACGCTCCATGCTGCTACATGTGATGATATGAACCCTCTCTCGACCTCTGATGCCAAATAAAGCTGAAGACCTTAAACCTACAGCTGTTTAAAGTCACAACTTACTATACCATGTCAATTTCAAACATGGAAGATGGGATACTATATTCAAAAGAACATAGTATCCCCTCATGATCACTGAAATATGTAGGACAGACTACTGCTTCTACATCATACTGTGTTGATTTCACATACACATGGTCAATTTGTGTACCTCTCTCTGTTGTGGGTTCCGTCACAAACTGAACATACCCTTTTTCTGTGATAAATTTTGATATCGTTGATGATTTCAAAATGTCATCATTGAAATCTCCCATGACAGCAATCGTGTCACTTAATGGATCCAGCAAATCAAGTAATTTACCCAAGTGTTCTTTGAACAAAGACATGGGATAAGATGGTGGTCTGTAAATTACTGCTATCACCATGCTGTACGTGATACAGTTGTACACTAAACACTCTAAATTTACATCTGGTACTTTTAGAATGTTGTATGTCAAACTGTCTGCACTATACATGCCAACACCACCATGTTGTTGGTCTTGCAAAGCAACCAATGCGGGGTTGTTGCTGCTGTAAGATGAACTTCGGGGACAACTATCAAATGAATAGCCATTAATGTTGACCGCGTCCAACGAGTAAGTAGGAGAGAGCCAGGTTTCTGTAACAGCAATACAGTTGGGCTGCAAATGCTGTGTACACATCATCAGATCTGCAACATGGTGGGTCAAACTTTGCACATTCATCAAAAACACAGTAAAACTGTGTGTACCTACTTTCTGAACTGTCCTAGTGTCACTGAGAAAAGGTGGCATGCACTGAATTGCCTGCTGAATGTTATCTTTACAGTAGATAGCCTCATCTCTAAAGTCACGAATTATTAACCCCGATAAATTTGTAACACGGCTTAATGCTACATAGGCCTGTCCTCCAGTAAAAATCTTCTTCAGTGACACCACAGCTCTGTCAACCGTAACTCCTTGTACCTTATGAACTGTACAAGCCCAAGCCAGTTTAAGTGGAAATTGCCGGCGCAATCCACCTTTACTAGTGACCCTATCCTCTTCTGGAACAATAGGCGTAGAGGTCCGTAAAGTGCTTAAGGCATATGTAGATTGGTTCCTCCTCTGTGCGCCAACTTGATCATCATCAAATTGAACATACACAGTTTTAGGAAACTTACTACCTGCTGAATGAACTATATGCGTCACTATGCCACAGACCCCGTTAACAAGTCCATCCATCACATCCACATTTTTAGTTAACATTACACGCGCATTTTCCCCCAGAAACAGTTTTTCTGCTAAACATGTGTTGTACACTTTGCCGTGATGTCCGTCTTTTAGCTCCAATTTACCTGTTGTCCTATTACGACCATAATCCTGAGCATCTATTTCGACATATTGGGGACATGTTATCATTAACTGCTCATAATTATGACAATTAACTTGAGCATTTGTGGGAAAAATGTGTAACGATGAATTCTCTTCACCAGTTTCACATTTCTTCAACAAATCTAAGTCACTAGCCCTCAATTTTGTTCCCTTTGAACGTGTCCTCAACCTATTTAATAGCCCTGCAAACACAGCATCTTTCTGCCTAACAATAGTCGTTAATTCAACAACGCTAAAATCGTGACTCCACAGGTTAAAGCCTACGTCATCCACATAGAGTGGCTTCCCTTTTACTGGAGGTAACTGGAAAAAATCTCCAACAGCAATTACACATACATTACCGAATGTGTTAACATCCCCACTTTGTTTGATTTGCCGTAATCTGCCATGAATATATCCCAGCAGTTTATGATCGACCATGGATATTTCATCAACAATTAAAATTTGCAGATTACTATATAGGGCACGCAGACTATTAATTTTTTCCTCACCTAAAGGAGTGTATGGTAATTTGACATCTGTTCCAATGCTAAATGTTGAGTGGATTGTTGAACAATGTAAATTGTATGCTGCAATGCCAGTCGGAGCAGTTAACAACACAGTAATTTCTTCTGGATGACGACACAATGTTGACAGTAACCTTGTAGCTTCATATTGTAGCGCTCGAATTAAATGACTCTTTCCTGTCCCTGCACCACCCGTTACAAAAACATGAAATGGATCCGGATTCTTTCCCCTTATCTTATTTAGACACCATTGTCTTACCTGATTAAATATAGAAATTTGCATTTCATTTAGTGACCGAATTAATTTTAACCCTTCATCTCTGCACAAAATGTTACTAGTCTTCTCCAAATGAGCAACTTGTTGATGACTAACTGAAAGATCAGGAATACTTTCTATGTGCTCCTCATCTCCTTTTGCATTCTCTTTGCGCTCTTGTACACATTCTAAACGCTCCAATTCCTGTTCTGGACACAGTTCACACCACGCATCTTCTAAAATGCCATCGTTATCAACAGACTCTTGTACACTATCCAATTCATCAGCATCAACTTCAAACAAACCTCTGTTTTGGTCAACTACTGACTTCACTAACGGTCTTGAACCATCATTAAATCTAACATGACCAGTCATGTAAAACTCTTCAAATGACTGACAAGTTGCTGGTTTCAACTCTTCGTCAACACGATACGGCAAAAACAACTGCAAAAGACTTTGATAAAACTTTTCGGGACATTTTGTCTTAGAAAAGCGAGCATAACGCACAACAGCAGGTTGTGTTCGCGTTCTTTTTATAACAAAACCCAAGCCATTGTTTAGCTTAATGCCATTCTTTGACTGTTCACTTTTAGGCAAAACGCGATATTGTGATGCAAACGTTGCCAAACACATATCATTGAAATCAGCGTCATTTGGCCGACTCCTATAACGGTCCACCAAACTAGTCATCCACATGTCCTCTGAAGTGAGACTTTTGGAGTTTGCCTTTTGCTTTAACACACTTAAAGGCAAACTGATTTTCACACTACTGTCCCCTGTTGGCACAAACTGAACCTTCCGTGAACATTGCTTAAGGCGCATATTTGTCACTCTATACGCAGCCTCTTGAGCACAAACATCTCTGCTGTGTAAGAAAACTCTTCCCAATTCTTTCATTGCCTCCTTTGCGTCGACATTGCCCTGTTTGGATGCTTCTCTATGTGCGTTCCCTAACAATAATCCCATCTCCTTTTCTCCCTTGGAAATGTATGAAATAATATAAACAATGCAAGCATATGCATTATCTACAAACTGAATGTCCATGTTGGCATTCCAGCATTTTAACAAAGACCTGCTATACTGATTAATCCATACTTCCTCAATCTCTCTCTTTAATACAACATGCGTTTTTCTGCCAATACATCTGTATGCAGCCTCAAAGAGAGTTTGATCTATCCCTAAACTAGCAAACAATTGCTCCACACTACCATAACTAGCAGTCTCATCTGACAGAGCCAATTTAATAGCAAACATAATATTTCTGGCCCGTTCCTTCTTCTTCACTTTATCAGCTAAACTCGGTTGTTGCTTTTCACATTCACACGCTGTCAAATTACATGTACATTTATTTTCATCCTCATCAGCTATATGACATATAAAGCTACGAGTGGATGCTGGCCTGGGAAAGCCAAACCGACAAACTGTGTTGTTTTTCTTACACGTTTTTGAATGTCTTGTAGAATGTTTTTGTACAGATGTCACAATGTCCCTTAAGGGGTCATCTTCTGATGGTAATTCACATGTGACATATTTATCAATAAATTCAGTTACCTCTTCATCTGTATTTTTATCAATTTGAGGTGCATTCTCAATCCAGAATAGACAATGCACATGAGGCGAACCGCGCTGTTGAAATTCTACACGATAAAAATAGTCAACAATCTTTCCAATTGGTTGTGATGGAGACATAAGTACTTCTTTCAAAAAACAATGCCATCTAAAATCAAACATCCTTGCCGCAGTGACAGGATTACGGCGCAACAGTTCACACCGATCTGCCCATTCTAAATCTTCTACAGTCTGTGTTCTACCTTCCAGTTTTAAAATGCTATTGAGAAGGTTTGTCCAACGCAAATCAGCAGAAGAAAACGAACAAAACCACGTAGGGACACCAAGCTGACGCAGACAAGCTAAGAGGTCACGCTGTGCTCCCTGCCAAAAAGATGGGGTACCTCTAATAGCTTTAAGGAAACGGAACCCATCATCAAACTGCAACAACTTCTTTAAAGATTCCTGATCTCTCAGTACATCACCATCAACTCTTTCAGATGTAAAACCTGCTTTCCCTTTTCGTAATGCTATAGAAACACTCGACACTACTTGTTGCACCTCTGACAAATACTGTACATAAAAGATGTATTCTACATTTTGAGCGAACCTGCAGTCTGCACTTAAAATCCTCACGTTTATATAACGAGATAATGTTAACCTTTGCTGCCTATCATCATGGTAAGTACTACATCCCTGTGGAAACAATACAGGAAAGCTCTTGGCTTCATTAGATACATCTGATAGTAGCTTTACAGGACTATTTCCTTCTGCTGGAGCCAGATTCAATGTACTATCAAAATGCTGATCTAACACTTCCTGACCAATATCGACAGGCATCAGACACGTGTCCTGATGCATGCAATGCTGCTGCCTATCATGTAACCTCTCATCATCAGCAGTATCTGTAGAAGTATTACTTTGGGGATTTGAATCGGTGGCATTTTCTACAACAACATCATCATTCTCTTCCCAACCGAACTCATTCACCCACTCTTCATTAAATTCTACATCTTTATAATGTACATTTGTGTTTTTCAAATAGTTCAATGCCTCCCTAATGTGCATAGGATCAACAAATTTATACTCATAATGACCTTTGTATGTTAACTTACGCTTTAATTTTACACGCAACAAAGACCCTTCCATTTCTGAACGAGGAAGCAAATTACTAGTTTGAACGATATTGGCTGGAACACACGTCACCGGTCCATGTACTCCATTTTGACCTCCTTTGGGTAATGCCAACATCTTCATAAAAGGTATGTTCAACGCTATCAAATGCTGTTCTAAGCTATTCAAACAAGCCAGTTCTGGTGGAATGGGATGTACTGCCATATTGTTCAGTGAACATTCAGGTGGCATTTGACCTTTCTTAATTTTAAAGTGACAGCTGTAACAGATCCACAGCTGATCTCTACCCATAGCCTGCCATTTGCACGGTACTTCACAATCATTATCACATCTATGTAAATAGTTCTCTGTAATACATTTATTTGCTATTAAACCTATGTCTTCACGCTTACCATAATCCTCTTTTTTACAATTTGACACCTGATTTCTAAACAACAATCTATTGCAGACACAACAGACAAAATCTGGCCCATTTTCTACTTTTGCCAAAAACTGATCCATAACAAAATCAAACTGCTCACTCTTTTGTTTCCTTTCTTGCCTCTTTAATTTCTTATCAGCTATAACTCGTTTCTTGTACTCTGGATTTACATACTTTCTTTTACTCATGGCTTTTACATTGGATCTATGCAACAAATTATGTTTATATTTCATTCTGCTGAGTGCTCTAACTTTCTCTCGATGCAAAACATTGTCACGATATTTCTTGAAACTGTTTTCTCTCACTTTCACTCCATGCAAAACATTGTCACGATATTTCTTGAAACTGTTTTCTCTCACTTTCACTCCATGCAAAACATTGTCACGATATTTTTTTACACTCTTTTCCTTTACCTTCTGCGTATGTAACATATCAAATTTGTATTTACTTTGACTAAAATCCTTTATCCTCTGCTTATAACATTCATTTCCATGGTATCTTAACTGAGTACTTCCAATTATCCTGTGTTTGTAGTCCGCGTCATTACAATACCTTATCTTAAGACCAAGTTTTACTTTCTCTCGATAATCTACATCTGTATACCTTTTTACAGACGCATCCCTAACCTTTTGCTGGTAAATCATGTTTTTCTTATACCGCATTTTCATTTTCATAACGTTTCTCCTTTTATGATATTTTGAATGCCTACTAGTTGGACTAGAGATAGTTGCACCACTCTGTGCATTCTTATTTGAGGTGCCCTTGTCAGTACATTTATCTACACTTCTCCTACGCTTGGTCTCAAATGAATGACCTACTTTGCACAAATCAAAGCAAATTAGTTTATTTACATGTTTCACACAAACCACTGCCTCAAAATGATTATTTTCGCAATGTTTCAAGTATATACCTTCATTTGACAACATTGTACTGTTACTGTATCTGATCCATCTTCCACCACTGTATGTAAATATGTCCACTCCAAACGCATTTGCTGTTGCCTGAATTTCTACGTTTGTGGCACAATTGCCAACAAACTTCATCTTTGCCTTATTAATATAGTCTGATATGGAAGAATATCCCTTTCCCACTAACTTCAAGTGTTCTTCACTGTGACTCTCCATAAACTTAACGACTGCAAGTCTAATTTTACGATGACTCTCCTGAGAGCCACTGATAACTTGAGCTACTGCTCTAAAGAAACTATTGTTATCCTCGGAAATTTTTTGTGTCTTACAAACCGCACCTAAAGACCCAGACACTGTTGGTCCTTGTACATCCTGCTTTTTAAAGTCTACTTTAAACGTACTACAGAGTTTTTTCGCTAATTCAGTGCTCAAGGGATTAAATTTGAATGCGACTGGGTTTATTGTAGACTGCGTACTAGGCTGTTGTACTACTACATCATCATCATCTATTACTTCAACCTCACTACGTGCAGTTGCAACTGCACTCTTTAAACTAACACGGCTTTTCTGTCTAATATTGTACCCTACAGAACAAGTGTTGACTTTGCAGTAACCGTAACAAATCTGCATTTCAGGTTGTTGAACACAAACAACCGTCTCATAATGGTTACCATTGCAATTTTCCAAATACACTGCCTGATTGGACAACTTCGTGCTTGTGCAACTATATTCAAGCCAGCGATCATTATGATATGTGAAAATATTTACTCCTAACCAATCTGCTGCTGCTTGAATCTCCATTTCTGTTGCCCAATTGTTAAGATACTGCATTTTTGACATGCGGAGATAATCTGCCATTGACGAATAGTCACTTCTCAATAAACTCTTATATGCCTGAGCATTACTTTTTAATTGCTTAACCACAGCAAGTCTAATTTTTCTGTGATACCTCTGTGTACCACACACAGCATGACTGACTGCTCTAAAGAAACAGTTTCCATCAGCATCAACTTTGTCCTTCATACATGGTGCCCCTAACACACCAACATTTGTAGACACTGAATGTACTTTCTCCGACTCTACATTCAACAGTGTGCACAGAGCTTGTGCAATGTCCTTACGCAGGGGATCAAACTGCAATGTTTTACCTGTGACATCACTGACAAATATGACGTCTGAATCAACTGCAGTAACACTCGTTTTTACCTTCTTTAATGTACAAGCTCCCGTTGAAACATTACCCTTTTCAACTATCTGACTGTAGGAGCAGCCAACTGTTGGCTGAACAGTATTTTGAGGCAAACTACAACCTATCTCAGTCTCTGTTACAACAGCGACTTTCTGAACAAAGGACAATTGCCCGTTTTCAGCTGGGTCGTTGTGAATGACGACAACTCCAGCAATCTCAAACTGCTTTTGAGATTGCTTAAATATTGTTGAGAATTTGCATATGTGATTAAACACATGTTCAAGGCAACTAAAATACACAACAACACTTCGTCCTCCGTTATCTACCATCCCAAGTGCATTGCGTGCATGCGAGTCAACCACTGCGTACTGTCCCTGTTGACCAATGATGGCACATGTACTGCCATTCAATGTCAGAAAGCATGTGTCATAGTGCAAGCACATCTCTTCTAATCCCTTTTTTAAAGCTGTGTGCACACCTGCATCAATAAACTCTCCCTCAACCACATCTACATTTCCAGCAACATGGTCACCATATGCAAACTCATATTTGTGTCCATCAATTACGGCCTCTTTGGGCAGATCTGGAACACATAGCAGTTCGGACCCGCCACTGATGGAGTTGCTGTCAAACAAAGAAGAATACAAGTTGTCGCCTGAAACTACAACTTTATCCAGATCGTCGAACCGCCAAGAAAACACGCTGTCAGTTGAGTTTTTTGCTATTGCGACCAAACTTATTGCCATGCACTGACGTCCTGCATTCACAAATCGAGAGTCTCCCTGATGAAACGATCCCCTGACAGATCTTGCAGGACATTCAACACTGACAGAACTGCTAGCCTCAAGCTCAACGTCACTCTCAGTAAGCACTTCTGCACTCTCCATGTTAGCATCCTTCACAGACATGCTACTGATGCTGTACCACGTTGCTCCAAAAGAATCCTTCAGATTTCTGATGTGAAGCATCAGGTCAGTAAGGCCACTGTTGAACACAGCCACAGGGGTGCCAAAGCTAGCTGCCAACCCAGATGCATCACGTGTCCCACAATCAACGAACACCAAGTGTTTTCCGTGATCAATAACAGCACCCACTAGACCATGTATGTTCAACAAACACATGCCATCTCTCATCAAGTATTCTTGCAGCTTTTCGCCTAACTCGTGCTCTTCTGCAGAGGCAGCAAAATCTCTTTGCTGCGCTTGACCAATCCTTACCTTCCAGTTCCCGCCAAACACACTGTGCTCTTCAATCAACTTGCACTTCTTTTTAGCGGGACTTTTCTTGCTTTCCTCGGCTACAAACGCGTTCAACTTGCTCCCTTCTACACAGATGTCATCAAGGTCTGCCCCTCCCCATGTACACACAGGAGCAAGGACATGCTTTATCGCAGCAGCAACACTACATCCAGTTGCTGCACTCTGATCATAATACTGCGAGTCTGCTCCATAAGTCCCTGCAACAACAGACGACTGCAGTTTCTCTAAACACATGCAAGATTTCCCTTCAACACTTACCTTACGTCTGACGGATTTTGCACCAACATACTTACCTCCGGTGGATCTTTTACCATCGTACTCACCGATGACTGTTTGGTTGTGTCGCTTACGAGAACTCTTCTTCGTCATCTACAATAAAGGGGAAAACAAGCACGCAACTTACATCATCAATTGACAAAATGTACACGTATTACACGTTTGTTTTCACACATGCGATCAAGGAAATTACAATGACGACTTTCAATGTTGCCAACTAAACTATAAAAAGGCTACAAACTCTAGCTGTTTAGTCATTAATGACAAAAATTAACACTGAACTCTTATTTCACATTTTTATTTATACTGAAATAACCATGACAATGAAATTGCTTTGCATGCATCATAAATACAAAAAGAAATCTGTAAAATGAGTTGTACATTCTTCCCACAAAATCAACTAACCTCCTGCTGCACAGCCACTTTCTCAACACCAGTAGAACACGAACCTGCAGACCCCTCCGCACCTGGCAACGCCTGGACCTAACAAAAAAAGTTTAAAATAATTATTGAATGAAATGCTCATTAAAAACATGTATCCTTTCATTGTTACAGAATTAGCACATTGATACAGCCTCATTGTCTGTGTAACTGGTTGTTAATTTTCACAGTTACATTTACACAACATTTACACACACACACACTGAATTCACATCTGCTGTCATTTGAATGTTTACACATCCTGAAAGGTAGACTATAAAAAGGGCACCAAATCACTCTAACTTTAACTCAAATTAGTTGGACATTGTTAACACAAATTGCACCAACCTCGACAGGGACAGCTAGTTTCTGTACACCAGTAGACTCCTCCGCAGACCCCTCAGCACCTGGTGTAGCCTGGACCTAAAGAAACAACAAGAATATTAAAGGAACTGCCAAATTACAAACATGTATCCTTTCATCGTTTCAGAATCATGGTCAAAATGTACATATTGATACAAAATCATTGGCTGCGAGTATATTACAGGTTATGTTTGTTTTCACAGTTACATTTACACACACACGCACTCTGAATGACACTAAATTGAAATCCGTTGTCATTTTATTGTGTACACATGATGCAACATAGACTATATAAAGGCTACCAAATCAATCTAATAGTTATTACAAAAATATAACAGTAAAGTGTTATTTTTAATTCCAATTTATACTGCATTAATAATGAAATAGCTTTGCATGCACCATTAACAAATAATAGCTTCTGTAAACAAACCTCCTCCTGGACAGCAACTGCTTCAACACTGGTAGGTGCGCGACTAGCAGACACCTCCACGACAGTTGGTGCTGCCTCGACCTACAAAAAGAATTGAATTAACTACACAAACAAATACAATCATGTTTCTTTCTATGGTTTCACAATTAACTAATACCACTAACATACCGTTGTTGCCCGTCACTCAAACTTTACCACAAACATTTACGATAAGTCATAGATTGCATGATCAACAAAAAGACTAACCGGAAGATTTGCCACGGTCCTCTTGGAAGCAGCAGCTCTCTGACGATGTCCCACAGTCGGTTTCTAATGCAACAAAAACAAAATTAACTCTTTGAAGCCTTATTTGGGGCTCATCTCATTTTGGACGATAACAGTGACTGTTATTTGTGTCTCAGGAAGGAGATACTTTAAGACTCCACCCACATATAGAATTCCATTCATACCTTTGTGACTTGTGGAACAGCTGGTGTGCACTCCTCAGGGCTAGGAAGATGGGATGGAACTATCTTATCCATCTCAACCAACATGGCACTGCTAAACCTGACAGGTGTTAGCGGGATGAAACAGTCCTGCAAAATAAACATGAAAAGGAATAATGCTGTCAATTTCTCTTGTCAAAAGCAAACTATACTGGTCTAATCAATAACCATCGTATTATTTAAATCAAAACACCATACAAACATAACAAACCTGAAGCTGAACCATCCTCTTTTTTGGTGCACCACACGATGGCTCAAGTTGCCCAGATTGGCTCCTCTGTAATGAGAAATAGCATTGTTTATATTGCACAAATAGCTACCCTTTGACCTTTACTAAGATAAACTGTTTCACTTCTTCAAAAAGTGTTAACCAAACAATTAAAGTGTGCAAGCAATTACCTTCCTGTCCTGTCCAACAAGTGACCACTCAGAGGGATCGGGTCGACGTGGTACGATGACCTCTCCCTTCACAACGATTTTCGGGATGACTCTTGGCGGAGATGGCCTGGGAGAAACCTGTGGCTTAGGTGCTGGTGCTGGGGGTGTCTTGAGTTGCTAATAATAAGAACAATAATATGAATTTGTTATATAGCTGTCTATATACACAGTAACAACATACTCCACATACAGAATAATCACATAAATTATACCTAAATACATACACATCATATAAACACAAGAATTAAAGCAAGGCAACATAAATTTCACTGAACTAAGAGACAGAGTATTTACAGATAGTCTTACATTAGAAGCATGCTTAAACAGCAACTGCACCAGTATCTGCATCCCAAGTGAATCGCTCAGGTGAATCTGAAAAAAGTAATTACAAGTTAATTTACAAAACGCATGCTTTGATGTCAATATACATCTAGTGTGATATCACAACAGAGAACTGTATATGAAACATTTCCATTTGCCATTTCACAACAGCATATACTTACGCCATCTCTGCACCACAGTGCCAGGTTGTCCAACGGAAACTCGTCGGCAATAGCAAAGTACTTCACACCTTAAAAAAAACAATTACTTATTTAAATATCAATACGTATATTTAAACTCTTTTTTACAACATATTGTAACTTATTTTTGTAAATTACAAAACCACAAGTAATATTATGAAAATCCTGACATGTATTCAATCGGTTTACCTAAGAAGGTATGACTCCTTATACATATAACTGTATTGATAAACATACCCTTCAGTGCCGCCACGCGATGAAACTCCTGTCTCATGGAGTCTTGATAGGCCTTATCCTGGTTCAGTCGCGGAGGAAAGTCCAGAACAAAAACCTACACAAAACAAAAGTTTGATTTTAATAAATTACATTTTTTATTTCACACATTATTGTGCAGCAGCACATTCACATACATGAGTTATATGACCAAACACACACACAAGAAAGATAGAAAAATGCTTACGTTAGGCCAGCGATAGCAGACGCTGTCAAGGAGCTTGCCAAAGTCCGCTCCTGCCTCGTCAATGGTCCTGGAAGCTGTCAGGTTGTTGCTGGGAGCACAAACACAGACTGCGTCGGGGGTCCGAGGCAGAGCAGCATTGACGACCTCTGTCCTAATCTGAGCAGCAGAGGCCCCAGGCATTGACAGGACACCAAAGGAGAGCTCTCCCTCTGGCATCTTGACGAACCCATCTGCAATAGCCCGCAGATGGGAGGCTCCAACAACAAGTACAAGCTGGAACATAAGAAAGGACATTTTCAGAATAAAATTACAAACTTCTACATCAAGTAGTTTCTTCATAAATTCTAAAACCACATTACCTTCTTGTCTGGAGAATTGTCTAGAATCACCAACTTCCTCTGTTTCCCAGTTAAGGGGGAAATGGTCCATCGCTGCACAGTGTGGCGTTTACCAGTACCACAGCCTATTTAAAAAACAAAAACACTAAGTTAACCGAATGTATCTTTACAATCATTTATTTCATAAACAATTACACATCTACTTATTAGGAAAACTGTACAAAAGAGGAAAAAACTGTTTACAATCATACACAAAAATATATATAAGGAAAACATTTATCAGAAAAATGGTTGATATACATACGTGTAGAATTGGTATTGCCACGCTGCTGACGAGGATAGATAGTACTTCGCACCCCCATCCTCATCTTGGCTGCCTCTGAACTGCGGGCTGATTTACCGCGCGGCATCTAAAATTAGGTGGAACATCAAGTATTAATATGTACAATATGAGACACTTTTGGCCTACAATTCCATCAACCATAATTAAACAATAAGTCAGTTAGGGCATTGAGCCTTTTTATATTGATAATCATCATGCTATGAAGAAGCTCAGAAACACTGATGGCACACTTTGTGGTTTCTTGCCCTTTCTAACAGCACAGAAAATAATAAAATAATAATAAATAAATATATATATCCTTACAAAATTCATACAAAAAGAAGCTGCATCAACATATCGCGCTTTTGTCTGACAGCCGCTGCTTTCACACTCGACGCGTTATTTAAAAATATAAACTTGATTCCTTACTTGATTGCTAACACATTACTGCAGCTACACATGCTGCTAACAGCTAACGTTAACTAGCTCTCCTCTAAGCGCTGAGTAACGTTAACGTACACCGATAGTATCTAATTACTTTGTGGTTTCTTGCCTTCTCCAACAGCACAATTAAAACAATGATAAAAAAAAAAATGTATAATTATATATATTAAGCTGCGGTCATAGCGGCTCTCTGACAAAGGCCCGGTCTATTCTTCTAGAAAGTTCCATTGGTGCTGCAACACCAAACATTCAATTTAACAAAAATTCAATAGCATTGTTATCATTCTAATTCCATAATTACTTTTAAAATGTCAATAAACATTTCCAATGTAAAAAATAACACGTTCGGAACACTAGTGAGCCTTCATGATTTAACTTAGAACATACACGCTCACTCACGCTGTAAGGTATTAGCTAAGTTAGCGGTTAGCGTTATTAGCTACGATTAGCATTATATTACTATAGCTAAACAGCTTACTGGCTGTCCTCTGAGTGCTGAGTAGTTAACAGACCAGTGATAGCAACTAACGTTATATTAACAGCATTCACAGACGCACGAAGCAACAGTATATATGAGCAACATCACATTAAGTAGCATTTATTGACGTTAGCATGCTAACAAGCTGTGAGGTATTAACTACGTTCGCTACAGGCAGTTTCGCCAGCGTAACATCCAGCTGAGACATGCACACGTGGAGTACAAGGTACACGCAGACAAGCCGAGATAGCTAAGATTAGCGAACGAAGCAACAGTATACATGAGCAACATCACATTAACTAGCATTTATTGACGTTAGCATGCTAACAAGCTAAACTACCGCTGGGTCATTTTAACACTCACCGTGCGTTCAAAGTCGTTCAAACGTTCTTGAAAAAACTCTCTTCTTTCTCTCCTCTCTCTTCTCTGTCTCTCTCAATCAGTGTATGTGTGTGTTTGTATGTGTTTGTATGTGTATCCTTCTCTCAATTGAAACTCAAATCTGAATCAGAATTAGAACCGTCTCTTTCATTGAATTACAGCATGGGAAAAAGACAGAACAGAAGCTCGGGGGCGTATATATGTGGACGGTACGTCGCACTTTAATGTGACGTTCATCCAGCACATTTAGGAAGTTGTCAGAATAAAGGTTATTTTTTTTTTGTAAACAATCTGGTGATGTAATAATAGTTAAATTAGCAGTAAATAACACTTTGAAAAACACGTCAGGAAATCTTATTTGTGTCACCCTTGCAGCCAATTCAGTATAATATAATAATATATATATCATATAATAATATAATAATATTAGTGCTGGGCAAGTTAAGGTGTTATTATCTTGTTAACGCAGTTCTTTTTTTAATTATTAATGAACAGCTGTGTGTGTGTGGTAACTTCCTTTTCCCCTGTCCGGACGCGGACCAACACAAGTATTGTTTGAACATAATACTTTACTGTCTGAACTGAAGTATTACAGTGTTACAGTGAACACGCATAAAGAGTATAATTAATATTGTTAGCGTTAAGAACAAGTGTCATTCTATTTCCTGTCTCTTAAAAGTAAAAGCACTTCCGTTTTCATGCTCTTCACAATAAAAGTAAATCATGCAATCAATCCCGGCTGTTACCGTTAACAGCTGGGATGCTATCGTTAGCTAGCATAAAACTGTTGACAGATATTACCACTAACAGTTTCAAGTACTGGTGTAACGGACCACTGGCGGTCCGTACGGATCCCCAAGCATTGTTCGAAACGCATGTCAACTGCGGATCAATTACAGTTAAAACGTTACCCATCACATTATGAAATACAGTTTTTCTTACAATACTTATCTGTCAATATTTAGTTAAATATGCAATCAGGACATCACCATTTATGCTTTTCTAGTCGCCGATCTCAGATAACGTTACATTGTAAACAATTAATCTGTGTAGAATTTAACAGGAGTGCTAGTTACCGAACGAAAGCTCAGTTTGTTTACCTTTTAGACGCGTTCAGGCTCTGCTCAGTGAAAATGAGTACTAAGCGATTGTAAACGTTACCATGATGTGTTCACATGTAATCTCGGAAAATATAGTGTTGGTGATACAATTGAATATATACAGTAGTTTGAAGGAGAAGTTCAGCTCTTTAACTGAAGAATCTCAGCAAAAGGTTCTCCTCTCAAATGGGTGTTGGAGGAGCACTGCTCACGCTTGCGCTCGTGCTCGCCTGTAGAGACGAGTCCGGACGGGAACGCGCATTCCCGAGCGCAAGAGGACGCTGATTGGCTAAATTGTATGTCACACATTTATATCTTTAATCAGCAATTGGCTAAAGCGCACCTATTGACCAGCTGGAACTGTATAGATGACTATAAGTAAAACTAAAAGCATAACATTTAAATTTCTGATGGTTTACTCATTTCAGAGCGGTTGAAATGATTTTTATGAAGTTACAAAAACAAAGTTTGGAGCCTAGCAGACCAGCTGCTATAATCAAACAACAAAGGGCTCTGTATCTAACAATATCAATCATCAATGATCATCAATTAGTATCAGCAGCAAAAAAAAACATGATCAGGGATCTCAAACAGTTATATTTACCCCATTTTTCCTTTTGTGTCGATCCAATCCGTGATCGATCCAAACCATCACTTTCATGATCCATTGCAGCACTAATGTTTACTTGCGCCACATAGTGGATGCAAGAAGTGTTGACTATTTGCGAAACATAATGTCTAACTCAGGGACACATTGTCCAATTCACAGATTCGGACCGTGAATGACAAAAATAAGTATTTGATGAATAAAGAAATAAATATCCTCTGATGTAATTTTTTGGTGTTTTATCTTTAATCCTTAACGTTTCTGTGTAAATTGAGTATGACGTGTCCATGCTTCCAAGTATGTGAGTGCGGGGATTGGGATTGGGCCGATATGTCACAAGATAATAAGAGAAATGGTTCCTTTGTTCTGAAAAGGGTGGGGCTTGGTTAAGGTGGCTGGATAACTCACACCAATCACATGTCACAAAAGATAAAACAGTCAATTTGTAATGAAAGGGGGTGGGGCTAAGTAATAAGGGTTGCGAAATGTATGTATTGCAAATACTTCACCAATTCCTGAAACTGCTGTGTGGCGCTACAGTAGAGCAAACATGCATTATTTAGGTCTATATCAAATGTAAACCACGTTGTGTAAAAGGCGCGTTAATCGGATGGCGTTCGTCACAAAATGCAGATTTCCTGTAGCGCTGTGAGTACTAGTGAAAATTAGCTTGTAGACATCCTCGGGCAGTGAGTGTTATCAAGCGTGTGAAGTTTGGGACCGTTTGGAACAAGTCCAGCTGAGTTACATCAGCTTTTTTCACGGGGAATCACTCAAAGTAGCCGCCCGCTACGGCTAAGCCGTGCCGTTAAACGTAAAGCTTTTGATAATTCTTAATCACAATGGTCTCTAGACTGTACTGACAAAATTTGAAGAGGATCAGACAAAGTCCCTAGGAGGAGTTTGTTAAAGTGTAGCGCCTATAAATTGTCCAAAATCAAGGGAAAATTCACACATAAATCAAAGTGGCGGACTTCCGGTAGGGTTTAGAGCATGGTTCCAAGAGACTTATTTTTAAGTCGCCATAGGATACACGTGACTACAAAGTTTCATACATGCAGCTCAAACGTAGCACTGGGGCTGTTCTTTTGAAATATTGTAGGGGGCGCTACAGAGGCAATTTAAAACGGCCAAGGCCAAAAATCATAACAAATATTTGTTCCAATGCCTTTGACACATCTACAAAGTTTCATGAGTTTTTGAGCATCCTAAGCCACTAAAACATCAGCTTCCTTTTTAAATATTGTAGGGGGCGCTACAGAGGCAATTTAAAACGGCCAAAGCCAAAACTCATATAGAATATTCCTTCCAATGCCTTTGACAGATGTACAAAGTTTCATGAGTTTATGAGCATCCTAAGCTACTAAACCATCAGCTTCCTTTTGAAATATTGTAGGGGGCGCTACAGAGGCAATTTAAAACGACAAAAGCCAAAACTCATATAGAATATTCCTTCCAATGCCTTTGACAGATGTACAAAGTTTCATGAGTTTATGAGCATCCTAAGCCACTAAACCATCAGCTTCCTTTTGAAATATTGTAGGGGGCGCTACAGAGGCAATTTAAAACGGCCAAAGCCAAAAGTCATATAGAATATTCCTTTCAATGCCTTTGACAGATGTACAAAGTTTTATGAATTATTGAGCATCCTAAGCTAATAAACCATCAGTTTCCTTTTTCATGGCGTACGACGCGTCGCCACGGCAACAGCGTTCAACGAAAACTCAAAATTTTTCATGGAGATTTTTCATGAATGTCTTGAGGCTATCCTTACAAAATTTGAGACTCATAAGGTCACCTGGCTAAGAGGAGTAAAGAAAAGTATAAAATTTTACATTTCCTTTAGCCAGTAGGCGGCGCTATGAGTTATTGCATTTTTTTCAACTGAAATCTGTTCAGGCTTGAAGTAGCATCATGCATGAGAAGTATTGTGTGGATTGAATAATGTACCTTGGAGTTATAACAACTTCCTTTTTCATAAACAATGAGGCAAAATGGCCGCAACGCCACGTCAAGGTTCTTCGATGAAAGCTCACGATTTTAATAATTTTTAATCACAAAGGTCTTAAGAGCATCCTGACCAAATTTTACGTTGATCGCATAAAATCTGTAGGAGGAGTTCGTTGAAGTGCGAAGGCTGAAAAATGCAAAAAGTGACAAAAAGCACAACTTTGCGGGTTTACTGTAGCGCCCCCTAGTGGTCGAATGCAGAAAGATTTTTAGGGTATGTTACAGGATGCGATGTGCACATATACAGACAATTGTGGGATTTTAGGACAAATGGTTGAGAAGTTATGTGTATTGATATTATGCCACGCCCCTAAGAAGTTTATTGGTCTATATCTTGTAAACGCTGAGAGATATCAAAAAGCTTTTGATAATTCTAGATGACATAGGTCCATTAATGATCCACAGAACATTCTGTAGTAATCGGACCCAGCGTGTAGGAGGAGTTCGCAAGAATGTGTTTTTCACTAAATTCAAGATGGCGGAAAATCTAAGTAGGCGGAGCTTAGGGGTCTGAGAGGCTTTTTTTTAGATCTAGCGGATTTGGACATGTGTGTTGAATTTCAAGTAAATCGGACATACTGGCCGAGGGGCGTCACCGGTCTGACTTGTAGGGGGCGCTAGAGAGACATTTCTTTACACAGAAAGATGCATTATTTTTCATACGTCTATTTTCACCAGACCTGACAAGTCCCCAAAATTTGGTGAGTTTTAGTACATGGCAAGTCCCCCCCAAATGCTCCCAAAAGGCAAAAATAAGAATAAGAATAATAAGAATAATAACCCTTACAATTACAATAGGGCCTTCGCAGGCCCGACGTTGTCGGCCGCTCGGGCCCTAATAACCCTTTCAATTACAATAGGGCCTTCGCAGGCCCGACGTTGTCGGCCGCTCGGGCCCTAATTAAAGCTGCGAGCAGCGATGAACGGGCCCTCGCATCCTCCGCGCGTCGGGGTTGCCGGCGGGACTCCCTCCTGCGTGTCCGAGAACGCGCGCGACCGTCGGCCGGCGCGTCTGCGAGCGAGACGTCTTTGATCCCGCGTGGACCGCCTGATGCTGGAAACGATGCTTTGCAAACAGTCCGGTGCTTCCCGTATCTGCTGCCTGGTGCTACGGAACACGTGCATTGTGTAGCTCTCTGTCAAACGTAAACCACGTTGTGTGAAAGTCGTGTTAATCGGATGGCGTTTGTCACAAAATGCAGATTTCCTTTCGCCGGCAGGTGGCGCTGTGAGTACTAGTGAAAATTAGCTTGTAGACATCCTCGGGCAGTGAGTGTTATCAAGCGTGTGAAGTTTGGGACCGTTTGGAACAAGTCCAGCTGAGTTACATCAGCTTTTTTCACGGGGAATCACTTAAAGTAGCCGCCCGCTACGGCTAAGCCGTGCCGTTAAACGTAAAGCTTTTGATAATTCTTAATCACAATGGTCTCTAGACTGTACTGACAAAATTTGAAGAGGATCAGACAAAGTCCCTAGGAGGAGTTTGTTAAAGTGTAGCGCCTATAAATTGTCCAAAATCAAGGGAAAATTCACACATAAATCAAAGTGGCGGACTTCCGGTAGGGTTTAGAGCATGGTTCCAAGAGACTTATTTTTAAGTCGCCATAGGATACACGTGACTACAAAGTTTCATACATGCAGCTCAAACGTAGCACTGGGGCTGTTCTTTTGAAATATTGTAGGGGGCGCTACAGAGGCAATTTAAAACGGCCAAGGCCAAAAATCATAACAAATATTTGTTCCAATGCCTTTGACACATCTACAAAGTTTCATGAGTTTTTGAGCATCCTAAGCCACTAAACCATCAGCTTCCTTTTTAAATATTGTAGGGGGCGCTACAGAGGCAATTTAAAACGGCCAAAGCCAAAACTCATATAGAATATTCCTTCCAATGCCTTTGACAGATGTACAAAGTTTTATGAATTATTGAGCATCCTAAGCTACTAAACCATCAGCTTCCTTTTTTATGGCGAACGATGCGTCGCCACGGCAACAGCGTTCAACGAAAACTCAAAAATGTTCATGGCGATTTTTCATCAATGTCTTGAGGCTATCCTTACAAAATATGAGACTCATAAGGTCACCTGGCTAAGAGGAGTAAAGAAAAGTATAAAATTTTACATTTCCTTTAGCCAGTAGGCGGCGCTATGAGTTATTGCATTTTTTTCAACTGAAATCTGTTCAGGCTTGAAGTAGCATCATGCATGAGAAGTTTTGTGTGGATTGGATAATGTACCTTGGAGTTATAACAACTTCCTTTTTCATAAACAATGAGGCAAAATGGCCGCAACGCCACGTCAAGGTTCTTCGATGAAAACTCACGATTTTGATAATTTTTAATCACAAAGGTCTTAAGAGCATCCTGACCAAATTTTACGTTGATCGCATAAAATGTGTAGGAGGAGTTCGTTGAAGTGCGAAGGCTGAAAAATGCAAAAAGTGACAAAAAGCACAACTTTGCAGGTTTACTGTAGCGCCCCCTAGCAGTCGAATACAAATAAATTCTCAGGGTATGTTACAGGATGCGATGTGCACATATGCTGAACATTTTGGGAATTTAGGACAAATGGTTGAGAAGTTATGTGTATTGATATTATGCCACGCCCCTAAGAAGTTTATTGGTCCATATCTTGTAAACGCTAAGAGATATCAAAAAGCTTTTGATAATTTTAGATAAGGTAGGTCCATTAATGATCCACAGAAGATTCTGTAGTAATCGGACTCAGCGTGTAGGAGGAGTTTGCAAGAATGTGTTTTTCACTAAATTCAAGATGGCGGAAAATCTAAGTAGGCGGAGCTTAGGGGTCTGAGAGGCTTTTTTTTAGATCTAGTGGTGTTGGACATGTGTGTTGAATTTCAAGTAAATCGGACATACTGGCCGAGGGGCGTCGCCGGTCCGATTTGTAGGGGGCGCTAGAGAGCCATTTTTTTACACAGACAGATGCATTGTTTTTCAGATGAAAATTTTCACCAGGCCTGACAACTGTCCAAAATTTTGTGAGTTTTCATGCATGGCAAGTACCCCAAAAGTGCTCCTTTTGCGGACAAAAAAAAATCAGAATAATAATAATAAACCTATCAATTACAATAGGGCCTTCGCAGGCCCGACGTTGTCGGCCGCTCGGGCCCTAATTAAAGCTGCGAGCAGCGATGAACGGGCCCTCGCATCCTCCGCGCGTCGGGGTTGCCGGCGGGACTCCCTCCTGCGTGTCCGAGAACGCGCGTGACCGTCGGCCGGCGCGTCTGCGAGCGAGACGTTTTTGATCCCGCGTGGACCGCCTGATGCTGGAAACGATGCTTTGCAAACAGTCCGATGCTTCCCGTATCTGCTGCCTGGCGCTACGGAACGCGTGCATTACGTAGCTCTGTGTCAAACGTAAACCACGTTGTGTAAAAGACGCGTTAATCGGATGGTGTTTGTCACAAAATGCAGATTTCCTTACGCCGGCAGGTGGCGCTGTGAGTACTAGTGAAAATTAGCTTGTAGACATCCTCAGGCCATGAGTGTTATCAAGCGTGTGAAGTTTGGGACCGTTTGGAACAAGTCCAGCTGAGTTACATCAGCTTTTTTCACGGGGAATCACTCAAAGTAGCCGCCCGCTACGGCTAAGCCGTGCCGTTAAACGTAAAGCTTTTGATAATTTTTAATCACAATGGTCTTGAGACTGTACTGACAAAATTTGAAGAGGATCAGACAAAGTCCCTAGGAGGAGTTCGTTAAAGTGTAGCGCCTATAAATTGTCCAAAATCAAGGGAAAATTCACACATAAATCAAAGTGTTGGACTTTCGGTAGGGTTTAGAGCATGGTCCCAAGAGACTTATGTTTAAGTCTCCATAGGATACACGTGACTACAAAGTTTCATACATGCAGCTCAAACGTAGCGCTGGGGCTGCTCTTTTGAAATATTGTAGGGGGCGCTACAGAGGCAATTTAAAACGGCCAAGGCCAGAAATCATGAAAAATATTTGTTCCAATGCCTTTGACACATCTACAAAGTCTCATGAGTTTTTGAGCATCCTAAGCCACTAAACCATCAGCTTCCTTTTTAAATATTGTAGGGGGCGCTACAGAGGCAATTTAAAACGGGCAAGGCCAAAAATCATATAGAATATTCCTTTCAATGCCTTTGACAGATGTACAAAGTTTTATGAATTATTGAGCATCCTAAGCTAATAAACCATCAGCTTCCTTTTTCATGGCGTACGATGCGTCGCCACGGCAACAGCGTTCAACGAAAACTCAAAATTTTTCATGGCGATTTTTCATCAATGTCTTGAGGCTATCCTTACAAAATTTGAGACTCATAAGGTCACCTGGCTAAGAGGAGTAAAGAAAAGTATAACATTTTACATTTCCTTTAGCCAGTAGGCGGCGCTATGAATTATTGCATTTTTTTTAACTGCAATCTGTTCAGGCTTGAAGGAGCATCATGCATGAGAAGTTTTGTGTGGATTGGATAATGTACCTTGGAGTTATAACAACTTCCTTTTTCATAAACAATGAGGCAAAATGGCCGCAACGCCACGTCAAGGTTCTTCGATGAAAACTCACGATTTTGATAATTTTTAATCACAAAGGTCTTAAGAGCATCCTGCCCAAATTGTACGTTGATCGCATAAAATCTGTAGGAGGAGTTCGTTGAAGTGCGAAGGCTGAAAAATGCAAAAAGTGACAAAAAGCACAACTTTGCGGGTTTACTGTAGCGCCCCCTAGCAGTCGAATGCAAAAAGATTTGTAGGGGATGTTACAGGATGCGATGTGCACATATGCTGAAGATTTTGGGAATTTAGCACAAATGGTTGAGAAGTTATGTGTATTGATATTATTTCACGCCCCTAAGTAGTTTATTGGTCCATATCTTGTAAACGCTAAGAGATATCAAAAAGCTTTTGATAATTTTAGATGACGTAGGTCCATTAATGATCCACAGACAATTCTGTAGTAATCGGACCCAGCGTGTAGGAGGAGTTTGCAAGAATGTGTTTTTCACTAAATTCAAGATGGCGGAAAATCTAAGTAGGCGGAGCTTAGGGGTCTGAGAGGCTTTTTTTTAGATCTAGCGGATATGGACATGTGTGTTGAATTTCAAGTAAATCGGACATACTGGCCGAGGGGCGTGGCCAGACTGTTTTGTAGGGGGCGCTAGAGAGTCATTTTTTTACACACAAATATGGAATTTTTCGCCTCAGAGTTTCTACACCAGATCTGACAGGTGTGCAAAATTGGTGAGTTTTCATGCATGGCAAGTGCCCCTACAAGCTCCATCCCCACAAAAATAAGAATCATAATAATAACAATAAACATTTCAATTACAATAGGGCCTTCGCAGGCCCGACGTTGTCGGCCGCTCGGGCCCTAATAATAATAACCCTTTCAATTACAATAGGGCCTTCGCAGGCCCGACGTTGTCGGCCGCTCGGGCCCTAATAACCCTTACAATTACAATAGGGCCTTCGCAGGCCCGACGTTGTCGGCCGCTCGGGCCCTAATAATAATAAACCTTACAATTACAATAGGGCCTTCGCAGGCCCGACGTTGTCGGCCGCTCGGGCCCTAATTAAAGCTGCGAGCAGCGATGAACGGGCCCTCGCATCCTCCGCGCGTCGGGGTTGCCGGCGGGACTCCCTCCTGCGTGTCCGAGAACGCGCGCGACCGTCGGCCGGCGCGTCTGCGAGCGAGACGTCTTTGATCCCGCGTGGACCGCCTGATGCTGGAAACGATGCTTTGCAAACAGTCCGGTGCTTCCCGTATCAGCTGCCTGGTGCTACGGAACACGTGCATTGTGTAGCTCTCTGTCAAACGTAAACCACGTTGTGTGAAAGTCGTGTTAATCGGATGGCGTTTGTCACAAAATGCAGATTTCCTTTCGCCGGCAGGTGGCGCTGTGAGTACTAGTGAAAATTAGCTTGTAGCATCCTCGGGCCGTGAGTGTCGTCAAGCGTGTGAAGTTTGGGACCGTTTGGAACAAATCCAGCGTAGTTACATCAGCTTTTTTCATTGGGAATCACTCAAAGTAGACGCCCGCTACGGCTAAGTCGTTCCGTTAAACGTAAAGCTTTTGATAATTTTTAATCACAACGGTCTTGAGACTGTACTGAGAAAATTTGAAGAGGATTAGACAAAGTCCCTAGGAGGAGTTCGTTAAAGTGTAGCGCCTATAAATTGTCCAAAATCAAGGGAAAATTCACACATAAATCAAAGTGGTGGACTTCCGGTAGGGTTTAGAGCATGGTCCCAAGAGACTTATTTTTAAGGCTCTATAGGATACACGTGACTACAAAGTTTCATACATGCAGCTCAAACGTAGCGCTGGGGCTGCTCTTTTGAAATATTGTAGGGGGCGCTACAGAGGCAATTTAAAACGGCCAAGGCCAAAAATCATAAAACATATTTGTTCCAATGCCTTTGAGACATCTACAAAGTTTCATGAGTTTTTGAGCATCCTAAGCCACTAAACCACCAGCTTCCTTTTGAAATATTGTAGGGGGCGCTACAGAGGCAATTTAAAACGGCCAAAGCCAAAACTCATAGAGAATATTCCTTCCAATGCCTTTGACAGATGTACAAAGTTTCATGAGTTTATGAGCATCCTAAGCTACTAAACCATCAGCTTCCTTTTGAAATATTGTAGGGGGCGCTACAGAGGCAATTTAAAACGACCAAAGCCAAAACTCATATAGAATATTCCTTCCAATGCCTTTGACAGATGTACAAAGTTTCATGAGTTTATGAGTATCCTAAGCCACTAAACCATCAGCTTCCTTTTGAAATATTGTAGGGGGCGCTACAGAGGCAATTTAAAACGGCCAAAGCCAAAACTCATATAGAATATTCCTTTCAATGCCTTTGACAGATGTACAAAGTTTTATGAGTTATTGAGCATCCTAAGCTAATAAAGCATCAGTTTCCTTTTTCATGGCGTACGACGCGTCGCCACGGCAACAGCGTTCAACGAAAACTCAACATTTTTCATGGCGATTTTTCATCAATGTCTTGAGGCTATCCTTACAAAATTTGAGACTCATAAGGTCACCTGGCTAAGAGGAGTAAAGAAAAGTATAAAATTTTACATTTCCTTTAGCCAGTAGGCGGCGCTATGAATTATTGCATTTTTTTCAACTGAAATCTGTTCAGGCTTGAAGTAGCATCATGCATGAGAAGTTTTGTGTGGATTGGATAATGTACCTTGGAGTTATAACAACTTCCTTTTTCATAAACAATGAGGCAAAATGGCCGCAACGCCACGTCAAGGTTCTTCGATGAAAACTCACGATTTTGATAATTTTTAATCACAAAGGTCTTAAGAGCATCCTGACCAAATTTTACGTTGATCGCATAAAATCTGTAGGAGGAGTTCGTTGAAGTGCGAAGGCTGAAAAATGCAAAAAGTGACAAAAAGCACAACTTTGCGGGTTTACTGTAGCGCCCCCTAGTGGTTGAATGCAGACAGATTTTTAGGGTATGTTACAGGATGCGATGTGCACATATGCTGAAAATCTTGGGAGTTTAGGACAAATGGTTGAGAAGTTATGTGTATTGATATTATGCCACGCCCCTAAGAAGTTTATTGGTCCATATCTTGTAAACGCTAAAAAATATCAAAAAGCTTTTCATGATTGTAGATGATGTAGATCCAATAATGATCCACAGAAGATTCTGGAGTAATCGTACCCAGCGTGTAGGAGTAATTTGCAAAAATGTGTTTTTCACTAAATTCAAGATGGCGGAAAATCTAAGTAGGCGGAGCTTAGGGGTCTGAGAGGCTTTTTTTTAGATCTAGTGGTGTCGGACATGTGTGTTGAATTTCAAGTAAATCGGACATACTGGCCGAGGGGCGTCGCCGGTCCGATTTGTAGGGGGCGCTAGAGAGCCAGTTTTTACACAGAAAGATGCATTCTTTTTCAGACTCTAAGTGCCACCAGACCTGACAAGTCCCCAAAATTTGGTGAGTTTTCATGCATGGCAAGTATCCCCTAAATGCTCCCAAAAATGAAAAATAAGAATCAGAATTAAAGCTGCGAGCAGCGATGAACGGGCCCTCGCATCCTCCGCGCGTCGGGGTTGCCGGCGGGACTCCCTCCTGCGTGTCCGAGAACGCGCGCGACCGTCGGCCGGCGCGTCTGCGAGCGAGACGTCTTTGATCCCGCGTGGACCGCCTGATGCTGGAGACGATGCTTTGCAAACAGTCCGATGCTTCCCGTATCAGCTGCCTGGTGCTACGGAACACGTGCATTACGTAGCTCTGTGTCAAACGTAAACCACGTTGTGTAAAAGTCGCGTAAATCGGATGGCGTTTGTCACAAAATGCAGATTTCCTTTCGCCGGCAGGTGGCGCTGTGAGTACTAGTGAAAATTAGCTTGTAGACATCCTCGGGCAGTGAGTGTTATCAAGCGTGTGAAGTTTGGGACCGTTTGGAACAAGTCCAGCTGAGTTACATCAGCTTTTTTCACGGGGAATCACTCAAAGTAGCCGCCCGCTACGGCTAAGCCGTGCCGTTAAACGTAAAGCTTTTGATAATTTTTAATCACAATGGTCTTGAGACTGTACTGAGAACATTTGAAGAGGATTAGACAAAGTCCCTATGAGGAGTTCGTTAAAGTGTAGCGCCTATAAATTGTCCAAAATCAAGGGAAAATTCACACATAAATCAAAGTGGTGGACTTCCGGTAGGGTTTAGAGCATGGTTCCAAGAGACTTATTTTTAAGTCTCCATAGGATACACGTGACTACAAAGTTTAATACATGCAGCTCAAACGTAGCGCTGGGGCTGCTCTTTTGAAATATTGTAGGGGGCGCTACAGAGGCAATTTAAAACGGCCAAGGCCAAAAATCATACAAAATATTTGTTCCAATGCCTTTGACACATCTACAACGTTTCATGAGTTTTTGAGCATCCTAAGTCACTAAACCACCAGCTTCCTTTTTAAATATTGTAGGGGGCGCTACAGAGGCAATTTAAAACGGCCAAAGCCAAAACTCATAGAGAATATTCCTTCCAATGCCTTTGACAGATGTACAAAGTTTCATGAGTTTATGAGCATCCTAAGCCACTAAACCATCAGCTTCCTTTTAAAATATTGTAGGGGGCGCTACAGAGGCAATTTAAAACGGCCAAAGCCAAAACTCATATAGAATATTCCTTCCAATGCCTTTGACAGATGTACAAAGTTTCATGAGTTTATGAGCATCCTAAGCCACTAAACCATCAGCTTCCTTTTGAAATATTGTAGGGGGCGCTACAGAGGCAATTTAAAACGGCCAAAGCCAAAACTCATATAGAATATTCCTTTCAATGCCTTTGACAGATGTACAAAGTTTTATGAATTATTGAGCATTCTAAGCTAATAAACCATCAGCTTCCTTTTTCATGGCGTACGACGCGTCGCCACGGCAACAGCGTTCAACGAAAACTCAAAATTTTTCATGCCGATTTTTCATCAATGTCTTGAGGCTATCCTTACAAAATGTGAGACTCATAAGGTCACCTGGCTAAGAGGAGTAAAGAAAAGTATACAATTTTACATTTCCTTTAGCCAGTAGGCGGCGCTATGAGTTATTGCATTTTCTTTAACTGAAATCTGTTCAGGCTTGAAGTAGCATCATGAATGAGAAGTTTTGTGTGGATTGGATAATGTACCTTGGAGTTATAACAACTTCCTTTTTCATAAACAATGAGGCAAAATGGCCGCAACGCCACGTCCAGGTTCTTCGATGAAAACTCACGATTTTGATAATTTTTAATCACAAAGGTCTTAAGAGCATCCTGACTAAATTTTACGTTGATCGCATAAAATCTGTAGGAGGAGTTCGTTGAAGTGCGAAGGCTGAAAAATGCAAAAAGTGACAAAAAGCACAACTTTGCAGGTTTACTGTAGCGCCCCCTAGCAGTCGAATACAAATAAATTCTCAGGGTATGTTACAGGATGCGATGTGCACATATGCTGAAGATTTGGTGAATTTAGGACAAATGGTTGAGAAGTTATGTGTATTGATATTATGCCACGCCCCTAAGAAGTTTATTGGTCCATATCTTGTAAACGCTAAGAGATATCAAAAAGCTTTTGATAATTTTAGATGACGTAGGTCCATTAATGATCCACAGAAGATTCTGTAGTAATCGGACTCAGCGTGTAGGAGGAGTTCGCAAGAATGTGTTTTTCACTAAATTCAAGATGGCGGAAAATCTAAGTAGGCGGAGCTTAGGGGTCTGAGAGGCTTTTTTTTAGATCTAGCGGATATGGACATGTGTGTTGAATTTCAAGTAAATCGGACATACTGGCCGAGGGGCGTGGCCGGACTGTTTTGTAGGGGGCGCTAGAGAGTCATTTTTTTACACACAAATATGGAATTTTTCGCCTCAGAGTTTCTACACCAGATCTGACAGGTGTGCAAAATTGGTGAGTTTTCATGCATGGCAAGTGCCCCTACAAGCTCCATCCCCACAAAAATATAAATCAGAATAATAATAATAATTAAAGCTGCGAGCAGCGATGAACGGGCCCTCGCATCCTCCGCGCGTCGGGGTTGCCGGCGGGACTCCCTCCTGCGTGTCCGAGAACGCGCGCGACCGTCGGCCGGCGCGTCTGCGAGCGAGACGTCTTTGATCCCGCGTGGACCGCCTGATGCTGGAAACGATGCTTTGCAAACAGTCCGGTGCTTCCCATATCAGCTGCCTGGCGCTACGGAACACGTGCATTGTGTAGCTCTCTGTCAAACGTAAACCACGTTGTGTAAAAGTCGTGTTAATCGGATGGCGTTTGTCACAAAATGCAGATTTCCTTTCGCCGGCAGGTGGCGCTGTGAGTACTAGTGAAAATTAGCTTGTAGACATCCTCGGGCAGTGAGTGTTATCAAGCGTGTGAAGTTTGGGACCGTTTGGAACAAGTCCAGCTGAGTTACATCAGCTTTTTTCACGGGGAATCACTTAAAGTAGCCGCCCGCTACGGCTAAGCCGTGCCGTTAAACGTAAAGCTTTTGATAATTCTTAATCACAATGGTCTCTAGACTGTACTGACAAAATGTGAAGAGGATCAGACAAAGTCCCTAGGAGGAGTTTGTTAAAGTGTAGCGCCTATAAATTGTCCAAAATCAAGGGAAAATTCACACATAAATCAAATGTGGACTTCCGGTAGGGTTTAGAGCATGGTTCCAAGAGACTTATTTTTAAGTCTCCATAGGATACACGTGACTACAAGGTTTCATACATGTAGCTCAAACGTAGCGCTGGGGCTGCTCTTTTGAAATATTGTAGGGGGCGCTACAGAGGCAATTAAAAACGGCCAAAGCCAGAAATCATACAAAATATTTGTTCCAATGCCTTTGACACATCTACAAAGTTTCATGAGTTTATGAGCATCCTAAGCTACTAAACCATCAGCTTCCTTTTGAAATATTGTAGGGGGCGCTACAGAGGCAATTTAAAACGACAAAAGCCAAAACTCATATAGAATATTCCTTCCAATGCCTTTGACAGATGTACAAAGTTTCATGAGTTTATGAGCATCCTAAGCCACTAAACCATCAGCTTCCTTTTTAAATATTGTAGGGGGCGCTACAGAGGCAATTTAAAACGGCCAAAGCCAAAACTCATACAGAATATTCCTTCCAATGCCTTTGACAGATGTACAAAGTTTCATGAGTTTATGAGCATCCTAAGCTACTAAACCATCAGCTTCCTTTTGAAATATTGTAGGGGGCGCTACAGAGGCAATTTAAAACGACAAAAGCCAAAACTCATATAGAATATTCCTTCCAATGCCTTTGACAGATGTACAAAGTTTCATGAGTTTATGAGCATCCTAAGCCACTAAACCATCAGCTTCCTTTTGAAATATTGTAGGGGGCGCTACAGAGGCAATTTAAAACGGCCAAAGCCAAAACTCATATAGAATATTCCTTTCAATGCCTTTGACAGATGTACAAAGTTTTATGAATTATTGAGCATTCTAAGCTAATAAACCATCAGCTTCCTTTTTCATGGCGTACGACGCGTCGCCACGGCAACAGCGTTCAACGAAAACTCAAAATTTTTCATGGCGATTTTTTATCAATGTCTTGAGGCTATCCTTACAAAATTTGAGACTCATAAGGTCACCTGGCTAAGAGGAGTAAAGAAAAGTAGAAAGTTTTACATTTCCTTTAGCCAGTAGGCGGCGCTATGAGTTATTGCATTTTTTTCAACTGAAATCTGTTCAGGCTTGAAGGAGCATCATGCATGAGAAGTTTTGTGTGGATTGGATAATGTACCTTGGAGTTATAACAACTTCCTTTTTCATAAACAATGAGGCAAAATGGCCGCAACGCCACGTCAAGGTTCTTCGATGAAAACTCACGATTTTGATAATTTTTAATCACAAAGGTCTTAAGAGCATCCTGACCAAATTTTACGTTGATCGCATAAAATCTGTAGGAGGAGTTCGTTGAAGTGCGAAGGCTGAAAAATGCAAAAAGTGACAAAAAGCACAACTTTGCGGGTTTACTGTAGCGCCCCCTAGTGGTTGAATGCAGAAAGATTTTTAGGGTATGTTACAGGATGCGATGTGCACATATACTCACAATTTTGGGATTTTAGGACAGATGGTTGAGAAGTTATGTGTATTGATATTATGCCACGCCCCTAAGAAGTTTATTGGTCCATATCTTGTAAACGCTAAGAGATAACAAAAAGCTTTTGATAATTTTAGATGACATAGGTCCATTAATGATTCACAGAAAATTCTGTAATAATCGGACCCAGCATGTAGGAGGAGTTTGCAAGAATATGTTTTTCACAAAATTCAAGATGGCGGAAAATCTAAGTAGGCGGAGCTTAGGGGTCTGAGAGGATTTTTTGTAGATCTAAGTTGACTGGATATGTCAGTTGAATTTCAAGTAAATCGGGCATAGTGGCCGACGGGGCCGACTTGTAGGGGGCGCTAGAGAGCCATCTTTTTACACACAAATGTGACATTTATGGCAGATGATTTTCTCCACCAGATCTGACAAGTGTGCAAAAATGGTGAGTTTTCATGCATGGCAAGTACCCCAAAAAGCTCCTTTCTCCGGCAAATAAAAATAAAAATAATAATAACCCTTTCAATTACAATAGGGCCTTCGCAGGCCCGACGTTGTCGGCCGCTCGGGCCCTAATAACCCTTACAATTACAATAGGGCCTTCGCAGGCCCGACGTTGTCGGCCGCTCGGGCCCTAATTAAAGCTGCGAGCAGCGATGAACGGGCCCTCGCATCCTCCGCGCGTCGGGGTTGCCGGCGGGACTCCCTCCTGCGTGTCCGAGAACAAGCCTGACCGTCGGCCGGCGCGTCTGCGAGTGAGATGTTTTTGATCCCGCGTGGACCGCCTGATGCTGGAAACGATGCTTTGCAAACAGTCCGATGCTTCCCGTATCTGCTGCCTGGTGCTACGGAACACGTGCATTATGTAGCTCTGTGTCAAACGTAAACCACGTTGTGTAAAAGACGCGTTAATCGGATGGTGTTTGTCACAAAATGCAGATTTCCTTACGCCGGCAGGTGGCGCTGTGAGTACTAGTGAAAATTAGCTTGTAGACATCCTCGGGCAGTGAGTGTTATCAAGCGTGTGAAGTTTGGGACCGTTTGGAACAAGTCCAGCTGAGTTACATCAGCTTTTTTCACGGGGAATCACTGAAAGTAGCCGCCCGCTACGGCTAAGCCGTTCCGTTAAACGTAAAGCTTTTGATAATTTTTAATCACAACGGTCTTGAGACTGTACTGACAAAATTTGAAGAGGATCAGACAAAGTCCCTAGGAGGAGTTCGTTAAAGTCTCGCGCCTATAAATTGTCCAAAATCAAGGGAAAATTCACACATAAATCAAAGTGGTGGACTTCCGGTAGGGTTTAGAGCATGGTTCCAAGAGACTTATTTTTAAGTCTCCATAGGATACACGTAACTACAAAGTTTCATACATGCAGCTCAAACGTAGCGCTGGGGCTGCTCTTTTGAAATATTGTAGGGGGCGCTACAGAGGCAATTTAAAACGGCCAAGGCCAGAAATCATACAAAATATTTGTTCCAATGCCTTTGACACATCTACAAAGTTTCATGAGTTTTTGAGCATCCTAAGCCACTAAACCATCAGCTTCCTTTTGAAATATTGTAGGGGGCGCTACAGAGGCAATTTAAAACGGCCAAAGCCAAAACTCATATAGAATATTCCTTCCAATGCCTTTGACAGATGTACAAAGTTTCATGAGTTTATGAGCATCCTAAGCCACTAAACCATCAGCTTCCTTTTGAAATATTGTAGGGGGCGCTACAGAGGCAATTTAAAACGGCCAAGGCCAGAAATCATGAAAAATATTTGTTCCAATGCCTTTGACACATCTACAAAGTCTCATGAGTTTTTGAGCATCCTAAGCCACTAAACCATCAGCTTCCTTTTTAAATATTGTAGGGGGCGCTACAGAGGCAATTTAAAACGGGCAAGGCCAAAAATCATATAGAATATTCCTTTCAATGCCTTTGACAGATGTACAAAGTTTTATGAATTATTGAGCATCCTAAGCTAATAAACCATCAGCTTCCTTTTTCATGGCGTACGATGCGTCGCCACGGCAACAGCGTTCAACGAAAACTCAAAATTTTTCATGGCGATTTTTCATCAATGTCTTGAGGCTATCCTTACAAAATTTGAGACTCATAAGGTCACCTGGCTAAGAGGAGTAAAGAAAAGTATAACATTTTACATTTCCTTTAGCCAGTAGGCGGCGCTATGAATTATTGCATTTTTTTTAACTGCAATCTGTTCAGGCTTGAAGGAGCATCATGCATGAGAAGTTTTGTGTGGATTGGATAATGTACCTTGGAGTTATAACAACTTCCTTTTTCATAAACAATGAGGCAAAATGGCCGCAACGCCACGTCAAGGTTCTTCGATGAAAACTCACGATTTTGATAATTTTTAATCACAAAGGTCTTAAGAGCATCCTGCCCAAATTGTACGTTGATCGCATAAAATCTGTAGGAGGAGTTCGTTGAAGTGCGAAGGCTGAAAAATGCAAAAAGTGACAAAAAGCACAACTTTGCGGGTTTACTGTAGCGCCCCCTAGCAGTCGAATGCAAAAAGATTTGTAGGGGATGTTACAGGATGCGATGTGCACATATGCTGAAGATTTTGGGAATTTAGCACAAATGGTTGAGAAGTTATGTGTATTGATATTATTTCACGCCCCTAAGTAGTTTATTGGTCCATATCTTGTAAACGCTAAGAGATATCAAAAAGCTTTTGATAATTTTAGATGACGTAGGTCCATTAATGATCCACAGACAATTCTGTAGTAATCGGACCCAGCGTGTAGGAGGAGTTTGCAAGAATGTGTTTTTCACTAAATTCAAGATGGCGGAAAATCTAAGTAGGCGGAGCTTAGGGGTCTGAGAGGCTTTTTTTTAGATCTAGCGGATATGGACATGTGTGTTGAATTTCAAGTAAATCGGACATACTGGCCGAGGGGCGTGGCCGGACTGTTTTGTAGGGGGCGCTAGAGAGTCATTTTTTTACACACAAATATGGAATTTTTCGCCTCAGAGTTTCTACACCAGATCTGACAGGTGTGCAAAATTGGTGAGTTTTCATGCATGGCAAGTGCCCCTACAAGCTCCATCCCCACAAAAATATAAATCAGAATAATAAGATTAAAGCTGCGAGCAGCGATGAACGGGCCCTCGCATCCTCCGCGCGTCGGGGTTGCCGGCGGGACTCCCTCCTGCGTGTCCGAGAACGCGCGTGACCGTCGGCTGGCGCGTCTGCGAGTGAGATGTTTTTGATCCCGCGTGGACCGCCTGATGCTGGAGATGATGCTTTGCAAACAGTCCGATGCTTCCCGTATCAGCTGCCTGGTGCTACGGAACACGTGCATTGTGTAGCTCTGTGTCAAACGTAAACCACGTTGTGTAAAAGTCGCGTAAATCGGATGGCGTTTGTCACAAAATGCAGATTTCCTTTCGCCAGCAGGTGGCGCTGTGAGTACTAGTGAAAATTAGCTTGTAGACATCCTCAGGCCATGAGTGTTATCAAGCGTGTGAAGTTTGGGACCGTTTGGAACAAGTCCAGCTGAGTTACATCAGCTTTTTTCACGGGGAATCACTCAAAGTAGCCGCCCGCTACGGCTAAGCCGTGCCGTTAAACGTAAAGCTTTTGATAATTTTTAATCACAATGGTCTTGAGACTGTACTGACAAAATTTGAAGAGGATCAGACAAAGTCCCTAGGAGGAGTTCGTGAAAGTGTAGCGCCTATAAATTGTCCAAAATCAAGGGAAAATTCACACATAAATCAAAGTGGTGGACTTTCGGTAGGGTTTAGAGCATGGTCCCAAGAGACTTATGTTTAAGTCTCCATAGGATACACGTAACTACAAAGTTTCATACATGCAGCTCAAACGTAGCGCTGGGGCTGCTCTTTTGAAATATTGTAGGGGGCGCTACAGAGGCAATTTAAAACGGCCAAGGCCAGAAATCATGAAAAATATTTGTTCCAATGCCTTTGACACATCTACAAAGTCTCATGAGTTTTTGAGCATCCTAAGCCACTAAACCATCAGCTTCCTTTGTAAATATTGTAGGGGGCGCTACAGAGGCAATTTAAAACGGCCAAAGCCAAAAGTCATATAGAATATTCCTTTCAATGCCTTTGACAGATGTACAAAGTTTTATGAATTATTGAGCATCCTAAGCTAATAAACCATCAGTTTCCTTTTTCATGGCGTACGACGCGTCGCCACGGCAACAGCGTTCAACGAAAACTCAAAATTTTTCATGGCGATTTTTCATGAATGTCTTGAGGCTATCCTTACAAAATTTGAGACTCATAAGGTCACCTGGCTAAGAGGAGTAAAGAAAAGTATAAAATTTTACATTTCCTTTAGCCAGTAGGCGGCGCTATGAATTATTGCATTTTTTTCAACTGAAATCTGTTCAGGCTTGAAGTAGCATAATGCATGAGAAGTATTGTGTGGATTGGATAATGTACCTTGGAGTTATAACAACTTCCTTTTTCATAAACAATGAGGCAAAATGGCCGCAACGCCACGTCCAGGTTCTTCGATGAAAACTCACGATTTTGATAATTTTTAATCACAAAGGTCTTAAGAGCATCCTGACCAAATTGTACGTTGATCGCATAAAATCTGTAGGAGGAGTTCGTTGAAGTGCGAAGGCTGAAAAATGCAAAAAGTGACAAAAAGCACAACTTTGCGGGTTTACTGTAGCGCCCCCTATCAGTCGAATACAAATACATTCTAAGGGTGTGTTACAGGATGCGATGTGCACATATGCTGAAGATTTTGGGAATTTAGGACAAATGGTTGAGAAGTTATGTGTATTGATATTATGCCACGCCCCTAAGAAGTTTATTGGTCCATATCTTGTAAACGCTAAGAGATAACAAAAAGCTTTTGATAATTTTAGATGACATAGGTCCATTAATGATTCACAGAAAATTCTGTAATAATCGGACCCAGCATGTAGGAGGAGTTTGCAAGAATATGTTTTTCACAAAATTCAAGATGGCGGAAAATCTAAGTAGGCGGAGCTTAGGGGTCTGAGAGGATTTTTTTTAGATCTAAGTTGACTGGATATGTCAGTTGAATTTCAAGTAAATCGGGCATAGTGGCCGACGGGGCCGACTTGTAGGGGGCGCTAGAGAGCCATCTTTTTACACACAAATGTGACATTTATGGCAGATGATTTTCTCCACCAGATCTGACAAGTGTGCAAAAATGGTGAGTTTTCATGCATGGCAAGTACCCCAAAAAGCTCCTTTCTCCGGCAAATAAAAATAAAAATAATAATAACCCTTTCAATTACAATAGGGCCTTCGCAGGCCCGACGTTGTCGGCCGCTCGGGCCCTAAATAACCCTTACAATTACAATAGGGCCTTCGCAGGCCCGACGTTGTCGGCCGCTCGGGCCCTAATAATCCTATCAATTACAATAGGGCCTTCGCAGGCCCGACGTTGTCGGCCGCTCGGGCCCTAATAATAGTGAAGAATGCTTACAATTACAATAGGGCCTTCGCAGGCCCGACGTTGTCGGCCGCTCGGGCCCTAAAAAAGATGTTTCCAGTTGCTGTTTATTGGTCGCCACCTCAGCCACATTGGTTTCATTCTTTATACTCCAGAGCTGCTTCTTGCTTAACATTCTATTCAAGGGTGCGTTTGCTCAGTACATTCCATGTGAAACATCATCTGTATTTCATGTGTTGTAAAGCCACGTTTTAAAGAAGTCTTCAATGTACTCACAATCCATTCATATGTCATAGCTGCTTCTATGACTGTTGTGTTAAAGTATCTCATAATTTCGACTTTCTATAGCAACTAGAAAAATCTGGTCAGTGTTATGGTTACAGATGGATGCACCAAAAGTTTTTTTTTTTTTTGCTGGTGGAAAAAAAGTAAAATAAAAAAAAATAAAAAATTATTAGAATTATTATTATTATTATTTTTTATTTTTTTTGTGAATTACATTTTTTTTTTTTTTAAGTTACTATTTTTTTCTTTTTTTTTTTTTTTAGTGATCTTATTTCTTTTTTTTTTTTTTTTGTGATCTTTTGTTTTTTTTTGCTGGTGGGAATGGGCTTCCATAGGTCTGTGTCTTTGTATATACTCGTTAAAAAAAAAAACATGTAAAGAAATGGGTGCAGATATTCAAAATGTGATTCACGTGACGCGTGCGATGCCCTAAAAGGAATATTCAAAGCTAATTGGGGACCATGCACAATGGGTGATACAAATATACAGAGGATCAGATCTTTGTGTCAAGGCTTTATTTTCCCCACCACAGTCAACTACAAGCTATAGGACCAATATGACAGCATTGAGTAATGTGAATCTTTTAAATCTTAAAATCTTCTATCACGATGTAGGCCATTTAATATCCTGATATCGATATATATCACAATATAGCATGTTTTGTTGTAATGCAATAAATACATAGTCTTTTTGTATACTCTTGTGTGAAGTAATACGAGTATGTTCTCATTTAATTAAGAACTTAACTGCAAAATAAACAGAAATTTAGTTTATAGTTGTTGTTATCAATGTAATTGTGTATCACAATATATCAATGTATGATTTCATCACAGCATGATCCCAATGAAGGTTGATAAATAACCATATTGAATTATTGCCCAACCCTAAGGAGAACAGTAATATCTTCTGGGGAGGGCCTTGTTTTAAAAAGTGAAATAAGTTTTGCACTAGCTCTCCACCCCCCCCCCACCCCCCCAATGACTTCCATACAATCCTGAAGGGAGTTAATGCTCCTTCAGATTCTCTTTGTTTGATGTCTTCAGACATCATACCGCTCTTTCCTGATACCATATATTAGAAATGAAATGTGAAATGTGACCTTAACCATGAATCAGGTAAACAAAGGATGTGACATCATGGCACAGCTTACCGTTTGCTTTTTTGCTTTGTTCATTTCAGGTGTTCCAGCTGTTTTTGTGGCAGTGTGGGCGATTGTCAGGGCAACGCTAGCAGACGCAAGGTGAGAGAGCAAGTCGTACGGTTTCTAAACCAAAATAAAAGTAGAAGACACCAAAGTTTAAAAAAGGTCAACTAGTCTGAAGAATAAGTTTGAATATTAAACATGAAACGAGACACAAAGAGAATTTCAGGACGTTATAATTATCGCAGAATTGTGGTGACATTTCAATCATCCGTGAAATCTAATTACATTTAAATTGCAATAGAACTCTGAATACATTTTTGTTAAGAGGAGCTCAACATTTAAAAGGTGTCATATCAGGTACACTTCATGACCGAAAAACTGGGTATATTAAAAATTACATTACACCTGTATGTGATTATTAAATATCTCATTCCAAAACCATGGGCATTAATATGCTGCTATATTAACCTTCACTCTTTTGGTGTGGTCCACTCCCAGTGAGTGAGATTGAGGTCGGGGCCCTGTAAAGCGCAGTGACGTTCTTCCACATCAAAACTCAAAAACACACACAATCAGGGCGGCTAGAGAACATGTCTACACATCGCAGAGTCAGCGGTTTGATTCCTGACTGTTTCGTAATAATAATAATGGTCTAAAATGATGTTAAATTGTATAGTTTTAAGTCTATGACAAACGTTACCCTACACAAACAACATTTCAACAGCTTGAGTGTGTGATGCTAGAGATGTAGAAAGCAAAATCATACACGAGGCTGGCATATCAACAGGACATCGGTATCCGTATACAATGCTTTTTGGACCTTTGCCAATCACATGCCTGCATGCTGTAAAAGGAAAGGACATTCCCAGAACTGTTACCACACTATAATGTCATTGTATGCTGTAGCATTGAGATTTCCCTAACTTCAACTGAGGGGTCTAGACCAAACCATGAAAACAGACCAAATGTACACAAAAGTATTCATGTATACATACTTTTGGTCATTCAGAAACACAAAAGATAAAATTGTATGTGTAGTCCATTAGTTTGACAGGACAATAATAGTTTAATTTGTACTGCATTTGTATTATTGCATAGGTCCATCTCCATTAGAGGTTTAGACCGCTGAGTTCAGTGCTGATTTCAATACGTTCTGATGTGATAATATTTCCTCTGCCTCTCTGTAACTGCCAATAACACTCATTACTTATTTCACTCCTGTTCAAAGATTGAGAAGAAGCCTTTCAAGCTGAGTCTAGAGTCGTAAAAGGGCAACTGTGTTGATGTGAGGAACGACAGCATGCAATTCAAGCTTTTGTCTTTGTTGAGAACTGCTTTGGGTTGAACAGACGGCTTTTGGGCTGAGTCGTAATATGTTGAAAGCCTGAGTAAGCTGTCAATGCACTACAAAAAACTAATTTGCACCAACAATTTTTCTTTCTCTAAGCTTGAAAGGCCCTCCAGGCAGTGTCGTTGGTCATCAGCAAAATGTCTACAAAACAATATTTCACATATAACTCTCTTGACAGCCTCAGGGAACATACTGCACTTGTTTTGAACCACTTAGATTTAAAGCAAAGTTGTCCACATAACCTTCAAGGTAGCATCGTCTTCAAAGAGAGACTCTGGATGAGAATCATCCCTAATGATATATCCACAGCCTTTTTGGCAAAGTGGAACTTTATACATTGAAGAAAGAGACAGTAGAGACGACAACAATTTGATATTGTCTAGTATTCAGGCTACCACACCACACTCACCAAGTTTAGGAAGTTTCTGTGTGTAATGCACAGCAACTCTACTTGCATGCAATCCCCCCCCCCCCCCCCACACACACATTACATTTGGGTTGTGTTTAGACACCATGCAAAGCACACTTTCTGGCAGACTTGACGCCTGCTCAACATTTGCGACACATCTGCATAATCCTGTTTGCATAATCCCCTGAAACAGACTTTTTGTGGGAAGCTATATGTTTGTGTTCGTGATGCACGTTTTCCTTGTGATGGTTCACATATGAAGACAATGCCAGGGCCAAACTCCTTCACCCTTTTCAGTACAACATCTAACAATGAAGCAAGAAATCTCTGTCTGTCCTTCACATATATCCAGAACTTTGTGTTTAATGAGATTTAATGATCCCTATTGACCTGTCCGCCAAACGTCATGCTGGGTACGGCTCGCTCTCCGTCGCTCGCTAAATTTTTTCTATTTGATAAGTATGTTTTCAGTCTACATTTGCATTTAAGAAAAACAAAGTAAATACAACAGATAGTATCCAACACAAATAAACAAAAAATAGCTATCAGTCCTCATAACACACCCACCCTTTCTTCCTTCTGCTCAATAAGTAGTGTATGATAGTGAAGGTTGCGATGGAAAATAACTTGGATACAAAAGGAGTGTGAAATTTGGTTTGTTTCACATGAAACAGATGAGGGGCAGCATGATCTTACTGAACTGTGTCTCTATTCTTCAGAGATTTTGCATGCATCACACTGAGAGGAGATGTTTGCTTTAATTTTGAATTGTGCAGTCTGTGGATAACCGGAAACTGAATGAGACAAGAGCTCCCTACAATATTAATAATATGTATTAATAACAATATTATTGTTACACTGCCGAGCCGCACGTTGGGTACAGCTTGCTCTCGTTGGGTACAGCTTGCTCTCGCTGCAGTGTTAGGGAATGTCACCGCCGGTGTGTTGCTCAGGATCCAAGAAAGCAATCGGCTCATTCTGAACAGGCGAGTTTTGAACATTCGTTTATGGTCTCAATCGCTAGTTTAAAGACTTCTTCAATACAGCATGATGTTCATTTAGTAAATTATGGTCTATTTAGAGTCAAATTGACCATAAAGCAGGGTATGCTTTCGGGCGGGGCTAACTTGTGATTGACAGGTCGCTGCCACGGTGTTACAAAGGTCTGGGATTTGCCCGTGTTTTTGACTTACAGCTTTAACCCTTCCACAGTGCGTTTTCAGTTCATGAAAGGTAATTGTAACATTTTGTGCAACTAAAAATGTCTTATTCAGCATTGGGTTGTACTTGGCTCCACCCTCTCGTGTACCTTTTGGTTGCAAAGCAACCAAGATGGCAACGGCAGAAATGATGAACTCAAGGCTTCAAGACTGTAGTCAACAAAACAATGGTTTCATTACGGTGACTATGTCCACTTCTTGTATACAGTCTATGATTAACACTGCAGGAGGATATGTGATGACATTGAAAGACGTAGATTTCTTACTTCTAGACGAGATGACCCCTCCTGCGGTTTATTTTTCATCCATCTATAATTGTCCTTTATTTCCACACTCTCTTTGGTTGGGACAATATGAATAACTCCTTACTTCAAAATGGAATGTCTAACATCCCTTTTTCTCTTTCCCACTGACCTTAATCATTTATTTGTGTCTTTTGAATAATACCAACTGCATTCTTATTTTCCCTGCTCTTCTAACGTCATCCTCTCCTTCCTTTTTCTCTGCATCTCTGTTAATTGCAGGTGTTGGGAGTTAAGTGCTGGTAACATAAAGTGGATCTACCAGGTTCCCATTCTGACAGCCATTGGGGTAAGAGTGTGGCTGTGAAATACAGTTTGAAGTTGCCATCGCTTTGTGTGATTGTAGCTTGAGAAGTTGTTAAGAAATTTACTGAGGCATGAAGTAAGGCATTTTGGGATTTGGGATTTTACAACTGATGCACAACATAAAATGGACATAATAGCCAAACTGACCAGACTCACTTTAAGTGAAAGAAAACCTGTATGTGTTAGTAAGAACCAATTACTAAATAAACACCTACAGGCTGCAAAACAAGTTAAACAAACTCAAGCAAACAACATCTGAGCACAATTAAGTCTAAGACGGAAAGTAAGGTGCAGGTTTGTAATGATCTCTGGGTTATTCTGTAAACACAGGAGCAGCACAAGTGATTGAGTAAAATATTCATTATGTAGAGAGTGCTTTTCTCATCCTTTTTCTTGATCTTTCTCTGATTCAAATTCCAATGAGCTTTATGTCATGAAACAACAGTATTTGTTGCAAATGAATATCATGCAAATCAATAAGGACTCACAGTCTCGCTCTGTCTTTAATCCTCTATAATGTGCACAGCTCCTCTACTGGCTGGGGATTCTTTTAGCATGGGAGCACAAATTAAGGAAAGAGAAGATAGAGGCAGTTTGTTTTGTTCATGCAGTGTCTCGCTGTGAAGACGCCACAATGAAACCACTTAAAAAAATTACACTATTTTGTTGACATGTACTGCCTTGAGTTGTCCTGCAGATTTTAACGAGACAGCATTTCTTCATCAGGACTAGTGCACTGCTCGCTGTAACCGATTCTCTTGAGGCTACAGAAAGTGCCCACCTGCAGAAATAAGACCTCACGCAATCCTCATGCTCTAATGTAGTGAATTAATTATAATCACTTCTAATAGGTCAACATATTTTGAGAACTCTTTATTTCAGGAAAGTTATTATATCTGCATCCTTGCAAAAATATTGGTGAGAAATGGGCTTCTAATAACTGACAGAGCTGTAATACCTTAACTCATTAAACAACTCAGGATCTATGAATGGCAATATCAGTCTCGCTCAGTCGGTCCACCACTTTGGTCCAGACTGAAATATCTCAAAAAGTACTTCAACTGTCATGAAATGTTTGTACAGACATCCTTGGTCCCCAGAGGATGGATCCTTCTGACTCACGGGTTGGTTCAGACATTCATGTTTAGGTTGAATTGTGACGAACTTCGGTGATTAACTTTCCATACAGACAAATCCAGGCCGTAGACAGAAGTAGACACACTGCACACACACAGGTTTGTAAACCTGTGCATGAGAATGAATATGCAAAGGATTTCACCTTTTAGTAGCTTTTGTCCAGCAGATTATCTGGCACCAGTTACATTTTGAAAGTATAGTTATCAAAACACCATTAAAAAAAAAAAGGTTATAATCTACAAAACAAACTTTTAACAGCTTTTCTGAACGGTGCTGTTATCAACTGTTCCAACAACAAACTGAGACTTTGGAAAAAAGCTACCCCGTGCTCTATGAAATCACCGTAATGATTGAACTCTCTTTATGTCTCAATCACATTCTGAGCTGTTTGACGAAATTAGTTACCAGACCAGTGAGCAGAACTCTGGCTTCTTGGCTGGAAGTCTGCTTTTACTGCTAAGATTTTTATTAAATGATGCATTTCCTCTGATTGGAGTGGCAAGGAATCATGGAGTTTGGTGATTGAAATCACAAGTAATCCCTGCTGTGTAGCTAGTCAACACAGCTCTTTCACATCGGCACTGTTTCAGACTAGTGTTTTTGCCTATCGCACCACCAGCTGCTGACAATTGTATTCCAATGACCAAATGCCATTTAACATGTTAGCATATTAGCAGGCTGGCGTAAGAATATAGCTCAAGGCCCTGTTGTGTACAACTTTACAGAGCCGCTAGCGTAGCTGTAGACTCTTGTTTTTATTTAACTAGAGGATGCTTACAGACCTACAGCATATCTGAATGGCATTGACATTTAATGTGTGTGGAATAGATGAAACTAGATGTAATTTATCAAGTGTTCACAGCTCAGCTATAGCTCTGTATTTGTAAACCATAATATGTTTTTCTTCATTAAATTTATAAATATAATTATTATTTATTTTTCAAAAGTTTTAATTAAAACTGGCATTTTGTATCAATCATTGTAGTGGAGTCCGACCTAAAAAAATTGATTTTAGTATTTTCTTACTCTTTATACAACTTGAAAAATGTTGGTTACTTTTTTTGTGGATAGCCTGTAAATAACATTGAATAGCTGTTTGTGTATCAAAAATTGTAAATATTTTGCTGTGAAGTTTGCATGACAAGCTCTTGAAGATAAGATGCTGTGATGGATGGAAAAACATCAATTTACATGTTATTTACAACTAGATGTTGAGATCTCTTTGTCAGTTTTCCACCACCAAAAAGATTGCCTGCACTTATCGACAGGCAATTTAAAATGTAATAATATGCTGAACACCTGTCACATAGTGTTATCTTTATAGATATTGGAAGAGACATCCCATCAGTGGCGGCTGGTCCATAGAGGGCGCTAGGGCGCCGCCCCCCCTAGAGCTACAAAAAATAAAAATAAAAATATAAATAAAAATAAAATTTAAAATAAAAATAAACTATACAAATTGTCAATATTTGTGTTTTTGAAACATGGAATCACCCAGTAATATGTGTAAAATATGATATCTGCGGTAAATATATGCTTTTCCTGCTTGTCCTCTCTGCCTGTCTGCTCTTCCTCTCTGTGTGTGCACGTCTCAGCTGGCTGGGGCGCTGGAAAAACTGCCCCAAAGAGGCGGGTCTATAAAGCAGTTTAGCCAATGCTGAGTAAAGATATAAATGAGTGACATACAATTCAGCCAATCAGCGTCCTCAAATAGATTCAGCTTGGGGCAGTTTTTTTCCTGCCCCAAGCTGCGCGTTCTCGTCAGGAGAAGTCTCTACAGGAGAGCGCCAGCGCGAGCACTACTCCTCCAAGACCCGTTTGAGAGGAGAACTGAGAGGAGAAACTACTGAAAGAGCTGATCCCAGATCAGCCTGACCTCACAATCAGACAGCAGACTAGCAGGAAAGAGAAGCAGTACATGAAGCTTCTCTACTAGCTGTACACCAGACAGGTTTGACTAGCTGGATGACGTCATGATAATAACTTATTTATCTTTTTAAAACAACGGGGACAGAATATGACATATATATTATTATATTATACAGAATATTATATGATATATATATTATTATATTATACAGAATATTATATGATATATATATATATATTATTATATTATACAGAATATTATTATATGTTATATATATTATATTATACTGAACTCCCTGTGAGGGTGACTAAAATAAGATGTCCTGACGTGTTTGTGAAAGTGTTATTTACTGCTTTTTTTCGTGTTGGAATAAATGTTAAATATTTAACTGCAAAGTAGTAATGCGCGTTTGATACCTTAATTTGTTTGCATTAAATCATTCTGGGATGTTTGCTGAAATTGATTGGATGTGGCACAGCCCTACCAAGAACATTTTCCACCAGCCGCCACTGCATCCCATTAGCCCTGTGTACCAAGTAAATGCTTTGATTTTCTTCACAAAGGTGTTGATGGGTTCACAGTCTAAATGCTTTTTCCTCTGATCGCACAAAATCGGTTTTCAGTGTGAGACAGCACTTTTTCTCACTTAGATGCTTACTAATTATAAGTGAAGCATGTCCTCCTTGATACTGTCAAGCATTACAGCCAATTCTTATTTGTGTCTGTGTATTAATGTATGATAATAATAAAGGATAGACGAGGAGAAGAAAATAAATTGAACTGCGGAGGAGCTCTGGGTTGAAGGAAAAGTCTTTCATGTTTGGAGATTGTTAGTGTTGGCATGTTGTACGTGTATTCTGGAGCTCTGTTTGTTACCATCTTCTCATTCGGGTTCAACCAGGGTAGGACTAAAAGGATGATGTAGATTCAGGGGCCCAAGCCTCTGGCTGTGGAAAACGTCAACCTCAACTTGCATCTTTCAAATGACTTTGCCTCAGCTGCGTTAACGTCTCTAAAACAAAATCCCAGCACTTGAAGATGATGCACTTTTTAAATTATGAATCATAATTGACTCCAAAGAACTTCCCAGTAGGTCACTTTAGGGCATGTACACGCCTATAAAGCTTTTTACTATAGTTGTCCACAAATTTAAACTTCAGCCACTCGATGTTTGTTTCATCTTACCTTGTGATACCTTGTGATGAATAGAATTGAACATATTGTGGCAGATGTAGAGATAATAGTGTGTTTACAATCTGTGTAGTGGAGGATAGTAAAACACTAAAATTGGCTTGTGATTGGAAAGGCAGTTCATATTTTTCTAGTGAGAAATGTTTGATCAGCTTGTTGACTTGCACAAACACATTTTTAGTAACATTTCACTCTGCTAGATACTGTAACTTGATACGTACAAGCAGGTGATGATTGCATTGAACCTACCTTATTCATGAGTCGACTATGTGGGAATCTTGATCTTATTAATTCGTCTTCTTCTTGATTTTCATGGAATTGCAGTAAAAGTGTCTTTTGTGAATATGAAATGAACGACAAGTCTACTGTACATGTTTGGATCCACTCTTGAAAACGTAAATGCTCTTTGATTAACTCCGCAGGGTTAAAGCCATTAACAAGTACAAATGATTTATTTTACAGATACTGTATATCAATTATAGTAACAGGAAGTAAGAACACTGACGTGTACTGCATAAATGAAGAGCTTTTCCATCTCTGTTCTTCTGTTTCAGCTCAACTTCATCTTGTTTGTGAACATCGTACGAGTGTTGGCCACTAAAATTCGAGAGACGAACGCAGGGAGATACGACACCAGGAAACAGTACAGGTTTGTTCTCAACTGAACGAATCTACGAAAACCAGCGGTCCACTTTGTGTCAAGGGGTGGAATTTGACGTCAATTTGTGTGCAAAATGTTATGTTTCAGTCAACACGATGTTAAGTGATTGTGGTGATTTGAGAAGGTGAGGTTTACATTTTTGAGACCAAGGTGATGAACCAGGATATGTTTTTGCCAGACGACCCTGCGGCCTCAATGTAAACATAACGTACGAGCTCAACCGGTAGAGTGTGTATGCATTTCATTATTACACCACCATTTTCCCCTCTACTCTTCCCGCTGTGACCTGTTTTCCCTCAGGGCTGACCACCAGACACACACACACAGGTCATTTAGAGACCTGCATTTATTTTGACAGGCTGTTTATGTTACGAGCTATCTCACATGCGAGCTTCACATTGGCTCACGTATACAATTTTATTTGGGCTTACACAGAAAAAGGTTTAAAGGGTGAAGCCTCGGCAAAGTGACCCGGCGACACCGAATCCCGTAAGTAACTCGCTCCTGCCTGTGTGAGCACGGTAAGAGAGGAGAGGGAGGGAGAGATGCTGTCAGAGTTTACTCGAGCAGAAAGTCGCTAAAAGGGTCTGAAAAGTGGCTGAAGTCCGCCGAGAAAGTCAACAAGTTTGAAACACGGTGTGTGCATGTAATATTCATTCGGCCCTCATTTAAGTAGTTACTAAGTGAGTGATCAGTGTGCAGGCCACGACCCTGAATGCCAATCCATGCCAATGGGACTGTGTTTACCCACTGAAAGAAGGGGAAAACAAGAGATTTAGCTGGTCAGCGTATACACCAACAACTTTAATAAACAGATAGTTTTGTATAGTGGGGATGCAAGTAGTATTCAGACTTAAAGGATATGGTGTTATTCTATATTTTTATATTGCATTATACACAGTGGTGTCCAATAGATTTAATTACTGACCACGTTTAAAAAAATGTTTTGTTTTTCTCACCGATTCTCACTTAAGCATAAAGTACAAAGCTCTAGCGAAAGGGTATTCTGTCGTGGAGCTACAGCCAACGAGAGCACAAGACACGGGTTGAGGGGACACGGGTTGTGACTAAATGTATTTTTGAGACCAGGGATACTCATCAGGGATTCCTCCTGCTGAAAGATATTGCAGTGTTTGTCCACATGTCACTGGTCAAAGCAGGCTTACTGCATGCACACACACACACACACACACACACGCATATCTGCAATTATTACTTTTATTCTGCAGGTGCAGGAATCAATGTGTCAGATAAAAACATTATAATGAAAGTGTATTATCTGAGAACAGCACTGTATTGAATGCTGCAAGCGAGGTTGCTTTGGGTAGATAAGCAGACTGTCAGAAAAGATGAAAGTGATTGGTTGCAGCAAATTGGCATCCATGCTGGAAGATGAATGTAAGCCAAATATAATGTCGGAGGTGAGGAATAATAGCTGTCGTCTTTAGAAAACTGCGAACGTGAATAGAACTTGCAAAGACTGAATTTCAAGGCTGATTAAACGTACCCACTAACAATGTGACAGCTCCTGTAACTTGCTAGAGATTAAAGCAAAAACTACACTTTATTCCAACTTTATATTTCATGGTTTACATTATTTTAAATATTCTATTTCTTTTTTAATTTACATATATATGTATAATAGTATTTTATATGTCACTCATAAAAAGCCGAACCAAATGTGTTCAGGTGACGAGTAATAATAAGCAGCCGGTTTAGCATGGATGCGTTGGAAGCAATTTAAAAAATGCAATTTCTAAAAAGTATTGCATCTGACTGCAAATTGCATTTTGGATTGCATGACATTACACTTCTGTTACACAGGCCAGACCTTGTTTATTCTTTATTTTCACATTTTCAGCAGTAAGGATAGAATTGCTGAGAGAAGGAGACAGGGAAGGAGATCACTGTCAAAATGACCATGAATATGTATCCCATAGAGAGTATTATGATTAGTTTTCATTTTGCATTATTTAAATGTTTGCATATTTAGCTTTGTGGCCTGGCTGAAATCATGTTTTGATTATAATTAACTGACAGCACTCATGCTAATAGTAAATTAAAATACACATGCATGTGACAGTTTAGAGCTGCTACAGAGTAGGAGACAGATCCGTCCCCTGTCCCATCCAAAGGTAACAGCCTGCAGAGAATTGCTGCAATCAGTTCTGTTCAGTGACTGGAAGCAGCATAATGAATGAATGCACATACTCTCCTTTCAGGTAATTTACAGTTGATCCTGCAGATATAGTTGTCAGAATTGCTCCTGTAAAGAGGATGGTCAGCCTCTTGGAGTGCATTGTTTTTGCCTGGAGTTATTGCGAACATTTTCCTGGACTCCAGTAGAGTTTGAGTCGATGCAATAGACTCCAAAGCACTTCATTTATTTCCAGGATGGATCATTACGTGAAGAGAAGAAGCTGAAGTCCTCACCTGAACTTTAAGGGAGTGTAGATATCTCAATTTTCTGTTTGCAGACAATTCCAATCACAACTCTTCACTTCTGTCAGGTTGATTGCATGCCCAGGGCTGCTGCTAGATACAATCTCGATGTTTATTTGACTTTAGATGTTCTTCAATTCATTCATTAAATATATTGAATAAAATTCAGTTCTTATTTATTTCTTATTTATTTTCCAGCGATATTAAATGTACTGTTATATAAAGTAACTATCTATCTATCTATCTATCTATCTATCTATCTTACGATGATCTAATGAATAATGAAGTCTGCCACAGGATGTATTTTCAGGTCTAGGCTCTGGTCTGCTTCCATATTTACGTTGTGTATGTGTCCGTGTCTCTGTAGGAAACTGGCAAAGTCCACCCTTGTGTTAGTGCTGGTGTTTGGCATCCACTACATCATCTTTGTTGGGATGCCTCATACATTTGAAGGATCGAGCTGGGAGGTCCGCATGTACTGTGAGCTGTTCTTCAATTCCTTTCAGGTACACAGTTCTCTTCAGATGTTTTCACACTGCAGTGAGCTGATACGTTATGTGAAAATCTGCCCTCAAAATTTACTCGCATGAGCCAACTCAAGATTGGTCCTCACGTCCACAGATCAGGTAGAGCACTTCAGTCTTTTCACTGTAGTGGCTGACTCATTAATGTGTAAACAACCCAACACCTCAAAGTCAGCATAGTAACACTATTCAACAGCAACCACAATTTTGCAAAGATGTTAATAGTGATGAAAAGCGAACCAAAGAGCGAATCGCTTCACATGCTTCTCTTCACCGTCACAGCCAAATGTCGGGGCTATAATGAACCCAGTGCCCAACTCTGCCGCCAGCCGCGTGATGGATATTTATCTGAGCTCTTTTATCCAAAGCAAAGCACCTAGAGATGAAAACCGCATGAGTCTTCAATAAAATATTATAATAAACGCACCCACTCACTTAATGTGCACACAGATGCTCAGACTGAGACTTGAAACAAAATACAGAAGAGATTCCTTTGAGGCGATTGGGGTTAGATAAGACCGTTCTTATCTTGCTCATAGAATATGAATATTGAGTTTTGTATTTCAAACTGTACTAGAACCTTCTAGAACAAATCAGATTGTTTGATCAATACATTTTAAATTATGGATATGATTTTACACAAATATATTTCTTAAATGAGGACTGAATAGCAATTATTTGGATGAACCAGCATACACTGTTGATTCATACTTCTCAGAGAGTCGCTGTCTGGATGTCTCTCACCAGCAAAGAAATGTAGCAAGGCACTCACACACACACACACGTGTGCAGAAACACACAGACACAGACACACACCTTCACATCTTCCCACAACCCATCATTTTCACAAAGACACTGTGTCTCTCCTGTAACTTCTTATCGTTGTGAGAAGGACAAGAGGACAAGAGGTGAAACGGGTCAAAAACAGCAACCCCCAGAGAGTACCATTCCTGTCGCTTTCATAAGAAAAGCACTATTTGAGGCAAAGAGATGGATGACCTGGAACATCCTTCTTTTGATAATGGATCGTGTCTGTATCGCACTCAGATAAGAGTGACATTTCAATTATTGTGATTAATGCTCTCTAGACGTTTTTTTTCTTCCTCCAAGAGATTTGAGCTCACAACTTGTATGTCATCTCTTCCTTTCAGGGCTTCTTTGTGTCCATTATCTATTGCTTCTGCAACGGAGAGGTGAGTGGATCGCTTTTCCAAATGCCATTGATCGCACAGAAGAAGCACAAACACTGCAAAACTAAAGCAAATCAAAAAAGAATGGCAAGCACTTAAAATAAACTGTAGTTTGATTTCAAATTAACAGAAGCCACTGAAAACGGGCATAATTACACCAGTGGCACTGGGTCTGGCTGAAGAATTAAAAAGAGACATTAGCTACTTGGAACTTCTTCACTTTATCTGTTTATTGCCTTCTCAAATGAAATGTGATGAAAAGAGCAGTGATGATACCAGTCATTCTCTCTCTTTCTCTCTCATACACTTTGCACTCTTAATTGAAAACAAGAACAGACATTTCTGCCAGTTTTTTCGCTTCACAAAACCCCCTCCGTTCTTTTCTCGCTTGCCTTTTGTGATCCCGCATTGTATCCTGGGCAGCACTCCTTTCATCCTCCAGGATATTTACCAGAAGTTACTGCAATTCAAACAGCTCAGAATTAATCTGATTTATTTTTACTTTCAGTTGGCTAGAGCTCAATAAAGCGTCATTTTGTTATTAACACTGGAACAAATGACTCAGATAATGTGGAAGGGTCTCAGCCATTACTTAAATTGAGACTGTTTGATGCTGGATGAGATAAGATAATCTTGTATTAGTCCCACAGCGGGGAGATTTGCATGATTGAAGATTTAGCAAGTTAAAAACCGTAATAATGTTTCTCAGGAGTTGGTGGAGACCAAACCTGAGCTAAAAGGCGAGTGAATGTTTTACTTGCATTAGCCACATGGTCAAAAACATGACTCCTTTGGGATGCTTTTGTTGCTCTGCGTTTCCTATCAGACAATTGTTTGCTTGTATTAACATTTGACATAGTGCAGGGGTTTTTATACTTTGAATATGCTGAATTACAGTCCAAACTAAAGTATCAACAGTCTTCACTGAAATAAAAGAAATAAACTAGGTTTTAAAGTTTGTAGAAACCTAAAACTAAAAGATTAGCCTGGATCAAATCAAGATCATTTTGCAGTATAATTATTTATATTTATATCCTTTTTTTTTTTTTTTTTTATCCCCACAGGTCCAGACAGAGATAAAGAAAACATGGACACGTTGGAACCTGGCCTTTGAGTGGGAGGGCCCGGTGGTCTGCGGCAGCTACCGTTACGGCTCCGTCGTTGTTGGCATCAACAACAGCACCAGCAGCCAGTCCCACCTGGCAGGAGCTGGCCCTTCCATACGCTCCACCACGCTCGTTTCAAGCCGTGTTCATCGGAGCGTCGGTCCTCCCGTGATCAGCACCCTCCCAGGATACGTGATCAGTAACTCTGACCCATCCATACCTGAGGAACCCGAGGACAGCGGCCCCAAGCGGGTGGACGATATCTCGCTGAAGGAAAATCTGCCTGTTCTTAGTACAAGTGCAACAGCTGAGGAAGAGGAAGAAACACTGTAGCAGACGTCTAATGTCAAAACATGCGGTAGAGAGTTTCTAGGTGGCGCTGTGCCAACCCAATCCTCTCCAACCCACTTCATTGAAACTCTTAAAGGAACAGCGTGTAAGATATAGTGGTGTGTTGCAGATTGCAACCCACTAAATACCCATCTGCAAATAAATTTAGAACAGGATTAGAATTTACATTTTTAAAATATATCTAAATATTGTCTCTGCAGCAACAGCAAAGTCACCCGGTTTCGGAACGCATCCCTACCTTCAGATAACGTAAAATGGAGAATCCGTTAGTGTTTGTCCGTTACGGGCTGCTGTAGAAACATGGTGGTGCAACATGGCAGACTCTGTGGAAGAGGACCCGTTCTCTTCCACGTAGATGTAAATTCCTTTTCCTAAGCTAACGGAAACACTATGATTCTTAGTTCCATATCATTATACACTGATTAAAACATATGAATATCATATTCCATTTCTGCCAATTAATCCCCCTAAAAGTATTCCTTTAAGCAGGTATCGAGGGCAAACGAATGTTTGACTGTATGTACAAAAATGGAAAACATGTCTTGAACCCCCTTATGAAAAAGAATAGAACATAAATGGTTGGAAACTAAAAAACATCAATGCCGATGATAGTTTAATACAAACATGGAACCCGACATGTTTAATATGTCTTTTGACCCTGTGAGGTGCCAAAAGATGAAATGTAACTTATTCAACAACCAAAACGCATCTAAATTGATGTTTTCGTGTTGGTAGTTGCTGCATCCATCCCTCTAACTGAAGACAATCATTTACCACCTTTAGAAGCTCTCAGGGAGTGCATTGCCATGGTGCTCTCTGTTGTCAATAAAAGAAAACATGCTGTTACATGAATTTTGCTGAAATGTATTTCTGTTTTCCAGTAAACTGCACTTCTCCTGCTGAGACCTTGAGAACCACAACTGAGGAAAGTGATAAGCCAAACTTAGTAAAAAAAGTACACAGAAACACTTGAGAAAAATACAAAGAAAAACAGCAGCACAATAGCTGTAGAATGTGTCGACATGATGACCATTTCTTCTTCCCAAAATGCTCACTGAATTTGAACGTTTTCATACTTGTCATTTTCTCCACATGTTCCAAAGCTAAATTAAAAACTTTGATTTACAGCCATCTACAGCAGTTTCTAACCCTCCTGTTGGCTTAATTACAATTCTGATTACAGTATCTGTCATGCAAGAGCCACAACAATTGTCACAGTCAGCAGCACATACAGTATTTGTGGTACATTAAATGTGGCGTTAAAGGGATAGCTCACCTCAAACCCCCCCCCAAAAAACATTTGTTTGCTTTTACGTGTAGTGCTATTTATCAATCTAGATTGTTTTGGTGTGAGCTGCTGAGTGTTGGAAATATTGTCCGAAGAGGCTTTCTCTCCAATATAATGGAACTAAAGGACACTCGGCTTGTGGTGTTTAAAGTGCCAAATAAAAACTCTACAGCAACTTTCCAGGAATCCTGACCTGGGTACTCAAAATAATCCACAGACCTTGTTGTGAGCAGTTTTATTTTGGAAATATTTTCTTTCTACCAAACTACACCGCCAACTGTTTCCCCGTGCAGACTGAAGTGTGCATCGACTCATGGACGAGATGCTTGTGTTTATAGTTTACAGCTAGCTCACCTTGCACAACTAAGCTAGCTAACATTACAGCTCAGCCAAACTGGACACCATTGATGTTTACCTCTTGTGCTGTCACGATGTAAATCTAATGTCAACTTACTGTGAACTGTCCCCTTAAGACAAGCATTTTGCAGTAAAATCCAGATGTTTGTTGTGTCAACTTGTCTTCTGACTGTGAAGGGCTACATTAAGGCTGCTTAAAGTTTTTGTGTCTGTGCATGCATTTTGGTCAATGCATTAGATGCAGTGCAAAAATAAGATCATTGTTGTGCATGTGCCTCTTCTACTCCAGCAGAAGCTTGAAAAAAAAATGTACGGAGTCTTTTGAATCATGTCTTGTTTATGTGCTAAATGCTATTGCTGGTTTTCTTTTTGATATTTGTTTGTCTTTCTCTCCTTTATTTCCTTTTCCCCCTCTTTTGTTTCCTCCCTACCCACTACCCTATTCAGTGATGATACATGTTGAATGTTTGCAACAACAACCTGTCAATCTGCTCGTTGGTATTCCAGCTGTCAATGAATGAGATGAACAAATTGTTTTTTTATGATTCACCTGAAAAAATAAAAAAAACACAGTATAACATTAGCAAATATTCAACAGTATTTGTCAGTGACTTCAAAACCAAAACCCCAAAAATGTTAACGGTTTCTATGAAGCCCTTAGAATAATACACTCTACTGTATATTCCCATATGCATAGTGTGAGTTCTATGTTAAAGTATGTGTGTGTGTGTGTGTGTGTGTGTGTGTGTGTGTGTGTGTGTGTGTGTGTGTGTGTGTGTGTGTGTGTGTGTGTGTGTGTGTGTGTGTGTGTGTGTGTGTGTGTGTGTGTGTGTGTGTGTGTGTGTGTGTGTGTGTGTGTATCTTACTTTGTGTACTGGTTACTCCAAAGTTGTCTTGTTTACATGCTCTCAACTGGTGATGATATTGACAGAAGTGTATGAGACGCGTTTCTTGCTAGAATGAGGCAACAGAACGAGGTTTGTTTGGTTTGTTAAAAATGACTGCATTTCATCTTTAACAAAATTTATGAAGAAAGCGAACTAGCCTAAGATGTTTTCAGCTTAGCATGTTGTTAGCTGTTGTTAGCTAGCATGTTGTTAGCTGTTGTTAGCTAGCATGTTGTTGGCTAATGGAGTCAGAGGTGTACCTTATGCATTACGGCTGTAAACGGATATTCTAAATTTGAATTTGTATTGGAATTGTAAGAAATCCTCACTTTAATGAATTGGAAATGAAATAGAACGTTAGGTCAAGCGGAGTGAGGAATAACTCAACAACAATCGTAATGATGGAAGAGATGATGTCAGCCCTGTGTGAGTGACACAAAGTTATATTAGGAGAAAAGTCACAGCATACTTAACCATCACAATTCAAATCACAAATTCATCAATCTGGAAAGTAACAAAGAGTTTTAGCAGTAGGATAGGCTTCACACTTACATTTTTCAATGATTAAGATATATGTATGTACATAGAGTACTAGAGTGCATAAAAAAGCATCAAAATAGAAGAAACAAAATCCAGATGGGATTAATAATTTCATTTATTTTAATATAATTAATTTTCTGTTTAGTAGTTTAATTGTGTAGTTAGTCCAATAACTATTTCATTCATAAAGAACTTTGTATATATGAAATAATAGGTCCCTGTACACCAGCTACAACGCTACACGTGCTTTGATGAGATACTGCGAATAAAAGAAATCTATAATGGGTATTGGTGAACACTCAAATACTGTCACCTGCTGCGGTGAGTCAGTTAATGGGTGTTTGTGATCCATTAATTAGGTGGCAATCTGGGCAATGACCTCATACATTAAACATATTGTGTTTTCCACCTACGGGCAAAGCACATGCAAATGCAGAACACACCAGGGAAGGAGACGCACCTGCACAGAGGAGAGAGGGATTGCACAGAGGCACTTTCGGAGGTAATTGATCTTTTTGTTGTTGATTTAAACAAAGAACAATTTTCAGTTTTGTCTAAAAAACACCGTACTAGAGTGGACTTCTACCATTTATATCGCAGCCTCTATCTCACAACGTGGTACTTCGATAATACTAGCTTCACACATGTTTTTCCTAATGTGCTTCTTTTGTTTGACAAGACTGATGCGTCTATCAACTTTAAGCCCAAATCCAATCCTGATCACCTATAGTATCACGCCTAGTGCTTATAATGTTTACTATAAAAGTGGATTTTGAGGTTAATAGATTATTAAATGCTTTTTCACTCCCAAATCCTAAGAGAGCTTAGCCTTGAATGAACTTTCTAATAATCAAGATATCATTCCTCCAGTGGACAAGGGTGGTAGTTGTGTTATCCAAGGAATACAGAAACTTAACCAGAGGGAAGATATTTTGATCCATCGACTGGATGTGTTAAAGTCTTCTGTTTCTAGTTTTTTCTGGAGAGGCTTCACCAATTTTCCTCACAGCCTTTGTTAAAACCTATATATGGGTCCCCATCTTCCATTTTTTATGTTTAATATTTTTCTTGTTTTATGTTTTTTTCATTATTAATAAATCAGTCACATTAGTCATGTGGTTTCCTCCTATCCTCCTGCATTTATTTTGTCAGTGGATTAATCAATTAAGGAGCAGTCACATTGGGCTGTTAAATGGAGAGCTGTAGGCAAACACCTCCAACTTCCCCTTCTTTACTACGCGGTGAGCAGTATGACATCAGACTGTGTTGAAATGATCTTTTAATAACTGACCTTTTTTGATTTAATTAATGTGAATTTGTTTGGATGCACTGTTGACAGATCAGTTGCTCTACTGTTGTTAGGGTTAGGGTATGAGCATGCGCCATATTGCCATGGTGCTCTTTAATTAACCAAACACATAACATTATACAATGCTCTGTGGGAATATTTAAACAGTGTGTGAATACAATACCTTTCAGGGCTTAATATTTTCTTTTCATGGAGCCTTTATCAAAGGATATATATGCATTTTGTGTGTGTTTATTAAATAATCACTGTTGTAATCTTACCTTGAAAGGTTTCCTTTATTCCTTTCATCATAAGCCTCTTCCAGTTGCCGTTACTATGCAACTGCACCCGGAATTAGTGCTATTCATCTGTGGGTTGCATAGTATGCCTTTATTGCCACCAGTCAATATTAGTTAATAAAAACCCTGAAAACCCTATTCTTAAATACAAATAATAATTAAAGGCAGGCTTTTTGTGTCTTTGCACTGTGTTTTGTTGCAGCAGTAGCAAGTCAATTGGTTAATTTCTTAGGCGTTGCTCTATCTAACAGGACATAGCTGGCAACATTTTGGTGCAGAAGCAATTGTTGAGCCTGCCATCAATTGTCCATGATTGCTGAGGAGCGAGGGGGTGCATCATTCCTCTTTTGCTCTCCACACGGACTGTTTACTTATTCAACCAAAGCCTGCTCCAATGAGGTCAATACTACTCGGACTACAAACAGAAACCATAATGATATCAAAATCTTGTCCTGTTGCCTGAATCTGTTTATAGAGATTACTTCTTTGTTGGCCATGTCTACTTCAGTGCTAAAGCTATACTGTAGCACAAGACATAGTAGACAGAAGTCAGATCAGTTTCTTAGTGAAACTGAGGATTTTTGGGTGTTTCAGGATTGAAGCGGTTGTGGACTGTGCAGTAGCTGTACATCATGTGAAGAAGCATGGTTAGTTTAATTGGAGTCTGTGAGGAAACTTAGAATGTGCCTTGGACAGCAAGCAATTACAGGGTACAATGAGGCAGCTGCCAGTTCAGTTCAGTTTGCATTTTCAGCACTTTCAAATTGATTTCTTTGTAGTCTAGCACCGATACGACTGTGTGTGACTTGAAGTTGCCTCTGAAGGTCTCATTGCTTGTTAGAATTACATTTTTTTTATACATTAGTTAACACTGTCAAGTGGTTGGTTCTGCAATGTGCAATCTGATTTAATATGCAGCTATTCTGAGTGACTCCTTATGAGACCTTGATCTCAATGCTGTTTGATATCCAAACTTCCAGGTGAACTTCAAAGATGTGCGCAAACACTCATAAGACATGGTTATTTGTGATACCTATTATCTGTTATATCAAAACAACAGTCTCAGGGGTTCACACAGTGTGACCTTATTGCCTCAGAAATCAGTTAATGGTGAACAACAACCATGAATGTAAACCAACATGGCCCTGAAGAAAGTAGAACATTTGAGATATGACTCATAGAACTGTCCTTACAATAACTGCTGGAGAAAAACAAGGAGCAGTGACTATAAGAGTAAGAGCTTTTAAGAAAATCACACAGAAGATGAATGCTATTACATCTTCAAAACAACCTCGTCAACACATTACACATTACTCAAAAGAGGAAATCTAATGTCCTGTTTCATTATCAGGCTGGGTGATAGATGAGAGGAAACATGAGCAGACCGTAACAATGGGCTCTGAGTCATTTACAAGAAAATGAGTGGCTTCATCACCACCTCAAATCAATCTCTCTAATGTTAATAATTCTCTTGTTGGATTGATTCTCGCCAGTCTCGGTAGCAAACAGCAGTATGTCCAGGGAAAATTGGTTCGAAACCAAAAAGCATCTCCAATCCAAAAAGGGTGAGAGGGTTTAAGTGAACGGACTAATGAGCCCTGTCTGCATACAATGAGGTCAGTCTGAGTTTGTGAGGCCATCAGTGAATATAGAAACCCCTGTCTGTCTTATTATTAAATATCCAACATCAAATAGATGGATAACAAAGAACCAAGCAATCAATGGGGCTGGATGGACATTTTGTAGTCATGTTAGTGTGTACCTGCAGGAACATGTAATAGAGGATGAAAAGCAGGTATATGATCTCAGCAGCCAAAACGAAAACCACCAGTTGATTAGTAAAGACAAACAATCTGCAGCTCACCGAGGAACTGAAACGCTCAAATAAAATCAACAGGAGTAGATGAAGTACGCAAGAATGTCTTTACTGAAGGCCACCTGTTTTTTGTCTGTTTCAATTCAATTCAAATCATAAGAGTGTGTTGCCCTCGTCTTCAAATAGTATGCACACCCGCCTTTACACCCCTATGAATGTTATTCTATATTGATTGATGCATCTGAGTGTCAGTGTACCTACTTAGTCCACTGAGGATCATTTCTCACAGTCCAGTAAATAAAGGAAAGATTATCTTCGGTTCTCGTATTGATTCCTTCGATTTTGCTAATGTTCGTACCCGCTGGCCTTTTGTGAATCCAGGCCGAGCTCCACTACATAGCCATCTCCCCTGTAGAGAACCATTTAAACTCCAAGCTGAGCCTGTGTCTGGTACATCATGTGCTGGAGATGTCCCTAGAGATAGTATCTCTCAAAGAGTTGTTCCAGCCAGGGTTGTACAACTATATTATTAGTTGTACAATTTGGTGTGTATTTTTAAGATGCGTTTCTATTCATCCTGCATGTTAACTTTTGTCAATTATTTTTGCAAGGTCAGAATCTTGTATGGATCAATTTACTGGCCAAGATGTGTGTGTGCTCACACTGGATGCAAGCATGGTCGGATTTCAAATAAAGTTCAAACAAGACGACGCATTCTATACAATGATGACAAAAACATGTCATCATTGTATAGAAAAATACAATATGATCTACAGTTTCAGCCACAACATGGGAAAAACTGCTCCACTAATATTGAAACAAGCTCACTACAGCCATGAGAGAAAGTGGGTCGTGGAATTGCTCAAACAGACGCCAATAGAAGCTTTGACACTACGCAGTGTAAATTATAAAATATGCTTGTGTAATATAATAATTCAGAAAAGCACTGATAAAACCACAAACCTTTCTTTGCAGCTCTGACACACAATTATTTGGTTACTAAGATTAAAACAACAGGGCTGGATCACTGCTTTCTCCTCTGGATACTGTAAGGGGCTGAGGGGCAGGGTAGTTAGAGGAATCTACATTCCAGCCAGAGGGCTCCACCCACTCCCTGAGGAGAGCATTGGGATCAGGTGTGGGAAAAGACACACCTGGAGTTGATCTCATCAGGGAGATGAACAAATGTAAAGCAGGGGAACTGATTAGAGCTCCTCCCTAAGATCTCCAGGGTTGGAGAGAGTTGAGACCGGTGAGTCGGCTAGCGGCCCGGCTGAAATAGTATATATGTTCTAGTTTTGTAATAGAGCTCTGGACTGAGCTAGGTTTTGTGTTGTTTTGTGTTACTTGAAGTTTGTTTAATTAAATACCCTGAATACCCTGCGGAACTGACACTGATTGCTGTGCTGCCACTATTTTCGGTGTCCTCCGTACCTTCCTGTTATAATACATTCTTAACCAGATGAAATCCAAAAAGGTTACTTAGTAACAATGTGTTGGCCCAACGGGAAACATCTCCAAGACTCATACTGTGTGAGATCCCTCCACTGAAGCTTTCCGTGTGGCGGTCTCTGGCTCTATGCCACCAGCAGCAACATCTACATAAACCTCATTTAGGCTGCAACAGATGGGCACATTAGAGATTTCAGCTAAAATTAATTTTAAGCAGATACTGTAATTTTTGATTAAACTTTTATTTCCCAGCTGTGTTTACGGCGCATATTTAAGCACACAACAGAACCAAACTACTTGGACTATATGATTAAAAAAAAACTTTTAACGTGGAGAAAAAAAAGGAAGAAACCTTACGGAGAGCACAGAACCTTGTGAACCTTGAAAAACTAAATGGATGTAGCCCTTGTGGGTGTGTGTGTGTGGGTGTGTGTGTTTAACCCGTCTTGTGGTGACTTAAACCTGTTAATACATTGTGGGGACTCGCCTTCTTATGAGGACAAAATGCACATCCCCACAACGTAAATCATGACATTTTAGAGTTAAGACTTGGTTTAAGGTGAGGTTAAGGTTAGGTTTTAGGGTTAGAATTTGTCTGGTATCGGTTATGGTTTGGGTAAGTCTCCAGAAAACGAATGTGAGTCAATGTAAAGTCCCCAAACGTCATGAAAGCATGACTCTCTGTGTGTGTGTGTGTGTGTTTGTATGTGGAGACTGGGACATTGTAAGAAAGGAAGAACTTTTTCCTGTACTTACTCACGATTAATGAGAAGAAATGTTTGCCCTTGTTTCAACCTGGGCTAAGATCTCTGCAGATTTCTCAAAAATAATTCCTGTTTCTTTCTCAAAGAAACATGGGGTATAGAGGTCTGAGCACTCAAGTCTCACTCAAGATCTTTCATTCTGGACAAAACGGAACACAAACAAATTAAGAAACAACAGTATTTTGGTAGAAAAACTGTGCATGTGACAGTTTATTTATTGTCTGTCTTTGGCTGAACTCAAAGTGACCTGAAAAAAAAACAGAGAGCGATAAAAGACATTGTATTGGATGTGCACATCAATTTTGAAATGTTTTTGTCCACAAATTCATAAATATGCATGTTGTCTTAAAATGCTGTTTTGGGGCTTTCATAACAATGTAGTGGTTGGTTTCATGGACAGCAAACAGCCAGAAACTTTTACAAGGTCATTAACCAGACTTCAGAGTTCTGCAAATTGAATACACACACACATTTATTTTTACAATTAGTTGAAGAAATAAAAACGTTTGTACTCGGGACTAAAATCTGCTCAGTTGGGATCTGTTGGGATCAGTGGCGGCTGGTCCATAGAGGGCGCTAGGGCGCCGCCCCCCCTAGAGCTACAAAAAAATAAAAATAAAAATAAAAATAAAATTTAAAATAAAAATAAACTATACAAATTGTCAATATTTGTGTTTTTGAAACATGGAATCACCCAGTAATATGTGTAAAATATGATATCTGCGGTAAATATATGCTTTTCCTGCTTGTCCTCTCTGCCTGTCTGCTCTTCCTCTCTGTGTGTGCACGTCTCAGCTGGCTGGGGCGCTGGAAAAACTGCCCCAAAGAGGCGGGTCTATAAAGCAGTTTAGCCAATGCTGAGTAAAGATATAAATGAGTGACATACAATTCAGCCAATCAGCGTCCTCAAATAGATTCAGCTTGGGGCAGTTTTTTTCCTGCCCCAAGCTGCGCGTTCTCGTCAGGAGAAGTCTCTACAGGAGAGCGCCAGTGTGAGCACTACTCCTCCAAGACCCGTTTGAGAGGAGAACTGAGAGGAGAAACTACTGAAAGAGCTGATCCCAGATCAGCCTGACCTCACAATCAGACAGCAGACCAGCAGGAAAGAGAAGCAGTACATGAAGCTTCTCTAGTAGCTGTACACCAGACAGGTTTGGCTCGCTGGATGACGTCATGATAATAACTTATTTATCTTTTTAAAACAACGGGGACAGAACCAGCATGGACAGTTAGGGAGTGAGGGACATGAAGCACCTGTCTGAGAAATGGATATATAGTTATATATATATATATATATATATTATTATTATATATATATATATATATATATATATATATATATATATATATATATATATATATGTGTGTGTGTGTGTGTGTGTGTGTGTGTGTGTTTTATATTATAGTGAATATTATTATATGACATATATATTATATTATACAGAATATTATATGATATATATATTATTATATTATATGATATATATATATATATTATTATATTATACAGAATATTATTATATGTTATATATATTATATTATACTGAACTCCCTGTGAGGGTGACTAAAATAAGATGTCCTGACGTGTTTGTGAAAGTGTTATTTACTGCTTTTTTCGTGTTGGAATAAATGTTAAATATTTAACTGCAAAGTAGTAATGCGCGTTTGATACCTTAATTTGTTTGCATTAAATCATTCTGGGATGTTTGCTGAAATTGATTGGATGTGGCACAGCCCTACCAAGAACATTTTCCACCAGCCGCCACTGGTTGGGATGCCATAAAGCATGATGCTGGTCAGCATGGTGCAGTGCAGCAGGGTGAAACAGCAGGAACCTCTCTGAACACAAGTGAATGTGCTGCTCCTTTTGAAGTCTTAGAACAAAATAAAAGCAAGCAAGGTGCAACACTTTGAAATGAAACACTTTAAACCTTCATGAACAAACAATTTGTGATCGATTAGTGTCCCATATTTCTTTCATTTTATTGCTGCCTTATCATTCTAACTTGCATTAAATTGAATTCAAATGAATTCTTATCTGCCTGCAGCCAGATATAAAATATCAACGACACCATACTGTACTGTGGCCTGCTTTTAGCTCGGTGAGTGTAGCTGTTCAGTGATTTGATCAGGTATACTCAGTGCTGTTAAGAAGCTAAGAACAATCAACATGTAAATAAACCACATTCATTTAATATTGTAGTATCTTTAATAGTATGTGAAGATGATGCACAAAGTCCTTTTGATTTACAATAAATGTTCATATGTTCTAATGTTAATAAGTACAAGAATGATTTGCTTAATGGCTAAATGTTAAAGTCAGAGGTGATACCACAGGATGCTGTTTTAAATAAAATTCACAGGAGTGATGCTTCCACTGTGCTCTGTTGTTTACAGATATGATGATAGGATGCGATAATTAAAGGTTAAATTTGATTTCTCATTTAGAGAGGCTTTTACTCCTCAATCAACTCCTTAATCAAATGATCCAAATGTCAACTTCAAATATTACATTTCATACGCCACTATCACAATCAGAACAAAAACATGACGGGGTGATGCATCATGTTACACGTTCCTGCTGTATTGATAGAATATGAAGTATTTACTCGATTCATGTTCATTTACCTGCAGGACTGTGAACACTTCAGGGTATGTGACCATGTTAGATGCATAAAGGGTCAGTTGGTGGCAGCCAAGCCCATGCCGCTGCATCACTTTTGGAGTCACTATGACGTTAAGAGGGACATTTCCTCTAAACACAGATTCATTCAATTTTGGAGGTCACATTTCTACCTGCAAAAAGAAAGAGAAAAAAAAAATACAAACACCAAAAACTGATACGTGACTGTCATATTGGACTGGATGAATTATGTTATGATCATGTTGACACCTTCCTGCTTTTACCTCAATTTGAATTTGAAATGGCTCTCTACAAAGGGCTTTGCAGTTGGTTGCATGAAAAGACTGTTTACCAGCACCTTATGACACCAAACACTATGATGGACTCTTGAATGATCTGTTCTGAGCTGCAATATGTGTGTCCCTGGTACATTCAACTGTCGCAGCAAATGTGCTTGGATGGGTATATTTGTACACCTCGCTGCTCTCCAACCTGAGAAAAAGCACACATAGAAACAGTTGGCAGTGACCTCAGTGACCCCTTGCTTTCTTGAGAAACAGAAGAAATTCAGGTTACTGACTCAATCTCTAACCCTACACTTTGTAATAACCTCTTATACATTTGAAGTCTCAAGCCAAATCATCATTTTATCTGGGTTATTTTCTCAAACTTGACAAAGCTCCTTCAGAAGACACTATACAACTGTTTTCACATGCTGAGTCGTATTTATTTTAAACCCACATTAGTCAGTCTGTAAAAGCTACTACTCACCCCTCTTGGTAAATAAGAGATAATAAAGTGCTGATGAATAACGTGGCCATCTCCAGTACGCAGCTTGTTAGTAGGTTTACCTTTTGGCAAATGTAAGAGCCACTTCACGCTGATGGTGACGTCATCAAAAACATCAGCTGTCAGTGTGAGCCCTGGGGGGGAGATAATGACCAGAAATGTGTCAAAGTACCTGTAATCAACCAGATTTTCAAAAAAACAGACAAACACAGATCCTCATCATCTCAGCGGGCAGCCGAGAGGCACTAAGTCCACATGAATATTTAATACAGCAGCAACAAGGCGACATCAGAGACCATCAATGTGATCTATCGGTTTTTCTGTCTCTTTTTTTCCTTTTTCATTTGCTCTGCACAGGTGAGTGCTTTGCTGATTTTCAAACAATAAGATATGATGACATTAAATGATTTAATAATTAATTCACAACCACCATCCTCCTTGTCAGAAGAATATATTTGCATATTTTTGGATGCATAAGCATATCCGTAGTTCACTGTTGTTTGCTGAAACTGTAGAACCAAGCAAAGACTGCATAAAAATACAGTCTTTGAAACATGTCACATCGAAGTGTCGAACCCTTTTTGAAGCTTGGATTTGGGTTTACTGCTTGACACTAGCTTAAGAGTTACTGGGGCTTAGCTGGAAAACAAAAATAGGCTAAATAAGGCTTTTTTACCGCAGACAATTTGAGTAGGAAAAGCACAGATGTTGCTCATGACATTAATGATGGCACAGTTCTATTCAAGTGTCCAAGTAAGCCATTACAGTGTGACAGTGAGCCAGCATGAACAATACCACAACCCTAAAAACTAAACCAGCTAAATGGAATTCAGCCAACAATCAATTATTTTTTTTTACAACTGTGATTTTCCTTCTGTGACATTTCAAAATGTTTCTGTGAAAAAGGGGGAGCTGAGTGAGTGAAGCTGCTGGAGGACAAGGTAGCTCTCCCCTCATGGCTGAGTGTGAACGGTTAGACTCCAACACATATACATCTAGCCTTATCTTATCTTTTAAATTTAACCGAGACATATGTCTTTTTACTTATTGTGTGGTTTTTGAAAAAAACAAAACATAGTTATAATCGGGTACATTGGTTTATTTATGGTTTCAGGGTGGGTTGGGAAACAATCAGACCTGCCTTTACTGGATGTAGAACACGAGACTCCCCTTGGACCATTTATGTTTGCCATGACTTACTGAGTCCATAACCACAGCAATCTGGCAGACCTGATGTCTGTGAGCTGGGAAACACACAGAAAACAAAACACACGGCAATGATGATGACATGATGATGACATTATGTGAATTACCACTTGATATTTAGCAGGTGTGGTTGTCCAGTGAGAATAATCTCTGCTCTATAACAGTTATTCAACTGATGATCCTACAAAACTCATTAAGTAGACTGCACTTGTGCGTTGCTTCTAACATGAGCGTAGTGCAAAGCACTCCTCACACACTCACTGGACAGCTCATGTTCATCTTCTTGCTCAAGGACGCTTTGAGCCACGAGGATTCTGGGTAACTACAAACCCTGTGACTACTGGAAGGATGTTCAATTTCAAAATAAAACACCGGTTGATGGCAGCCTGGTGTGTCTAAGGAGGATGGACCAGCTAGGGCCCTTATTAGTTGACTTTTTGTAGTGTGACTTTGTGCCAGGGCTAGTATGAAAAGGGGGACGCTCCAAGTTAAGCTAGGTCAGTGTGCATCACTCTTGCGGCATTACAGCCCAGTTCAAAGTCAAGAGCGATACAGCAGCAGTGCTGATGTTCGTTGAGTTAATGCCAGACTGAACAGTGCTGCTGTCTATTGTCATATATGTTATGCACAGATAAGAGTCCTCTAAAGAGACTGTTATGTTGCAGTGTACATTCTTGTAAACGTTATAAACATATGTTTAGGCTGTATATACTATGAGTTTACATTCAAAGCTGGTCTGGGATATTTTGTATGTGCTGGAAGAGTAAATAGTCTTAAAGGTCCAGCGTGTAGCATCTGGCGCCATCGAGCGGTGAGGTTGCAGATTGTAACCAGTTGAAACTTCTCCCGTCTGCCAAGCGTGTAGGAGAACTACGGTGGTCGACGCGAAGACACAGGAGCAAAGCAACGTACTGCTTGTGGAGGAGAAGCAGCAAAACGGTAACATGACTGAATTTGTATATGATACACACATCTTTGCATTTCCAAACATTCTTTTAAGAGACACCACACTTTGATAGACATCTGTCAGCTATGGCTAGCTAACATGGCACATATTCCAGTGAGAAACAGCAGCTAGCGGCAGTAATAACGCGAACACAGACCACACAAAGTTAGCTCCAGTGAGAAGTGACCTGTGTGTCGTCAACCACATGACAAGCTCTCAGCCATTTCAATTTTTTTCAACCCACTCACTCACCTCTAGATGACATCTCTGAAAAACATCAATTTCAAAGTCAAGAGCAAAAGCAGAGCTCAATTATGTTGGGTTTGTGCCATACAATGATGAAAAGTCTAACCATTCTAATTAAATGTATTGCACCATCTGGACAGAGTGTTTCATTCGAAACCAGTAACATATGTGAGGGTTTTCTGCTTATTCAAGAGCATGAAAGTCAGGTGAATAAAAAAATTGACTCTTTGTCTTTCTATCAGTGTCAGCGCTGTGCTAGACTTCTTACCCAATGCATGCTGGGAAAGGCTGCTGTTCCCCAAGACCCTGATCAGGGTGAGTTTGAAAATGAATGGATGGATAGTCTACTCTTTCCATCAGTTAAATTCATGAGTCAATATTCACCTTAAAATGAAAAGATAGCATTGATATATATTGAAGGCTATTAAGCTTTTAAGATATTATTGTGTTTTTTTCTTCCTTAAATGTCCTGATGTTGCAATCATTCTTGGCAAATAATGGTCTGTAGTGATACAATATGTGCTTGAGATATCTGGCAATCGCTTCCTTCAAAAGTGGATTGAGATTCATCACAGTTTCATCCATCCAGAACCTCTTCGTGAGGCATGAGTGTTTTTTTTCCTGAGTTCAGCAGATAAAATTAGAGGAACTTTTAAGAGAGTGGTTATTGTTGACGCGGCAAACTCCGGTTCTGAACAGTGCAGCCAACGCGGAAGTGTGTGAAACTTGCATTATTTTAACTGAACCTACCAGAGCTGTATACAGCGTCTCTACGTCACTGCTCCGCCGTCTAAATATGGTCACTTTTATTAATTGGTTGCAAAAAAACAAGATGGCGACATCCGTAATCCAAGATGGCGACGGCCAAACGCAGAAAGGGAGTGCACAAAATAATGGTTGACGTCACGATGACTACGTCCACCTTATTATATATTGTCTATGCTCTGAATTAGGTGATTGTATAATGACATATGGAAATAGAGTTTTTATTGCATACCAAACATAATGTTTGACCAAGTTTTACCTGTTAATGATTATTCAACATCCACCCAGCCGCACTGATGCACTGTAGTTGGTGGGGAGAGCATGGATCCGACAACAATGAATGTTCTTACAACTGCAGAAGCCAGCATCCATTGTTAAGACTTGACCAGAACCACACTGCAAAGTGTTACAACCTGCACACACAATGGATCTCCCAGACTCTGGGAACATTACCAAAGAACATTTTTTTCAAAGTGTGAGTAAGAATATTAACCAAACTGGCAGATGTTGTTGCAGTCTCTTGTGGCTTGCCATTGGAAGCCTGAGTCTCACGGTAGGTGTCCACAAACTGCTCCCGGCTGTGAACTGCTCGCCCAGTTTGAATAGGTGATATATGAACCATCCAGCCAAAAGAGAGCACCGTAGGATGGAACAAACCACATTTCAACAAATCGTTTTCAAGGGCAGGAAACACGTTAAGGTTTCACAGCTGTCACAACTTGTCAGATGACGGAAAAAGATTTGGGAAAAGTAGGCTTTACAAAGGAAATGCAACACGGAGAAAAAGTACAATTTCCCATTTACCTTGGGGGAGCGAAAGAGGGCTCTGGCCAATATAATGAATTCATAGAAGTCTTCCAATTAAGTTGCACTTGGAGGAAATATATTTGGATAATGGATTTTCTCATTGGCAGAATTATCCAAGTTAAAATAAGATAAGAAAGTAAAAGATGTAGGGAGAAATGGACGCTCTACGTTGACAGTATGTGTGCTACAGGTGGAAACTGGGGGCATGCTGTTGAGGTTGCGCTCAAGGCAACTACTGGCTAAGCCTGAAGGGACACGGGGATAATCACTCAACAAACAGGTGGTGCAGGAGAGCTGGGAGAGAGGGGCGGCACAGACCACATGCTTTGGGTGGGTTAGCCAAGACTATGCCCTGCAGTATTGTGGCCATCTGCACCGTTATTGCTGCCAGAGACCCCGAAAGTTGATCTGGAGCTACTGAGGCCAGAGTGAGGAATTAAAAAGTAGATCTAGTGAATGAATTAATTAAATAGTCATTGCCACATAGAAAATAGGTAAAGGGAGCATCTGAGGATCCAGCAGCTGATGCAACAGGAGCTGCTGTGGTAGTCCAGGGGCTGATTGTCGAGCTTTACAAAAGAACATCCAACTGTATGCTATTTTGAAAGCAGTTCAGTGCATTGAACAGATTCAGCCTCATCAAATACTGACATGTAATGACATCAGTTATTTGTAAGTGAACTGTTTACATGTGAACTAGGAAATCCTCGTGCTAACCTCTTCCCAAAACACAGACTCCCTGACAATCCCAATTATAATTATATTTTTGCAGTTGATGATCTGTATCTCTAGATTCAATTTAATATTATTTTGAACTCTGCTCCAGTTAATGGAAGAATTAAGAGGCAATACGGTATATCCTTACTCTAGAGTGTGTTAACCAACCATAACTTGTACATCTTTTTTTACTTCTACATTTTGAGATTGGGAGGATATTCCCTATTTGTTAAAATTGCATGTGGTAATTTGTTTTACCATATGCAGGGAGCAAACACCTCTGTTGTAAATAGAGACAGAAATAAAAAAACATGGTAGGTTCAAAACATTTTTTAAATCTTCTAGCAAACGTGTGTGAAGTCATTTCTCATTCCACTGAGGGGAAAGACAAGGCTTTACCCCACCGATTGTAATTACTGAGAACAGTTCAAAAGTTAGTTATAAGTTGCAGTAGTCATCTTTATTCCACATTCGACAGTCGAGGATATTGCAGGTTTGGAGAGGCAGAGCATGCCAGTCAAAGTCACACGTCCTTCTTGGGGTCCAGGAGTCTTTGACAGAAATATTGAGTTTCTTCATCTGGGATGACTGCAGTGTGTCCACCACAAAAAAAAGTATGCTGGAGATCCACAAACCCTTAACAGTAGTCTCTAAAAGCCTTTTGGTAATCTATATTGGAAACAGGAACCTTTAATTTATCTTCTGTGCAAGATCAGCTGATTAGCAGTATCATCATGCACAATTGTCTATCACATCCTTTCTGTTTTCTCTTCAGAAACAAAAAAGGGAGTTTCACGTTATTCTTTTCAAGTTCTTGGTGCTATTAGTGCAGTGGAGAAAGTGACACTGTTTCACCCTTTCATCTAATGTTCTCATCGCACACCCCCCTGGTCACACACTGCTTTTGAATGAGCCTCTCTCACCCACTTTGTTCTGGGTTCAGTGGAGCATTGTATATAACTAACAGCCTGCTCTCTCAAAAAACAACGAATACATTACCTTTGTACACAGACAGAGCTGAAACAAAGGAAACCCAGGGGACCAGCTTCAACCAGATGGCAAGGTAACTTGAGGTTAGGGTTTACCAATAATTTACACCCTTTAATAAAAAGCATTTGTTTATCTTTATTGTATAAATAGATACCTAATAGAATTAATAATTTTACTTTTGACTTCTTGCAAACATATCTGTGTGAAGTCATTTCTAATTCCACTGAGAGGAAAGACAAGGCTTTACACCAGTTGAAAGACTAATTACTAAACAGAGAAAACATGAAAATTATATCTCAGTAGGAACTTCATTTATTTTGAGAGACAGACATATATTTTTGCCATTATATTTCAGCCGTCTTACCTTTAACAGTCGAGAATATTGCAGGTTTGGAGAGGCAGAGCATGCTAGTCCAAGTCACACGTCCCTCAACAAAGGAAACCCAGGGGACCAGCTTCAACCAGATGGCAAGGTAACTTGAGGTTATAGGGTTAACCAATAATTTACACCATTTAATGAAAAAGATTTATTGTATAAATAGATACCTAAAAGAATAAATAGTTGAAAATGATTTGTTTTGAAAAATGTAAGCGCTGGTTTTAACATGTTGAGTCAAAACTGCACTTGGGGGCAAATTTATAAAGAATTGCGCAACATTTGTAAGTGCAGCACCTGTGCAAATAAGACAAAAAGAAAATCTCATAACTGGGCAGGCAAGCAAATAGTGTCTTGGTGCTCCTGTGCTTTTTGCACGTATTTAAATTGGGTAATATGCGTACATTTAGCAACCCTTTCTGTGTAAATGAGCATCATAGCAGAAACAGTCCAATTCCCAAAGATCAGGACAAATAGCCCCACACAGTTACGGGAAAATGACGAGTGCCTCAAAGAGTTGGTGGTAACTTTAAAAATATAAGTTTTCTGCTCAAACTCATTTACAGAGACGTCAATACCAGCGGCAAGTTTCAAAAAGACTCGCCGAGATCAGGCTGTTCTAGGCGAGTAACATGAGCGCTGAGCCCCCGGTGCTGGTGGTCCCGCTAGCAACACCTCACATCTCCGAAATCGTCGGAGCAGATTTTTAAATCAGCTGAATCTTGACAAACCGACCACAGATTTGATGCTTCAACAACTAACTTCTCGCCTAAAAACATCCTAAAATTACTTTCTGTGACTTAACAACAGTAGTATTTCGAAAGTTTCAACTTCCAGTTGTGTGATTTCTCCTCCGCCATTGTTTCCTGTTGCAGGTGCAAAATGCATTCTGGGATATTTGGCTGTCTCAAGTACAGACAAGTCACCTCCGATGCATCCCCGGTAAAATGGGCAGAGCGAGCCACATCCGGGCATTTGGACCGTGCTTGGCTTGATGTGAACTTTGAATTGGAACAGTTCTTGGGCTGAGACTGATGACGTTTCACAAGTCCACGAGTTTACAAGTACAGAGAAGTACGCATATTGAGAAAGACCCGATCACTTGTTGGAAAACCTCTTTATGGACTGTTGCCTCTCCTGTCCACCTGTTGTGATAGTTTTAATGTCGGCACACAGACAACATGCTATCTCATAATTTCGACTTTCTATCTCATAATTTCGACCATGGGGATATTTTTATTTTCAAGTCTAACTTTAAATTTTTGTAAAAAATAAAAATAATTAAATTTTTTTTTTTTTGCTGGCGGATTCGCGGGCCACATAACATGACCGCGGGCCGTATGTTTGACACCCCTATACTACACTATGAGTTTTTTGACATCTTATGCTATGACTTTTTAATGAATTTTTATTGACATACTGTACAAGTGTTTTTTATGGCTTTGTCAACGTACTAGACTATGACTTTTATCAACACACAATACTATGACCTTTTTCATGACATACAGCACTCTGACCTTTTAGTTAATTTTTCATGACTTACTATACTTTGACTTTTTAAAACTTTTTTATTGCATACAATGACTTTGTAATTACTTTTTTATGTCATATAATACTATTAACGATGAGGAAGAGTATGCCAATTTCAGTGAGAAGTAAGATCATGTGCAAGTGGTTATTGTGCATACTGTAGACAATTGTACTTTTTTTTGCACATAATGTGCCAAAAGACATGCAATTTGTTTGAATATATTATAAATTAAAATCTGTCGTGATCAACACACTAACCGTCCAACGATTTTAACATATTGTTTTGGAAAAAAAAATATTTTCATTCAAGAATTGAGCCAAAGCAAATGAGGAAAACTGCAAATGCCATTCAGGGATGTTTTAGCAATTGTAGAAGCCCCCTTATCACAAACCTGCCAACACTGTATGACGAATAATGTCATGTAATGAATGAGTGATTAGCATAATTATTGTGCTTTCATTTGGCCATTCATTATTAGCTTGAAAATACCAGCAGGGTGTTGAGATATGTAATTTTCCTGAATTCTGCCTGAAAGCATTACTGGTGTACAATATGTTGCAAATGGCACATGTGCGTGATGGGACATAATGGTGAGATGCGTCAAAAGAAGCAATGCGTAAACAATGTTTTGGTAATTTTGTGTGCTTCTAAAAAAATAACCCCAGTTTCCTTTGCCACAGACAAGAAAGAGAATAGTGCAGAGTGAAATAAAGATCTCATTCAGTGGAGAACAAGTCAAGAGAGAAGGCCAACAGAGAAGAGAGTCAAGTGTGAGTTAATTGATGAATGTACTGGCAAAGTATAGTAATCCGGGTAAGATCTTCAGGGGAAAGAGGGGATAAGATTACGTTGTGCCTCGATATCACAAGAACACACGAGAACAGCAGGATCATATATCACACACAAATCCAGGGATTTCTCTCTGTCCGGCAAGCCAGTGCACAGACCAATCAACATCTTGTGAGGAGCTTACTGTCAGTTGGCTTTTTTATGAATGTTATTATTTACTCAAGATGGAGTAATAATGATGAAATAATGACTTGACAGAAACAACAATTGGTTAAATTGTTAATTTTTTACCATAAAATGAAAAAAAACACTTTGTCTCTCAGTGCACAAAACTCAATTTAACTTACACACACTGCCAAATCAGAAACATGCTCTTGCTTTCAAGGTTGTTCATTTAAAATATTGACATGCATTCATTTCATCACAACCCCCACCCTCCTCGATAACATAACAACCACTGCCCGATCACAACTCACTGCACCACATACTATACTATAATACTTATTTTTACTTCTCTTATCTGTATTTATTTCTGTATTGTGCTGCTAAAACACTGGATTGCCCTCCAGGGATTGATAAAGGTTTATCTAATCTGATTTTATGCTTATTTCAAGGCTACTATAAACTTTAGCAATACAGTGGAAGATTCACTGTGTGTTGTTGTATTAGAAGCAATTTTTTAAATGTTCAAAGTTCTCATATCTTGAGAATCAGTGTGAATACATTAGACCCTTTAACAGAAGAGCCTCTTAAGGTGTTCATAAATTCCTCTCATTTTTAGTCCATAAATTATTGGATTAAAAAGAGGATGATATATTATTATTTGTAAAGCCATTATCAAACGTACAATTTTGGGAAAATCAAATTCCAGTCGAGCAAGAAGTACATCATATGCACTTAAACAGGAAAAGTTGATTAGAACCAGCAGATGTGGTAAACAGGTCTGTGCAGCTTTTCTCCTGACTCCTCTACATCGATAGGATACTACAAGTATCCTGGTGTATGTAAAAAGTATGAAGAGCACAGGGAGAAGTACAGCACTCACAAAAACAACCAAGCCATAAATATTCAGTATTCTTGAAGTCACACAGTGAAGTTTTTGAACTGTGCTGTTGCAAAGTATTCCTTTCAAATGAAAGTTACAGATTTTTTTTTTAGCACTCAGTAACATTGGTACTGAAACCTGACAAGCAGGCAGAATCCAAGCACAAATCAGGAACATATTAACAGTAGTTTTTCTCATGATGGTTGAATATTGCAGAGGGTTACATATAGACACATATCTATCATAGGCCATGACCGACAACAGGAAGAACTCTGAACAACCTAGAGAGTAATTAATAAACCACTGGAAGAGACAGGCTGAATAAGATATGATCTGTTTCTCTGATAAAAAGTCAATGAAAAGCTTTGGGTAGATAGCAGTGCTGAAAAGAACAGAGTTGATTAACAAAGCTGCAATGAAAATGTACATTGGCTCATGGAGGGATTTGTGAATCACTATGATGCACACAATAGTGAAATTACTGCAAATTATTAAAATATACACTGTAAACATCATCACAAAATAAAGATATCTATATTTGTGCACTTCCACATGTCCATCAAAAGTTATATATGTTACATTAAATCTATTATCCATTAATGACATATCAAAAGAGATGATAACAAACAATAAAGCTCATGTAACCAGCACTAGATTGTCTTATTCAGTCTTCAGTACCTGACCTTGATATGCTCTGGTGTGATCCGGCAAACACAGGAACTGGAAAGTGATCTGTTGGAGTCGGTGGGAAGTCTTTATCAGACTATTTCTCCCTCCATGGATCTCATTAAACTCTCCAAAGAATGAGCTCGGTAAACATCTTGATTCTAGAGACATGAAGTCATAGAAGTTTTTTATGGCATCATCTACTCACAACAACATTCAAGCTGTATGAGCTTGTGCATTTACCATGTTGTTGGAGCACTTGTGGTGTTTGTAGTTAATGTTCCATCAAGCAGTAAATCTAAACATCATAATAAACCTAAAGCTGTTTGGGGCCTTTTTAGTTGTGCATCCCAAGATCAGGTTGCTGCAGAACGGTAAAGTTTGCTCCTGGTGTTTTATACCAGTGAACCACACTGTAGGCCAATTTCACCTGTTTTAGACCGTGAGTAGCCGTGTCTTTGGTGTGTGACACAAGTATGTCATGGCAGACGTATTTCTCTGGACTCAAGGAAGCACAGTGTTCAGTTGTTTTGAGAAAGCTGAAGGCAGCAACACCACAGGCCAAGGATTCAGCTCATTCTGAACAGACCAATCAGCATCTTGTGAGGAGCTTACTGTCAGCTGGCTTAGGTGAGAGACGACTGTTCCTTCAAAACTCAAATAGTGACCGCTAAAGAGGTTAGCTTAGATGCTGCAATAGCATCAGTTACATCAGAGCTGGAGATCATTTCTTCATTGAGAGAAGAGCAAAGGACGGCACTGAAGGCTTCCCTCGATGGTAAAGATGTTTTCGCTCTTCTACCGAAAGACTTTTGGCAAGAGTTTGATTCACAGATGGTAAATGGACTTTACTTGTATAGCGCTTTACTAGTCTTTCCTGATGGCTCGTCCCATCACCTGCCAAGTATTTTTTGGAAGTTCCTGCCCTTTTCCAAACAGTTCCCTGTGACGGCTTCTCGGACGGTTTCATGTAAACAAACCATCTTATGGGTCAGGTTAGGGATTAGATGGATCTTAATACAAACCTGTGACCTGCAATTACATTTTCTAAGAGAATGTCTGCCTGCAGAAGAAATCATGTGATTTCACTAAATAGAGAGAAATAACAATAAGCCAGAGTCTAAGACCTGAAAAGATACAGTGCGTTGGAGGATGTCAAATAGAAAGTACAATATACATGAATATTCTTTTCTGGACATATATTTTATTTAGATAAATTTGAATGCTGGCACTCAACTTTTTGTCATTTGTCATTAAAATGCCATCAGAAGTCTCATGTATGTGCATTCATGTAAATTGAATGATGTGTGGGTAGGCAGCAGCATGGAAATGCACCCCCAGGTTCATGTGGAAAGCCTGAAACCAGAAGAGTGGAGGATGTTATAGCAGCGTATTAATGCCATGTTTTGGAATTACATGATCCAACAACGTCGGTGTAATGTTCAGTTGTTTTTCGGGGGTCCTGTGTCTACATACTTTTGGCCGTGCATTTTGTCAAATGTCAAAAATATATGTGCGTATTAATGTGTTTGTGTGTGGAACTTTGTACTTGTAGATCAGGTGTATGATTTGCGTGTTGGACACTTTCGGCACTGAGCCAGACTTAAATCATGTAGCTTTGGCCAAAAACCAAAACCTAAGGAATCCATTTTGCAGCCTGAACTTGATCCCAATGCAGTTCTTTACCTGTATTATGTATCTTTCTCAGTGGCGGCTGGTGGAAAATGTTCTTGGTAGGGCTGTGCCACATCCAATCAATTTCAGCAAACATCCCAGAATGATTTAATGCAAACAAATTAAGGTATCAAACACGCATTACTACTTTGCAGTTAAATATTTAACATTTATTCCAACACGAAAAAAAGCAGTAAATAACACTTTCACAAACACGTCAGGACATCTTATTTTAGTCACCCTCACAGGGAATTCAGTATAATATAATATATATAACATATAATAATATTCTGTATAATATAATAATATATATATATATCATATAATATTCTGTATAATATAATAATATATATATCATATAATATTCTGTATAATATAATAATATATATATATATCATATAATAATATTCACTATAATATAAAACACACACACACACACACACACACACACATATATATATATATATATATATATGTATATATAACTATATATCCATTTCTCAGACAGGTGCTTCATGTCCCTCACTCCCTAACTGTCCATGCTGGTTCTGTCCCCGTTGTTTTAAAAAGATAAATAAGTTATTCTCATGACGTCACCCAGCTAGTCAAACCTGTCTGGTGTACAGCTAGTAGAGAAGCTTCATGTACTGCTTCTCTTTCCTGCTAGTCTGCTGTCTGATTGTGAGGTCAGGCTGATCTGGGATCAACTCTTTCAGTAGTTTCTCCTCTCAGTTCTCCTCTCAAACGGGTCTTGGAGGAGTAGTGCTCACACTGGCGCTCTCCTGTAGAGACTTCTCCTGACGAGAACGCGCAGCTTGGGGCAGGAAAAAAACTGCCCCAAGCTGAATCTATTTGAGGACGCTGATTGGCTGAATTGTATGTCACTCATTTATATCTTTACTCAGCATTGGCTAAACTGCTTTATAGACCCGCCTCTTTGGGGCAGTTTTTCCAGCGCCCCAGCAGCTGAGACGTGCACACACAGAGAGGAAGAGCAGACAGGCAGAGAGGACAAGCAGGAAAAGCATATATTTACCGCAGATATCATATTTTACACATATTACTGGGTGATTCCATGTTTCAAAAACACAAATATTGACAATTTGTATAGTTTATTTTTATTTTAAATTTTATTTTTATTTATATTTTTAATTTTATTTTTATTTTTATTTTTTGTAGCTCTAGGGGGGGCGGCGCCCTAGCGCCCTCTATGGACCAGCCGCCACTGATCTTTCTGCTTCTTTTTGTATTCCAACAGCTAATTGAGTGATTTATGTTGCGTGACAAATAATGGGGATCCAAATTAATTAACAATGAATCACAATGCACTTACATGGGATTTGCAAAGGTAGCGCTGCCCACAAAGAACTGTCAAAATCAACTGTATGACTGTATCCAACCATCAACTGAGGTCTCTGAGACCCCACATAGAAGTAATGTATGATTTTCTGCAGACGACTTCAAAAACACAACATGTTAACAATAAATTCTTATTAAAATAGGGAAAATCATGACATATGGAGGGGATTAAACATTGCTAAGTAACATTGTTCAAGAATATCAAATGTTCCGTAAACGCTTAAAACACGATGGAAGCAGCTTCACACTTTTTGTCAGTAATTTGCAAGTAAGAGAAAATGACGTATGCAACGTTTTATAAACTTTCCCTATTTGAATTGAAAGTGATTCAAACCCACACTGTGCATGCTGCAAGAACACTGACTGAAAGAGTTGAATTCATCAGTTATTGTCCTGGTGTTGGCTGGCACCGTGTGGTGACAGTAAAGCAGTGCATGTGGTCGCCATAAACCTCTTCATTGCTGGTAAGGGTTGGATTGTTTGGATTGGTTACACCCTCTGCAGCACAGTTCTTGAAGGGAAACTTTACAGAGGTCAGGGGTCACATTCGAAACTGAGACACCTACCAAGATGTGATAAACAGATCTTCCTATGTTGTTCTCATCTTTACCTCAGGACTTCTCCACCAGTTCAGGGAGCTGGCCCCCACTCAGTGCATCATCCATGTAGTTTATATCAGAGTTTTTCTTTTATTATGAAGGTAATTCAACTGTAAATGAATCAACATGTCTGCATAGCCATGTGTCTACGCATAGTATTTGTTGAGAGTTGTTTGTTTTACTACTACACAGTCATAAACATTAGAAGAGGGTTAAAAACTCTGAAAGTAGAAGCTTGAATCCACTCTGTTTATCTCCCTCTTGTAAAATTCACCACACATAGAAACATGAATGTGTTGTCAATGTTATATGATTATTTTTGTATCCATAATGGATGAAATAACCCACAAGTAAAGACTTGGATATCACAATGGTTGTGTACATGATAGAGCTTTTTCAAAAAATATTCCAGTTGACAACTACAGATTAGAAACAGTCAAATATAATATGAAACATACTTTCAGCGGTACATTTTAAGATCATTAAAATTTGACAGTTTTTGAGTCTAGCCTACATATAACAATTGGACTTTTTTATGAATTAGATTATTTACTCAAGATGGAGTAATAATGATCAAACAATAACTTGACAGAAACAACAGTTGGTTTAGTCGTTTATTTTTACCATCAAATTTAAAACAAACACGTCTCTCAGTGCACAAAACTACAATTTAACTTACACACACCAGATCAGACACATGCACATGCTCTTGTTTTCAAGGTTGTTCATTTAATATGTTGACATGGATTCATTTCATCACAACCCCCACCCTCCTCCATAACATAACAACCACTGCCCGATCACAACTCACTGCACCACGTACTATATTATGATACTTATTTTTACTTCTCTTGTCTGTATTCATTTCTGTATTGTGCTGCTGCAAGTTATCACATCTCTGCATTATTATGACACAAAACGATGACTGGACAACAAATATCAGTGTGAATACATTAGACCCTTTAACAGAAGAGCCTCTTAAGGTGTTCATAAATTCCTCTCATTTTTAGTCCATAAATGATTGGATTAAAAAGAGGATGATATATTATCATTTGTAAAGCCATTATCAAACGTACAATTTTGTGAACATCAACTTCCAGTCGAGCAAGAAGTACATCATATGTACTTAAACAGGAAAAGTTGATTAGAACCAGCAGATGGGGTAAACAGGTCTGTGCAGCTTTTCTCCTGACTCCTCTACATCGATAGGATATTACAAGTATCCTGGTGTATGTAAAAAGTATGAAGAGCACAGGGAGAAGTACAGCACTCACAAAACCAACCAAGCCATAAATATTCAGCAGTCTTGAACTCACACAGTGAAGTTTGCGAACTGTGCTGTTGCAAATTATTCCTTTCAAATGAAACTTACAGATTTTTTTTTTAGCACTCAGTAACATTGCTACTGAAATCTCACAAGCAGGCAGAATCCAAGCACAAATCAGGAACATATTAACAGTAGTTTTTGTCATGATGGTTGAATATTGCAGAGGGTTACATATAGACACATATCTATCATAGGCCATGACCGACAACAGGAAGAACTCTGAACAACCTAGAGAATAATAACTAAACCACTGGAAGAGACAGGCTGAATAAGATATGATCTGTTTCTCTGATAAAAAGTCAATCAAAAGCTTTGGGTAGATAGCAGTGCTGAAAAGAACAGAGTTGATTAACAAAGCTGCAATGAAAATGTACATTGGCTCATGGAGGGATTTGTGAATCACTATGATGCACACAATAGTGAAATTACTGCAAATTATTAAAATATACACTGTAAACATGATCACAAAATAAAGATATCTATATCTGTGCACTTCCACATGTCCATCAAAAGTTATATATGTCACATTTAATCTATTATCCATTAATGATATATCAAAAGAGATGATAACAAATAATAAAGCTCATGTAACCAGCACTAGATTGTCTTATTCAGTCTTCAGTACCTGACCTTGTTATGCTCTGGTGTGATCCGGCAAACACAGGAACTGGAAAGGGATCTGTTTGAGTCGGTGGGAAGTCTTTATCAGACTATTTCTCCCTCCATGGATCTCATTAAACTCTCCAAAGAATGAGCTCGGTAAACAACTTGATTCTAGAGACATGAAGTCATAGATGTTTTTTATGGCATCATCTACTCACAACAACATTCAAGCTGTATGTGCTTGTGCATTTACCATGTTGTTGGAGCACTTGTGGTGTTTGTAGTTAATGTTCCATCAAGCAGTATATCTAAACATCATAATGAACCTAAAGCTGTTTGGGGCCTTTTTAGTTGTGCATCCCAAGCTCAGGTTGCTGCAGAACGGTAAAGTTTGACCCTGGTGTTTTATACCAGTGAACCACACCGTAGGCCAATTTCACCTGTTTTAGACCGTGAGTAGCCGTGTCTTTGGTGTGTGACACAAGTATGTCATGGCAGACGTATTTCTCTGGACTCAAGGAAGCACAGTGTTCAGTTGTTTTGAGAAAACTGAAAGCAGCAACACCACAGGCCAAGGATTCAGCTCATTCTGAACAGGCATGTTTTGAACGAGCACTGCACCAGTAAGATTAAAACTATTTAAATCAGGAGAGAATTCACTTTAAGTCAAAAAATATGTATTACACATGCATGGTGAGATGAATAGTGACGAGATTATACTCTATAGTGATGTAGTATATTAAGGGGGTAATGATGCTGTAATCATTAATATTCTCCGTAAAGTCTTGACCCTGGTGGTGGTGGTGCCTGTTCCCTTGTTGTATTTTCATGCTCTTTTATAATAGTGTCAATGTACAGATCTACTTGCGCCTGTTCCGTGCTTTCTGAAACAGCATGGACTTTCTTGGGCTTGTATTTTGTTGGCTGATACTGTGTTTTTGTCCTACACATATTAGCAAAGTGGTTGGGCTTTTTGCATTTGTTACACTGACGTCCTTTTGCGGGGCATTCCTCCGTGCGACCGTGTTCTCTTCCGCATGCTCCACACTCCTTGCTGCGCGTGGCACTGCTGCTATCGTTCCTGGCAGGTATTTTGCGTCCGTGATATCTTTGGTAACGAATGATACCAGTTTGTCTCATAGGGCGCGGTGGGCATCCATCTTTATTGTTCTCGTGTATCACACTCTGGCGCACATTGCTGACATCATCACAACATGACAGTTACCTGAACCGGAAATATCCAATATACTACTGTAGCACCCATGAAAAACCATATATACCTGTACCAGCCATCCCCCAAACACACGCTGTCCCCTCCGTACAGGATGCCTCCCAGACACTGCGCTACCGACGCAATCATGCGGCCTCACGCTACTACGTCTCCGCTTGTTGCGGGAAAGAGAGTAGATGGACTCAGCACCCCTGCTCGTGTCGGCGGAGACAGAGAACCGATTCAGCACACCCACTCGTGACGGCGGGGAGAAAGACAAAGGACGCGAGTTGCCAGCAGGTGCATCTTTTCACCCAATCAGAGCCCGTGCACACCATTACCGGTCCGGCGGACCCAATAGTTTCACCCCGTCAGTTCCACTTGGTTAAATCCACCCCCCCTTAATCACTCAGTGTCCCACTGATGGCATATGTCCCATCCAGATCCCACATCCACCTTCCCCAATCCTTCAGCTAACCCTGAAAAAACCTGTTTCAGCACCGCCACGCAAGTCTGCTGCAACTGCGCCACCCCTACAGGAGCTACTCCCTTCTCCCTCAGATGGCTTACCGCAGACCTCAGCAGCCGGTGTGGGTTAGAATGAACCCCCACAGTAGCACGCTTGGACCTCCGAAGTGGAGGTGATGAAGAAGGCACAGGTGATGGCAGTGTCTGTGGTGAATGCAGGACATGTCGACTCTCACCTGCACTTACTCCCTCCTCACCCACAGAGGGGGTAGCCCCCGTTGGACGGGGGGGGGGGGGGGGGGGAGACAGCCCTTCCAAGCCAACTTCCCTCTCTCTTACCCCTTCCTCCTCCACAATGCTCCCCGGTCCATCGGCCCCGATGACCGCAAGCAGAGAGTCGTCCGAATTGGACTCTACATCGGGAAGTGAGGACTTAGCCACTCCCTGGACCCCCGGTTCCTGCACATCCATCTGTATGCTTGGACCACAAATCCGCAACTCATTTCTATGCAGATTGCGTTGGGGTTTCGAGAAATCAATCGGGACAACAGAATACACAGGCAGGTCACCACCCAGCTGAGCTATGACTCGGTGAGGGGTGGGAAGCCACACATCCTGAATCTTATGCCGACCCAAAAACTGACGATTCCTTACATACACTAATTAGCCTGGCTGTAAAGGATGGTCATCTACAGGCTCGCCTGCATACCTTTTGCGGGCTTCTGCTGCCTGCTCCATGTTCTTTCTAGCCCTAGCGTAGGCACAGCCCAACCTCCTCTGATGTTCCTCAACCCACTCATGCACATTACCGTCAAAATCCTCCCTATCCTGTCCCAGCCAGACATCCAGCGGAACCACTGGAGCCCTCCCGAACATGAGAAAATACGACGAGTAGCCAGTACTTTGATGTTCAGTGGTGTTATAAGCATACACCAGCTCCGGAAGGTACTCAACCTCCTTTTCTGCCCCGGCGCAGGGTACGCAACAGATCATGCAGCGTCCTATTGAAATTCTCACACTGTCCGTTCCCCTGGGCATGATAGGGGGTTGTTTGACTTTTTTTCATCCCATACAACCCACAGAGACACTGGACAACCCCAGCCTCAAAGCATTTCCCCTGGTCAGAGTGCAACCTTGAAGGGACCCCATAGGGCTGAATCCAATATTTCACCCGGGTCTTTGCGACAGTTACTGCACGCTGGTCTCTGGTTGGCACCGCAACCGTAAACTTGGAGAACACATCGGTAAAAACCAAGACATTCTCCCGTCCGTCTGACGACGGTTCCAGCACGGTGAAGTCCATTGCAACTACTTCAAGCGGCCTAAAAGCCAACAAACTCGCCAACGCTGCAACCACCCTTGGCTGTGGTGCTTTAGAAACAATACAACGTTCACAAGTCTTACAAAAAACCTCAAAGTCTGCAAACATTCCCGGCCAATAGCACCGACTTCAAACCAACTTGAATGTTCTTTCCACCCCTTGGTGCCCATGGTCAGTGTGCATGCGAGCAAGCACCTCTCGGTGTAATACCGCTGGCAACAAAAGATGCTTAATCTGTCCTTCCTTCTGATCACACAGCGTCCGGTACAGCACACCCCCCATCCCACAATCCTTCCCCATTGTCTCAAAAGTCCAATTGTTCTGTCACATTCCTGCAACCTCTCGTCCCTACAAGGCTTCACACCCCTCACCCAGTATTTTCGAAAATACGGTATTACGGAATCTACCTGCTGCAGACTAGCCAAGGCAGACATGTCAAATGAGGGAAAGCTAGACATAGAAGCTTGCTGGGGGCTGGCACTGGTCTCCTGACACAGAGACGTTCGATGGGGTTTGGACAGAACACTACGCGTGTCCTGAAAACTTTGTGCCACTATTCCCCCCTCTGTCCCCTTCTGCTCCGCATACTGCCTAGAAAGAGCATCCGCCCCCGCATTCTGGCTACCTGGCCGATACACCAACTGAAAGTCAAACTGAGCCAGTTCAGACACCCATCGCTGTTCTACAGCTCCAAGCTCTGCGGTGTTCAAATGGCTTAGCGGATTGTTATCAGTAAACACTGTGAACTTATTCCCAATCAGATAATCCTTAAATGTATCCGTAACAGCCCACTTCAACCCCAACAGCTCCAGCTTCATGGCGCTATAGTTCTCCATATTCCACTCCGACGGCCGGAGGCCACGACTTTGCGTATGCAACCGGCCGTCGCTGTCCCTCCCCCTCTTGCGACAAAACAGCCCCCAACCCTTGGTGGCTAGCGTCAATCTCCAGGAAGAATGGCTTGCTAAAATCTGCATACCCCATCACGGGAGCGGAAATTAACTTTTGTTTTAATGTTTCAAAAGCATCTTCACAGGTTGCATCCCACAACTGGCCAAACACGGGGAGCGAAGAGGCTTTCCTCCCCCATTTAGCTGACAGCAGTGTGGACAGAGTGTGGAGAGAGACTGCCAACTTAGCAAAGTTTCTCACAAACCTTCTGTAGAAACTATCGAAACCCAGGAACGATTTCAACTCCGCCACACTCTGCGGTCGACGCCACTCTGCAACCGCCCGAATCTTCTCCAGATCAGTAGCCACTCCAGTAGCTGAAATGACGTGTCCCAGGTAAACAACTTCTGACTGAAAGAATGAGCACTTACTCAACTTGACCTTGAGATTAAACTGCCCCAGCCGAGACAACACCAAATCTAGGCGCTCAAGGTGCTGCTCAATGGTAGACGAAAACACCACAATGTCATCCAGATACAGGAGGATCGACTGGAACCTCTGATTCCCCAAAACTCATTCCATCAACCTGGCGCATTACAGAGCCCAAACGGCATCCGTGTAAATTCGTACAAGCCAAAAGGAGTGCAGAATGCAGTCTTACTGCGATCTTTCTCAGCCACTCCCACCTGATGGAACCAGAATGTTTACTCAGGAGCTGCCTCACTTTCCGTACCTGTTCAACAGTCAGCCCAGGAAATTTCTGTGTGGCTACCTCCGGGGGCAGCTGCTGCCGCTCCGCAACCCCACCAGCCCGATCGCACAAAAAGACTCGCTCTTCCTGCGGCCCTACTCGTTCAAATGCTACAGGGGCAGTACCACCCGACACCACTTCCACTGAATGTATTGAGCCAAGGCAGGTCTGAGATGCAATGTTCACATCCACATGCCCTACATTCACCACCGGCACCGCAACCTGTCCATTCTCCACTGGAACTACTGCATTGGAAATGAGTAACTCCCCCGGGAGGCTCCCCTCCCCCACCCCTAATGACTCCACACACACAAATGAGCCTAACAAAGTCTGCCCAGGTGGAACTGACACGGGTACAAAACACATGGATCCAGCCGGAACGCGGAAAGGTACGGTGGAATAGGCAAAGCCTATAGGTGAAACAGCCTGCTCCTGCTGGCAAACCGAGAACGCCAAACCCCACACTTCATCCGAATCAGATGCAGAATCCTGCTCGGCATCTGATGCCAACTGCTCCATTTCATAAAACCGCTTGATTACGTTCATGCCCAATATGCAAGGAACAGCTATTTTCCGATGTAACGTTGCGGTGTCCGTAGGGTCCCGAACAACCAGAATGCCCCTCCCGTTTGCAACCTTGCCCAAGGCACAGACATCCCTCTCAAAATACCCCAGGTAAGGAATGCCCAACCCATTTGCCGACGACAGGGAAAGCCACTCACAGGTTTTAAGAGTTGGCCTAAAATGCTGCTCAAAAAATGTCTCTGTAATAGTTGACATGTTAGACCCAGTCTCTAGGAGGCATTTAACCAACAACAAAATTTCCTGAAAATTTGACTGAAAGAGTTGAATTCATCAGTTATTGTCCTGGTGTTGGCTGGCACTGGGTGGTGACAGTAAAGCAGTGCATGTACAGAGGAATCTCAGCTTGATGAAATTAAAACTGCAATTTTCTAAAATATATCTCTAATTGATTGAGCCCTAACTTCACTATGAGTTTTCCTGTGAAGGGATGCTCCAGAGTCCACATCCTGATGAATAAAGGTTGGAGGAATGTCTGTTTAGAGGACAAGGGATCAGACTTTGTAATTAGAGACTCTTTTCTTCCTATCTTGTTCTCATCTTTCTCTCAGGACCCACTCAGTGCATCATCCATGTCGTTTTGATCACAGCTTTTTTTTATTATGAAGGTAATTCAAATGTAAATGAATCATCACGTCTGCATAGTCATGCGTCTAGGCATAGTATTTTTGGAGAGTTGTCTGTTTTACTACTACACAGTCATAAACATTAGAAGAGGGTTAAAAAAGCATCAGCTTGAATCCACTGAAGTGTTTATCTCCCTCTTGTAAAATTCACCACACATAGAAACATTAATGTGTTGTCAATGTTGTACGATTATTATTTTATCCATAATGGATGAAATAACCCACAAGTAAAGACTTGGATATCACAATGGTGTGTACATGATACAGCTTTTTCAAAAATATTCCAGCTGACAACTACAGGTTAGAAACAGTCAAATATAATATGAAACATATTTTCAGCAGTACTTTTTAAGATCATTAAAATTTGACTTTTTTATAAATGTTATTATTTACTTAAGATGGAGTAATAATGATGAAATAATGACTTGACAGAAACAACAATTGGTTAAATTGTTAATTTTTACTATGAAATGAAAAAAACACTTTGTCTCTCAGTGCACAAAACTCAATTTAACTTACACACCCTGCCAAATCAGAAACATGCTCTTGCTTTCAAGGTTGTTCATTTAAAATATCGACATGCATTAATTTCATCACAACCCCCACCCTCCTCCATAACATAACAACCACTGCCCGATCACAAGTCACTGCACCACATACTATACTATGATACTTCTTTTTATTTCTCTTATCTGTATTTATTTCTGTATTATGCTGCTAAAACACTGGATTGCCCTCCAGGGATTGATAAAGGCTTATCTAATCTGATTTTATGCTTATTTCAAGGCTACTATAAACTTTAGCAATACAGTGGAAGATTCACTGTGCGTTGTTATATTAGAAGCATTTTTTTAAATGTTCAAAGTTCTCATATCTTGAGAATCGGTGTGAATACATTAGACCCTTTTACAGAAGAGCCTCTTCAGGTGTTCATAAATTCCTCTCATTTTTAGTCCATAAATTATTGGATTAAAAAGAGGATGATATGTTACTATTTGTAAAGTCATTATCAAACGTACAATTTTGTGAAAATCAACTTCCAGTTGAGCAAGAAGTACATCATATGCACTTAAACAGGAAAAGTTGATTAGAACCAGCAGATGGGGTAAACAGGTCTGTGCAGCTTTTCTCCTGACTCCTCTACATCGATAGGATACTACAAGTATCCTGGTGTATGTAAAAAGTATGAAGAGCACAGGGGAAAGTACAGAAGTCACAAAAACAACCAAGCCATAAATATTAAGCAGTCTTGAACTCACACAGTGAAGTTTGCGAACTGTGCTGTTGCAAAGTATTCCTTTCAAATGAAAGTTACAGATTTCTTTTTTAGCACTCAGTAACATTGCTACTGAAACCTGACAAGCAGGCAGAATCCAAGCACAAATCAGGAACATATTAACAGTTGTTTTTCTCATGATGGTTGAATATTGCAGAGGGTTACATATAGACACATATCTATCATAGGCCATGACCGACAACAGGAAGAACTCTGAACCGGCTAGAGAATAATAACTAAACCACTGGAAGAGACAGGCTGAATAAGATATGATCTGTTTCTCTGATAAAAAGTCAATCAAAAGCTTTGGGTAGATAGCAGTGCTGAAAAGAACAGAGTTGATTAACAAAGCTGCAATGAAAATGTACATTGGCTCATGGAGGGATTTGTGAATCACTATGATGCACACAATAGTGAAATTACTGCTAATTATTAAAATATACACTGTAAACATGATCACAAAATAAAGATATCTATATCTGTGCACTTCCACATGTCCATCAAAAGTTATATATGTCACATTAAATCTATTATCCATTAATGATATATCAAAAGAGATGATAATAAATAATAAAGCTCATGTAACCAGCACTAGATTGTCTTATTCAGTCTTCAGTACCTGACCTTGTTATGCTCTGGTGTGATCCGGCAAACACAGGAACTGGAAAGTGATCTGTTGGAGTCGGTGGGAAGTCTTTATCAGACTATTTCTCCCTCCATGGATCTCATTAAACTCTCCAAAGAATGAGCTCGGTAAACAACTTGATTCTAGAGACATGAAGTCATAGATGTTTTTTATGGCATCATCTACTCACAACAACATTCAAGCTGTATGTGCTTGTGCATTTACCATGTTGTTGGAGCACTTGTGGTGTTTGTAGTTAATGTTCCATCAAGCAGTATATCTAAACATCATAATGAACCTAAAGCTGTTTGGGGCCTTTTTAGTTGTGCATCCCAAGCTCAGGTTGCTGCAGAACGGTAAAGTTTGACCCTGGTGTTTTATACCAGTGAACCACACTGTAGGCCAATTTCACCTGTTTTAGACCGTGAGTAGCCGTGTCTTTGGTGTGTGACACAAGTATGTCATGGCAGACGTATTTCTCTGGACTCAAGGAAGCACAGTGTTCAGTTGTTTTGAGAAAACTGAAAGCAGCAACACCACAGGCCAAGGATTCAGCTCATTCTGAACAGGCATGTTTTGAACGAGCACTGCACCAGTAAGATTAAAACTATTTAAATCAGGAGAGAATTCACTTTAAGTCAAAAAATATGTATTACACATGCATGGTGAGATGAATAGTGACGAGATTATACTCTATAGTGATGTAGTATATTAAGGGGGTAATGATGCTGTAATCATTAATATTCTCCGTAAAGTCTTGACCCTGGTGGTGGTGGTGCCTGTTCCCTTGTTGTATTTTCATGCTCTTTTATAATAGTGTCAATGTACAGATCTACTTGCGCCTTTTCCGTGCTTTCTGAAACAGCATGGACTTTCTTGGGCTTGTATTTTGTTGGCTGATACTGTGTTTTTGTCCTACACATATTAGCAAAGTGGTTGGGCTTTTTGCATTTGTTACACTGACGTCCTTTTGCGGGGCATTCCTCCGTGCGACCGTGTTCTCTTCCGCATGCTCCACACTCCTTGCTGCGCGTGGCACTGCTGCTATCGTTCCTGGCAGGTATTTTGCGTCCGTGATATCTTTGGTAACGAATGATACCAGTTTGTCTCATAGGGCGCGGTGGGCATCCATCTTTATTGTTCTCGTGTATCACACTCTGGCGCACATTGCTGACATCATCACAACATGACAGTTACCTGAACCGGAAATATCCAATATACTACTGTAGCACCCATGAAAAACCATATATACCTGTACCAGCCATCCCCCAAACACACGCTGTCCCCTCCGTACAGGATGCCTCCCAGACACTGCGCTACCGACGCAATCATGCGGCCTCACGCTACTACGTCTCCGCTTGTTGCGGGAAAGAGAGTAGATGGACTCAGCACCCCTGCTCGTGTCGGCGGAGACAGAGAACCGATTCAGCACACCCACTCGTGACGGCAGGGAGAAAGACAAAGGACGCGAGTTGCCAGCAGGTGCATCTTTTCACCCAATCAGAGCCCGTGCACACCATTACCGGTCCGGCGGACCCAATAGTTTCACCCCGTCAGTTCCACTTGGTTAAATCCACCCCCCCTTAATCACTCAGTGTCCCACTGATGGCATATGTCCCATCCAGATCCCACATCCACCTTCCCCAATCCTTCAGCTAACCCTGAAAAAACCTGTTTCAGCACCGCCACGCAAGTCTGCTGCAACTGCGCCACCCCTACAGGAGCTACTCCCTTCTCCCTCAGATGGCTTACCGCAGACCTCAGCAGCCGGTGTGGGTTAGAATGAACCCCCACAGTAGCACGCTTGGACCTCCGAAGTGGAGGTGATGAAGAAGGCACAGGTGATGGCAGTGTCTGTGGTGAATGCAGGACATGTCGACTCTCACCTGCACTTACTCCCTCCTCACCCACAGAGGGGGTAGCCCCCGTTGGACGGGGGGGGGGGGGGGGGGGGGAGACAGCCCTTCCAAGCCAACTTCCCTCTCTCTTACCCCTTCCTCCTCCACAATGCTCCCCGGTCCATCGGCCCCGATGACCGCAAGCAGAGAGTCGTCCGAATTGGACTCTACATCGGGAAGTGAGGACTTAGCCACTCCCTGGACCCCCGGTTCCTGCACATCCATCTGTATGCTTGGACCACAAATCCGCAACTCATTTCTATGCAGATTGCGTTGGGGTTTCGAGAAATCAATCGGGACAACAGAATACACAGGCAGGTCACCACCCAGCTGAGCTATGACTCGGTGAGGGGTGGGAAGCCACACATCCTGAATCTTATGCCGACCCAAAAACTGACGATTCCTTACATACACTAATTAGCCTGGCTGTAAAGGATGGTCATCTACAGGCTCGCCTGCATACCTTTTGCGGGCTTCTGCTGCCTGCTCCATGTTCTTTCTAGCCCTAGCGTAGGCACAGCCCAACCTCCTCTGATGTTCCTCAACCCACTCATGCACATTACCGTCAAAATCCTCCCTATCCTGTCCCAGCCAGACATCCAGCGGAACCACTGGAGCCCTCCCGAACATGAGAAAATACGACGAGTAGCCAGTACTTTGATGTTCAGTGGTGTTATAAGCATACACCAGCTCCGGAAGGTACTCAACCTCCTTTTCTGCCCCGGCGCAGGGTACGCAACAGATCATGCAGCGTCCTATTGAAACGCTCACACTGTCCGTTCCCCTGGGCATGATAGGGGGTTGTTTGACTTTTTTTCATCCCATACAACCCACAGAGACACTGGACAACCCCAGCCTCAAAGCATTTCCCCTGGTCAGAGTGCAACCTTGAAGGGACCCCATAGGGCTGAATCCAATATTTCACCCGGGTCTTTGCGACAGTTACTGCACGCTGGTCTCTGGTTGGCACCGCAACCGTAAACTTGGAGAACACATCGGTAAAAACCAAGACATTCTCCCGTCCGTCTGACGACGGTTCCAGCACGGTGAAGTCCATTGCAACTACTTCAAGCGGCCTAAAAGCCAACAAACTCGCCAACGCTGCAACCACCCTTGGCTGTGGTGCTTTAGAAACAATACAACGTTCACAAGTCTTACAAAAAACCTCAAAGTCTGCAAACATTCCCGGCCAATAGCACCGACTTCAAACCAACTTGAATGTTCTTTCCACCCCTTGGTGCCCATGGTCAGTGTGCATGCGAGCAAGCACCTCTCGGTGTAATACCGCTGGCAACAAAAGATGCTTAATCTGTCCTTCCTTCTGATCACACAGCGTCCGGTACAGCACACCCCCCATCCCACAATCCTTCCCCATTGTCTCAAAAGTCCAATTGTTCTGTCACATTCCTGCAACCTCTCGTCCCTACAAGGCTTCACACCCCTCACCCAGTATTTTCGAAAATACGGTATTACGGAATCTACCTGCTGCAGACTAGCCAAGGCAGACATGTCAAATGAGGGAAAGCTAGACATAGAAGCTTGCTGGGGGCTGGCACTGGTCTCCTGACACAGAGACGTTCGATGGGGTTTGGACAGAACACTACGCGTGTCCTGAAAACTTTGTGCCACTATTCCCCCCTCTGTCCCCTTCTGCTCCGCATACTGCCTAGAAAGAGCATCCGCCCCCGCATTCTGGCTACCTGGCCGATACACCAACTGAAAGTCAAACTGAGCCAGTTCAGACACCCATCGCTGTTCTACAGCTCCAAGCTCTGCGGTGTTCAAATGGCTTAGCGGATTGTTATCAGTAAACACTGTGAACTTATTCCCAATCAGATAATCCTTAAATGTATCCGTAACAGCCCACTTCAACCCCAACAGCTCCAGCTTCATGGCGCTATAGTTCTCCATATTCCACTCCGACGGCCGGAGGCCACGACTTGCGTATGCAACCGGCCGTCGCTGTCCCTCCCCCTCTTGCGACAAAACAGCCCCCAACCCTTGGTGGCTAGCGTCAATCTCCAGGAAGAATGGCTTGCTAAAATCTGCATACCCCATCACGGGAGCGGAAATTAACTTTTGTTTTAATGTTTCAAAAGCATCTTCACAGGTTGCATCCCACAACTGGCCAAACACGGGGAGCGAAGAGGCTTTCCTCCCCCATTTAGCTGACAGCAGTGTGGACAGAGTGTGGAGAGAGACTGCCAACTTAGCAAAGTTTCTCACAAACCTTCTGTAGAAACTATCGAAACCCAGGAACGATTTCAACTCCGCCACACTCTGCGGTCGACGCCACTCTGCAACCGCCCGAATCTTCTCCGGATCAGTAGCCACTCCAGTAGCTGAAATGACGTGTCCCAGGTAAACAACTTCTGACTGAAAGAATGAGCACTTACTCAACTTGACCTTGAGATTAAACTGCCCCAGCCGAGACAACACCAAATCTAGGCGCTCAAGAAGCTGCTCAATGGTAGACGAAAACACCACAATGTCATCCAGATACAGGAGGATCGACTGGAACCTCTGATTCCCCAAAACTCATTCCATCAACCTGGCGCATTACAGAGCCCAAACGGCATCCGTGTAAATTCGTACAAGCCAAAAGGAGTGCAGAATGCAGTCTTACTGCGATCTTTCTCAGCCACTCCCACCTGATGGAACCAGAATGTTTACTCAGGAGCTGCCTCACTTTCCGTACCTGTTCAACAGTCGGCCCAGGAAATTTCTGTGTGGCTACCTCCGGGGGAAGCTGCTGCCGCTCCGCAACCCCACCAGCCCGATCGCACAAAAAGACTCGCTCTTCCTGCGGCCCTACTCGTTCAAATGCTACAGGGGCAGTACCACCCGACACCACTTCCACTGAATGTATTGAGCCAAGGCAGGTCTGAGATGCAATGTTCACATCCACATGCCCTACATTCACCACCGGCACCGCAACCTGTCCATTCTCCACTGGAACTACTGCATTGGAAATGAGTAACTCCCCCGGGAGGCTCCCCTCCCCCACCCCTAATGACTCCACACACACAAATGAGCCTAACAAAGTCTGCCCAGGTGGAACTGACACGGGTACAAAACACATGGATCCAGCCGGAACGCGGAAAGGTACGGTGGAATAGGCAAAGCCTATAGGTGAAACAGCCTGCTCCTGCTAGCAAACCGAGAACGCCAAACCCCACACTTCATCCGAATCAGATGCAGAATCCTGCTCGGCATCTGATGCCAACTGCTCCATTTCATAAAACCGCTTGATTACGTTCATGCCCAATATGCAAGGAACAGCTATTTTCCGATGTAACGTTGCGGTGTCCGTAGGGTCCCGAACAACCAGAATGCCCCTCCCGTTTGCAACCTTGCCCAAGGCACAGACATCCCTCTCAAAATACCCCAGGTAAGGAATGCCCAACCCATTTGCCGACGACAGGGAAAGCCACTCACAGGTTTTAAGAGTTGGCCTAAAATGCTGCTCAAAAAATGTCTCTGTAATAGTTGACATGTTAGACCCAGTCTCTAGGAGGCATTTAACCAACAACAAAATGTCCTGAAAATTTGACTGAAAGAGTTGAATTCATCAGTTATTGTCCTGGTGTTGGCTGGCACTGGGTGGTGACAGTAAAGCAGTGCATGTACAGAGGAATCTCAGCTTGATGAAATTAAAACTGCAATTTTCTAAAATATATCTCTAATTGATTGAGCCCTAACTTCACTATGAGTTTTCCTGTGAAGGGATGCTCCAGAGTCCACATCCTGATGAATAAAGGTTGGAGGAATGTCTGTTTAGAGGACAAGGGATCAGACTTTGTAATTAGAGACTCTTTTCTTCCTATCTTGTTCTCATCTTTCTCTCAGGACCCACTCAGTGCATCATCCATGTCGTTTTGATCACAGCTTTTTTTTATTATGAAGGTAATTCAAATGTAAATGAATCATCACGTCTGCATAGTCATGCGTCTAGGCATAGTATTTTTGGAGAGTTGTCTGTTTTACTACTACACAGTCATAAACATTAGAAGAGGGTTAAAAAAGCATCAGCTTGAATCCACTGAAGTGTTTATCTCCCTCTTGTAAAATTCACCACACATAGAAACATTAATGTGTTGTCAATGTTGTACGATTATTATTTTATCCATAATGGATGAAATAACCCACAAGTAAAGACTTGGATATCACAATGGTGTGTACATGATACAGCTTTTTCAAAAATATTCCAGCTGACAACTACAGATTAGAAACAGTCAAATATAATATGAAACATACTTTCAGCAGTACTTTTTAAGATCATTCAAATTTGACAGTTTTTGAGTCTAGCCTAAATATAACAATTGGACTTTTTTATAAATTAGATTATTTACTCAAGATGGAGTAATAATGATGAAATAATAACTTGACAGAAACAACAGTTGGTTTAGTGGTTTATTTTTACCATAAAATTGAAAACAAACACGTCTCTCAGTGCACAAAACTACAATTTAACTTACACACACCAGATCAGACACATGCACATGCTCTTGCTTTCAAGGTTGTTCATTTAATATGTTGACATGGATTCATTTCATCACAACCCCCACCCTCCTCCATAACATAACAACCACTGCCCGATCACAACTCACTGCACCACGTACTATATTATAATACTTATTTTTACTTCTCTTGTCTGTATTTATTTCTGTATTGTGCTGCTAAAACACTGGATTGCCCTCCAGTGATTGATAAAGGCTTATCTCATCTGATCTTATGCTTATTTCAGGGCTATTATAAACTTTATCAATACACTTGAAGACAATGGTCATGTCATCACCGGTAACTACAATTAAACTGAAAAATTTATAATTAAGTCGTGTTAGACTTAACCATTACCTTTAGGTTTTTGAAAAACTGCAGTGAATTGCTCAGTACTTATCATTACATTGTTGAAGTGGAAGATTCTCTTTGCGTTATATCAGAAACAAGTCTTCAAATGTTCAAAGTTATCACATCTTTACATTATTATGACACAAAACGATGACTGTACAACAAATATCAGTGTGAATACATTAGACCCTTTAACAGAAGAGCCTCTTAAGGTGTTCATAAATTCCTCTCATTTTTAGTCCATAAATGATTGGATTAAAAAGAGGATGATATATTACCATTTGTAAAGTCATTATCAAACGTACAATTTTGGGAAAATCAACTTCCAGTCGAGCAAGAAGTACATCATATGCAGTTAAACAGGAAAAGTTAATTAGAACCAGCAGATGGGGTAAACAGGTCTGTGCAGCTTTTCTCCTGACTCCTCTACATCGATAGGATATTACAAGTATCCTGGTGTATGTAAAAAGTATGAAGAGCACAGGGAGAAGTACAGCACTCACAAACAAAACCAAGCCATAAATATTAAGCAGTCTTGAAGTCACACAGTGAAGTTTGAGAACTGTGCTGTTGCAAAGTATTCCTTTCAAATGAAACTCACAGATTTTTTTTTTAGCACTCAGTAATATTGGTACTGAAACGTGACAAGCAGGCAGAATCCAAGCACAAATCAGGAACATATTAACAGTTGTTTTTCTCATGATGGTTGAATATTGCAGAGGCTTACATATAGACACATATCTATCATAGGCCATGACCGACAACAGGAAGAACTCTGAACAACCTAGAGAGTAATAACTAAACCACTGGAAGAGACAGGCTGAATAAGATATGATCTGTTTCTCTGATAAAAAGTCAATCAAAAGCTGTGGGTAGATAGCAGTGCTAAAAATAACAGAGTTGATTAACAAAGCTGCAATGAAAATGTACATTGGCTCATGGAGGGATTTGTGAATCACTATGATGCACACAATAGTGAAATTACTGCAAATTATTAAAATAAACACTGTAAACATGATCACAAAATAAAGATATCTATATTTGCGCACTTCCACATGCCCATCAAAAGTTATATATGTCACATTAAATCTATTATCCATTAAATATATATCAAAAGAGATGATAACAAATAATAACGCTCATGTAACCAGCACTAGATTGTCTTATTCAGTCTTCAGTACCTGACCTTGATATGCTCTGGTGTGATCCGGCAAACACAGGAACTGGAAAGTGATCTGTTGGAGTCGGTGGGAAGTCTTTATCAGACTATTTCTCCCTCCATGGATCTCATTAAACTCTCCAAAGAATGAGCTCGGTAAACAACTTGATTCTAGAGACATGAAGTCATAGATGTTTTTTATGGCATCATCTACTCACAAAAACATTCAAGCTGTATGAGCTTGTGCATTTACCATGTTGTTGGAGCACTTGTGGTGTTTGTAGTTAATGTTCCATCAAGCAGTAGATCTAAACATCATAATAAACCTAAAGCTGTTTGGGGCCTTTTTAGTTGTGCATCCCAAACTCAGGGTGCTGCAGAACGGTAAAGTTTGCTCCTGGTGTTTTTTACCAGTGAACCACACTGTAGGCCAATTTCACCTGTTTTAGACCGTGAGTAGCCGTGTCTTTGGTGTGTGACACAAGTATGTCATGGCAGACGTATTTCTCTGGACTCAAGGAAGCACAGTGTTCAGTTGTTTTGAGAAAGCTGAAGGCAGCAACACCACAGGCCAAGGATTCAGCTCATTCTGAACAGGCATGTTTTGAACGAGCACTGCACTAGTAAGACTAAAACTATTTCAATCAGGAGAGAATTCACTTAGAGTGAAAAAAATATTAAAATATTTATTATAAGGAATGTCTGTTTACAGGACAAGGGATCAGACTTTGTAATTAGAGACTCTTTTCTTCCTATCTTGTTCTCATCTTTCCATCAGGACCCACTCAGTGCATCATCCATGTCGTTTTGATCAAAGTTTTTTTTCATTATGAAGGTAATTCAACTGTAAATGAATCATCACGTCTGCATAGTCATGCGTCTAAGCATAGTATTTTTGGAGAGTTGTCTGTTTTACTACTACACAGTCATGAACATTAGAAGAGGGTTAACAACTGAAAGTATCAGCTTGAATCCACTCTGTTTATCTCCCTCTTGTAAAATTCACCACACATAGAAACATTAATGTGTTGTCAATGTTATACGATTATTTTTTCATCCATAATGGATGAAATAACCCACAAGTAAAGACTTGGATATCACAATGGTGTGTACATGATACAGCTTTTTCAAAAATATTCCAGCTGACAATTACAAATTAGAAACAGTCAAATATAATATGAAACATATTTTCAGCAGTACTTTTTAAGATCATTCAAATTTGAATTTTTGATGAATGTGATTATTTACTCAAGATGGAGTAATAATGATGAAATAATAACTTGACAGAAACAACAGTTGCTTTAATTGTTCATTTTTACTATAAAAAACGTTTTATCTCAGTGCACAAAACTTAATTTTAGTTACACACACTGCCAAATCAGAAACATGCACATGCTCTTGATTTCAAGGTTGTTCATTTAATATGTTGACATGGATTCATTTCATCACAACCCCCACCCTCCTCCATAACATAACAACCACTGCCCGATCACAACTCACTGCACCACGTACTATATTATAATATTTCTTTTTACTTCTCTTATCTGTATTTATTTCTGTATTATGCTGCTAAAACACTGGATTGCCCTCCAGGGATTGATAAAGGCTTATCTCATCTGATCTTATGCTTATTTCAGGGCTATTATAAACTTTAGCAATACACTTGAAGACAATGGTTATGTCATCACCGGTAACACAATCAAACTGAAACATTTATGATTAAGTCGTGGTTATCTGTTAGACTTAACCATTACCGTTGTGTTTTTGAAAAACTGCAGTGAATTGCTCAGTATTTATCATTACATTGTTGAAGTGGAAGATTCTCTGTGCGTTATTATATCAGAAACAAGTCTTTAAATGTTCAAAGTTATCACATCTTTACATTATTATGACACAAAACAATGACTGTACAACAGTTATCAGTGTGAATACATTAGACTCTTTAACAGAAGAGCCTCTTAAGGTGTTCATAAATTCCTCTCATTTTTAGTCCATAAATGATTGGATTAAAAAGAGGATGATATATTATCATTTGTAACGCCATTATCAAACGTACAATTTTGTGAACATCAAGTTCCAGTCGAGCAAGAAGTACATCATATGCACTTAAACAGGAAAAGTTGATTAGAACCAGCAGATGGGGTAAACAGGTCTGTGCAGCTTTTCTCCTGACTCCTCTACATCGATAGGATACTACAAGTATCCTGGTGTATGTAAAAAGTATGAAGAGCACAGGGAGAAGTACAGCACTCACAAAAACAACCAAGCCATAAATATTAAGTAGTCTTGAAGTCACACAGTGAAGTTTTTGAACTGTGCTGTTGCAAAGTATTCCTTTCAAATGAAACTTACAGATTTCTTTTTTAGAACTCATTAACATTGCTACTGAAACCTGACAAGCAGGCAGAATCCAAGCACAAATCAGGAACATATTAACAGTAGTTTTTCTCATGATGGTTGAATACTGCAGAGGGTTACATATAGACACATATCTATCATAGGCCATGACCGACAACAGGAAGAACTCTGAACAACCTAGAGAGTAATAACCAGTGGCGGCTGGTCCATAGAGGGCGCTAGGGCGCCGCCCCCCCTAGAGCTACAAAAAATAAAAATAAAAATAAAATTTAAAATATAAATAAAAATAAAATTTAAAATAAAAATAAACTATACAAATTGTCAATATTTGTGTTTTTGAAACATGGAATCACCCAGTAATATGTGTAAAATATGATATCTGCGGTAAATATATGCTTTTCCTGCTTGTCCTCTCTGCCTGTCTGCTCTTCCTCTCTGTGTGTGCACGTCTCAGCTGCTGGGGCGCTGGAAAAACTGCCCCAAAGAGGCGGGTCTATAAAGCAGTTTAGCCAATGCTGAGTAAAGATATAAATGAGTGACATACAATTCAGCCAATCAGCGTCCTCAAATAGATTCAGCTTGGGGCAGTTTTTTTCCTGCCCCAAGCTGCGCGTTCTCGTCAGGAGAAGTCTCTACAGGAGAGCGCCAGTGTGAGCACTACTCCTCCAAGACCCGTTTGAGAGGAGAACTGAGAGGAGAAACTACTGAAAGAGTTGATCCCAGATCAGCCTGACCTCACAATCAGACAGCAGACTAGCAGGAAAGAGAAGCAGTACATGAAGCTTCTCTACTAGCTGTACACCAGACAGGTTTGACTAGCTGGATGACGTCATGAGAATAACTTATTTATCTTTTTAAAACAACGGGGACAGAACCAGCATGGACAGTTAGGGAGTGAGGGACATGAAGCACCTGTCTGAGAAATGGATATATAGTTATATATATATATATATATTATTATATATATATATATATATATATGTGTGTGTGTGTGTGTGTGTGTGTGTGTTTTATATTATAGTGAATATTATTATATGATATATATATATATATTATTATATTATACAGAATATTATATGATATATATATTATTATATTATACAGAATATTATATGATATATATATATATTATTATATTATACAGAATATTATTATATGTTATATATATTATATTATACTGAATTCCCTGTGAGGGTGACTAAAATAAGATGTCCTGACGTGTTTGTGAAAGTGTTATTTACTGCTTTTTTTCGTGTTGGAATAAATGTTAAATATTTAACTGCAAAGTAGTAATGCGTGTTTGATACCTTAATTTGTTTGCATTAAATCATTCTGGGATGTTTGCTGAAATTGATTGGATGTGGCACAGCCCTACCAAGAACATTTTCCACCAGCCGCCACTGGTAATAACTAAACCACTGCAAGAGACAGGCTGAATAAGATATGATCTGTTTCTCTGATAAAAAGTCAATCAAAAGCTTTGGGTAGATAGCAGTGCTGAAAAGAACAGAGTTGATTAACAAAGCTGCAATGAAAATGTACATTGGCTCATGGAGGGATTTGTGAATCACTATGATGCACACAATAGTGACATTACTGCTAATTATTAAAATATACATCGTAAACATGATCACAAAATAAAGATATCTATATCTGTGCACTTCCACATGCCCATCAAAAGTTATATATGTCACATTAAATCTATTATCCATTAATGATATATCAAAAGAGATGATAACAAATAATAAAGCTCATGTAACCAGCACTAGATTGTCTTATTCAGTCTTCAGTACCTGACCTTGTTATGCTCTGGTGTGATCCGGCAAACACAGGAACTGGAAAGTGATCTGTTGGAGTCGGTGGGAAGTCTTTATCAGACTATTTCTCCCTCCATGGATCTCATTAAACTCTCTAAAGAATGAGCTCGGTAAACAACTTGATTCTAGAGACATGAAGTCATAGATATTTTTTATGGCATCATCTATTCACAACAACTTTCAAGCTGTATGTGCTTGTGCATTTACCATGTTGTTGGAGCACTTGTAGTATATCTAAACATCATAATGAACCTAAAGCTGTTTGGGGCCTTTTTAGTTGTGCATCCCAAGATCAGGTTGCTGCAGAACGGTAAAGTTTGCCCCTGGTGTTTTATACCAGTGAACCACACTGTAGGCCAATTTCACCTGTTTTAGACCGTGAGTAGCCGTGTCTTTGGTGTGTGACACAAGTATGTCATGGCAGACGTATTTCTCTGGAGTCAAGGAAGCACAGTGTTCAGTTGTTTTGAGAAAACTGAAAGCAGCAACACCACAGGCCAAGGATTCAGCTCATTCTGAACAGGCATGTTTTGAACGAGCACTGCACTAGTAAGACTAAAACTATTTCAATCAGGAGATAATTCACTTTAAGTCAAAAAATATGTATTACACATGCATGGTGAGATGAATAGTGAAGAGATTATACTCTATAGTTATGTAGTATATTAAGGGGGTAATGATGCTGTAATCATTAATATTCTCCGTAAAGTCTTGACCCTGGTGGTGGTGGTGGTGCCTGTTCCCTTGTTGTATTTTCATGCTCTTTTATAATAGTGTCAATGTACAGATCTACTTGCGCCTGCTCCGTGCTTTCTGAAACAGCATGGACTTTCTTGGGCTTGTATTTTGTTGGCTGATACTGTGTTTTTGTCCTACACATATTAGCAAAGTGGTTGGGCTTTTTGCATTTGTTACACTGACGTCCTTTTGCGGGGCATTCCTCCGTGCGACCGTGTTTTCTTCCGCATGCTCCACACTCCTTGCTGCGCGTGGCACTGCTGCTATCGTTCCTGGCAGGTATTTTGCATCCGTGATATCTTTGGTAACGAATGATACCAGTTTGTCTCATAGGGCGCGGTGGGCATCCATCTTTATTGTTCTCGTGTATCACACTCTGGCGCACATTGCTGACATCATCACAACATGACGGTTACCTGAACCGGAAATATCCAATATACTACTGTAGCACCCATGAAAAACCATATATACCTGAACCAGCCATCCCCCAAACACACGCTGTCCCCTCCTTACAGGATGCCTCCCAGACACTGCGCTACCGACGCAATCATGCGGCCTCACGCTACGTCTCCGCTTGTTGCCGGAAAGAGAGTAGATGGACTCAGCACCCCTGCTCATGTCGGCGGAGACAGAGAACCGATTCAGCACACCCACTCGTGACGGCGGGGAGAAAGACAAAGGACGCGATTTGCCAGCAGGTGCATCTTTTCACCTAATCAGAGCCCGTGCACCCCATTACCGGTCCGGCGGACCCAATAGTTTCACCCCGTCAGTTCCACTTGGTTACATCCACCCCCCCTTAATCACTCAGTGTCCCACTGATGGCATATGTCCCATCCAGATCCCACATCCACCTTCCCCAATCCTTCAGCTAACCCTGAAAAAACCTGTTTCAGCACCGCCACGCAAGTCTGCTGCAACTGCGCCACCCCTACAGGAGCTACTCCCTTCTCCCTCAGATGGCTTACCGCAGACCTCGGCAGCCGGTGTGGGTTAGAATGAACCCCCACAGTAGCACGCTTGGACCTCCGAAGTGGAGGTGATGGCGAAGGCACAGGTGATGGCAGTGTCTGTGGTGAATGCAGGACATGTCGACTCTCACCTGCACTTACTCCCTCCTCACCCACAGAGGGGGTAGCCCCCGTTGGACAGGGGGGGGGGAGACAGCCCTTCAAGCCAACTTCCCTCTCTCTTTCCCCTTCCTCCTCCACAATGCTCCCCGGTCCATCGGCCCCAATGACCGCAAGCAGAGAGTCGTCCGAATCGGACTCTACATCGGGAAGTGAGGACTTAGCCACTCCCTGGACCCCCGGTTCCTGCCCATCCATCTGTATGCTTGGACATGCCACACATCCTGAATCTTATGCTGACCCGAAAACTGACGATTCCTTACATACACTAATTGGCCTGGCTGTAAAGGATGGTCACCTACAGGCTCGCCTGCATACCTTTTGCGGGCTTCCGCTGCCTGCTCCATGTTCTTTCTAGCCCTAGCGTAGGCACAGCCCAACCTCCTCTGATGTTCCTCAACCCACTCATACACATTACCGTCAAAATCCTCCATATCCTGTCCCAGCCAGACATCCAGCGGAACCACTGGAGCCCTCCTGAACATGAGAAAATACGGCGAGTAGCCAGTACTTTGATGTTCAGTGGTGTTATGAGCATACACCAGCTCCCGAAGGTACTCAACCTCCTTTTCTGCTCCGAGCGCAGGGTACGCAACAGATCATGCAGCATCCTATTGAAACGCTCACACTGTCCGTTCCCCTGGGCATGATAGTGGGTTGTTTTTTCATCCCATACAATCCACAGAGACACTGGACAACCCCAGCCTCAAAGCATTTCCCCTGGTCAGAGTGCAACCTTGAAGGGACCCCATAGGGCTGAATCCAATATTTCACCAGGGTCTTTGCGACAGTTACTGCACGCTGGTCTCTGGTTGGCACCGCAACCGTAAACGTTCCAGCACGGTGAAGTCCATTGCAACTACTTCAAGCGGCCTAAAAGCCAACAAACTCCCCAACGCTGCAACCACCCTTGGCTGTGGTGCTTTAGAATCAATACAACGTTCACAAGTCTTACAAAAAACCTCAACGTCTGCAAACATTCCCGGCCAATAGCACCGACTTCGAACCAACTTGAATGTTCTTTCCACCCCTTGGTGCCCATGGTCAGTGTGCATGCGAGCAAGCATCTCTCGGTGTAATACCGCTGGCAACAAAAGCTGCTTAATCTGTCCTTCCTTCTGATCACACAGCGTCCGGTACAGCACACCCCCCAACTCCACAATCCTTCCCCATTGTCTCAAAAGTCCAATTGTTCTGTCACATTCCTGCAACCTCTCGTCCCTACAAGGCTTCACACCCCTCACCCAGTATTTTCGAAAATACGATATTACGGAATCTACCTGCTGCAGACTAGCCAAAGCAGACATGTCAAATGAGGGAAAGCTAGACATAGAAGCTTGCTGGGGGCTGGCACTGGTCTCCAGACACAGAGCCGTTCGATGGGGTTTGGACAGAACACTACGTGTGTCCTGAAAACTTTGTGCCACTCTTCCCCCCTCTGTCCCCTTCTGCTCCGCATACTGCCTAGAAAGAGCATCCGCCCCCGCATTCTGGCTACCTGGCCGATACACCAACTGAAAGTCAAACTGAGCCAGTTCAGACACCCATCGCTGTTCTACAGCTCCAAGCTTTGCGGTGTTCAAATGGCTTAGCGGATTGTATCAGTAAACACTGTGAACTTATTCCCAATCAGATAATCCTTAAATTTATCCGTAACAGCCCACTTCAACCCCAACAGCTCCAGCTTCATGGCGCTATAGTTCTCCATATTCCGCTCCGACGGCCAGAGGCCACGACTTGCATATGCAACTGGCTGTCGCTGTCCCTCCCCCTCTTGCGACAAAACAGCCCCCAACCCTTGGTGGCTAGCGTCAATCTCCAGTAAGAATGGCTTGCTAAAATCTGCATACCCCATCATGGGAGCGGAAATTAACTTTTGTTTTAATGTTTCAAAAGCATCTTCACAGGTTGCATCTCACAACTGGCCAAACACGGGGAGCGAAGAGGCTTTCCTCCCCCCTTTAGCTGACAGCAGTGTGGACAGAGTGTGGAGAAGGACTGCCAAATTAGCAAAGTTTCTCACAAACCTTCTGTAGAAACTAGCAAAACCCAGGAACGATTTCAACTCCGCCACACTCTGCGGTCGATGCCACTCTGCAACCGCCCGAATCTTCTCCGGATCAGTAGCCACTCCAGTAGCTGAAATGACGTGTCCCAGGTAAACAACTTCTGACTGAAAGAATGAGCACTTACTCAACTTGACCTTGAGATTAAACTGCCCCAGCCGGGACAACACCAAATCTAGGCGCTCAAGGTGCTGCTCAATGGTAGACGAAAACACCACAATGTCATCCAGATACAGGAGGATCGACTGGAACCTCTGATTCCCCAAAATTCATTCCATCAACCGCTGAAAGGTACCTGGCGCATTACAGAGCCCAAACGGCATCCGTGTAAATTCGTACAAGCCAAAAGGAGTGCAGAATGCAGTCTTACTGCGATCTTTCTCAGCCACTCCCACCTGATGGAACCACTCGCCGGTTCCAGGGTGGTAAACCACCTTGCCCCGCTCAAAGCATCCAAGGACTCTTCGATACGTGGAAGAGGGAAAGCATCTCGCCGTGTTCTCGCATTAAGCTGCCTGTAATCCACACAGAGCCTTAACGACCCATCCTTCTTCCTCACTATCACCAAGGGGGAGGAGTAGGGACTACTGCTTTCCCTGATAATGCCCTGCTGCAATAGCTGTGCTATATGCGTTTTGACTTCCTCATACTGACTTGGGGGTATACGCCGGTAGCGCTGCCTAACCGGGGCTTCATCCAGGACTGGAATCTCATGCTCTATCACGTTTGTAAATCCCAAATCCATGTCTGACCTTGTGAAGACCCCAGAATGTTTACTCAGGAGCTGCCTCACTTTCCGTACCTGTTCAACAGTCAGCCCAGGAAATTCCTGTGTGGCTACCTCCGGGGGCAGCTGCTGCCGCTCCGCAACCCCACCAGCCCGATCGCACAAAAAGACTCGCTCTTCCTGTGGCGCTACTCGTTCAAATGCGACAGGGGCAGTACCACCTGACACCACTTCCACTGAATGTATTGAGCCAAGGCAGGTCTGAGATGCAATGTTCACATCCACATGCCCTACATTCACCACCGGCACCGCAACCTGTCCATTCTCCACTGGAACTACTGCATTGGAAACGAGTAACTCCCCCGGGAGGCTCCCCTCCCCCACCCCTAATGACTCCACACACACAAATGAGCCTAACAAAGTCTGCCCAGGTGGAACTGACATGGGTACAAAACACATGGATCCAGCCGGAACGCGGAAAGGTACGGTGGAATAGGCAAAGCCTATAGGTGAAACAGCCTGCTCCTGCTGGCAAACCGAGAACGCCAAACCCACACTTCAACCGAATCAGATGCAGAATCCTGCTCGGCATCTGATTCCAACTGCTCCATTTCATAAAACCGCTTGATTACGTTCATGCCCAATATGCAAGGAACAGCTATTTTCCGATGTAACGTTGCGGTGTCCGTAGGGTCCCGAACAACCAGAATGCCCCTCCCGTTTGCAACCTTGCCCAAGGCACAGACATCCCTCTCAAAATACCCCAGGTAAGGAATGCCCAACCCATTTGCCGACGACAGGGAAAGCCACTCACAGGTTTTAAGAGTTGGCCTAAAATGCTGCTCAAAAAATTTCTCTGTAATAGTTGACACGTTAGACCCAGTCTCTAGGAGGCATTTAACCAACAACAAAATGTCCACAGTTGGACATTTGCCAACCAAACATTCATATTCCTCCTTTGGAACTTCAAAGTGTGAGCCCGACTGAACCTCACCTGTAGCTGGACTCATTACCAGAGGGGGGGAGAGTTTCCCCGCTGTCCCCTCCGTACAGGATCCCTCCCAGACACTGCGCTACCGACGCAACTTATCGTGCGGCCTCACGCTACGTCTCGGCTTGTTGCAGGAAAGAGAGTAGATGGACTCGGCACTCGTGGCGGCGGAGACAGAGAACCGATTCAGCACACCCACTCGTGACGGTGGGGAGAAAGACAAAGGACGCGATTTGCCAGCAGGTGCATCTTTTCACCTAATCAGAGCCCGTGCACCCCATTACCAGTCCGGTGTACCCAATAGTTTCACCCCGTCAGTTCCACTTGGTTACACTACATGGATAAAAATAGTCTTTAGTGAGCAGCAAAAAAAGCTGCAAAGTCTTGAACATAAATTTGCAGCTAAACAATTAGCTAAGCGATTAGCTTCCATATATTAGCCTATTGTTATTGGCAAGCTCCACATTGCATCGCTTACGTTACCTGCAGTGGACAAGGATGGACGGCTGCTCGCCAAACAGCAGAAAACTGCATTTCTGCATGTTTATGTTCTGCTTGTTCGACAAACGTGACAAATTGCTGGTATTAACTCCCTTACTTGTTTTTTTTTGCTTTTTTGACAGAGTTATCAGCATCTACTCGAGTAAAATGTAGCCACACTTCCAATCTTTTTGTTGTCTCTGCCATGATGTGTGTCTCACGCTGTGCTGGACCGGAGTCGGTGTGTGTGTCAGAGTAAAGCACGACTCTGGCCCTCGTGCAAAGACACAGAGACAGAGAGAGGTCGTTTGTGATGCTGCTATTTTCTGAAGACCTCACTCCGTAACTTTTAACGTATTGACAGTAGAACCGTTAACTCCGCACCTTATCAATACCATTTTTTTTCAGGGGGGCATCCCGAGTAACGACTAAGCCCAGAAACTCAGAAGTTCTGTAAACGCTTAAAACACTGTGGAAGCAGCTTCAGACTTTTTATGTCAGTAATTTGCATATAAGAGAAAATTACGTATGCAATGTTTTTAGACTTTCCCTTTGAAAATGATTCAAACCCACACTGTGCATGCTGCAAGAACACTGACTGAAAGATTTGAATTCATCAGTTATTGTCCTGGTGTTGGCTGGCACTGGGTGGTGACAGTAAAGCAGTGCATGGGAATCTCAGCTTGGTGAAATAAAAACTGCAATTTTCTAGAATATATCTCTAATTGATTGAGCCCTAACTTCACTATGAGTTTTCCTGTGAAGGGATGCTCCAGAGTCCACATCCTGATGAATAAAGGTTGGAGGAATGTCTGTTTAGAGGACAAGGGGTCTTTGTAATTAGAGACTCTTTTCTTCCTATCTTGTTCTCATCTTTCCCTCAGGACCCACTCAGTGCATCATCCATGTAGTTTTGATCACAGCTTTTTTTTATTATGAAGGTAATTCAACTGCAAATTAATCATCACGTCTGCATATTCATGCGTCTAGGCATAGTATTTTTGGAGAGTTGTCTGTTTTACTACTACACAGTCATGAACATTAGAAGAGGGTTAAACAAACTGAAAGCTTGAATCCACTCTGTTTACATCCCTCTTGAAAAATTCACCACACATAGAAACATTAATGTGTTGTCAATGTTATACGATTATTTTTTTATCCATAATGGATGAAATAACCCACAAGTAAAGACTTGGATATCACAATGGTGTGTACATGATACAGCTTTTTCAAAAATACTCCAGTTGACAACTACAGATTAGAAACAGTCAAATATAATATGAAACATATTTTCAGCAGTACTTTTTCATTTTTTATCATTAAAATGTGGTCTTTTTTACAAAAGTGCTTATTTACTCAAGATGGAGTAATAATGATGAAACAATAACTTGACAGAGACAACAGTTGGTTTAATTGTTCATTTTTACTATAACATTTTAAAAAAACACTTTGTCTCTCAGGGCACAAAACTACAATTTTACTTAAACACACTGCCAAATCATAAACATGCTCTTGATTTCAAGGTTGTTCATTTAAAATATGAACATGCATTCATTTCATCACAACCCCCACCCTCCTCCATAACATAACAACCACTGCAACGATCACAAGTCACTGCACCGTATTTATTTCTGTATGTAAAACGATGACTGTATAACAAATATCAGTGTGAATACATTAGACCCTTTAACAGAAGAGCCTCTTAAGGTGTTCATAAATTCCTCTCATTTTTAGTCCATTAATGATTGGATTAAAAAGAGGATGATATGTTACTATTTGTAAAGCCATTATCAAACGTAAAGTTTTAGGAACATCAACTTCCAGTCGAGCAAGAAGTACATCATATGCAATTAAACAGGAAAAGTTGATTAGAACCAGCAGATGGGGTAAACAGGTCTGTGCAGCTTTTCTCCTGACTCCTCTACATCGATAGGATACTACAAGTATCCTGGTGTATGTAAAAAGTATGAAGAGCACAGGGGAAAGTACAGCAGTCACAAAAGCAACCAAGCCATAAATATGCAGCAGTCTTGAACTCACACAGTGAAGTTTTTGAACTGTGCTGTTGCAAATTATTCCTTTCAAATGAAACTTACAGATTATTTTTTTAGCACTCAGTAACATTGGTACTGAAACCTGACAAGCAGGCAGAATCCAAGCACAAATCAGGAACATATTAACAGTAGTTTTTGTCATGATGGTTGAATATTGCAGAGGGTTACATATAGACACATATCTATCATAGGCCATGACCGACAACAGGAAGAACTCTGAAGCGGCTAGAGAGTAATAACTAAACCACTGGAAGAGACAGGCTGAATAAGATATGATCTGTTTCTCTGATAAAAAGTCAATCAAAAGCTTTGGGTAGATAGCAGTGCTGAAAAGAACAGAGTTGATTAACAAAGCTGCAATGAAAATGTACATTGGCTCATGGAGGGATTTGTGAATCACTATGATGCACAAAATAGTGAAATTACTGCTAATTATTAAAATATACACTGTAAACATGATCACAAAATAAAGATATCTATATTTGTGCACTTCCACATGCCCATCAAAAGTTATATATGTCACATTAAATCTATTATCCATTAATGATATATCAAAAGAGATAATAATAAATAATAAAGCTCATGTAACCAGCACTAGATTGTCTTATTCAGTCTTCAGTACCTGACCTTGTTATGCTCTGGTGTGATCCAGCAAACACAGGAACTGGAAAGTGATCTGTTGGAGTCGAGTCGGTGGGAAGTCTTTATCAGACTATTTCTCCCTCCATGGATCTCATTAAACTCTCCAAAGAATGAGCTCGGTAAACAACTTGATTCTAGAGACATGAAGTCATAGATGTTTTTTATGGCATCATCTACTCACAACAACATTCAAGCTGTATGAGCTTGTGCATTTACCATGTTGTTGGAGCACTTGTGGTGTTTGTAGTTAATGTTCCATCAAGCAGTAGATCTAAACATCATAATAAACCTAAAGCTGTTTGGGGCCTTTTTAGTTGTGCATCCCAAGCTCAGGGTGCTGCAGAACGGTAAAGTTTGCTCCTGGTGTTTTATACCAGTGAACCACACTGTAGGCCAATTTCACCTGTTTTAGACCGTGAGTAGCCGTGTCTTTGGTGTGTGACACAAGTATGTCATGGCAGACGTATTTCTCTGGACTCAAGGAAGCACAGTGTTCAGTTGTTTTGAGAAAGCTGAAAGCAGCAACACCACAGGCCAAGGATTTAGCTCATTCTGAACAGACATGTTTTGAACGAGCACTGCACTCGTAAGACTAAAACTATTTCAATCAGGAAAGAATTCACTTAGAGTGAAAAAATATAAAAATATTTATTATAAGGAATGTCTGTTTAGAGGACAAGGGATCAGACTTTGTAATTAGAGACTCTTTTCTTCCTATCTTGTTCTCATCTTTCCCTCAGGACCCACTCAGTGCATCATCCATGTAGTTTTGATCACAGCTTTTTTTTCATTATGAAGGTAATTCAACTGCAAATTAATCATCACGTCTGCATTGTCATGTGTTTAGGCATAATAGTATTTTTTGGAGAGCTGTTTGTTTTACGACTACAGAGTCATAAACATTAGAAGAGGGTTAAAAACACTGAAAGTAGAAGCTTGAATCCACTCTGTTTACCTCCCTCTTGGAAAATTCACCACACATAGAAACATTACAATTTGACAGTTTTTGAGTCTAGCCTAAATATAACAATTGGACTTTTTTTTTAATTAAATTATTTTCTCAAGATGGAGTAATAATGGTGAAATAATAACTTGACAGAAACAACAGTTCGTTTAGTCGTTTATTTTTACCAAAAAATTTAAAACAAACACGTCTCTCAGTGCACAAAACTACAATTTAACTTACACACACCAGATCAGACACATGCACATGCTCTTGATTTCAAGGTTGTTCATTTATTATATTGACATGCATTAATTTCATCACAACCCCCACCCTCCTCCATAACATGACAACCACTGCCCGATCACAACTCACTGCACCACGTACTATATTATAATATTTCTTTTTACTTCTCTTATCTGTATTTCTTCCTGTATTATGCTGCTAAAACACTGGATTGCCCTCCAGGGATTGATAAAGGCTTATCTCATCTGATCTTATGCTTATTTCAGGGCTATTATAAACTTTATCAATACACTTGAAGACAATGGTCATGTCATCACCGGTAACACAATCAAACTGAAACATTTATGATTAAGTCGTGGTTATCTGTTAGACTTAAGCATTACCTTTGGGGTTTTGAAAAACTGCAGTGAATTGCTCAGTATTTATCATTACATTGTTGAAGTGGAAGATTCTCTGTGCGTTATTATATCAGAAACAAGTCTTCAAATGTTCAAAGTTATCACATCTTTACATTATTATGACACAAAACGATGACTGGACAACAAATATCAGTGTGAATACATTAGACCCTTTAACAGAAGAGCCTCTTAAGGTGTTCATAAATTCCTCTAATTTTTAGTCCATAAATGATTGGATTAAAAAGAGGATGATATATTATTATTTGTAAAGTCATTATCAAACGTACAATTTTGGGAAAATCAAATTCCAGTCGAGCAAGAAGTACATCATATGCACTTAAACAGGAAAAGTTGATTAGAACCAGCAGATGGGGTAAACAGGTCTGTGCAGCTTTTCTCCTGACTCCTCTACATCGATAGGATATTACAAGTATCCTGGTGTATGTAAAAAGTATGAAGAGCACAGGGAGAAGTGCAGCAATCACCAACAAAACCAAGCCATAAATATTAAGCAGTCTTGAAGTCACACAGTGAAGTTTTTGAACTGTGCTGTTGCAAAGTATTCCTTTCAAATGAAACTTACAGATTTCTTTTTTAGCACTCAGTAACATTGGTACTGAAACCTGACAAGCAGGCAGAATCCAAGCACAAATCAGGAACATATTAACAGTTGTTTTTCTCATGATGGTTGAATATTGCAGAGGGTTACATATAGACACATATCTATCATAGGCCATGACCGACAACAGGAAGAACTCTGAACAACCTAGAGAATAATAACTAAACCACTGGAAGAGACAGGCTGAATAAGATATGATCTGTTTCTCTGATAAAAAGTCAATCAAAAGCTTTGGGTAGATAGCAGTGCTGAAAAGAACAGAGTTGATTAACAAAGCTGCAATGAAAATGTACATTGGCTCATGGAGGGATTTGTGAATCACTATGATGCACACAATAGTGAAATTACTGCTAATTATTAAAATATACATCGTAAACATGATCACAAAATAAAGATATCTATATCTGTGCACTTCCACATGTCCATCAAAAGTTATATATGTCACATTTAATCTATTATCCATTAATGATATATCAAAAGAGATGATAACAAATAATAAAGCTCATGTAACCAGCACTAGATTGTCTTATTCAGTCTTCAGTACCTGACCTTGATATGCTCTGGTGTGATCCAGCAAACACAGGAACTGGAAAGTGATCTGTTTGAGTCGGTGGGAAGTCTTTATCAGACTATTTCTCCCTCCATGGATCTCATTAAACTCTCCAAAGAATGAGCTCGGTAAACAACTTGATTCTAGAGACATGAAGTCATAGATGTTTTTTATGGCATCATCTACTCACAACTACATTCAAGCTGTATGTGCTTGTGCATTTACCATGTTGTTGGAGCACTTGTGGTGTTTGTAGTTAATGTTCCATCAAGCAGTATATCTAAACATCATAATGAACCTAAAGCTGTTTGGGGCCTTTTTAGTTGTGCATCCCAAGCTCAGGTTGCTGCAGAACGGTAAAGTTTGCTCCTGGTGTTTTTTACCAGTGAACCACACCGTAGGCCAATTTCACCTGTTTTAGACCGTGAGTAGCCGTGTCTTTGGTGTGTGACACAAGTATGTCATGGCAGACGTATTTCTCTGGACTCAAGGAAACACAGTGTTCAGTTGTTTTGAGAAAGCTGAAAGCAGCAACACCACAGGCCAAGGATTCAGCTCATTCTGAACAGACATGTTTTGAACGAGCACTGCACTAGTAAGACTAAAACTATTTCAATCAGTAGAGAATTCACGTAGAGTGAAAAAATATTTATTACACATGCATGGTGAGATGAATAGTGAAGAGATTATACTCCACAGTGATGTAGTATATTAAAGGGGGTAATGATGCTGTGATCACTGACTAATATTCCCCGCTAAGTCTTGACCCTGGTGGTGGTGGTGGTGAAGGGAACTGCTGATGATCCAATGATGGGATGAAGAAATGATGATGATGATGAAATGACAACTGACAGCAAAAGAGAGGAGAGCAGTTTTAAAATTTGACAGCAACGACGTGATTGGCTCAGGGAGATCGTGGCAGAATCTGGTTGTTGAGCTTAAGAGTGAACGCCAATAATCAGCTGATTAGAGTATAAACCGGAGAGAGGGGGAGACAGAGAGATTTGTGAATGAATGAGATTGTAAGAAGAGTCTTCCTCACCACGAGAGGACATAAACAATACATGTGTTTTGATTTCAATATTTATTTAACAAAACGTAATATTAAACACAAACAAAACCCTGGATAAGTGAGTGCTACTGATTTAAGTATTTGATGAAATCAATTTGATGAAATCAGTTATTAGAGTTCTATTGTTTGATTCTGCTTTTCTTGCCGAGACCTGAATTAAAGTGAATGTGGGTGTCATAGCATCTGCCAGCTTTTTACTTTTTATTTCTTTTATTGTACATTTCTAACTGCCTTGTTAGTAACTCACCTCTCATTTCAGATGCTGCCATTCCCAGTCTCACCAGGAGTAGCCTTCAGTGTTTTCCCACCAGACCCAGTCTCCTGACTACCAAACCCACATGCACTCCTGTACTTCCCTGCCTGCCTTTTTGGTACTTGTTTTCCAGGTATGACTGCTTACTTTTGTCATTGCCTTTGAAGCCAGAAAAGATGCTAGAGATCCTTTGGCTGATTTGAAACCAGGTCCTGTAAATACTCCAGCCTGTCCTTCAACAGAATCAGAATCAGCTTTATTTGACAAGTACAGTATGTGTCCACAGATAAAGAATTTGACTCCGGTTTCTGACTTGCTGTCAATGTACTTACACAGAAATAGACATAAAAACGGAGCTTATCAAATGAAGCCAAATCAAATGTTACTATACTTGTAACATACTATACGATACTAGTACTCATATATACTTGATGCTGCTTATCGATTTTCGGTTCCTTTTCGGTTCTTTTTGATTGTTTTGTTAGAAAAAATACAATTAATTAATAAAAGACTCAACATCGCTTTATTATTATTGTATGTATAAAAATAGTCTTTAGTGAGCAGCAAAACAAAAAGCTCCAAAGTCTTGAACATAAATTTGCAGCTAAACAATTAGCTAAGCGATTAGCTTCCATATATTAGCCTATTGTTATTGGCAAACTCCACATGGCATCGCTTACGTTACCTGCAGTGGACGAGGATGGACGGCTGCTCACCAAACAGCAGAAAACTGTTTTTCTGCATATTTTTGTTCTGCTTGTTTGCAAAATTGCTGGTATTAACTCCCTTGCTTGTTTTTTATTTGCTTTTTTGACAGAGTTGTTAGCATCTACTCGAGTAAAATGTAGCCACACTTCCAATCTTTTTGTTGTCTCTGCCATGATGTGTTTCTCACGCTGTGCTGAGCCGGAGTCGGTGTGTGTGTCAGAGTAAAGCACGACTCTGGCCCTCGTGCAAAGACACAGAGACAGAGAGAGGACGTTTGTGATGCTGCTATTTTCTGGAGATCTCACTCCGTAACTTTTAACGTATTGACAGTAGAACCGTTAACTCCGGGTTTTACAAATCTAGAACCAGTTTCCGTTTTTTTTCCGGGGGGCATCCCGAGTAACGACTAAGCCCAGAAACTCAGAAGTTCTGTAAACACTTAAAACACTGTGGAAGCAGCTTCAGACTTTTTATGTCAGTAATTTGCATATAAGAGAAAATTATGTATGCAATGTTTTTAGACTTTCCCTTTGAAAATGATTCAAACCCACACTGTGCATGCTGCAAGAACACTGACTGAAAGAGTTGAATTCATCAGTTATTGTCCTGGTGTTGGCTGGCACTGGGTGGTGACAGTAAAGCAGTGCATGTACAGAGGAATCTCAGCTTGATGAAATAAAAACTGCAATTTTCTAGAATATATCTCTAATTGATTGAGCCCTAACTTCACTATGAGTTTTCCTGTGAAGGGATGCTCCAGAGTCCACATCCTGATGAATAAAGGTTGGAGGAATGTCTGTTTAGAGGACAAGGGGTCAGACTTTGTAATTAGAGACTCTTTTCTTCCTATCTTGTTCTCATCTTTCCCTCAGGACCCACTCAGTGCATCATCCATGTCGTTTTGATCACAGCTTTTTTTTATTATGAAGGTAATTCAACTGTAAATTAATCATCACGTCTGCATATTCATGCGTCTAGGCATAGTATTTTTGGAGAGTTGTCTGTTTTATTACTACACAGTCATAAACATTAGAAGAGGGTTAAAAACACTGAAAGTATCAGCTTGAATCCACTCTGTTTATCTCCCTCTTGGAAAATTCACCACACATAGAAACATTAATGTGTTGTCAATGTTACACGATTATTTCTTTATCGATAATGGATGAAATAACCCACAAGTAAAGACTTGGATATCACAATGGTGTATACATGATAGAGCTTTTTCAAAAATATTCCAGCTGACAATTACAAATTAGAAACAGTCAAATATAATATGAAAAATATTTTCAGCAGTACTTTTTAAGATCATTCAAATTTGAATTTTTGATAAATGTGATTATTTACTCAAGATGGAGTACAAATTATGAAATAATAACTTGACAGAAACAACAGTTGCTTTAATTGTTCATTTTTACTATAAAAAACTTTTTATCTCAGTGCACAAAACTTAATTTTAGTTACACACACTGCCAAATCAGAAACATGCACATGCTCTTGATTTCAAGGTTGTTCATTTAATATGTTGACATGGATTCATTTCATCACAACCCCCACCCTCCTCCATAACATAACAACCACTGCCCGATCACAACTCACTGCACCACGTACTATATTATAATATTTCTTTTTACTTCTCTTATCTGTATTTATTTCTATATTGTGCTGCTAAAACACTGGATTGCCCTCCAGGGATTGATAAAGGCTTATCTCATCTGATCTTATGCTTATTTCAGAGATATTATAAACTTCATCAATACACTTGAAGACAATGGTCATGTCATCACCGGTAACACAATCAAACTGAAAAATGTATGATTAAGTCGTGGTTATCTGTCAGACTTAACCATTACCTTTGGGTTTTTGAAAAACTGCAGTGAATTGCTCAATACTTATCATTACATTGTTGAAGTGGAAGATTCTCTGTGCGTTATTATATTAGAAACAAGTCTTCAAATGTTCAAAGTTATCACATCTTTACATTATTATGACACAAAACGATGACTGTACAACAAATATCAGTGTGAATACATTAGACTCTTTTACAGAAGAGCCTCTTCAGGTGTTCATAAATTCCTCTCATTTTTAGTCCATAAATGATTGGATTAAAAAGAGGATGATATGTTATCATTTGTAAAGCCATTATCAAACGTACAATTTTGGGAAAATCAACTCCCAGTCGAGCAAGAAGTATATCATATGCACTTAAACAGGAAAAGTTAATTAGAACCAGCAGATGGGGTAAACAGGTCTGTGCAGCTTTTCTCCTGACTCCTCTACATCGATAGGATACTACAAGTATCCTGGTGTATGTAAAAAGTATGAAGAGCACAGGGGAAAGTACAGAAGTCACAAAACCAACCAAGCCATAAATATGCAGCAGTCTTGAAGTCACACAGTGAAGTTTTTGAACTGTGCTGTTGCAAAGTATTCCTTTCAAATGAAACTTACAGATTTTTTTTTTCGCACTCAGTAATGTTGGTACTGAAACGTGACAAGCAGGCAGAATCCAAGCACAAATCAGAAACATATTAACAGTTGTTTTTCCCATGATGGTTGAATATTGCAGAGGGTTACATATAGACACATATCTATCATAGGCCATGACCGACAACAGGAAGAACTCTGAACTGCCTAGAGAGTAATTCATAAACCACTGGAAGAGACAGGCTGAATAAGATATGATCTGTTTCTCTGATAAAAAGTCAATCAAAAGCTTTGGGTAGATAGCAGTGCTGAAAAGAACAGAGTTGATTAACAAAGCTGCAATGAAAATGTACATTGGCTCATGGAGGGATTTGTGAATCACTATGATGCTCACAATAGTGAAATTACTGCAAATTATTAAAATATACACTGTAAACATGATCACAAAATAAAGATATCTATATTTGTGCACTTCCACATGCCCATCAAAAGTTATATATGTCACATTAAATCTATTATCCATTAATGATATATCAAAAGAGATGATAACAAACAATAAAGCTCATGTAACCAGCACTAGATTGTCTTATTCAGTCTTCAGTACCTGACCTTGTTATGCTCTGGTGTGATCCGGCAAACACAGGAACTGGAAAGGGATCTGTTGGAGTCGGTGGGAAGTCTTTATCAGACTATTTCTCCCTCCATGGATCTCATTAAACTCTCCAAAGAATGAGCTCGGTAAACAACTTGATTCTCGAGACATGAAGTCATAGATGTTTTTTATGGCATCATCTACTCACAACTACATTCAAGCTGTATGAGCTTGTGCATTTACCATGTTGTTGGAGCACTTGTGGTGTTTGTAGTTAATGTTCCATCAAGCAGTAGATCTAAACATCATAATAAACCTAAAGCTGTTTGGGGCCTTTTTAGTTGTGCGTCCCAAGCTCAGGTTGCTGCAGAACGGTAAAGTTTGCCCCTGGTGTTTTTTACCAGTTAATTAAAACCTTTTAAACCATAAGCCTTTTTTTTGGCTTCTGCTCGAAAAATACTATACCCATACTCAAAGGGGCCTTACTCTCTAACTACAAGGTCTATTTGAATAATTTCAATGGATTAATAACACTGAGAAGGGTTTGCTCATATGAATTGTGTAAATATTGTGTATATGTTACTGGTTAATAGCAGATGAAGATGGAACACAGCTCCACTTTGAAAATGTCAGATTTGCATAGTGAAAAAGCACTATTATTGATAATACTCTATTTAATGAGGCTCAGTAAAGACTAAAAACCACCCACCATCATAGTACACAATGGCAGTAGTCATACACAAAAGAATTGGAGTGAATAGAGTGAAGTATGCCAGAGCAAGAGACATAAACGTACGAGAGGTCACAAAAGGTTGTCATTTGAGAAACAGCCTCTCCAGCTGTTCCATTGTACTTTTATAACTTAAATAACAATATATTTAACTTCCTTTATCCTTGTACATGCACAATCTATCACATACAGCAGTTTGGAATCATTTTGGAGAGCTAGAACCCTCTCTAAGGCCTCTCTGAGCCGGCGACCTACTGCTCCATGCGCTATAGCGGGTGTGTGAGTGGCCATTGTTGAGCCTGTGGTTGGTCAATTCCTTACTATGACGTCTCTATACACGTGGTCTGATCTGGCCAATGCAGTGGAGGCATTTTTTTTTTCATCGAGAGGAACGTTTTCCGGAAAATGCCGATTTACGCACCCGAAGCCTGCGTAAAAGCCTGAGTCTACTTAATGTCAAACGTGGTCCCCCGAGCTCATTTGACCCCCCTTTCTCAAGGAAACAGTTTTATTAGACAGGAAATAGATAGGGAAAGGCGATTCAGCGGTCAGAATGGAATTATAAGGACTTCTTTTGTCATTTTTCTTCGAAATGGTGAGTGCAAAACCAGAGTTCGTCAGCGGGGTGACTGGCGTGTTTATGTCCTCTCTTTCCCGGGTAACGTTTGAAGTGTTTGCCGGAGAGTAAATCCGAAGTGTACAGTAGAAGCCGGGTGGAAATCTAATGTTGCTAAATAGGTAGCATTAGCTTGGAAGCTAAAACATCGCAGATTGGAGGCTTTTTTCGAGTGCGTATCTCCGGATAATGAAGCGAAAAAATGACGATATTTAGCACGAGGCTCTGAAGGTTGTGTTAGATCGTGTTTTATTGTGTTTTCAGTGTGTAAAATGTTACACATGCTTCTGTTCATCAGAAGTTCTTCGTTAAAACGGTATGCTGCATGGTTGTAGATTTTATATATTTGTTACTGAAAATTGCATTGTGCAGTTCTGCTCGGCACGACTCGGTACCACTCTGGACCAAATTGGGTCCGGGTCGGGCCCAATTAACCACACTGTAGGCCAATTTCACCTGTTTTAGAACGTGAGTAGCCGTGTCTTTGGTGTGTGACACAAGTATGTCATGGCAGACGTATTTCTCTGGACTCAAGGAAGCACAGTGTTCAGTTGTTTTGAGAAAGCTGAAAGCAGCAACACCACAGGCCAAGGATTCAGCTCATTCTGAACAGGCATGTTTTGAACGAGCACTGCACTAGTAAGACTAAAACTATTTCAATCAGGAGAGAATTCACTTAGAGTGAAAAAATATTAAAATATTTATTATAAGGAATGTCTGTTTGGAGGACAAGGGATCAGACTTTGTAATTAGAGACTCTTTTCTTCCTATCTTGTTCTCATCTTTCCCTCAAGACCCACTCAGTGCATCATCCATGTCGTTTTGATCACAGCTTTTTTTTATTATGAAGGTAATTCAACTGCAAATTAATCATCACGTCTGCATTGTCATGTGTTTAGGCATAGTATTTTTGGAGAGTTGTCTGTTTTACTACTACACAGTCATAAACATTAGAAGAGGGTTAAACAAACTGAAAGTATCAGCTTGAACCCACTCTGTTTATCTCCCTCTTGTAAAATTCACCACACATAGAAACATGAATGTGTTGTCAATGTTATATGATTATTTTTGTATCCATAATGGATGAAATAACCCACAAGTAAAGACTTGGATATCACAATGGTGTGTACATGATACAGCTTTTTCAAAAATATTCCAGTTGACAACTACAGATTAGAATCAGTCAAATATAATATGAAACATATTTTCAGCAGTACTTTTTAAGATCATTAAAATTTGACAGTTTTTGAGTCTAGCCTACATATAACAATTGGACTTTTTTATGAATTAGATTATTTACTCAAGATGGAGTAATACTGATGAGATAATAACTTGACAGAAACAACAGTTGCTTTAATTGTTCATTTTTACTATAAAAAACGTTTTATCTCAGTGCACAAAACTACAATTTAACTTACACACACCAGATCAGACACATGCACATGCTCTTGCTTTCAAGGTTGTTCATTTAATATGTTGACATGGATTCATTTCATCACAACCCCCACCCTCCTCCATAACATAACAACCACTGCCCGATCACAACTCACTGCACCACGTACTATATTATAATACTTATTTTTACTTCTCTTATCTGTATTTATTTCTATATTGTGCTGCTAAAACACTGGATTGCCCTCCAGGGATTGATAAAGGCTTAACTAATCTGATTTTATGCTTATTTCAGGGCTGTTATAAACTTCATCAATACACTTGAAGACAACGGTCATGTCATCACCGGTAACTACAATCAAACTGAAAAATGTATGATTAAGTCGTGGTTATCTGTTAGACTTAACCATTACCTTTGGGGTTTTGAAAAACTGCAGAGAATTGCTCAGTACTTATCGTTACATTGTTGAAGTGGAAGATTCTCTGTGCGTTATTATATCAGAAACAAGTCTTCAAATGTTCAAAGTTATCACATCTTTACATTATTATGACACAAAACGATGACTGGACAACAAATATCAGTGTGAATACATTAGACCCTTTAACAGAAGAGCCTCTTAAGGTGTTCATGAATTCCTCTCATTTTTAGTCCATAAATGATTGGATTAAAAAGAGGTTGATATGTTATTATTTGTAAAGTCATTATCAAACCTATAGTTTTAGGAACATCAACTTCCAGTCGAGCAAGAAGTACATCATATGCACTTAAACAGGAATAGTTGATTAAAACCAGCAGATGGGGTAAACAGGTCTGTGCAGCTTTTCTCCTGACTCCTCTACATCGATAGGATATTACAAGTATCCTGGTGTATGTAAAAAGTATGAAGAGCACAGGGAGAAGTACAGCACTCACAAAAACAACCAAGCCATAAATATTAAGCAGTCTTGAAGTCACACAGTGAAGTTTGAGAACTGTGCTGTTGCAAAGTATTCCTTTCAAATGAAACTTACAGATTTTTTTTTTAGCACTCAGTAATATTAGTACTGAAAACTCACAAGCAGGCAGAATCCAAGCACAAATCAGGAACATATTAACAGTAGTTTTTCTCATGATGGTTGAATATTGCAGAGGGTTACATATAGACACATATCTATCATAGGCCATGACCGACAACAGGAAGAACTCTGAACAACCTAGAGAATAATAACTAAACCACTGGAAGAGACAGGCTGAATAAGATATGATCTGTTTCTCTGATAAAAAGTCAATGAAAAGCTTTGGGTAGATAGCAGTGCTGAAAAGAACAGAGTTGATTAACAAAGCTGCAATGAAAATGTACATTGGCTCATGGAGGGATTTGTGAATCACTATGATGCACACAATAGTGAAATTACTGCTAATTATTAAAATATACACTGTAAACATGATCACAAAATAAAGATATCTATATTTGCGCACTTCCACATGACCATCAAAAGTTATATATGTCACATTAAATCTATTATCCATTAATGATATATCAAAAGAGATGATAACAAATAATAAAGCTCATGTAACCAGCACTAGATTGTCTTATTCAGTCTTCAGTACCTGACCTTGATATGCTCTGGTGTGATCCGGCAAACACAGGAACTGGAAAGGGATCTGTTGGAGTCGGTGGGAAGTCTTTATCAGACTATTTCTCCCTCCATGGATCTCATTAAACTCTCCAAAGAATGAGCTCGGTAAACAACTTGATTCTAGAGACATGAAGTCATAGATGTTTTTTATGGCATCATCTACTCACAACAACATTCAAGCTGTATGAGCTTGTGCATTTACCATGTTGTTGGAGCACTTGTGGTGTTTGTAGTTAATGTTCCATCAAGCAGTAGATCTAAACATCATAATAAACCTAAAGCTGTTTGGGGCCTTTTTAGTTGTGCATCCCAAACTCAGGGTGCTGCAGAACGGTAAAGTTTGCTCCTGGTGTTTTATACCAGTGAACCACACTGTAGGCCAATTTCACCTGTTTTAGACCGTGAGTAGCCGTGTCTTTGGTGTGTGACACAAGTATGTCATGGCAGACGTATTTCTCTGGACTCTAGGAAGCACAGTGTTCAGTTGTTTTGAGAAAACTGAAAGCAGCAACACCACAGGCCAAGGATTCAGCTCATTCTGAACAGACATGTTTTGAATGAGCACTGCACTAGTAAGACTAAAACTATTTCAATCAGGTAAGAATTCACTTAGAGTAAAAAAATATTAAAATATTAATTATAAGGAATGTCTGTTTAGAGGACAAGGGATCAGACTTTGTAATTAGAGACTCTTTTCTTCCTATCTTGTTCTCATCTTTCCATCAGGACCCACTCAGTGCATCATCCATGTAGTTTTGATCACAGCTTTTTTTTATTATGAAGGTAATTCAACTGTAAATGTGTTTAGGCATAATAGTATTTTTTGGAGAGCTGTTTGTTTTACTACTACACAGTCATGAACATTAGAAGAGGGTTAAAAACACTGAAAGTAGAAGCTTGAATCCACTCTGTTTATCTCCCTCTTGGAAAATTCACCACACATAGAAACATTACAATTTGACAGTTTTTGAGTCTAGCCTAAATATAACAATTGGACTTTTTCATGAATTAGATTATTTACTCAAGATGGAGTAATAATGATGAAATAATAACTTGACAGAAACAACAGTTGGTTTAATCATTTATTTTTACCATACAATTAAAAACAAACACGTCTCTCAGTGCACAAAACTACAATTTAACTTACACACACCAGATCAGACACATGCACATGCTCTTGTTTTCAAGGTTGTTCATTTAATATGTTGACATGGATTCATTTCATCACAACCCCCACCCTCCTCCATAACATAACAACCACTGCCCGATCACAACTCACTGCACCACGTACTATATTATAATACTTCTTTTTACTTCTCTTATCTGTATTTATTTCTGTATTATGCTGCTAAAACACTGGATTGCCCTCCAGGGATTGATGAAGGCTTATCTCATCTGATCTTATGCTTATTTCAGGGCTATTATAAACTTTATCAATACACTTGAAGACAATGGTCATGTCATCACCGGTAACACAATCAAACTGAAACATTTATGATTAAGTCGTGGTTATCTGTTAGACTTAAGCATTACCTTTGGGTTTTTGAAAAACTGCAGTGAATTGCTCAGTATTTATCATTACATTGTTGAAGTGGAAGATTCTCTGTGCGTTATTATATTAGAAACAAGTCTTTAAATGTTCAAAGTTATCACATCTTTACATTATTATGACACAAAACGATGACTGTACAACAAAATATCAGTATGAATACATTAGACCCTTTTACAGAAGAGCCTCTTAAGGTGTTCATGAATTCCTCTCATTTTTAGTCCATAAATGATTGGATTAAAAAGAGGTTGATATATTATTACTTGTAAAGTCATTATCAAACGTACAATTTTCGGAACATCAACTTCCAGTCGAGCAAGAAGTACATCATATGCAGTAAAACAGGAAAAGTTGATTAGAACCAGCAGATGGGGTAAACAGGTCTGTGCAGCTTTTCTCCTGACTCCTCTACATCGATAGGATACTACAAGTATCCTGGTGTATGTAAAAAGTATGAAGAGCACAGGGAGAAGTGCAGCACTCACAAAAATAACCAAGCCATAAATATTAAGCAGTCTTGAATTCACACAGTGAAGTTTGAGAACTGTGCTGTTGCAAAGTATTCCTTTCAAATGAAACTTGCAGATTTTTTTTTTAGCACTCAGTAATATTGGTACTGAAACCTGACAAGCAGGCAGAATCCAAGCACAAATCAGGAACATATTAACAGTAGTTTTTCTCATGATGGTTGAATACTGCAGAGGGTTACATATAGACACATATCTATCATAGGCCATGACCGACAACAGGAAGAACTCTGAACCGGCTAGAGAGTAATAACTAAACCACTGCAAGAGACAGGCTGAATAAGATATGATCTGTTTCTCTGATAAAAAGTCAATCAAAAGCTTTGGGTAGATAGCAGTGCTGAAAAGAACAGAGTTGATTAACAAAGCTGCAATGAAAATGTACATTGGCTCATGGAGGGATTTGTGAATCACTATGATGCACACAATAGTGAAATTACTGCTAATTATTAAAATAAACACTGTAAACATGATCACAAAATAAAGATATCTATATTTGTGCACTTCCACATGACCATCAAAAGTTAGATGTGTCACATTAAATCTATTATCCATTAATGATATATCAAAAGAGATGATAACAAATAATAACGCTCATGTAACCAGCACTAGATTGTCTTATTCAGTCTTCAGTACCTGACCTTGTTATGCTCTGGTGTGATCCAGCAAACACAGGAACTGGAAAGGGATCTGTTTGAGTCGGTGGGAAGTCTTTATCAGACTATTTCTCCCTCCATGGATCTCATTAAACTCTCCAAAGAATGAGCTCGGTAAACAACTTGATTCTCGAGACATGAAGTCATAGATGTTTTTTATGGCATCATCTACTCACAACAACATTCAAGCTGTATGAGCTTGTGCATTTACCATGTTGTTGGAGCACTTGTGGTGTTTGTAGTTAATGTTCCATCAAGCAGTAGATCTAAACATCATAATGAACCTAAAGCTGTTTGGGGCCTTTTTAGTTGTGCATCCCAAGCTCAGGGTGCTGCAGAACGGTAAAGTTTGCTCCTGGTGTTTTATACCAGTGAACCACACTGTAGGCCAATTTCACCTGTTTTAGACCGTGAGTAGCCGTGTCTTTGGTGTGTGACACAAGTATGTCATGGCAGACGTATTTCTCTGGACTCTAGGAAGCACAGTGTTCAGTTGTTTTGAGAAAACTGAAAGCAGCAACACCACAGGCCAAGGATTCAGCTCATTCTGAACAGACATGTTTTGAACGAGCACTGCACTAGTAAGACTAAAACTATTTCAATCAGGAGAGAATTCACCAAGAGTGAAAAAAATATAAAAATATTAATTATAAGGAATGTCTGTTTAGAGGACAAGGGATCAGACTTTGTAATTATAGACTCTTTTCTTCCTATCTTGTTCTCATCTTTCCATCAGGACCCACTCAGTGCATCATCCATGTAGTTTTGATCACAGCTTTTTTTTATTATGAAGGTAATTCAACTGTAAATGTGTTTAGGCATAATAGTATTTTTTGGAGAGCTGTTTGTTTTACTACTACACAGTCATGAACATTAGAAGAGGGTTAAAAACACTGAAAGTAGAAGCTTGAATCCACTCTGTTTATCTCCCTCTTGGAAAATTCACCACACATAGAGACATTACAATTTGACAGTTTTTGAGTCTAGCCTAAATATAACAATTGGACTTTTTCATGAATTAGATTATTTACTCAAGATGGAGTAATAATGATGAAATAATAACTTGACAGAAACAACAGTTGGTTTAGTCATTTATTTTTACCATACAATTAAAAACAAACACGTCTCTCAGTGCACAAAACTACAATTTAACTTACACACACCAGATCAGACACATGCACATGCTCTTGTTTTCAAGGTTGTTCATTTAATATGTTGACATGGATTCATTTCATCACAACCCCCACCCTCCTCCATAACATAACAACCACTGCCCGATCACAACTCACTGCACCACGTACTATATTATAATACTTCTTTTTACTTCTCTTATCTGTATTTATTTCTGTATTATGCTGCTAAAACACTGGATTGCCCTCCAGGGATTGATGAAGGCTTATCTCATCTGATCTTATGCTTATTTCAGGGCTATTATAAACTTTATCAATACACTTGAAGACAATGGTCATGTCATCACCGGTAACACAATCAAACTGAAACATTTATGATTAAGTCGTGGTTATCTGTCAGACTTAACCATTACCTTTGGGTTTTTGAAAAACTGCAGTGAATTGCTCAGTATTTATCATTACATTGTTGAAGTGGAAGATTCTCTGTGCGTTATTATATTAGAAACAAGTCTTTAAATGTTCAAAGTTATCACATCTTTACATTATTATGACACAAAACGATGACAGTACAACAAAATATCAGTGTGAATACATTAGACCCTTTTACAGAAGAGCCTCTTAAGGTGTTCATGAATTCCTCTCATTTTTAGTCCATAAATGATTGGATTAAAAAGAGGTTGATATATTATTACTTGTAAAGTCATTATCAAACGTACAATTTTCGGAACATCAACTTCCAGTCGAGCAAGAAGTACATCATATGCAGTAAAACAGGAAAAGTTGATTAGAACCAGCAGATGGGGTAAACAGGTCTGTGCAGCTTTTCTCCTGACTCCTCTACATCGATAGGATACTACAAGTATCCTGGTGTATGTAAAAAGTATGAAGAGCACAGGGAGAAGTGCAGCACTCACAAAAATAACCAAGCCATAAATATTAAGCAGTCTTGAATTCACACAGTGAAGTTTGAGAACTGTGCTGTTGCAAAGTATTCCTTTCAAATGAAACTTGCAGATTTTTTTTTTAGCACTCAGTAACATTGGTACTGAAACCTGACAAGCAGGCAGAATCCAAGCACAAATCAGGAACATATTAACAGTAGTTTTTCTCATGATGGTTGAATATTGCAGAGGCTTACATATAGACACATATCTATCATAGGCCATGACCGACAACAGGAAGAACTCTGAACTGCCTAGAGAGTAATAACTAAACCACTGGAAGAGACAGGCTGAATAAGATATGATCTGTTTCTCTGATAAAAAGTCAATCAAAAGCTGTGGGTAGATAGCAGTGCTGAAAAGAACAGAGTTGATTAACAAAGCTGCAATGAAAATGTACATTGGCTCATGGAGGGATTTGTGAATCACTATGATGCACACAATAGTGAAATTACTGCTAATTATTAAAATAAACACTGTAAACATGATCACAAAATAAAGATATCTATATTTGTGCACTTCCACATGACCATCAAAAGTTAGATGTGTCACATTAAATCTATTATCCATTAATGATATATCAAAAGAGATGATAACAAATAATAAAGCTCATGTAACCAGCACTAGATTGTCTTATTCAGTCTTCAGTACCTGACCTTGTTATGCTCTGGTGTGATCCGGCAAACACAGGAACTGGAAAGTGATCTGTTGGAGTCGGTGGGAAGTCTTTATCAGACTATTTCTCCCTCCATGGATCTCATTAAACTCTCTAAAGAATGAGCTCGGTAAACAACTTGATTCTAGAGACATGAAGTCATAGATGTTTTTATGGCATCATCTATTCACAACAACATTCAAGCTGTATGAGCTTGTGCATTTACCATGTTGTTGGAGCACTTGTGGTGTTTGTAGTTAATGTTCCATCAAGCAGTAGATCTAAACATCATAATGAACCTAAAGCTGTTTGGGGCCTTTTTAGTTGTGCATCCCAAGATCAGGTTGCCTACCTTGCAGAACGTTAAAGTTTGCCCCTGGTGTTTTTTACCAGTAAACCACACTGTAGGCCAATTTCACCCGTTTTAGACCGTGAGTAGCCGTGTCTTTGGTGTGTGACACAAGTATGTCATGGCAGACGTATTTCTCTGGATTCAAGGAAGCACAGTGTTCAGTTGTTTTGAGAAAGCTGACGGCAGCAACACCACAGGCCAAGGATTCAGCTCATTCTGAACAGACATGTTTTGAACGAGCATTGCACTAGTAAGACTAAAGCTATTTCAATCAGGAGATAATTTATTATATTTATTACACATACATGGTGAGATGAATAGTGAAGAGATTATACTCCACAGTGATGTAGTATATTAAAGGGGGTAATGATGCTGTGATCACTGACTAATATTCCCCGCTAAGTCTTGACCCTGGTGGTGGTGGTGGTGAAGGGAACTGCTGATGATCCAATGATGGGATGAAGAAATGATGATGATGATGAAATGACAACTGACAGCAGCAGAGAGGAGAGCAGTTTTAAAATTTGACAGCAACGATGTGATTGGCTCAGGTTTATGACTTGCTGTCAATGTACTTACACGGAAATAGACATAAGAACGAGGACAACAGAGCTGATCAAATGAAGTCAAATCAAATGTTACTATACTAGTAACATACTTTACGATACTAGTACTCATATATATCAGTGGCGGGCCGTGCATTTTATACCTGGGCCTTCACTGCTGTCCTGCAGCTACGGTTATTATTTGTTTTGTGTAAAAATGAAGCTGTAAACACCTGTAAATACACTAACTGCAGAGAATACGCCGAGAGTGTGTCTCCTCTCTGCTCTGACTGCAGCTGGGACTGCTGCGCCAGGCTTCTGTGAGAGTACCCGCCTGTGTGTGCTTTTGGGCGGCGGAGGGGCTCACGGCAGCACCCGCAGTTGACTTACCGAATGCTGATCACATCCTCCTTTCTTTGTTGACAAAGAGTTTCATCCCACGGTTAAAACCCAACTCACAAATCCGTTTCTCCTCCAATTTCAGGCATTGAGTGTTAAAAAAACAAAGCTAGGTAGAAAAATAAATAATCTACACCAAGCAAAATGCAAAAAATGTCATAATTTCTTCCATATCTTTCAATTTGAACTCTCACTACTCCGACTAAGCCGCTGCTGTAAGTTTCGTTCCACAATAGTCACATGCTCGCCCACTGACCAATCACAGCACACACTGCATCTCACTGCAGCACTGCACCTGGACACTGAGCTGCACGTAATGCTGACGTGATTATAGGCCAGCTAGCAGGCTCTGACATGTCAAAGAATACGCCCAACATGTCAAACTAAAGATCTGATTGGTTGAACACTATGACAATCAACAATATCGTCCCCATTCACTTAAACTGCACATGGATTCACTTGTGAGTCTGCAGGCCTGGGGCCTCTCTTCTTACCTAGAGACACAGAGGTGAAATCTGATTGGATAAAAGCTCTACTTAAAACAAGCTGCACTGGAAGCAGAGCAACTGAGGAAGACAGTAGCTGTGCAATGAGAAAATAAGCTAATGGGAAAACATTTTTTAATACATATAGTGTATTTATGAAAAATTATTAAATTATAAAATAGCTATAACTTTGTGATTCTGTCTAGGCCAGCAGAGAAGGCCTTGCATACCCTGACGGCCCACCACTGGTGTAATGGTAATGTCGTACAGCATTTTTAGTGAGCAGCAAAAAAAGCTCCAAAGACTTGAACGTAAATTTGCAGCTAAACAATTAGCTAAGCGATTAACTTCCATTTATTAGCCTATTGTTATTGGCAAACTCCACATGGCATCACTTACGTTACCTGCAGTGGACAAGGATGGACGGCTGCTCGCCAAACAGCAGAAAACTGCATTTCTGCATATTTATGTTCTGCTTGTTCGCCAAATGTGACAATTTGCTGGTATTAACTCCCTTACTTGTTTTTATTTTTCTTTTTTGACAGAGTTATTAGCATCTACTCGAGTAAAATGTAGCCACACTTCCAATCTTTTTGTTGTCTCTGCCATGATGTGTGTCTCACGCTGTGCTGAGCCAGAGTCGGTGTGTGTGTCAGAGTAAAGCACGACTCTGGCCCTCGTGCAAAGACACAGAGACAGAGAGAGGACGTTTGTGATGCTGCTATTTGCTGGAGAGCTCACTCCTTAACTTTTAACGTATTGATAGTAGAACCGTTAACTCCGGACCTTATCAATACCATTTTTTTTCCGGGGGGCATCCCGAGTAACGGGATAATTCATCAGTTATTGTCCTGGTGTTGGCTGGCACTGGGTGGTGACAGTAAAGCAGTGCATGTACAGAGGAATCTCAGCTTGATGAAATTAAAACTGCAACTTTTCTAAAATATATCTCTAATTGATTGAGCCCTAACTTCACTATGAGTTTTCCTGTGAAGGGATGCTCCAGAGTCCACATCCTGATGAATAAAGGTTGGAGGAATGTCTGTTTAGAGGACAAGGGGTCAGACTTTGTAATTAGAGACTCTTTTCTTCCTATCTTGTTCTCATCTTTCCATCAGGACCCACTCAGTGCATCATCCATGTAGTTTTGATCACAGCTTATTTTATTATGAAGGTAATTCAACTGTAAATGAATCATCACGTCTGCATAGTCATGCGTCTAAGCATAGTATTTTTGGAGAGTTGTCTGTTTTACTACTACACAGTCATGAACATTAGAAGAGGGTTAAACAAACTGAAAGTATCAGCTTGAATCCACTCTGTTTATCTCCCTCTTGTAAAATTCACCACACATAGAGACATTAATGTGTTGTCAATGTTATATGATTATTTTTTTATCCATAATGGATGAAATAACCCACAAGTAAAGACTTGGATATCACAATGGTGTGTACATGATACAGCTTTTTCAAAAATATTCCAGTTGACAACTACAGATTAGAAACAGTCAAATATAATATGAAACATACTTTCAGCAGTACTTTTTAAGATCATTAAAATTTGACAGTTTTTGAGTCTAGCCTAAATATAACAATTGGACTTTTTTATAAATTAGACTATTTACTCAAGATGGAGTAATAATGATGAAACAATAACTTGACAGAGACAACAGTTGGTTTAATTGTTCATTTTTACTATAACATTTTAAAAAACACTTTTTATCTCAGTGCACAAAACTACAATTTAACTTACACACACTGCCAAATCAGAAAAATGCTCTTGCATTCAAGGTTGTTCATTTAAAATGTTGACATGGATTCATTTCATCACAACCCCCACCCTCCTCCATAACATAACAACCACTGCCCGATCACAACTCACTGCACCACGTACTATATTATAATATTTCTTTTTACTTCTCTTATCTGTATTTATTTCTGTATTATGCTGCTAAAACACTGGATTGCCCTCCAGGGATTGATGAAGGCTTATCTCATCTGATCTTATGCTTATTTCAGGGCTGTTATAAACTTCATCAATACACTTGAAGACAACGGTCATGTCATCACCGGTAACACAATCAAACTGAAAAATGTATGATTAAGTCGTGGTTATCTGTCAGACTTAACCATTACCTTTGGGGTTTTGGAAAAACTGCAGTGAATTGCTCAGTACTTATCATAACATTGTTGAAGTGGAAGATTCTCTGTGCGTTATTGTATTAGAAACAAGTCTTTAAATGTTCAAAGTTATCACATCTTTACATTATTATGACACAAAACGATGACTGGACAACAAATATCAGTGTGAATACATTAGACCCTTTAACAGAAGAGCCTCTTAAGGTGTTCATAAATTCCTCTCATTTTTAGTCCATAAATGATTGGATTAAAAAGAGGATGATATGTTACTATTTGTAAAGTCATTATCAAACGTAAAGTTTTGGAAACATCAACTTCCAGTCGAGCAAGAAGTACATCATATGCAATTAAACAGGAAAAGTTGATTAGAACCAGCAGATGGGGTAAACAGGTCTGTGCAGCTTTTCTCCTGACTCCTCTACATCGATAGGATATTACAAGTATCCTGGTGTATGTAAAAAGTATGAAGAGCACAGGGAGAAGTACAGCACTCACAAAACCAACCAAGCCATAAATATTCATCAGTCTTGAAGTCACACAGTGAAGTTTTTGAACTGTGCTGTTGCAAAGTATTCCTTTCAAATGAAACTTACAGATTTCTTTTTTAGCACTCAGTAACATTGCTACTGAAATCTGACAAGCAGGCAGAATCCAAGCACAAATCAGGAACATATTAACAGTAGTTTTTCTCATGATGGTTGAATATTGCAGAGGGTTACATATAGACACATATCTATCATAGGCCATGACCGACAACAGGAAGAACTCTGAAGCGGCTAGAGAATAATAACTAAACCACTGGAAGAGACAGGCTGAATAAGATATGATCTGTTTCTCTGATAAAAAGTCAATCAAAAGCTTTGGGTAGATAGCAGTGCTGAAAAGAACAGAGTTGATTAACAAAGCTGCAATGAAAATGTACATTGGCTCATGGAGGGATTTGTGAATCACTATGATGCACAAAATAGTGACATTACTGCAAATTATTAAAATATACACTGTAAACATCATCACAAAATAAAGATATCTATATTTGTGCACTTCCACATGTCCATCAAAAGTTATATATGTCACATTAAATCTATTATCCATTAATGATATATCAAAAGAGATGATAACAAACAATAAAGCTCATGTAACCAGCACTAGATTGTCTTATTCAGTCTTCAGCACCTGACCTTGTTATGCTCTGGTGTGATCCGGCAAACACAGGAAGTGGAAAGTGATCTGTTGGAGTCGGTGGGAAGTCTTTATCAGACTATTTCTCCCTCCATGGATCTCATTAAACTCTCCAAAGAATGAGCTCGGTAAACAACTTGATTCTAGAGACATGAAGTCATAGATGTTTTTTATGGCATCATCTACTCACAACAACATTCAAGCTGTATGAGCTTGTGCATTTACCATGTTGTTGGAGCACTTGTGGTGTTTGTAGTTAATGTTCCATCAAGCAGTAAATCTAAACATCATAATAAACCTAAAGCTGTTTGGGGCCTTTTTAGTTGTGCGTCCCAAGATCAGGTTGCTGCAGAACGGTAAAGTTTGCCCCTGGTGTTTTTTACCAGTGAACCACACAAGTATGTCATGGCAGACGTATTTCTCTGGACTCAAGGAAGCACAGTGTTCAGTTGTTTTGAGAAAGCTGAATGCAGCAACACCACAGGCCAAGGATTCAGCTCATTCTGAACAGACATGTTTTGAACAAGCACTGCACTAAGACTTTTAAGACTAAAACTATTTCAATCAGGAGAGAATTCACTTAAAGTAAAACAATATTTATTACACATACATGGTGAGATGAATAGTGAAGAGATTATACTCCACAGTGATGTAGTATATTAAAGGGCGTAATGATGCTGTGATCACTAATATTCCCCGCTAAGTATTGACCCTGGTGGTGGTGGTGGTGAAGGGAACTGCTGATGATCCAATGATGGGATGAAGAAATTATGATGATGATGAAATGACAACTGACAGCAGCAGAGAGGAGAGCAGTTTTAAAATTTGAGAGCAACGATGTGATTGGCTCAGGTTTATGACTTGCTGTCAATGTACTTCCACAGAAATAGACATAAGAACGAGGACAACAGAGCTGATCAAATGAAGTCAAATCAAATGTTACTATACTAGTAACATACTTTATGATAGTAGTACTCATACTTGATGCTGCTTATCGGTTTTATGTTCCTTTTCGGTTCTTTTTGATTACTCAGTGAGAAAAAAAGACAATTATTTAATTAAAGACTCAACATCGCTTTATTATTCTTGTATGCATAAAAATAGTCTTTAGTGAGCAGCAAAACAAAAAGCTCCAAAGTCTTGAACATAAATTTGCAGCTAAACAATTAGCTAAGCGATTAGCTTCCATATATTAGCCTATTGTTAATGGCAAACTCCACATGGCATCGCTTACGTTACCTGCAGTGGACAAGGATGGACGGCTGCTCGCCAAACAGTAGAAAACTGCATTTCTGCATATTTATGTTCTGCTTGTTCGCCAAATTGCTGGTATTAACTCCCTTACTTGTTTTTTTTTTGCTTTTTTGACAGAGTTATCAGCATCTACTCGAGTAAAATGTAGCCACACTTCCAATCATTTTGTTGTCTCTTCCATGATGTGTGTCTCACGCTGTACTGAGCCGGAGTCGGTGTGTGTGTCAGAGTAAAGCACGACTCTGGCCCTCGTGCAAAGACAGAGACAGAGAGAGGACGTTTGTGATGCTGCTATTTTCTGGAGATCTCACTCTGTAACTTTTAAACTATTGATAGTAGAACCGTTAACTCTGGACCTTATTAATACTCCGGGGGGCATCCCTAGTAACGACTAAGCTCAAAAACTCAACATAAAACTGAGAAGCCCGGACCCTCCTAAAAAAGATTTTGGATGCAAATTACATTTCTTTGCATTTCACTTCGTTGCTCTCTGTCAAATTTTGGAACTATGGCAATTTTGGGTTGCAGTTATTGTTGGAACGTTTGCGATCCACACTTATTTGTGCTTTGAAGAGCAACTTGTAGGTTGAATTCTTTACTAAATGTATTCTTTCTATAATTCTCTATAATTCAAATGTATTATGTTATGTAAGAGAAAGAGTGAGTCTTGAATACCTGGAACTGATGTATTTGGTCAGCGGCTCATATGGGCTGATTTAGGAGTGTAGACAGAAAGTTTAGATGGGGAATGTATCTCCCTGCTGGTTGGCTTAATTTAGCATGAGTATGACAGCCAGAAGACAAGACGGAGAAAGGGATTATAGGTGGATGAAGTTGGGGCGAATCTGGCGCACTGCCACAAGAATATGGATTCTAGACTTAAATCAACCACAAGGGATGAGTAACCTGAAGTGAACATAGAAACTTGATGCAGAAGCTGAGAAGCAACCATCTCCCTCCGTAGTAGCCATTGAAACATATGAAGAGCTGAGTCAGTGTTGAGTTGGATTTAAGAGATGCAGTCGTTGTAGAAGAAGGAAATGACGTATCAGGAAGTATTGCCAAATACTCATTTCTGTTTTGCATGCATCATGCAGTTAGACTGTCCTGGAGAGAACGGAGGGCTGCTGCTTTGGCGAGGAGGTTGGAGAGTAAGGGTTTCCCTTGGGGGATTACGTGAATGGCATAATTGAGTGGTAAAGGGCTGGTGAGAAGGGCTGTGCTCTTATTTCTTATTGTTGCGGATTCGTTGGTTTTTCTTTGCTTGCAGTTTTGATTGCCCACATATAGGCCTCTGTAGTCAATGCCCCTTTTTATATTTGTTATATTACAGCTAATTAACAAAAAGGACACACTAATGGGAGAAATCAGCCTGTTCTCATCCCCAGGGCATCCAATACTGACACTTTGTCACCCCTGTCGCCGTCTGATACCAACGCACAAGGCACCCTTTAGCGCCTCCATGAGAAGCACCAGGCTTTCAAGTAACTGCAATGTAAACCTCTCCGCGTCATTATTACACGCTCAGAGAAAATGCTCCTGGTGTGTGATGACGTTGTATAACATTTGAAAGAAACACACAAGGTGTGAGGGTCAAACAAACACAGATCTTTCAACCAAGAGGCAGGTGATGGAGACGGTTTTGGTGTTCGTGTCCCAAAGTGTTGTTGAGTTGTTTTGAAGTTAAATGTCTAACTAAGTGGTTTAGTTACCGAAACACAGAAAGTGGCGCCATGGATCCTAATCAAGAAACTTTGGGAGATGCAATTCAAAGGGAGATCCCCCCCCCCCCCCCTCTCTTTGAACAGCTAGGGTGTCCTTGACTGACACAGCTTCAGTTGGCATTGACCTGTGGGAGCTCCAACAGTCAGGTTTTAATGTGTGTGTGTCTCACTAAGGGTGTTCTGCAGTTACAGACGAGCCAACAGTTGATAGTAAGGAAATAACGACAGCAATATTGTGCTTTCTTATAGGTTATTTTTGTTTTTATGCTTCTCATATGGTAGTATCAATATATGTCATGCATATAGTATCATTATATGTTATAGCCACATGTCATACCCACATTCGAAAACAACACACATCTCTCGGGATCTCAAAGCTCCACCACCATGGAGACATTCCGGAGAGGGTCAACAAACCCTCTTCCCAGAAATCATCAACGTGTTAGATGACATTTAGTTGAGCCAAATTTGAAAGAGAATAAGATATGATCTGTTTTTCAGATAAAAAGTCAACCAGAAACTTTGGGTTGACAGCAGTGCAGTAAACAATGGAGTTCAGTAACAAAGCATGAAAATGTACACAGGCTCATCAAGGTTTTTGTGTATTCAGATAAGGTACACAATAGTACAATTACTGCATTATATTAGAATATATAATGTGAATATAACCAAAAAATAAAATATCTGTATTTGCTAACTTCTACTTGCCTATTAAGAGTTATAAATGTTGTATACCTCCTCATCCATTAATGTTAAACTAGATGTTCAGTAATAAAACAGGCAGATTTGATAACCAACATAGATGAATTAAACATAAAAAATAACTCTCTCTTTCATGATAATACAAACATCCAACCTGTATGGAGTGTCTTATTTATTCACCTTGAAATGCACTTGGTGTTTGTCTCCAAAATTCAGTCTGTGGAGAGTTTTTATTAGATTGCTTCATCCACCAAGGATCTTATTCAATAATTTGACCTCTTCCACTTAAGCACTACGCAATCTTTTCCACTCAAGTTATCAGCTGTTGTAGTCCACACAAGAAGCAAACCTGTAAGGCTGACAAATTAAGCAAATGCCGGAACTCCAAAAACTGCAGTTCATCGAATGGCCACTTGAGGCTCGCTGCAAAATGGAGTCAACACCCATAGAGCCCCCATTTTAAATGGCTAACTTTACAGCAGTACAAACATGTTTACAGCTTGGTACAAAAAATGTTTTTAGTCTTTATATCTAATATCCCCGTTCATGACGACTGTACTGGAGTTTAAATTTACATAACTCATCTGTTTGAATTATATTAAGTCATAAACGTATGAGTAATTAAGGGCGTGGCCCTTTTGAATGACAGGTGGGTGCCATCACAGCTGCTAGCTGTCTGCTAGGTATCACCTTGGCTAATTTGAGTCACTAAACTTAACCTCTCAGCCGTGTTTGTGGTGTTGGTGCCTTTTGGAGAAATGTTCATGCAAGAATCGGACAAATATGGCTTGCTTTGCGGTTAATTGTATACCGAGCATCCTGCTGGCTAGTGTGCAGGTGTTGAATGAAGGGCTGCCGCTGGATGACCATTGTGCTTTCAAATGGATATCAGGAACTGTAAAGTCCGTGGAATTTGACTAAAGCCTGGAATACCGTACACGGCCATTCAACTGTGACTCTTTTTCTATACACTAATCCTGTGTGTTGGGGATCAACGCACTAGATACCCCTCTAGCGTTAGTTTTTAACGCGTTGGGAGGGCGTGTCAATATACGCTTGTTACATGAATAGTCTCCTTTCAAATTAAACTTGGTTGGCGTTAACTTGACTTAGTAGCAACTCACGTCACTGGCGAGTGACAAACTGGTCTGACTAGCGACTTCCGTGACCAAGCTGACTAACAACTGAAATGACAAACTACTCAGGTGACAAAATATCAATGTGACGTCACAAGACACAAACACCGTCAGAGACGCATCCGTGAACACCGCGACGTAGGAGCACACTAGTACCAGCTGCGTTCCCTTTAACAGGTGATGTTAAAGGGAGGTGATGTGAGGATCCCCAGTAGCGTAGGTAGTTCTCTACTGAGGGGGGAATAGTATCCAAATGTCTCTTGTGCTTACTGGCATCGAAGTAGAGGCTGGCAAACCACCTCCACAGAATTCTGTATGACCTCAACACTTTCACACCCCGCCGCAGGTAGCCAGCTGCCTGCAACACGGCAGTCTGTCCGATTTCAGTCAGAGTGGCCCGTCAGCTGCATGAATCGAGCACAACCCCCAAATATTCTACCTATTGTCGTGGTAGGGGACTGTTCAGTAGCCAAGTTATCATGAACCCCAACTTGGTTAGGTGTAAGATGAATTGGGCCGTGTGAAGCACGAGGGCCAAGAAATAGCCGAATAGCAGCCTGTTGTTCTCGTAGGCTTTTCCCTGGAAGGCGCAACCCAAGAATTTCCTGTGTGCCACCTCATCGCATCGCGGAAATCATAGGGTACTAATCACGATTTTCTGGACAGGAAAACATAAACTCATTCACTATAACAGTACTCTCCATTGCGGGGACGTTGACTAAATGGAAGTTTGAAACATTTTATTTTTCTTCCTTTGGGGCCAAAACTATTTGAAATGTAAATAATAAATTTTGGTCTCTAAATTATACAGTTTTTGTCTCTGTTGAAATTACTGAAGGAAAAAACCTTTGTATGGCAGTAGTTTTATCTATTCTCATAACAGTATATCTTCAATATCTGCTATGGTAATAAAGTAACTTTTAAAAACAGTTTTGTTTGTAGTGTGTGTGTGTGTGTGTGTCCTCCAATTAGTATGATGCAATCTCACAAAAACACAGCTGATGTAAGGATACTGTAATGAGGGTCATTAGTCGGCCACCTCCTCTGTGGTGAACAACGGGCCAGGCCTCATGGGAGCGGCCTGACTACAGCCAGTCTGTAAACAGCTAATTATGACCCAGTAGTCACAGTGTGAAGGCCTCAGGGGACCTCTCTGATCCAAAACAACACAATGGTGAGGTCAGTGTTGTTGGTGTCAGTTTTTTATCTCGTCGATCTTTCGCAAAGAAGTACTACTTTTGATCCAAACCACAATGTTTCCCTAACTAAGTTGTGTTTGTGCCTAAACCAAAGCAAACCTTAGACAATACCACTGTTTCTTTCAGTTTTCCCCCGAATAATTATTGTATCTGCAAATACATCAAAAGAATTATCTTTACATTTGCTTCCTTGTTCACCTTCTTACCTGCAATGAAGGCCCCCTTCCTGTTTTATCCCGGATGACCGCGGGATAAAACTTTTTTTACTGAGGTTGAGAGTTTCTTGATGAAAAACGACTTGTGCTATTTTGTTGTGACGCAGTTAGCGGACGTTGATTTACCTGCCTTAAGCAGTTTCCGTTTGTAATAGTTTTGGAAAGCACTGACAAACTATGTCGTCCTGACGATAGCGGTGCCAGATCAGAAAACACTGAAGTGTGTGGTTCTGGAGCACAAACATGTTGTGTTTTTTCGTTTGGAGTAAGAGAGTAAGAGCTGATTAAGATACTTTAAAACACTAAAGAGACATTGCTGCCATTAGCATCAGAATTGCACTCCTTGCCTCGTCATTACTCAGTGAAATCTGAACACCTGTACATATCACGTTATCTGAAGCTGGCTGGTCAGAGTGATGTCAATGGTGGTCAGGGTGCTAAAGTTAAATCTGCTTTCCAGTCAAAATACTAAAACTAAAACATTACGATTTTTCGTTTTTTGACCGAAAAATTGTACTTGATTACCCTGTATGTTGTTGTTGTTCAGTCAGATGGCAGTGGGCACAGGCTTCACATCTGGGCGGGTTGATCCTGTGGCTGAACGAGCTGCCCATCTGCCACAGCTCGTCATGGAGAGGGTGAGAGGGGTTAACTGATGGCGTTGATCTTGTTCTTCATCCTCCTCTCTGCCACTGACTCCAGACTGTTCAATTCCAGCCCAACCACAGAGGCGGCCTTCCTTACCAGCTTGTTAATAAACCCCAGCTCACAGTGAAGAGTGCTGGCTACTGCCGACTGGTAAAAGACCTTCAGAAGCTTGTTGCACACACTGAAGGATCTGAGTCTCCTCAGGACGAACACTCTGCTTTGTCCCTTCCTGAGGAGGGCCTCAGTGTTTGTATGAGTCCATTCTTTCCACATACTCTCCCTGGATGATAAGGGGCCCCCAGTTCCTCTGGTAGTCTACCACCTGTTCTTTGGTGTTGCTGATATTGAGCCTCAGATGATTAGCAATCAATCAGAGAATTCAGACCTTTATGAAATATAAATAATCGGGCATCTTAATATATAAGAAACCTGACTTAAAATACTAGTTATGCCAAATAAACCTAAACACTAAACAAATCTGCTCTACAGTATAATTAAATCTTTTTTCTGAATTTTATAGGTGATGTATGAACTTATCACTCATGGTTCGCGTCGCTTTGTAGTTATATTTTGTTCCAGGTTCCGATTAAATTCCGATCTGGTGTCCACCTGCTAAATTTAAACCTCCTGCTTTTTTTTATTTAGGAATATAAATTGTATAGCAATTAAGACGTTTTCATTAACATCTTAATTGTTGCCATCAACATGATCAGATACAGCATTGCCAAAGCACTGTATGAATAGTAACATTAATTTATAATATATTTAGAGCATTGTGGAAAGGATAAAAGAAACAATACCTTTCATGTACAATGCTATTCCTCAAAAGTCTAAAGAGCTTTTTAAAGCTTTGCGATAAAAAGAAAATATTAGCATAACTGAATTACTTTGTGTGTGTGTGTCTGTGCATACTGTATGTGTGAGTTACGCAACTCATTTAGCATTACTGGAAAAAAAAATCACCCTTTTATAATTTCCATGCCTGCAATTTTTAAACACTTTGTTTATCTTAAAGCGACAATAATATTTTATATATATTCATTTTTTCGCTGTTATTTGTACACCGTAAACCACAGAGGTTTGATATTTTGGGGGAAAAGCTGTACGAGAACAGGGCTCCTTTTTTGGCGGTCATGTTTTCTTACGTCTGCCTGTTTCTGTGGCGTCTGTCACAGTCTCTGTTTCTGAAGGATCAGTGTTAATCCCTGAGGAGGTGACCCAGTGACCATTACTCTGTGATAACCCCCAACACACACACACACACACACACACACACACACACACACACACACACACACACACACACAGTTGATAACGGCTTGCCTCTTAAAAACCCAGATGTTGCAGCAGGGTTTAATGCATCACAACTACTGTTATTGCCCTCTTAACATTGTATTGCCTGCTGCTGCTGAGTATGTCTGACCTGCCACGTGTGTGTGTGTGTGTGTGTGTGTGTGTGTGTGTGTGTGTGTGTGTGTGTGTGTGTGTGTGTGTGTGTGTGTGTGTGTGTGTGTGTGTGTGCTAAGAGTTAAGAAGCTTTGTGATCTGTTGTAGAAGTGCTTAAAGTGAGTGAAAGAGCGAGTTAATGTTAGAAAGAGGGAGCTACACAATGAAAGAGTGAAGAGCACACCAAAGAAACAGATGGAGTGATTGACAGGAGGTGAGGCAGGGAAAGATTGATTTTAAAAATAACAGAAGGAAGCAAAGAGAAGGAGAGAAGAGGGAGATAGAGAGAGAGGTTGGTGGTTGGTGGATTTAAGTCGGGTTAGAGAGGATTATTGTCTGTTTTGGTTTGGTAGTAAAATCGCTTCCGTGTCAGTCACCACTGGCTGCTGCTGACACACTCGCACTGCTGATTCAGTTCAGCTCACTGTTCACACACTGAAACATCACCGGACCAGAGGAAGAGGAGGACGAAGAGGTGGTGAGTTGTTGTTATTTCACAGCTTTGACTGGATGTGTCGAGGACTGAGCTCTCTGAGCAAGAGTTCTACTTCATGCTAGACTCTGTAGTCTGTAGCAGCTCTGTGAGGCTAAATGCTAACATCAGCATGCTAACATGAAAATGTTTAGCAGGTATAATGTTTACCATGTTCACCATCTTGGTTTAGCATGCTCGCATTTGTTAATTAGCAGTCAACACAAATTACAGCTGAGGCTTACTGGCTCATTAGTTTAGTTTAGTTTTGAAATCCTCCTCTGGGTACAATTAATAGCTGTATACAATATTATGGCAATCCATCCAAAAGTTGCAGAAATAAAAAGGACAAAACTTAAGACTATTACATAAAACTGTAAATTAAAAAAGGGCTTTAGAGACCGTTGCAGGTGCAACAAACATTATCAAACTGCATAAATTAAATAGCATGCCGCTTCTTATAGAATCAAAAGCAGAATAAATCATCAAAGCAGATTATATATAGATATATTAACAATGTAAACATCACAGCAGCTGGTGCCCAAAAACCCACATTAAAGAGTTCAACTTCCTTCAATATTTGTACCTTCAAGGAAAGAACATCATTTTTAATCAATTTAAGATTTTATCCATTTTTTCACCTGTAAAATGAGCTTTAAACCTTTAAAACATCTATTATTTGGCTCTGATGGCAGGATGAAATTACTGGCAGAGCTAACTGAAACAAAATGGAGAACTTTAAGTTTAAGTTTGCAGGAATTCAAGAATTAATTTGGCACTCAGTTCAGTAGCTGTGGTGTTTGGTTTCTGACTGTAGCTGAGGCATTTTTCAATAAGCTTGGAGTTTAATTTCACAGTGCTGATTTAACAAAATTCCTCTGTCGCAACAAATATTTATGTGGAGCAATTAGTTAAATTTGACAAGGTCAATTTAGGGAGGAAAACGTGAACTGTTGGTAATTAGCGAAACATTTCAAAGGCCATGAAATAACGAAATAGTATGCTTAACTAAAAGCAAACTTTGAAATGTAAGTCACCAGCCCTAGTTAGTGGTCCTTAAACAGCCAACAAATTAATAAATAAATATCGGTGCAAAAGGCTGGTTTAAGACCACAAGCCGAAACGTGTTGGTCTAAACAATAAAGTTGTTTCTATATATTATTCCTGTATATTAAGTATTGCTGGAGTTTTGAAATAGGCTTGTTGTCAGCGCTTCTTAAGTGTGTTGTGACTTTTTGGAAATAAATGTGTTAAATATGGACAATTAAAACTTCTTACTTTAGGCGAAAATCAGACACCGCAGTTTCAGACAATTTCATTGTAAAATCCACTCCTGTATTGCAGGAGTTTAAGTTTATAGTATTTAAAGTCAGTGGGAATGGTCCAGGGCTTTACATAACTCAAGAGGTTCTGTGAAGCTGTGTGATTTGCTCAGTTGACATTTGATGACTTTGGGATCTAGTTAATGAAAGCTTTTGCAGCGTAAGTGGAAACGGAAGCTGAGCCAATTAAGAAGCTAAAGAGGAGACGTAACATCAAATTAGCCCATATTTAGAAACGTGCTGCTGTCAGAGGAAGTTCCAAAATAACACAAGCTGTATCTGAAACATTTAGGTCATTTAGTTGTTGTCTCTGTGCTGCTGTTTTGGGGGAATGTTACAAATTTACAAGTCATTAACACTCACAAAGGAATATCACACAGCTTATCGGCTGTGTTTGGAAAATAAATGATAATACTGGGCTTTCTAAGCTCATCTTGAGTAATATTAAAGGGGTAGTAATTCATACATACCAAACAAAATGACAATCACATTTAATCATATCTTATGGGCCAAAACCTATGCGCCAGCTTTTACATGAAAAAAAACACTAAAACAACCAATAACTTCTCAAGCCAGCATGCAAACATATACAAATATGAACTAATGTGAATATGTTACATGAGAGTTCTAATTTTAAAGTAATAAAATTCATTATGACAACAATTCCACAGTTCATGGTGTGTTGTATTTTCTGTTAACAACGGATCATATGACGATGTGTCATGTAAGATTTTTAGCCTCTTTTTGCTACATTGTATACATTCACAGGTTTTGATTTCATAAGGGAATCATGCATGCCCACTAAAGGACTATACATTTTTTTGTGTTTATATGTCCTACTTTACAATTAATTCAGAAAGACAAAACAAAAGTAGGTGTGATGTCAGCGGCAGAAGTACTTTCCGCTTTAAACTTAAACCTACTTACCGCAGATGTGAACGCACCCAGTTTTTATCAAAATGATTATTTCAGAGGTGCTCACTTTCAGTGACTGTTAATTAACTCAAGTGCTTCCTTGTGCTTTGTTGACAAGCGTACACGGTTCTTTTAGTGCATGCTAGTGCATGTGAGCCTGCCCCGTTGGCGAGCTAATGGCCAACGCTTTGCACTGCTTAACACTGTTAGCTCTGTCAGCACTGTTGCTGTAGTTTGCACTGTTAGCGCCGTTAGCTGCGCGAATAGCATTGTTAGCTGGGAGTCGCCGTGGCTATCGCGATGTTGAAAGCCGTTGAGAGGCAAATTGAAATGCTCTATATTCTGTATTGAGCACCTTAAAATCCTGTTGATGGTAGATGTACATGCAAAGTAAGTTCTTAATTTGTAACACTGTCACAGATATTTACATGAACATATTTTTCAGTTATTTAAAAAAATAGTAACTAAAGACATTGATTAATAACATTTTTGAATTATGTCAATTGTTCAATGTTTTAAGTAATGACCCTGTTGCATTAGATCAGAGTATGATTGACATTAAAAGTTTTTTTTCCCCTTCTTTTTTCCAGTAAAACCCTTCTTTCCTTTGCGGTGAGCCTGGATAATCACCATGAGACCAGCAATGGAGGACGGTGAGAAACGAGCACACACACACACACACACTCTCTCTGTATATCTGACCTTCATTGATTGCATTCATTGTTTATTGTCAGACTAGAATACAGTCTTAATCCTGAACTTGAGTCTAAATCCAGGGGTGGGTTTAGCTTCAATTTAATTCTAATGTGAAATCTAATTCAGATGGTATTAGTGTCTCTCTGCGGGGTCAGGGCTCCTCAGTGTCAGTTAATCCGGTCTGGCCCAAACATGTCTGTTTTTCACCCTTTACCCAGGAGAAACTTTCATCCCCAAGCATCTGCCGGGATATTACAGAATGTTCTAATACAATTTTGTCTGTTGTTGACTGATGTAATGCATCTTATCCAATATGGCGAGGCTTCAGTGCCTTTGTTCTTTCACTTTTTAGTGGGAGAGATTATTTTATTTGATCTGAAATAATGCATGACATAACCAGTGGTGGAAGAAGTATTCAGATCCTTTACTTAAGTGTCAGTACTATTACCACACTGTGAAAATACTCTACTTCAAATAAAAGTAAACATTCAACACCTTACCAAAGTTAAGTTATGTAAGTATGATCAGCTAAATGTACTTAAAGCATGAAAAGTAAAAGTACTAATTGTGCAGTAAATGTTCATTGTAAGTATTTTACCATTTTGGATTAATATTACTGCTGAATTAATGTGTATGTATAGTGTTTTAACTAATGTTTTATTGCGTTGTTTTTGTGTGCGTGTGTGTGTGTGTGTGTTTGTGCAGGTGTCAGTGAGATGCTGTCCAGTGTGGTGGAGGACGTCAGTCACGCGGTCAGCAGAAACATTTTTGGTGCTGAAGTTCTGCATGAACTGCTGAGTGCACCGTGGCTGCACGCTCTACTGGAGGTACGACATGACTCAAAGAACCGTGCACTAAAGCAGACACACCATGGACATGTCAAACAATGACCTCATTTCCTGTTTTGTTGCTCTAGATTTATGAGTGCCTGTTGCAGTTCGAGATGTCCACACCCACACCCCTTCTGCCTTATGCCTCAGGACTCTCACATGAGGTTGATGCACACACACACACACACACACACACACACACACACCTAGATAAGTGTCAGTATGTATCTTGTACACACTAGAATAAGCATGTTCATGTTTCTGTTCAACGGAAAGAAGGGCAATGCAGAAAATGTGTCTTCAGAAATGATGCATGTATAATAATGATAATAACAATAATACTACTACTAATAATGATAATCATAATCATGAACTTAATTTATAAAGTACTTTTAGGGCTTTACCGAAAAAAAGAAAAGAAAAGTTTGAGCTCATCTTCTTAATCTTGTTCATTTTAAGAAAATAGAGGCCTTACAGATTACATCTGATCTTCTGGAGTGTTATCATCTGTATTCCTGTCTGACTATCTATCTGTCTTTTTGTCTTTTTGTCTGTCCGTCAGATCATGGCTACAATACAGAAGGTCCACCGTCCCTCAGCTGAAGCCAGAGAGCTCTACAGCCTCCTCAGCTCACCACACATCCAGGTGTGTGTCTCTCATGTACAAGCTCTTGCAGAACTTGTGCTCGGTGCTCTGTTATAACACACGTTACCTGTCTCTCAGGCCCTCCTATCATCTCACGACAGTGTGGCCCAGTCAGACTATGGACCTGTTTTACCGCCTCTGCCTGATGAGATGCCCGAGGGCGAGGAGGCCATGAGGATTGTTTGTCTGGTGAAGAACAACCAGCCGCTGGTGAGACATAAGCTTTTCTCCAATTCTCCAGGTTTTTTTTACTCTAGTTTCATAAGGATCTGGTTGCAAATAAAGACCCTATGATTATAGTAACTTAGTAGTGGTAACTGGTGCAGTTAACACAAAGCCTAAGACAAATTGTCTGTTATGTTCAATTTCCACCAGTTTTACAAGATAAGTTATAAAATGCTGAAACAGGTCAAACCTGAAATCTAAATATCTTATTTATTCCTCCCTAAATAAATAAATCTGGTTGTCAGTGAAGCATTAAAGACCATTATTCTCTCTGAAATAATAATTTGGTGAACTAATATTAATCATTCAACCCAGTTTCTTAGGTTTGTCTTAGGAAGATTAATAAGTGTGTTTACTTAAGAACTTTGAGGTACTTATACTGTACTTGATTTTCTGCTCCTTTATACTTCTACTACACTAAATCTCAGAGGGAAATAATGTACTTTTACTGCACCACATTGATTTTAAAACTTCAGAAGTATTCAGATCTTTTACTTAACTAAAAGTAGCACCAGTGTAGAAATTACAAGTCCTGCATTGAAACTCTTACTTTTGTAAGAATATTATAAGAACATACATAAAGTACAATCAGTAAAAGTACTCATTATGCAGAATGGCTCATTTCAGAATAATGTAGTATATTATTGGATTATAAATTGTTGTTTCACGATTCTTGTTCAGCTCTCTGCCATTGTTAGATGATCAGGTCTTGATTCGTAAAGATCAGCAGATCATTGGTTTTAAGCCCTGACAACTGTTTTTTTAGATTTTCATAGTCTTCTTTATAAATCTATTCTACGTGGTATTAAGTGAGATATAACTGCCATATTTTGGGGGAATGTACCACACGAAGGCCATATGGTAAGATTTAAATAATGTATGTGCATGTAATAACAATTACTTATTTCCCCAGTCAATTGGGAACAAACTGCAAAAATACCCCTACTAAACATAACGTCTAGGCTGAGAGTTGATAGAGGTATTGATCTGTAAATGCCTCACAGATAATTAGTTTAATTTCAAGCTATGAGAAGAGATCTTTCATTATCTTTTGTTCACCAAGAACGGAGAAGAGCGCAGAGGAAGTGTAGGAGACGGAGTACGAGTGATTCGTAGTCGTTGGAGCAGCCTCCGTCGCCTCACGTTGGACCGTCTCGTCCCTGCAAGGAGGGCGTGGTCGGGGGAGGAGCTCAGAGCAACTGAAAGTGAAGCCAGGCCTTTGCCCCTCCCTAGGGGAGGACAGTCACATCCTTTTCTCCCCCGCTACGAGTCAACGGGAAGCTGCTCTTTGCGTCCACAAAACGCAGCGCTTTGGAAGAAAGGGCTCAACCAATCAGCTCCTTCTGTCTTTAGCCCGGCCCCCTGCCCTGGTAAGAGGAGGACGACTGTCAATCAATGCAATCATCAATCATCCGTCCATTGTTTCATTCACTCAAGATGACCGATCACCATATTAGGAACAGTGAATAAACAATTCATCCAGCAGGGGGCGTATTTACCAGGAATCACGCTGAGAGGACTAAAAACTCAGAGCATGACTCTCAGTACAACTTATGATGACGTGTTGTAGTATTGTGACTAAAAGGTTTTTAGGTTTTATATGCAAAAATGTGATCTCTGTGTGGTTGTGAAGAGCTCAGTGTTTGTGAAGATCATGCTCTCTTTTGCATCCTGCACAAGGCTCATCAAAACATTGTTCAATCTTTGCTGAAACAGTATCTTTTATTAAGCTCATAAGCTCTCCTGGCTGCTCCCAACAGGTTAGGACGCCTGTGGAGCTCTCCTAAATATCACCCAGAAAAAGGACAGGTTTCCTATGATGATGCTTGATAAATATGGGCACAATATTTTCACTAATACCATCATTCGGTTCATCCCTTCATTCATTCATCCATCTCGGCATTTGCACATTCCTTTGTCGGAAAGACCATCTTTGGTTCATCCAGAAAATGTGTTGAAAGGCAGCAACCAGTTCATCTATTAGTCCATCCATTGTGTACCTCTCAACTCACAAACATACTTGTGATCCTCACCGTTCCTCAATCGTCATCAAGTCATCATCCGTCTCTTTCATCTTACCATCCTTTTTTTTCTTGTTCCTGCTCTGCTGTTCTCTTTCAATAATGTATATTTTACATTTCTGTCGTCGCTTTCTTTCTTGTCTTCATCCGCCACCCAACATTGAGGTCCATTTTTAGAGAAACTCAATCACAACGAGGGAGAAGGTGCCTCTAACGGAGGGAGCAGTGACGACTACGCCTACCCTCTTCCTCCAGTCCCAGTTTGCAGCCTGAGCTTTCCCAACTCCCCCATCTTTTACAAAAAGGGGGCTACAGGGGGACACTCAAGGAACATCCCTACACCCGGCAGGAGAACCTCTTGTACTGGGATGAACGCACTTAGAGCCCACACAGCACCTTCTAGTCCTGCACCTCATCGCTCCACTCGGCACCAGGGGGTTAGTACTCTCCCGACCCCTGGCAGGCAAGATGTGTGTCAAACTGAATCTCATAGCAAACTCCAAGAAGACCCTCTAAGTTGTCCCTCAATGACCCAATACTCTACTGCTTCTCGTCACAATGGACGCCAGAAGCAACCACAACAGACACGAAACGAGCAGGAGCAACCAAAACTCTGTCAACAACGTGAGCTCACCAAACAGTGCAGCATAGAGGAACTCAGGTCCACCGTCCAGACGGTGGCCACTAGCATTGAGCATGGCACTCAAGACGTCCGCCATCTTGGCCAGAAGATGGTGGCGGCGACAGAGATGATCACTGACAGTGTGGAAGAGAATGCCCAGGCGCTCAACCTGCTGGCTGAGGTGGTCGACAAGCTACAAGGGCTCATTGTGGCCAGCAAACACACAGAGGTGTTACCTCCATGCAGGCGCACTCCTCCCCCACCTCCTCCAAGAGTCTCCTCAATGTCTCCAAAAGAGGTCCGCAAACCTCCCACACCTTACCCACGGCACCTCTCGTCCTCCTCTTCTTGCTCTTCCTCGTCTTCATCCACGTCTGTCAGTTCCTGTGCAGACGGCTTCGCAACATCGAGGAGTCCAAAAGGAATGAACGGAGGCTCCAAGAGGACGGTGGTGACCTTTGGTGCCACCCAAAGGGCAGGTGGTAGTGGTAGTAATGGACAAGTGAGGCTCAACAATGGAGCAGTCTCTAGAGCTTCTCTGGAGGACCAACAAGACTGTCACAGCACAGGGTGCTTGACAACCAAGAAGAAGAAAAAGAATAAGTAGGCCCTGAAAACGAACCGTCTCCTCTCCTTGTCTGACTCTGAAACGGATTAAGATATCTCTACTTCTTCTTTTTAATGCAAATCTACATCAGAATTTGGATCAAAGTTAAACCATATACCAGAAGCAGACTGACTCGAACAACAAACACTTTTTTTTCATCTCTGGATTTATCACTTGGAAGGGGGAAAAACTAAATATTTGGAGGTACAAAAAAATTCCATCTCCTATTCCATCCATCTATACTTAAAACTGTGACCACCGTCATTGCCTCATGGTATTCATTGCAGTTGCTCTTGTCAGACCGTATGTTCGTCTTAGCCTTCCTCATCTTAATTTGGCTTTAATTAGTTGAAGGAAGTCCAGGCCCATCAAACGATGAGTGGTTTAATGCACAAATCAACTGGACAGTAGTTGCTTAGTGACAGAGAAAGGTAAATTTGGGTGTCATCATCACGTTGAACACCACAGATCAGTGTGTTAACAGGTGTTGGGGATTCTACTGCACATGTTTTTTTTTTTAAGTAATAGAAAGTCTTTAGTGGGAGCTGTGTGAATCTGATAAATGTCCCCAAGTTATGTCGCTTGAGTCAGCGTCAGTTGGGCCTGAATACTACAAGTTTGAATATTTAAAAAATCTGTAGGTGTGGAGTGAGAAAGAAAGCCCACTGTTCATCTCTGCTGCAGGCTGGAGGCTTCAGAGTACTTTAGCCGCTGCTAGCATAACATGTAACAATCTACTACACCACTGTCAGAGTAGGATTTGCATTGTGGGTAATTTAGGCACCAGGTTCAGAAAAAAAAGAAAAAAAAGCTGATATCTCTGGTTCTGCTGCATCGATTCTGAACAGTCTATCGTGATTCGTTATAGGATGGTAATGCTAAATCAGTTTCACTCTTTTAATGGCAGCATCAGAAGGTTATTATACAATTATACCTGCTAAACATCAACACGTTAGCATGCTGATGTTAGCATTTAGCATATACAGCCTCATGCTTAGATTCTAGTATATCTTTGCCATTGGTGGAAGAAGTTTCCAGATCCTTTATTTAAGTAAAATCACTAATACTGTGAAATTATTTGATAAATTGAATTGGCATAAACCAAAGACTGTATATAACCAACGCATTTCCTTGCCTCAGCTCATGCTTTAAGAGGTTCAATCATCAGTTGCTTTCATCCCATCTTCCATTTGCATCTTTCCCCAATTATACTCCTCTCTATTTATACAGCGCTGATAGTTACTGCTTCTGTAGTCATTGAAGGTTGTTAAATTTGGAATAACTGTCTTTATGTCAGGGGGCGACGATAAGGAGGGACGAGGAGACGGGAGAGATCTACATCGCCAGGGTGATTCATGGAGGACTGGCCGATCGCAGCAGTGAGATAAATATGTATTAAATATAACATACAATACCAGAGAGTAAATAATGTATTAAACATGGTGAGAATGTGCAATACCATGGTTTAATTTGTATGTGTCCCAGGACTTCTCCATCCTGGTGATCAGTTAGTGGAGGTCAACGGAAACCCTGTGGGGGGTCTGGAGCCCGAACAGGTCATCCAGATACTGGTAGGACATCTGAGGGGAAAATAAATACTTAAATATAACAAAATAAAGGCAGGAAATGACATACGTAAAGTTATTTTTCATTTTAATTTCTGTGCAGAATATTGAACAAATAAATGAATTAGAAAATCGAATAAGGAATAGCTCCTGTGTGGTATTGTGACTGCAGGCGCTCATAGTTGTGATCATAATCTGATTATTAAAACAATTGATCGGTTATTTACTAGTATTTGTTGTATTTGCAGATCAATTCCCAGGGAACAATCCTGTTCAAAGTCATTCCTGAAAAAGCTCAGAGCAGCAGCAGACAGAAGTCGGTACGAAACATCCAGCAAACATCCTCAGATGGTTGATTCTGTCTCTCTGCCAGTGGTGGAAGAAATACTCCCCTTTACTAACAGTACAAATATATTAATGTAAAAATACTTATTACTTGAGTAAGAGTAAATAAGTATTACCCTAACCCTTCATGCAGTTAAAGTATCAGCAGTAAAAGTCACATAAGTTTTATCAGCGTCATACAGTAAAAGTACTTGTTGTGCAGTATGACTGATATGTTATTCTATGTTACATGTTGACACATTAAATCATTTTCCCTCTTTGGGCAAACTTCAAACTTTTATTTAAATGAAACCATGGGAGAAGTTTGGAGGTGTAATGTCTCTTTGATGGAACCGCTAACAACTCATAAACATCGGGATTGACAAGACCTGTGAGAGGATGTTTTTAAATGTGGGAGATTTCCTTTAAATCCCTCTCTCTGTGTCCGTCAGGTGTATATGAGGGCATTGGTGGACTACTCCCCCTTGCAGGACTCCTCCATCCCCTGTCCTGATGCAGGGATGGCGTTCAGCCGAGGAGACCTGCTGGAGGTGGTCGACCAGTCGGACGGACGCTGGTGGCAGGCCAGGAAGCTGCCCTGCTCTGCGTCCTGCGCTGGTCTGATTCCCTCTGCCAGCATGCTGAAGAGGTGACACCTCACACAAAGGGCCATACTAATGTTTTAGCATCTTTTAACAGATTTTAAAGAAATACCATATACTATACAAACTGTAAGATTTCTGAAATATGCTTTTCAAGGTTCATCTTTGATGTCATTAACATGAAATGAAATGCAGTTGGAACTCCCTCCATACAACACACTCTACTATTTCAATGTTCAAAATTTAAAATGAATAAAACAATACGAAAAAACTAAGTATATAAACGTAGTACAAAAGGAAGAAATGAACATGTATCATCTCTCTCTGCAGTAAACAGAGGGAACAGTGGTGGTGTCAGCCATTACAGGTTCATACCTGCATCCGACCCTGTAAGAGCTCATCATTATTATCTCTTAACGTTTATGTATATTGATTTGCATCTACAGCAATGTGTAGCAGTAGTAACTGGGTTAGGTATGGTTTATTTCAATTTAAATGCTACAGAGATGTTTTGCATCTGTGATCCCTGGACAGACGAGTACAGACTGGTGTTAATCTCCATACAGTCTCTGAACATGTTGTGAATGTGACTTAAAAACAACAAGTTTCTCTTCTGTCTGTCCTCAGTGACTCTGGATGGTAATGGTGGGTGAGACTGCTTATTGTTCACTCATTGTGTCAGTTGTTCTTTTTTTAATTTAAACATTTAAATCCAATAGTTTGTCTGTTCGTGTGACGTCAGTAGGTTTGTTATTGATGATGTGTGTAATGTGGTATGAATGGTGAGGCAAGTAGCTGCATCTATCTATGACTGTGTGCAAGTGTTAAAGCTTGGTTTATATTTATTCATCCGTGGAGGGGAAATTCATTATTTATTTATTTTTACACAGACATAAATTGATCCGTACTTGGTCCAAGTTGTACTTACTTAATTTGTTACATTAATATGTTGGGGGGTTATCACACCTCACACACACCACAATTTCTGTTCATGCCATGCATAGCAATGATGTGACGTAGAATGTAGTTTGTTATAGATTATGGTAGCAAATTTGTCTTTGCTATAATATATTTTCATCGCTTTGGCTGACAAGTTAATTTAATGACAAAATAATGTGAAGTCCTTTTTATTAGTGTAATAATAAATATTATTTAGCTGCTGTTTCATATGATATACTGTATATATACGTATATTCCCTTTAAGTTTTGTTTCAGCACCACATACGATACGATGCGAGCTACTAAACTCAAATTTACAAGACAAGCAGTACACATACACACAGTACCCACAACCAGAGTTGTTCTTACACTAAAACCGCAGTACTGCCTCAGGTGAGGTGACACATTCATGTGTGGCAACAATTAAGAAGCAGCTCAAGGGGAAGTTTCCAAGTTTTTTGTGATTTAACCTCAACTAAGAAACAGTGACGGTGCCTTTTTAATTTAGACGCCTTGTGTCTAACAGTTAAAAACAGCATCAGGAACGTTAACTCTTCATATTATTGCTGGTCGTTACACCAAACCTTTTATCACACAGTGTTAGAGTTATTGTGACTTTGTAGAAACAAGCTTTGACTTTAAAAAGTACCTTTTTTTTTTATATGTTCCAGAGAATAATCAAATACATTCTAATGACAAACGCACCGTAACAGGTAAAACATGTCCGACACAATGATGAATATATGATACTTGATGTTTTATATCGACTGAAATTAATCATCATCTTCTGTTTTCCTCATCTCCACAGAGCTGGAGGAAATACACTTTGGTAGGTGTTTATTTAGGCATTGCAGTAGAATAGTTGTCTGTGTTAACAGTTGAAGTGAATGAAGACTTTTTATGTTTTCTTCCTTCAGATAAGGCTGACTCTGATATTACTGATGGAATCTACCTGGGTAAGACACAATTAGTTAATTTGTTTCGTTTGTTTGTCAGTTTATACACAAATAAGAAAAAATGTTGGCTGATAACTTATTTTATTCATTTCGTATAACCTATAATCCACTCGTAGCAACTAAAACTTTATTGAACTTGAATTTCCCAACTATATATTTATATATATTCTGTATATTCTCTATTCTGTATATATGATTATGTATATACAGTATAGATGTATAAAGTTGTACCAATGTATATTTATTTCTCCACTTAATCTCTGGGAGAGTTTGTCAGCAGTTTAATACATAAGAAATACTGTCACTGTGTCACAGATACAACAAGTGAACGAATTAATTGTGTTCACCAGCTGGTTTCCGGCAGAGTTTCCGTCTCTGGCGGAGGACGTCCTTCAGGAGGAGACGACAGTCCTGCACCTCCTGCTCACCCAACAGCAGTGCCCTGTCCACCCCCTTTGAGGAGGTGGCTGTGTACCAGCGCCCTCTGCAGGAGAACCACCGCCTCGTCGTCCTTATCGGTGAGACAGGAATCTTCAAATTATCATTTTGTTTTGTTGAAAGCTCCGACAGTTTTCTCTCACAGTATGTTCCTCTTTAATTTTCCATTTCTCTACAATATTAACTGTATATACAATATATTTCCACATGTCCAGGTGCTACAAGAGTTGGAGTGAATGAACTGAGGAAAAGACTCATCAAGCTGAACCCTTCAACCTTCCAGGGGCCCGTACCTCGTATGTGCGCTCCACAAATCCAACATGTTCATATAAAGTGTCTCCACAAAAGAGTGGACATTCGAAATGTGTGTTGATACAATATTTTCTCATCCAAAACACAGAGTCACAGAGTCTCATCTGTTAGTTGAACTCACAACTCACAACTGTGAAAATTGTATAACAGGACCAAGACTTCTGACTTTAATTTACTTAAGTCAGCAATAGCAACAAAAAGCACAGGGACAGAACAGGAAATGGAACAAACCAGAAGAAGGGTCATGAGGTCAATGGCTCTTGTGAGGTTCGATAAGGATTTAATGGTTCATAATCTTGAGTTCTACATGAAGAAAAGTATACTAAAAAACATGTGAAGTAAATATTAATGCACTGGTTTTGATTGTCTGTCGCCCTGTTCCTCCAGACACCACTCGTCCAATCAGAGCAGGGGAGCAGACAGGAAGAGAGTACCACTTTGTCACCAAAGAGCTGTTTGAGTACATGGTTTGTAACCACAGGTGGGCTTCTCCTAACGTTTCTTTTCTCTTGACGTGATTTCTGTATTTGACAGTACACATGTGATTTGGATGCACAGTCTTTTTGAATATTATTAGGATATACTGAGATTATTTTACTTCAGGTTAAATGTATGTTTGCTACATGGTCAATTGAATTTGATTTACTTTTCATTATTACTCATTTCTAGCTTTTCTGACTGTACTGTTATCTGGTCTGTATTTGTACCTCTGCCATGTGTTTGTTGATGTGTGTTCAGGTTTGTGGAGTATGGGGAGTATAAGGGCCACCTGTATGGGACTAGCACTGATGCTATTGATGAGGTGCTTAAACGAGGACGGGTGTGCATCCTCGATGTTGAACCGCATGTGAGTTTCATTAAGAAGCCCGTCGTTGATAGCATGGATCCACTTAATTAGTTTACGCATTGACAGTTTGATTATTTGGCTAAATCCAAGGTGTCAGAAACGGGAAAACAATGTGCACCTTCGTGTCGTCTGCTACTTGGGGTACATCTCCAGGAGCTGCCCCACGCTCTAGTCCCGGCCAAGCAGCCTCCCAGCGGTGGGGCAACGTGGCAGAGGGTCGGATTGGGTGTGTGTCCTTGAGTGAGACACTGAACCCATAGTTGCTCCAAGCTCCTAATTCTTATGATCAGTTAAATGCAGAGGTCAGATTACATGTATGCATGTATTTGAAAAAGTTGAAATTAAGTTATTTTTAAGTTATTCTATATTTCCTTACTGTCAACAAATCCCATGAAAAGAAGACAACAATGCAGTAGTCCGTCTCTCAGTACTGTCTGACTTCCAAGTCCATCGGTTCATATTGAAGACGTCAGTCGTTAAAACACAAATGTATAACTCCATGTTTAAAAAAAAGTAAATTTCCTAAAACAGCTGGTCACTGTAGTTTTTATCAAACAAACGGGAGGGAATAGTGCATTTGTTGGGGACTATTGTTAGCGGTGGATTAACACACTGGTAATCCCAGATATGTTGGTTTTGTCGTCAGAGCATCCAGCCTCTGAGGACGAGGAAACTGAAGCCCTACGTGATCTTCATCAAAGCTCCCAGTCCAGACAGACTGAGACAAACACGAAGAGACGCCAGAATCATCACCAACTGCTCCATCAACAGAGCGTTCACAGTAAGAGCTCCGACAAAATGAAAGCACAACAACACAAATATTTCATGTAACAGCACCAAGTGCAGAAAGAAAGAAGTGAAAATGCTAAAAAAATGTAGCCCTCATGTTTCTGCTTCTGCAGGAGGAGGACTTTGTGGAGCTGGAGGAGTTGTCCCGGCTGATAGAGGCCAAGTACAAACAGTTTTTCGACAGCATGCTGGTGAACGACGACCTGCAGCACGCCTGCATGCAGCTCTGCTCCATCATCCAGGAGGCACAGAACGAACCACAGTGGATACCTGTCAGCTGGAGCCGGACGGAGGAGTAAAAGAGGAGAGGGGAGATGCTGGAAGATTATGGGATAGAAAAACTACGAGTGAGAGTGAGAAAATAAAATAAAGTGGAGACGTGTTGGATAAAAGGGGACAACACAGTGAAATATAAAGAGAAAAGACCTGGATATGGAGACAGATGAGAAGAAGAAGGCTGTGATGACATGATGGAGAGGAGACTGCGTGAAGAGAATTCATTTTCGTCTTTGGAATTTGCACCAAACTTCTCAGATAGTATTTATAATTTCTCAGGGAGGAATTACGATGTGAAGCATGTTTTTCAGAGCACTCGCTAACTGAATAACGACGTCTACATTCTCTTTTTATTCATTCTCGATGTTGGCAGGATAGCAGACTCTGTAACCTACTAGCTAGCTTGAATAATACTGAATAATAAGAATCTCACGTTACCTCATGTCTTTTGTTAAAAGCTGCACTTTAAAGTTGAAGTTAATTTGTATTTTATTAAACCGTGCTTTTGATACGATTTACGTCACTATCTTAAATGATCAAATGTATTTTAATTATGAACTCTTTATAGATGGGCTTGTGTTGTAGGTGGAAGTAGACAAGCCTCACTAACTGCTGAGGCACCTCACCTGTAAACCCTCCTCTAATAACTGATGGTTTACAAAGGATTTCCTTCTTTCTGTCCAGGGGATCTTGTAGAACTAGTGACGTGTTACATGAGGGGTTGTGAGATAATTCATAGGTTTTAATTAGTTTTTCTGGACATTTCTTTAATCTTTACTGTTTTTGAACTTGTAAACAAACTGATTTTTATTTGCACATCCAGCACTCACGGAGCAACATGATCATTCATTTTGAATGGTGTTGGTGTCCACCTGAGGAATGTCAGTCAAATATTCACTCTCTTTTAGCTCTGTTTTTGGTCTCCACTAGCTCCTGAGGGTTGTTCACTATCTGTTCACAAGCTAGTATCTTAACTGTGTCTGTCTGCCGTTTGCTGCTGAGCAGGTAAAGTGTACAGCAGGTTTTTACTGCTTCTTCCCTGCAAACGACGCCATGAGAGCGGTGAGAGTGAACCAGAACAGTAAAGTTGTGGGTCGGACAGATAAACAATGAGCTGAAACTCACTACAAAGCTCCCAATAACTGATCCACAGCACTTGACTACAGTTTAACTCAACCAGTCTTGAAGTTTCTATCTCTGAAACTCTATGCTGGCAACTTTTCTGTCTAAACCTTCTGAAAAGACTTGATCATCAAAGATTGGCAGCTTTACGAAAACCATGACATGTTGGTGTCCTAATTAAAGATCAATATACAATCATGTGGGTGCATTTGTCTTCTTCTCCCCTCCTCCCTCCTTCTCCCTCTCCCTCTCCCTCTCTCTCTTTCTCTCTCTCTCTCTGTCTGTTGTCAGGTTAATCCTCTGCAGGACAGCTGTAGTTTAGCCGATTTAACAGGAGGATTAGCGTCTTCTCACTGCATCATTCAGCTTTACTGCCACCTATACAAACAGCAGCAAGTGGTGGTCAGTGTAACACAACACAACAGGTAACATGACACAGTCAGCGGATAAGACAAGGAATATTGTGACTACGTGATCTTTATAACGTGAAATAAAAATAACAACAACCAAAAAATATAAAGAGAAAGTGCCTGCATAAGAACTTAGGTATTGTACTTCAGTAAAAGCAGTAATACCACAGTTTAGAATGAATTGTCAAAATATGCTATAAGTACCCAAAATGGCAGTACTCGTTGCCCATATCAGAATAAACTACATATTTTGATGTATGCATGTGTTAATCACTTTAAAGGAACTGTATATTTTGAACATTAGCAGCAAACAAGTATTTGCTATGTAAAGATTTAGGAGAGTAATGGCGTCCTGAGCAGAGAATCCTCTGGCTGTGTCCGAAATCAATCACTTTATCTCCACTTTAAAGTGCTTGTGTGGCCTTTCACGCCCATTTGTTTTGGTCTGAGATGCTGGTGCTTTAGTGCGATATAGTTCTGAATGTTATAGAACCTTTAAGGGTGCAGCTGGAAAAGGTGGAGCCCATTTTAATTGCTTTGAATAATGGGGTAGCTTGTGAATTAGATTTAGTGGAGTAGAAGTGTAAGTTAAAATAAAATGGAAATACTCAACTAAGTACCTCAAAATTTGTACTTAAGTACAGTACTTAGGTCACACACACTGTGTGTGTGTGTGTGTGTGTGTGTGTGTGTGTGTGTGTGTGTGTGTGTGTAATAGGATTGGGTGTGTTGACCTGGTTTCTGTGGTGTGATGGTTTTAACTTTGCCCTGCTAACCTCAGAACCAGCAGACCTGCTCAGACAGTGTTATAGCTCACTTCTTTCCCACAGCACCAACGGCTGAGACTCATCTGTGTCAAAGTGTTTAGAGTCATCAAACTGACTTTAACTGAACTGCTAGTCACGGAATAAACCTTCATTATCCGTAATTTATGCAGAAGATTGTAATGTTTCTTTGATCAATTATAAAAAATGCTTCATAACTACATTATTAAACATCAGAGGTAACATGTCTTCTACTTAATACACTCTTCAGGTCAGGATGTCATGTGAAGAGACAAAGCCACTACAGTACATGTACATATTGTATGCCTTGTATAAAGAGCACGATTAACGTCCCATTAAGTGTCTTTCATGGTTTTTCATACTAATGACAAATATGAGTATCTAAAATCTTCATGGTTCTTTCCTTACATTGCAGTCTTGGCATTCATTTGCAGGGAAAAAGCTAAAACATTATCAATGAAAAGAAAGAAACCTGTCTATTAATTCTGCCCATTTGTGAGTAAAGAGTGATTGGACCTGTTGAAGACAAGATTGTCAGGAGAGCCGAGTGAGGGATTATTAGCATCCATGGCTACTTTGGAGCTCTACCAGCAGGTGACATCACGGCTGATCAACCAACCACAAAGCTCCTAGAGGCTGTCACGGCTCAGCACATGATCCACCTGCCGCTCTAAAACCCCACGACGAGTCTTTAAGCTAGCTGTCCTATCTGCTTCACTTTATCTCCCTCCCTTTGGATTCATCCATCCAAGTTTAAAAGATGTTAAAGTGAACCAGCCATCTTTAATCCACCTTTTGGGATTTAACAAGAGCAGGAGAGGGAGAAATGAAGGGGAAGGAGGGTGAGATGTTGCACTGAGGCTCACCCTAAGACACTTTCCCTCAGCTTGATTTGATCAGAGTCTGTTTCTTCAGAGCCGCAGACCAAGTCAGCTGCACAGGTGAGCACTGATACTGATTCACTGAAATACACCTGTAAATACCTTTATAGAAAATGTGCTTGGTATAGAGATTGTTCCTCTTTTTTTACAAGATGTACAATTAGAAAGACTTAATTAAGGTCATTATTGAAAAAAAATCAAGCCAAAGTGAAGTTATAATTTAGCAAATTTAAGCAATCCTTAATTTGATTAATATTTGATTAATTTATCAAGAGCAAAATATTCAGTCTTTTATTGTCCAGCATCTTACCATTCATGTTGTATGTATTTTGTGGAGATTAACATTAAGATAAACATTGATTGTGATGATTGTTATTCTGTTTTTAAGGAGAAAAAGAGTGTAAAACTGGGAAAAGATGTATAATAATTGTTTCTTTTAACACTGCTGGCACTATGTAGTGTTTTCATGCAACTTTAGTGCTCAACTTTAAATAAATATGAACATTTAATGCAGAGCCTGAGATACACAACATTTAATAAACAGTACGCACTTTGTAAGGTCAGCTTATGAACCAGCTAAAGATTGTAAACAAGAACCACATGGACTGACATGTCTTCCTGCCCCATGAACGTACTTTTCAAGGCAGTGACTGATATCATAAAAAAAGACACTTAAAGAAATACTTGTGACATTTTCAGAAATTAGCCTATTGGCTCTTTTGCTGAGAGTTACATGAGACGATAGTCACCACACATGGATGGTACATTCAACAGCCAGTTAGCTTCCCCCTGTTTACAGTCTTAATGCTAAGCTAACTGGCTGCTGGCTGTAGCTTCATATTCAAAAGACAGACATGAGAGTGGTCTTAAACTTTTCATCCTACTCTCGTCAAGAAAGCGAAGTGTATTTCTCAAAATATGGAACTTTTGCTTTAGCGTTTACTACCAGCCAATGGTTCACTAAGAAGAATGGAATAAAAGACAATAGAAAACAATTCAACTTTATTGTTTAGCCAAGGCGGGAAATGTGTTTTTGGCCCCTTCTCAAGATAATTTAACTCTGATTATATCACATTAGAAAATAGACAAACCCACGAAGTTCATTCTCACCTGGACAAATAAATCACAGTTAAAACATGTGAGGCTGTATCTTTGGTCTGTTAATCGTAGAATTGGTGGTTTGATCCCCAGCTCAGTGCCCATGAGCCAGACACTGAACCCCAAATTTGGGGTTAAGTAAGCTTTAGATAAAAGTATCAAAAGGGCCAAATGTAAAGTAATGTAATGTTTCAGATGAATGTGAACAAGAAAACCAAAATTCAGCCTCAAATCAACATACCTAAAACTGGCTATGTCTATATCAGCCAGCCATACAGAAATCATAATTAAAAAATGTAGAATACTGACATGCTGCAGTGTTCTGTCTTAGACTGGATTACAAAGCAGAACTCTCTTTAGGTAACTGTTAAAATGTCCTTTGTGGTGTGTTTCCTGAAGCCTCGTTCCACCAGCTGTCCTCAAAGCTCCGGCTAAATCCAATTATCTCAAACAGGCGTCACCATCCAGCCACCTCAAGATCCCTGTTAAACGTTAATTGACTGACCTAAATAGACCCAAAAAAAAGGGGATGTTACATGCTGAAAGATACAGGTAATTGATTTTATTCATTAGGGACATTCTGAACTGTTGATCCTGTCACAGAGAAAACCATGCCAACCGTCAAGAGCAAGAAGAAGAAGCCGAAGAAGGAAGTCATCGAAGGAGAGGAGCAGGGAGAAGGTGAGCGGTGACGCCTGCAGCTCCACGCCACACTCTTTTCTCTTCTATTATATTTTACCATATCTTGTTCCTCTACAGTTGGTGTGGAGGTGGAGATGGAGGAAGTGACCAATAGGAGCCACTCTGTCAGCAGAGACCCTTTGACTCCAGAGCCGCAGGATCCAGCACCACAGAAGAAGAAGAAAAAGAAGAGGGCGCAGACTATAGGTAGAAACAATGCACCAACTGTTATTCATGCCACTTGTTTTAAGAACCTGAGATTAACATGTGTTTGTGTAAGTAAAGTAAGTTTACTTTAGTGGAAAAGGTTTTCTTTGTATTGAAAATGAACCTCATGTTTCATGTGACGTTTTGTTTTGTTCAGATCTGGAAGCAGAGAATGCCGACGTGCCAAACGGTAACATGGCCGAGCCCGACATGGATGGAGAGGAAATGACTGTTGCCGTAAGCAGAAAGACGAAAAGGAAGAAGTGAGTTCAATGAGTTAATGACAATGTTGAAGGGATGATGGCTGTAGATGAAAAGTCAAAGGATCACTAAAGTTATTACAAGTCATTCTGAGGGGAAGTTCTGAACCACATTTCATCACAATCAATCCAATGGTTGTTGAGGTATTTCAGTCTCCAACCACACAGCGTGGCTAAACATCTAAGTTGCTTTGGACAAAACCGCTCTTTCTTAAATCACGTGGCAGGAAGGCGAAGGCACCGGAGCACTACAGCAGTGATCTGGGAGCCGAGGACGACGATATCATCACAGACGCCCAGTCCCCGATCCCCCAGCATTCCCTGTTCTCCGCCCCACACGGACACAGCCAGCCGGTCGGCAAAGTCTTTGTGGAGAGAAACAGTGAGTGTGAAAGACAACAAACACAACTAGAAAGGTGCACTCATTCGAGTGCAGATCTCCGCCAGGTGTGTCTGCAACGACCACTGCCGTATTGTGTGATTCAGTGAATTCAACCAACAATTTGCTATAACAATGGCCTGTGTGTGTGTGTGTGTGTGTGTGTGTGTGTGTGTGTGCGCGTGTGTGTGTGTGTGTGTGTGTGTGTGCAGGGCGTTTCCAAGCAGAGCGAGTTGATCAGCTCCGACACTCTGAGATGATGGATGACTACATGGACCCCAGACAAATCTGGACCACCAGAGACGTCGCTATGAGGGTCCACAGTGGCTTCAGGTCTGCAAATACTCACAAACGCACACATATATACTATTAGATAACTCTTCTTTTACATATTGTCCTGTGTGTGTGTGTGTGTGTGTGTGTGTGTGTGTGTGTGTGTGTGTGTGTGTGTGTGTGTGTGTGTGTGTGTTCTCCCTCTGCAGGGTGATTGGTCTGTTCTCTCACGGTTTCCTGGCCGGCTACGCGGTGTGGAACATCATTGTTGTGTATGTGCTGGCGGGTGAGCAGATGACCATGCTGCCCAACCTGCTGCAGCAGTATCACCTCCTGGCCTACCCAGCTCAGTCTCTGCTGTACCTGCTGCTGGCCATCAGCACTGTGTCGGCATTCGACAGGTCTGTGGATCTCTGAGTGTGTGAGTGAGTGTGTGTGTGTGTGTGTGCGCGTGTTTGTTATTGTACCAGTTTGACACCAAGTCTCTGATACCCCATTGTGAATAATAATAATAATAATAATAATAATGATAATAATAATGAACTTAAGAAGTAGGAGAATTTTCACAACACATTAAGGAACACTTAATACTTTAAAATCAACACACCTGGAGCTACATGATGAAAGACTTGACACATGTGGTGCAGTAAAAAAATACAATATTTGCCTCTGAGCTGAACTGGCATTGAAGTATAAAGTTGCATTCAAATTAAAATACTCAAGTAAAGTACAATTACGTTGAATTTGCGGCGACTAACAGCTTAATGTTTGGTCTCACCTGCAGGGTGAACCTGGCCAAAGCCTCCATGGCACTGAGAGGCTTCCTCACTCTGGACCCTGCTGCTCTGGCTTCTTTCTGTGAGTGAGACAAGACAAAGAAGATGACGTGGATGATGAAGATGATGATGATGTGTTACAAAAAACCTTTCTCTTTGTGTTCAGTATATTTCATAGCCCTGATCCTGTCCCTCAGTCAGCAAATGACCAGCGATCGCATCAACCTCTATCCTACGGCCAACGAGACTCTGTGGTGAGAACTTGTATTGTGTTTCACTGCATTGTACTGTGCTGTATTGCTTTGTACTGCACCATATTGTGTATTCTATTGTATTGCAACGTAATGTTCTCTGTTGTATTTACTCTCACCTCCTCCAGGCCTCCAGGTTCAGAGCAGCAGATCCTGCGGCCGTGGATCGTAGTGAACCTGGTGGTGGCGATGTTGGTGGGCCTGGCCTGGGCTGTCGTCTCCACCCGGCCCGACGTCGACTACACAGAAGGTAGGTGGAGATATTGTGCTGCACATTAGTGCCGGGTTAAATCTTTGGTGAAACACATGTAGAGAATCGACTCTAATTAAATGTTGGATGATGGCTTGAACACATGCACACTAGAGGTGTTTAAAAGACAAATAGAAATATGAGAAGAGGAAACCCCACTCTGATTCATCTTATAGAATTACTAGGTAAATAGCTGTGCCATTATAGCATCTCTCAGATTATTGTGAATGCATATATTAAGTCATATTCATTAAGACTGAAGCAACACGTAATAGTGTAAAGAGCATTCTTTTTTAGTTGTGTGCATGTATGTTTCATGCTTGATGCTACCATTGGATAGCGCCAAAGTAAAACATGTTATTAAATCTTATACACAGTGACTTTACTTTTTCTGCAGAGTTTTTGATGACAATGGAAGTGGAGGGATTCCCGAGAGGAGACGAGAATCTGGACATCCCTGTCTGAAAGTCTGCAAACCTCTCCCCGACTGTCCGTCTGTCCGACTCTAAATCAGTTATCTTGTTCATTTAATGTATGTTTTTGTACAAAATGTTATCTAGCACTTTGTTTTGCTGAGTGTTATTTTGTAAATAAAGAAATACAGTATATGTACAGTATCACCTGTTAGTAGTTGTTTGGTGTTTTTTTATGTTTTTACAGCGTTTGACCACAGGATGGCGCTGCTGCTCTAGGAAACAAGTGAAGATAATTTAATATTTAATTTTATCACATGTCTGCAGCAGCCGGTCATCATCATGAGGCTAAGAAGTTCAATGAAGTAGAATGAAGCTACAATTAAATCCCCACAGTTTGTAAAATCTTTAATGAAGAGTGGTGACTTGTTGTATTTGTAGTCTTCACTCTTGCTAAACCCAGAAAAGTTTGCAATAAGGCAATGGGAGAAATAACTGAACCTAATTTTGAGGTTCTTACTTAAATGTATTATTTCCATTTTATGCTAATTTATAGTTATTATTGTACTTTTTACTGCACTACATTTACACATAGTTTGACATCAACTTTGGTAAACTCTCCTCCAGTGAGAGTGTCTAATCCTAACCCTTGAGCAAGACGGTGAACCCCTAACCGCTCATGGACGGGTTGGCATCTTGCATGGCAGCCTCTGCCTAAATGCAGTCCATTTATCATACCATTTACTTATGAAGAATATTTAAATACTACTTCCACCACTGGAAATTGTCAAGCTTGTCAATGTCCTATCTGATTTACATCCTGCAGTTTTCTTTTGACGAAGTTCACATGAACGCTCCATAAACTGATGGGAGTTGAAGATGCGTAATAAATTAGATTACTTAATAGACATAATTTGCTGTTTCCATAAGGAATCCAACAAGGCCCTCTTAATTACTGCCAAAATTGATGATGATTAGCATGCTCCTGTTCTGTTGACGTCTCAGAAAAAATTCCCAATTTCCCGTTTTTCTCGTTTTGTCGTATTAGAGTTGTGATATTGCCCACATTCCTTGAAGGCAGCGGGATACATCCAGTCAGCGCGCGCCGCAGCCGTTAGTAGTAAAACCATGCAAAGATGGCGGAGCTACAAATGCTGCTGGAGGAGGAAATTCCTGCGGGACGGAGATCTTTACTGGACAGTTTTACCAATCTGGAAAGAGTAGCGGAGTACTGCGAAAGCAACTATGTCCAGGTACATGTTAGTATTTAAAACACCAGATGTATACGTCAAGTTAAAAATGACAAAATCGGGTGTAATGCTAGCAGGGAGTGGGCGGTATGGAGAGAGTGGAGTGATGGAATGACAGCTCCGTTATGTGACCGTTAGGTTTTAGATAAAAGATAAAAGTCACGCCGGATTCAATTAAATCATATAATTAAATCATACAGCTCAACAGCTTGAACCTCGAAGTCAATTCGGCTTCAAAATATTCCAACAAACACCTCTGCTTTTGTGGAAATTCAACTTTTACTGTTTTTGAAACGTGACCGTTTGAATACGTAATTAGGTTATTCAGTTTCTCAAAGTAGATATTTTACGTGATTTTAGTTTTAGATGGTTTACTGCATGCATGCCGAATGAAAGAGCGATTGGTGTTTTATTTTAAAATATCTTGACTCATCTTCTAGAAGGTGTGTGATGAATGCAGATAAGCAGGGACTCATCAGATGGAGGTGTTTCAGAGGGAGTCTGGTGAGGGAGAGGGTGGCCCAGCTAGCTACAACTTAACCATCAAACCAACATGGTGGTGTTGTGATTATCACTTAAAATCATGATTTCATTGTAGTGAGAAAAGTATCTTCTTTTACCAGTTTGGGGGATTTTGCTGAACATAATCTTGTGATCATTGATTGATTTTACTAAATTATTTTATTTTATTTTGATCAACTGTCTCACTGAGCTTTCTGTTATTGTTATTATTGCCTTTTGCTTTTGCTGCTTTTTCTGTCAAAGCACTTTGTAAACTCTGTTTTTAAAGGTGCTATATATATATAAAGTTATTATTATTATTATTACTATAAATGTTCTATTATATTAACATAAAGTTGTTGTAGATTGAGGGGGAGTTTTTAGTGCTGGTAAAAGCTAATGGGGATCCAAATAAATACTCAAATAAACAAACATGCTTCAAATATGTTGATGTTTATCACCAGATTGGTAAATACCAGCCACAAGTTCCACAGCAACCAAGTTGCCGATCGTTTTCTAGATTCATCAATTTATTAGTGAAAATTTAGTCCGAGGTGACGTTTTCAAGTTGCTTATTTTGTCCAACCAACAGTTGAAAACCCAAAGATATTCAGTTTATTATCTTGTTGGACAAAGAAAAAGAAGCACGCTCAGTAATATTTAGTATTTTTGCTTGAAAAATGACTTTAATGGATTATTGAAATGGTTGCGTGTTAATTTTCTGTTTATCGACTAGAATCGTTTCAGCTCTGCTTAACTGTAAATATATTTATTAAGAAATATATATATATATATCTGTGCACTGGGCTGACATCCATCTCTGTCGTCTGTTAGTGGAGGCTGAATAGAGAGAGAGAGAGTGTGCAGCAAAGACTGTTATGGACAACTGTTCCTCGTCAGTTGGCTTTAAATTAACACCTGTTCATCGCCACATTTCATCTTCATCACATTTCTGCAGCAGTCAATCAACGAGACAAGCTGCATTAACAGTCTGAAAATGTATATGTTATAATTAGGGAATGATTTCTCCCCATTTTTCTTTCTTTCCTTTTTTTCTTTCCTCATTTCACCCTTTTTCTTTATCTTTACCTTATTTTGTCTTGTTCCCGTCTCTCCAAATGTCAACTGTTTCTTCCTTGCTCTCTTTAACTCTTCCTTCCTTATGTCCTATCACTGAAATAACTCCAAACACTCCTTTTCTCTCCTTGAGTGATAACATTCTCCTCTCAGCATCACACCACCTCTTTCTGAATGAACAAGACTATTTTCTAGTTCATTAGCCGGTTCATACTACATGCCCAAATGGGGCCTAACAGGGCTAACTCTAACCCACTGGATGGCCTACATTCCCGCTGCCAGCAGATGATGTGAGCTATTACATAATCCAACAGTTGAGCTTTTGATCTTGTTTTATGGACTAAATATTTGGATTCAGTGTTAACCCACGTTAAACCCTGTGTGGCCCCCTCTTGGGCTATCAGACACCGTCAGGATTAGATACTTAGATTTATTTTATTAATGCTGAGCAGCTGCTCATCGTTATACTATTAATGATATCGTTCTACCAATAATAAAAACTCAGTACTAAGGCATCGACTGTTGACATCGGGAAAATCAAGTTGTTGAAATATGCACAAAAAGTTTATTTACATATTTTACATATTTTTTACATGATGTTGGGCTGAGGGAACTGAAGCAGGAAAACGAGATGCAACTCCATCCTTCAGCCTAATCATAATTTTTCAAAAAAAATGTAATTTGGATTTAACCTCCCCCCCCCCCCCCTTCGTCCTTTCTGGGTCCTCCACAGCTGGTACTAGTTAGCTGTCAGCAGAAGTAGTCATAATGTAACTTGACCTCCTACTGCTCATTGAAAACACATGGTACCACTGCAGGAGGCTGGACATAGACACTGTGTGTGTGTGTGTGTGTGTGCGTGTGTTTTAGCTTGGAAACCATGGTGATTGGTTTTCCAGTTGAAGGAGTATCAGCCTCCACCTTCAGTGTTGGTGCCAGGAACAGCTCCTGCGGGGGCGTTTTGGAAAGACGGGTTTGTTCTCAGAAGCTTGGCCGTTTTTAAACCTGAGCAGATCACATGACGGTTTCACATCACAGCTAGAGAAAAAGTATTTTTTTAATGTTCTTACTTTGTTTTATGTTTGCTCTTCAGGGGGTTCTTCCATTCTTTCCCTGTTAAAGGGTTTTTGGGGGGGTAGTTTTTCCTTATCTTAAATACTTAAATACTATATAAATAAAAATGGACTTGACTAGTTGACAGCCTGTCTGAAGGAGTTTAATTATCTTATATGTCGTTTAGACAGTCATGATTTCCTTGGGTACGGCTTCAGATGACAACTAGTTTGAATGAATGAATAAACCAAAAACAAACTTCACTTATTTATGGCAAATTGAAGGTGTCTTGATCAACCCTTGTGTTGAAACTGGTCTCTGTGTTTCTTTTTCTTGTGTCAGACACATGTAAGATTCACACCTCAGAAGTCTCCATTTAAGCATTTAATTTCAATTATAGTTAGCTGTTATATCTATATCATATATATATGTAGTAATTATGGGATAAAATGTAGATGTGATCATCTGTATTAGAAGTTTAAACACCTTCTGTAGCACATAAGGGACCTGTCCTTGTAAGGTAAAAGCTGTGTGTGTGTGTGTGTGTGTGTGTGATGAGTGATGAGTGCTTCAGCATTGGATGGATCTGGTTCAAAGCTAAAGAGAATAGCTCTTATACAGAGTAATGAGGTGTATCTTACTATAACACACACACACACACACACACAGATTCCCCTCTGTCACACACTGCCATGCATGGTCTGTAAGTAGAGGTTGTGTGACAGACAAGGCTGTAATTTGCAGATGTAGATTACACACACACAGGTCTGGTTGTACCTCAGCCACCAATATTTTTTTGCAAGCCTCAATTTTTTTCCAGACAGTTTTACATTCAAATACATATTTGCTAAAGGTATTTTTATATTATTGTGTTTTGACAAAGATGCATGAAAGGAAAATCTAAAACAACCTTTATCTAAACATCCATGTTTGTTTGAGCATTGAGGTTTATTTTTACCTTTTAAAATACATATCTGAGCTCCAGGTTCACTTACTTGGCTATTCCTAAAGCTTTCAGCCGTATCCCGCTGCTGTGGGAATATCTAAGTACGTGAACCTTGAATTTCCAAGGACCTGTAATTTGACAGGAACTTAACAAAAATTATTAAACTACAACTACACTAAAAATAAATAAAACTTAAAAGTCTCCTTTTTGGCAATCACAATTTTGACCAAATATTAGTCTAAACAGCTAAAATGTGTATTTACGAATTTAATGTGACTCTAATGTAAATGTATTATTTAGCTAAACTGAAATGCTAAAGAAAGCAATTCTGTTTTTAGGAGAGGAACCTGTTTTTCCATCATATTAATTTATTTTGTGAAAATATGGTAATTGCTTAACATATGATAGTATAATTGATAGTATAATTTGCCTCCACACCTTCAGGCAGTTTTAAGCTCTTCACATGTTGATGTTCAGCAAAACTCTGAGACAGTGGCTCTTCACTAAATTGAAGCTGGACCACCTTTAAGAGCCTCTACAGGAGGTGTGGCTAACTTTGGGGCTAACCCCATTAGCTTTAATCAGGAGTAGTTGTAGCATTAATTTACCAACAAATAGCCTAAACCAAATGCAGGAACGTGACTGTTAGAGTGAATCTTCATTATAAAAAGGAGGTCAGAGGAATCAGAGCGTGCATATGATTCTATGTAGATCTGATCTTAGTCATGTACATGAACCTCGTACATTTAGCTGGAATTGAAATTTGTGTGTGTGTGTGTGTGTGCGTGTGATGCTCTGCGCTGTCCTGAGGCCAGAGAAGCAGCCCTCCAACTAGGTCACCGCTAATAGGACATCAGATGGCTGATGGGAAAGAGAAAATAAGAGATGTAATGAGGAGGGTGTGATGAAGCGAGGGAGTAGTGGAAGGGAAAGTAAGGTACAGTGTGTGTGTGTGTGTGTGTGTGTGTGTGTGTGTGTGTGTGTGTGTGTGTGTGTGTGTGTGTGTGTGTGTGTGTGTGTGTGTGTGTGTGTGTGTGTGTGTGTGTGTGTGTGTGTGTGTGTGTGTGTGTGTGTGTGTGTGCGCCCCGTCTCTACATAAGGTGTCCCACTATATCTGACCTGGACCTCTTTAAAAATATATCTACACATTAGAGGTGAAAGATTCAGATCTTTTCCTTAAGTTTTCCATTTGTGTTGTGGTTTGGGTCTTTGTTTCTGAACCGTTACACCCATAAACTGTGTTTGGACCTTTGTTTACATTTTCAAGAGTGTTTGAGCTCTAGCCTAATTTAGTCATCTCGTCCTCCTCCTTGTCCTCCTCCTTGTCCAACGGCGTGGGTAAACGAGTTGTGGGTGGATCCCAACAGTCCTCTACATCACCATTTTGGATATGTACTTACTATATACTACTGCTAGTTTTTCCTTATCTGATGCAAGCATGTTGTATAGATTGTAAAGCCCTCTGAGGTGAATTTGTGATAATGGGCTATACACATAAAATTGCATTGAAAATGTAATTGAATATACTTTTGAGCGCTACGATTGAGTACTTTAAGTTTGAGGTCTGACTGTGAGTAAGTGTAAAAGTGTGTGCGTGTGTGTGTGTGTGTGTGTGTGTGTGTGTGTATATATATCAGAGACAGACACACATTGGTGTCAGTGTGTTTCTTGTCAACCTCGGGCATGAATGAGTTAGACCTGACCTACATCTTGCTCCAGCACACACACACATATATCAGTGTCTTTTTATACTGTCCCTGCTGTATTATGTACTCGTACAGTATACATGTTGCAGACACACAAATGAACAACTCACACATTTGGTTACACACATACTGATGCTCATTTTCAGATCGCTTTGCCGTTCTGATTGTGTTTCCTTTAGCTAAACATGGATATCATATCTTGACTAAAACATTTAAGTGGATTAATTAGGGTTAGTAAATTAATGTGCATTTGTCACTTTTGTTAAACAAATTCTTCTCTGCACTAATTTGATGCACTAGTACTGGCATAATAATAATATATATATATATATATATATAGTGCTATTATGCCAGTGTGCAAAACAATTAAGGCATCACCCGTCATGTTGAGCTGTTCCCAGGGGATTATGGGTAACCCCCGATTTTTGCACTGTTTATACATAAAGACAACAATAAGCTTAAGAAAAATACAAGTAGCATGTTGAGTCTTGGTTTTGCTCATGTGTGTACTTCATCCCTTGTATTGATTGTCTGCCACTACTGTTTTTTCTTCTGCGTCTATGAGAATACAATGGTGGCACCGGTGTGACCCCCATCCTAAATCTGTCTCCCCTCTCCCTGCAGTCAGCAGACAAGGAGCGAGCGCTGGAGGAGACGAAGAGCTACACCACCCAGTCTCTGGCCAGCGTCGCCTACCTCATCAACACGCTGGCCAACAATGTGCTGCAGATGCTGGACATCCAGGCCTCGCAGCTCCGCCGCATGGAAAGCTCCATCAACCACATTTCACAGGTCTGGTGGGAACATTTGAGGACCCTCAGTTTGGTTCATTTTGATTTATTTTTATACTGCACAGAGACTTCTCCAAACCCCTCGGTCATAGAAATTCTAAAAATCATAGTCATCAGTCTAAAAATCAGTTTTTCTTCCCACCATCAACACTACATAGACAAATAACAAATCTCATTTTAATTTCACCCGCCCACATTGCCTTGATCACAGGTGTCTACAGGCCCACTGATGCTGAAGAATATTGTGTCATTGATAAACGACTTTCTTTTTAAACCTTAGATATGTCTGTCAGCATGCACCAATCACTAGCACGGACACAGTGTAGGTCTGTTATTCACAGTGAGAGTACTCGTGGATGAAAGCACACACAATATGTATAATCATGTATGCATGCAGTCTCACTTATGTTCTCCGCGTCATGCCAAGTGTAGCATCTCAGGAGGATATTGCACTTACAAAATCCCAAAGCATGAAACAGTGATAAACTGCGGAGGAAAATGAACAGCGAAAAGTGGCTAGAGTGCAGAAATATGTAATTCTAGTTTCCCACTCTGCATTCTGCACACATGAGAGTTTGATGTATGTATTTCATTGGGGTTATGAACTAAGTTATTTCTTGGTCGGCATGAGTGTTAATGAACTATAGCTGAATACATTTGCTGGTGACGGCTGTCTTCATAGCCAGTGAAATCAACGGTCACTGGTTTAAAGTTTTCAGGAGCAGCTAATTATGCAAGTTAAAATTAAAATATGCAAATTGTCAGATGGATGTGGAGTCAAAAACACTTTTAATTTGACACAGACCGTTTTAACACTGAGATACTATTATAAGCATGTCGACAGACGGATGAATAAGCAGGTATCTCAATGCTCTATGTGAACGAAAATAATGAAAACGAGGATAAGGCTCCAAACCAGGACACCAGTTTGCATGTTAACATACAGCTAGTACATTTACAGTTTGCTTCAGTATGTTGAAGGACACAGTCTAGGAAGACAAAGAAAAACAAGACTCTTCTTCATGTTTGTCAGCTGGTCGGACGAATAAAACCATCTGTAGGTGTGAAGCATCACCAGTGGTCTGATTACACAACACTCTGCACCCACACTGTGTATTGACGCTCTCTCAAATCTGTTGTCATTGGTATACTTCACTAACACCGCATTCATATTCCTAGAAAAACTCGCATCATCCATACAAAGTCAGCTGACGCGTTGCTCAGTGCACTCTGTGTTGAGATTCATTATTTAACACCGACTGTAGGAAAAGAATAATTTTCATTCATTAAACATTGAAATACACAACCGTCCCTATACAGAGTAGTACTTAAAGGAATACAACTTTAGTTTTCAGTGGTACAGAGGATCCATTCTCGTCCTCAGACCTCTGAATATTCAGTATAATGAGAATAAGCTCTGCATGCAGAAATAATGAGATGCTTCTCTGTGTTATGTTAAGCCAGGACTGTGATTACACGTCATAATTACTGCTTTCAGTTCAGTGAGACACAGTCACATCTGTTATGTAGGCGAACGTTTCTTGCCATGAGGCTCCCTCTCATAAGACTAAAACTGAGATGAGCTTATATAATCCATTTAGCATTTCATGCTGTAGAAATCAGCCAACAATGTGTAAGATGAAGGGGGCAAACATATGTGTGCAGGATGTGTCTTTAAATGTTTGATTTAAACGTAGTGGCCACCTTGCCCCCCATCGATGTTGGAATTCCTGTGTGTAATGATTTTTAAGTATAATAATCTATGCATTCACAGCTGGAATTCCCTGCTTTGAATGTAAAAACCATGGTGATGGTGACTGTTTCAGAACTGTCACCTTCCTCATCTCACTTGAGTAATAGCTTGTTGTCTTAACTAAAGACAAAAAGCTATATCAACTGATTGCAGCATGTAAACACACATTAGTTTTTTGAAAGTTGTGTATCGATAAATAATCTTAGAAGAGAAGAATCTTTCACTGAAAATGCAACTAACACTTGTTCTGACTCGAGACCTAAAAAAGCAGCTTTTCATACATATTAAAATGTATAGCACCAAAAATATCTGTGGTGTGAGAGCACAGAGCCAGTGTGAAATGTGAAGATTCTCTCTCTCTCTCGTTTATCACAGTGAATACATTTAGACTGTTTGACAGACAAAGAAAGACGTCACTACAGGGAAGGTGTGGGCTCCTGAAACTAATTTAGAGTTTCAATTTCGACAATATGAAACCATAAGAAGCAATATATTTACCATGATGAAGTTGATAGTTACATGCAGCCCATTTTTTAATCAAAGCTTCCAATAGAGAGGTCACACTAAAAAGCTCACCTTCGTTTCATTTAATCAGTTATGTTTGTAGAAATGATGGTCAGACGTTCATGTTTCGACATTTTAATTTGTCCATTACTTTGATTTATGACCAAATACCTGCAAAGATAATGACATTTACCATCAGCCTGAGCTGTACTTTGTGTTTACTGCTAATTAGCAAATGTTAGCGTAATAAAACTAACCTGATAAACATACCTGCTACACATTAGCATGTTAGCAGTCAGTCAGTATTTAGCTCAACGCACCGCTGTGTCTGACTACAGCCTCACAGAGCTGCTAGCTTGGCTGTAGATTCTTGTTGTTACCGTAAACAGGATTGTGACAATGGTGTGATTTCCGGTGGGATAAATCACATATTATAATTTTCTCTGTGTTTTTTTTATTGAATCCATTCTTTTGCAGACCGTTGACATTCACAAAGAGAAGGTGGCGAGGCGGGAGATCGGCATTTTGACCACCAATAAGAACACGTCCCGCTCACATAAAATAGTTGCTCCGGCCAATCCAGAGAGACCGGTGCGCTTCATCAGGAAGCCCATCGACTACAACGTGCTAGATGACATTGGACATGGAGTCAAGGTGGGAATAATAACGAAAATAATGATGATGAAAATAATTATACATGTTTTCAGTACAAGAACAGATATTTTTAGTAGGTGTGGCACGTTTAACAGATGTGCCACACAGAGCAAAAGACAGAAATGCAGCCATGAAAAGAAATTGCAACGTTACGAAGAAAATGAGCAAAAACTAACCAGCTCAAAGTTGAAGGAATCTCAAACTTGCATGCTTGTGTGCAGTGTAGTTTAGCATCTGTGTGTGTGTGTGTGTGTGTCACAGAATATGTAGAGTATGCCTTTGCAGTAGTGTAAAACGCCTTTGTGTAGAAGTGGAATTGATTATCTAGTCATTCTGATTTTCTTGTCCTCGCTGTTGGAGCTGCATGGTATCGTTTCCCTCTGACTCTTTATCTCTTTCTGTCTGCCTGTGCTTCATCTTTATCTGTGTCTGTCGTTAATGTTTGCATGATGCTGTTGCACCGACGCTAACCTCTAGACAACTGTTCTCCCCTCTTCTTCCTCCTGTTCCCTTTTGCTTTCGTTGATGCATTAAGTGGTTGTTGAGGTTCAAGGTAAGGATGCACAACACATAATGTACATAATACCAGGACAAACAATCTCGTGTGTAACTGAGGGAGGGAAAATAGCCATAGTAAAGTTATAAGAAATGCCAGCAATGAACAAAGGGAATGATTGATCCAGTTGGTTGCTAGTTGAAGTGTGTACTGCCTAGTCATTTAAAAAAACAAATAAAAACCTATGTGCTAGTTTAAAAGACATTACGATCGTCATCAAATATGTATTTTCCTCAGGTGAATGGCCAGCAGAACATGAAACTAGGAGTGGGCCTGTCCCGGTCCAACCCCCCCACCCAGAAACCGCCCAGCCCTCCGAGGGCAGGCCAGGGCACCTTAGGGTACGTACCCAGCCTGACATACACACTCACACACATGTACACACTCACACACACTCTGACATTTACGCATCTTTTGTCATGTGTTCTCCTGTGTTCATGGTTTTATTTCTAAGTGATTGCGATTCTCGTGTTGTGTTAATATTGGTCCTGAATGTGTGAATAATGCGGGCATTTTGTATTAAATGTTTTATTTCAAATGCAAATAGAAGATTATGCAGACACAAATCCTCCTTCACAGAGTCCCAGATGTGTCGTCCTTTGAGCTGACGTCCGAAATAAGTGGTGTGCTGCAGTTTGTGTGTGTTTGTCTCTTATGGGAGGACAGGGGTTCCTGCGGCGAGTTTATTACAGATTAGACCCGGCAGAGGGGGATGACATCACACACACACACACACACACACACACACTGAAACGTAGTGCTCAGAGGAAGAGGAGTAACGTCATGCGTTGTGAAAGCTTGTTGTGTTCTCAAACATCTAGGTCACCCAGCTGTATCTCTTCCTCCTTCTCTCTACTTATCTTTATCTCCAATTTTGCTTCCTCTCTCAATCTTTTCCCTTTCTGTTTAATTCAGTCTCGTCTTCTCCATCTCACTTTTCTCCTACTTTCTAACCTCTATCTCTCTCTCTCTCTTTCTCTCTCTCTCTGTTTTTCTCTCTCTCCCTCTGTCTCCCTCCCTCTCTCTCTCTCTCTCTCTCTCTGTCTTCTTCACTCTCTCTCCTCTGACCCAGTGGCCCGTTAGCTCAGGTTACAAGGTTAATTTATTGACATTGTACAAAAACAGGGTAATGGACCCAAATGCAGTTTGTAGTCCCATATGCTGCATAAAAACTCACAAAAAATAGGCAAAACTGTATTATATAGTGGAGGGTGGAAGATGAGTTTAGGCGTCTTAGAGCCTTAGCATCAAGGTTGGAAACAGGGAGAAATAGCTAGCCTGGCAAAATGTCCAAAGGTTACAAAATCACCACTTTATATATTTACCGCACCATTTTGTTTCACAGACGGGGTATCTCTCAAAGTGTCGAATTATTGCTTTTTTTCTACATCTCGTATCTGCGTGACATATTTCAGAACCTAAAATATAAACTTAAAATTCAATACTGCTAAAAGATATGGAGGCAAGCTATAAACAATTACAGCAAGTTATCTATTTATTTAATAATTCCTTTGTTGGAGCATTAAATCATTACAATCCTTAATACAGCACTTACACTGTATGTTATATAACTGTGTGTGTGTGTGTGTGTGTGTGGGGGTGTGTGTGTGTGTGTGTGTGTGGAGCCAGCTGGTCTAGTGCCACCTAAGCCCTCCTGTTGGTGTGTTCCTTCCTGTTCCCTGTACGTAACCTGCTGATCAGCCGGCTGTTTCTCTACTATAAACCTTCATTAGGTGGCAGGAGCGTTATCCTTCTGAAACTGTCAAAGTAAGAGCTGAAGATTTAAGAGAATGAAGCATAGGAATAAAAATGTAATTTATAGAATAAGAAGAGGAAGTGTTTTGAGTATGTTGGAAAGAGTAAACAGAAGCAGCTCACTCTTCTGTTGGAACTGAAGCTGTCGTTAACGCGCCAAGTCCCTCAAACGCACAGCAGTGTGTTGGCATCACGCTGCAATCACCAGCTCAAGTCCTTCTGTCTTCACACACACACACACACACTCCAACAACACCTCAGAAACACGCTCACACTTCATTCTATATCTGTTCTGTTCTTATGTAATTCTTGTTTTTGTATTTGCATACTTGTTTTATAATTGAAGAAGACAGAAAATGTGATTATTTATTTATAGGCTGTATGCACATTATGCCACACAAAGGTGTAACTGGTCATATTGCAGAGTTATAACCATGCTCGTGCTTTTTTCTACTGCAATAACCGACATTGCCTGTGTTTATTTTGGGAGTAATTCTAATCAAACTTACTCCTGTTTGTCTTCAGTCTGGTTTTCACTCTGTGATGATGCTCAGTTGTCCTTATCCTCTACACAGTTTGTGATGCTGGAGGAGTCATAATCCTCTAAAAATACATCCTGACCTTTTAAACCGTAACCGATTTTTCCACTTCTCTGACAGCAGGGAGGCAAAATCCCAGCCCATACTTAATGTAGAACTATCTTTTAATTACATATGAATCACCATAGGATCCATGACTTTTGAATGTCATGTTTTATTTAATTGTGACTGACAGTTAAAACTAGAATACGCTGTCTACTCTTTGAGCTGGTGCTACAGCATGTTAGAGTTACAGCGCCCTCCTGTGGCTCCTTACCCACAATTACATTATTTAATAGGCTGACTTAACATGTTTGATTAAATCTTATTAAAGTAGGAATCTGAATCTGTAACATCGCCTTTTTCCATCTGCCTCACTTTAAACCAGTAAGGAAATGTGTAAAATTGCTCATGTGAAATGACCAAAAAAGGTTTGTAGTGTTACGCAACAATGGTGCTGGACCATGTCATTCATAAATATCTCCCCCATTAACCCCGTCTCCACCCTTACCCCCCTTACATGTACAGGAAGAACTCCCCGTACAGGACACTGGAGCCGGTGCGCCCCCCAGTTGTACCCAACGATTATGTCTCCAGTCCCACCAGAAACAATATGGCCGTCGGACAGCTTCCTAGTCCGGCCCGCACTGCCACCCTCAACCATCGACCCCGAACATACAGGTAGCCGGGTCGGCGGGTAAACATGGCTGCCAGAATGGGATTTCAGAGCTTTCCCTTCTACTCTAATGCTTTTTTTTCTATTTTCCACTCTGATGTTGTCTTTGTAGTTAATTTACAAAAAAAGGCAGATATTCAACACAACTGTATGTCTAGTTTGGGATCACTGATTGTATTTTTGCCGCTCTTCAATGCAATATGAGGTCTTGCTGAAGTTGCACAAACGTGCTTCATTCCAATCTAGACCGACAGATGTGTTGAAGATAATGAAACTACACATCCTCTCAGCGTGCTTTAGTTAATGCTTTTGTTCTTGGCTGATCTCTAACTGAACATGAGCAAATATTTTGGATTTGTTGGAGGCTCATTTATGTCACAATGCCCAAGAAAAAAGGTCCCCAGACTAAAGCTCAGGACTGGTAACTTCAACCACAAGCAGGAGAGACGAGTTAATAAATAGTAATACTGTGTACTGTAATCCTATTAAAGGTTTTTGTGCAGCATAAAGACTAAATAAACAAGATCTAACATGTTCATGTGTGAGCTTTAGTGGTGCTAGTAGGCATATTTTGTTAACCTTTGGACGGAGCTAGTCTTTATGCTAAGCTAAGCTAAACTAACCAGATGCTATCCTCCGCTTCATATTCAGCGTACAGACATAACAGTAGTAACAATAATAAGATGGACCTGTGCTCTCAAGCATCTCTGTGGATTGTTGATGAGTTTTGGACAAGACGGAACATTTAAAGTGACATTGTAGAATAATAATAATCAGAGCGATTTGCTGTTGCGTTTTTCTAAAATCTTTGCTGACGAGTTCTCACCTTTCTTCTGACTTCATTGCTAAACTTCATCACAAACTCTGCTGCTGTCCAGTGTTTCCTCTGGTTTTATTCAGCAGTGATGCTCAGCGAGTTACTGGTTACTGCAGTGAACCCTGACTAGTTGATCATTAACGATCAAAAACATCTTTAACTTTCTTCCTACTTTGCTTAGAACAGACAGACAAACACTCACAAATAGATGCTACAGATGGTACAATTCACTGACAAACACCATTTCCTTTTGAGCATCTCCTCCAGCTCCGTATTGAGGAGAAGTTTGTGAATCCAGAGCAGAAATTTTAAACCTTCGAACTGTTTAGTGCTTAAATAAAAACGTAGAAATGTATCAATATCTCCAGCATCACTGCTGAGTGAACACAGAGGAGTAACGTTCTGCTTTCATCTTCACACCATCAACTAACTGATTTTCTTCTCATTCATAGATTCATTTTCAGTTTTATTTTCTGCACTTTATGTAACTTTGTGGGCTTGTTGGTGCTCTGGATGGAAAAAGACAGATCGTTCTAGAATCTTTTCCATCCAATCTCCACCTTTGTCTGTCCTGATCTGGAGCCTCCAGCCAATCAGAGTATGTGTTTGTAGCTTATCGTTGCTTCATTGCTTCTGTGCCGACATTAACTTGACTCACTGCTGCTGTTCCTGCAGCCATCGCTCTGCTTTTATCCTTTTTTTTTTTTCTCTACAGGCAGCTGACTTCCTTTCTGTCTGTTCTGTCTTTTATTATTGTCTTCATCAGTTTGTCTTTCTGTTTCTAACATCCTCTTTTCTCCTTTCTTAAGCTTCATTATCTGCTTTACGTCCTTTTTAAAATGAGTCAACTTGTCATGAAAGTCAAATTCAACGTCAAAATCAAATGATTGTTATTATTGTTATTATGGTTATTGTTCAGTGACATTCACGTTGTTGCTAAATCTCAATAGAGAGGCAAAGTCCCTCCCCTTCCTGGTGTCCCGCATGGGACCTTATTTCAGGGAAAATATGTGTGATAGACAAAAGCCAGAGACAAATATATTTTTAATTCTGTTTGTGCCATGATTCGCAGTGGTAGCAGTGGGGGCAGCCATCCCAGCAGCAGCAGTCGGAGCAGCAGCAGGGAGAACAGTGGCAGCGGCAGCGTGGGCATTCCCATCGCTGTGCCGACGCCTTCCCCGCCCTCCACCTTCCCAGGTAACACACAAAGATGCATACACACACACACACACACACACACACACACACACACACACACACACACACACACACACACACACACTGGACACAGACACATGCACACTCAACAGTATTTTTATTGAACCACATGAACAGCTTATGTTTTGGACCTGATGTTTGAATGTCTTCTTGTAGCAACCGCTGCTTGAGATATTTCCAGCTGTGTTTCTCACTCCCTTCCTGCTTATCTCCTCCCTCTTTTCCTTCCTTCCTCCCTTCGTCTTTGAAGTTTCCCCGACTACTGGACCTGCTAGCTCTTCCTCCACTGCTCCTAACTCCTCTCCCTCCCCAACTCCTTCCTCCTTCTCGTCTTCTTCCTCCACCGCAACCTTAACACAACCCAACGCACCCTTGTTTCCAAACTCATCTTCGCAACACACCGACTCACCTCCTCCACCAAACCCACAATCAAATGCACCCAACAACACTTCTCCGGCCTCTAACCCCGCCCCCAGCACGTCCGATGTCCAATCGGTTGTTTTTCCTGGAGAGCTGTCTCCTCTCCTTCCTCCTGCCCCTCCTCCTCCACTCTCCCCCTCTTCCTCCTCCTCATCACCTGCCGAAGGTGAGTTTCTCCAACGACCCCACCACCTCCATTGCCTGCTTTCTCCCTTCCTCCATTCTCCACTTTCTTACCAAGAAACTGTTCATGTGTTTTCTCTGTTTTAGCTGTTTCTCTGCAGCTATTATTTCAGTGTGTCAGATACATTTTTAATCAACATTTCATATCCTCTGCTGCTCATCTCATTATCAGGTTGTAGCTTCAGGTTGTTCACTGAATACACAACAAACAGCTGTTTCTCAAAACTCATTCTGTCACCTCTTGATTCATTCGGCTGGTTGTTCATCTTCGCATCCTGTTTTTTCATTGATGAGTGTTCAAACTGCCAAAAAGAGCAGTTCAATCTTTTATTTTTAAATATATTAGTTACCAGTTCTTAACTTACTCTGTAACCTCGTCAGGCCCCATCGTCCCTCAGTTCTTCAGTATGAACCGGCCTCAGCCCCGACAGCAGGCTCAACAGGTGGGGGGGTCACTGCCGTACCGCCGCCCCCCCTCTGTGACTGGCCAGCCAATCGTAACAGAGAACCAGGTCAACGGCGGTCCCTACTACAACGAAAGCCCAGGTATGTCCTGGGACACACACCAGTCTTGTTCTGACTGGCGGGTGAACTGGTCCTTTTTGGTCATTTTCATTATTTGCACATCTTGACTATTTTGGAAATCAGACAGAATTCGATTATTTGTGTATTTTAATTATCTTTGATATGTGTGTGTTGGCAGCCTCCCCCCCGCCCCCCTCCCTCCTCCAGTTCAGTCCTCAGCTTCCTCTGATGGGTTTCGTTGCTCGAGTTCAGGAGTCCAGTAAGTATTCAGGTTCCTTCACTCGTATTGTAATATTGTTTAGGAGGTTTTAGTTGATGCATCTGTTTGTGTGTGTGTTTCTGAATGTAAAATTTATTTTTCACCTCCAGTCTCAGACGTCCCTCCTCCCCCTCACCCAGCTGCCGAGAGCCAATCATTGAGCGAGGAGCCCCTTAGTCCTCAGCCATTGGATGATGGACACGAAGAGGAGGACTCAGCGGTGGTGGAGTACTGCGACCCGTACGCTGAGGAAGACCCACCGTGGGCCCCCAGAACCTACCACGAGAAAGGTACGTACACTACCAGCTTACATTTAGTTGAGTGTTGCATTGTGGGACAGGGATAGACATAATCATGAGTAACCTGTCTCAAACATTTTTCGGGCACTCCCCTCTCCTTAACGCCATTCAGTAGAAAACTTTTTCCGGGTTCCATAGAGAACATATTGATTATTATTAATAATATGATGGTGTGTTTGTCGCCCTCTAGTGGTGGCCATCTACGACTACGCAGCCGACAAGGAGGACGAGTTGTCGTTCCAGGAAGGAGCGATCATCTACGTCATCAAGAAGAACGAGGACGGGTGGTACGAAGGCGTGATGAACGAGACCACGGGCCTCTTCCCTGGGAACTATGTGGAGTCCATCATGCACTACGCCGACTGAGGACCAAGAGGAGTGTCTTTGTTTCCTTGTTTGTTCAGTCTGTTTGTCTCCGGACATGTGTCGTCTCACTCCAGTTCAGCTTCTCGGATCTGAACTAGAAGGGAAAAGTTGACTCGGCTACTTTTTTTGTTTTTTCCTTTAGAGTCGCACCAATCAATCGCAAGCAAATCAGAGCATGTGAACAAAACTCGTAGTTTCACTAATATTTCAATGTGACTTTAGTTTATTGGACAGAATCAGAAGCTGTAAGTGAGTCTGAGCATCATGTTCAGACTTTGTTTTGTTCTGCGTTCTGAGCTACATCTGTCTCTTTCTAGCCAATAGGCCTTGTATTTAGGGGTCTCTTAATGCTGGTTCAGTTTGTGTATTAATAAGTATTAATAAGGTCTCTTGTTGGAGAACTGAGAGGCATTTCAGGCATCTCAATGTTGTTATTCGGTGTGAGTTTCACTCCAGATGTGTTCGGTGTGAAGGATCCAACATTTCTTGTCTTTTACAGAAGGTTCAGAGAAGTTTCTTTTGATCACAGGAAATGTGTATAAATGTCGACACAAGAAGTTTGTTTTCTTCAAATCACAAAATAATTATCTTAATCCTTCGTGACAAAATGTGCATGACCCCATGGCGTTTTTGAAGGAGACATTTAAACACGTCTTCTTACTCTATCTTGATGGAAGAAGCTGTGAAAACATTCCTTCTCATGACATTGAAATCAATATTTTTGTCACCTCAACTTCAGCACTTTTCTTTCAATCATGGAATGATCATTTTATGTTTACAGGAAAACAAATCTTGTTATGTTCAGGCCATGATTTGTTTTTTGTGATCAAAAGACAACAATAATTGCATGTTCACTACATTATGGCCTCTTTGGGCTTCCGTAGGTTTGGCCTCTGCTACTCTCACCCCGACACCCAACAGAAGACATTCACAGTCTTCACCCTGGTGGGAAAAATTTAGATTATTTTTAATATTACCAAGTAGGAAACAAGAAGAAATGTATTACAAATGCTGAGTCTGATTCCAGAGTTGAAAGGAAGCTATGCCAAAAACAACAACACTTTAGCACTGAACACTAAATTCAGAGATTTTCTTCCCCGTCTTTCTTCCTCTGAAGCACCTTTACAGACTCTCTCTGGTCTTCTCGTCTGGTTTAGTGACAAACGCATCGTGTTTCCTGTGACTGCTTCACAATAAAAGCCCCTCCGTGTTTCACCAGTTGATGACTTTCAATGTGAAGCAGCAGCAGGAAACGTCATGTTAGCAGTAACTTAACCCAAATGTAGTATGGTTGCAGGAGATTAGACAGTGAAGCTAATATCAATCACATCAAATTTAGAAAACGTCTAGAATCTGCCAGAATGTTTCGGTTATTTATGGACAGAAGTGACTTCAGGGTCTGGATTTATCAGACGTCTCAGAGCAGGAAATCATCCCTAACCGGCCAGAAACTCTCAGAGTGACGCATCTTTTATTCTACTTTCAGCACAAGAAGTAAAAGCATTTTATCTTTTAAGTTTCCCCCAAGAACTGTCCCTCCTCCTTCCACTTTTTATCATCTTCTTCCTCATTCACATCAACCTCACCTGCTTTTGTATTAATATTGTGAAAGCTTATAGAGACGCTGGTGTTGTAACTGACCGCTACACCTACACACCACGACATCAGTGGTTTCAGTGTATAAGGAGGATTTGTTTTATTTATATTTTACTTCCCTTTGACCTTTGCCTTAACAGATATCTCAACATTTTACTTTCTCAAGAGCCTTACCTCCATCTTATCTATCAATAAAGTAAAAAAGAACTGGAGATGAAACGAAGCACGTAGTGTCACAAAGGAGTTAAACTAATTAAAGGTCAATAGAAGAAAGAACAATAACACTCCGTGAGCTGTGTGAGTGAAGTGGAAGTCATCCTGCTGTGACGAACAGTTTTCAGTAAGATTTGTGCCATAAATCTTCATCATCGTCATCAGCTTCCTTAACGTCACACATCCGTCTTTTATGTGAAGTCTGTAACTTGAGCCTCTGTGTGTTAGTTTGGAGGTGATGAAGCATTTTACCACCAATAAATTACCTTAAATGCATCTGGTGGTCAGCGTAGACGAAGACTATTATTTTTGGATTGTGAAGATTTAGTAGTAAAATTCATTAAAGGAAAATTAAAGTGTTTGGTCTTATGGTTGTAGTTTTCACTATAATGTCTAAAGAACATAACTCGAACCTGACAATCTAAACCTCTAGTTTGGAAGAGAAATGAAGCATAAGAATATTATATTAAAGGGACACAGGGCACTCTTTGAACGGTTTAACTCTACACTGATACCCCAAAATACTGACATAAAGATAAGATAGATTAAACTTTAAAGTAGGAGAACTTGCATAAAATGTAGGAATCATTTTACGTGTAGCTAAACAAAAGTTAACCTATTATTACTTGTATTCATTTTGCTCTAGTTTAATAGGATCTGTAGGCATCCACTGAAGTGTTGATCAGTACATATTAAACTACACCAGAGCATATTTAATATGGATTCACACGTATCTGCAGTGTGACTTCTGTTTTGCTGCCTCAGCATGTGGCCGAGTGGTGAAGTGGACCTGAACAAACCGCCTGGTGGAGATTGTGGACCTGTTGCCAGTGTTGAAGTTTACAGTGTGTTTGCCTGCATGCCTGATATATAACTTGACAGTTTTTATTCAAATTGTTTTCATATTCATATAAATTTTATTTGTGTTTTTTTTTTTTTTTCACCAACTTGCTTTATGGTCTCTGTTTGATCAGCTGGAGGGTTGTGATGTTTCTGTTCAGTAATGTTTGGTTGTAATAGCCCTTTAAAGAGACGTCCCGTGTGTTTGGACTCCAGACTGACTCTCAGATTGGAGGTGGATATTATTGTGCCATATATCCAGGTATGCGTGTGCGTGTGCGTGTGCGTGTGTGTGTGTGTGCCGTATGAACCAAACCCTCCCTCGTGGACTAAAGTGACTATGGACCTGAAACAGTGTTTCCTTGTTGTACAGTGTTATTTAAGAGCCACAAAAACCAGAGTATGCCGATCCCTGAGAGGAAAAGGAATCGTTCAGCTGCATCTTATTTTCCTGAAGATGGAGTCGGTGTGTGTTCGGCATAAAAAGGTTTAGTACATGTTTCCTCACAGTGTGAATCCAACAGACCAGTGAACTTAAAGTAGAACCACTAAGCAGCCATGAGTGCATCACATTCAATTATTTAACCTTTTAGTCTTCTGAGAATTACAGGAAGAAGATACATGCCTGAAGAACATCGTTTTGCTCCATATCTCCTCCAGTTTTGATGCTACAAAAACAAATCGTATCTAAAATGATGCACCGTTCTTCGTAGATGGCTGCTGTGACTTTTCTAATTGATAACTGTTGTATTTACAGATATTGTGTTCATATCACAGCAAAAAGGATTCAGTACAAAAGGCAATACATATTCCTCAATGCTCTTTAAAGCACACTGATCAAGTGTACTTCAGGTCATTATGACGTGTTTATTTAGAGTTATTCATATGTATAGTGCATTAAAGTATATGGATTTATATTGTATTATAACTCAGCCGATACATTATGGTCAGTCAGTGTTCTTGTGATTATAAAGTCATTAAAAAAAGAATGCCGTTCATCATCATCAATGCACACAGCAATCACATTTTTATTCAAGAAATGCTTCTCTAGTTTGTTTTTAAAGCTGAATGAAACCCGTCTATGGATCCAGAGATGCAGTAAAAGGCAGAGTTCATAATTTAAATTCAAAATTTAAACGACTGATAATCAGACTGAACTGTAATTATTTCCATGTTACTGTTCAGTCTCACCATCACGTTCAAGCTTTCTCTTTGGGAAACAAACAAAAAGAAAAAAGGTATTTTTGTCATTTAGACATCTTCATTTGACACACCAGAGCCGCAAAGGATTCTGGGAGCAGTTAACATTCGTCATGTTGATCGAAGAAATGTGTAAATTGAAGAGTTATTTCTGTTTTCTTGACTTATAACAACCTGTAGAGCTTTGTCGATGTCAATGATAGAAAGACGACCCTGGTTGTTGATCTGAATCAGGTAACATTCAGACATCGATTCATGAGGTCTGGATCAAACTTGTGACACTTTAAATCTTTACATGTTGGCATACTCTGATTTTTTTTGTTTTGCCTGCAGTTACCCTTTAAAACAGAGGACTGCAAAATGAGATGATCTGTGAAATGTAACCGCTTCTCTGAGGCTGATTTTACCAGGAATCTGCTTCATTAGTCGCCCTGCAGACGTTTAACATTTAACTTCATTATTAGAGTTTTGTCTCTGAAAAACCAGCTCCATTCTGAGTCTGATTCCAATCCAACAAATCTGATGTAAAACCTTTAATCTGCTCCGTTTCTTATCAGCAAAGAGCAGTTTACAAAGTGTTGAAGTCGTAGCTAAATAGCAAATGCGAGACCTTTCTGGGATATTCTTTGAATGTAACTGAAAAACAAGTTTCACCAGAAAGAGCGACTCACATTTAAAATCAATCTTTTCATCTGGACTGAAGTAAGAATTTAAAGCTTTCATCTGTCATCATTGAATCCTTAGTCTGCATGTGTTCCTGGTAGAACGTCGAGAGAAACTTTCTGCTTTCCAAACTTAAACCTCGACTGAAAGCACATCGCTATTTAGTAAGAAAGGGAGAAAGAATGGTAAATTACGAAGTAAATGTTTAACAGCCTGTCTGTGTTAGTGTTTTATTTAATCTTACACACACATGCACTGTCAAAGCCTCACAGGAAGTTAAGTTTTGAGTGCACAAAATTGCTGCATGTCCTGACAACGCAACCTGTATGTCAGTGTGGAACTAAAGCAGGAATGTTTACGTTTTTGAGTAAATGTTTTAAAACGAGTTATTTAAAAAATGTCTTGAGTTGCATCATCCTCACACCAGTTGTAAAACTAATTAAAAGTAATATCAACATTAAAGATTAATTTGGTTAATCGTGTGTCACATTTACACTGTGTCACATTTACTAATTTATATAAACACAATGCAAGATTCATAATTGATACTAGACTGTAAGATGTGTTTAGAAAATAAAAATGTATTCATTTAAAAATATATTTACTTAATTACTTTAATAGCTACAGACAAAACCCCTGATTCATATATACAAACTCAAAACCTTTTTTTATTATCAATAATGAAACTAAACAGTAATTGTATTTGATAAGTTATCAGATAAATGTGCTGTAATGTTGGGCCTAAAATATTTGCCTCTGAGATGTAGTGGAGTAGAAGTAGAAAGTAAAAAATGGAAATAGTAAAGTACGAGTATCCAAAATTGTACTTAGTGTAGGTACAGTACCTGAGTAAATTAACTTAGTCACTTACTAACACAGATTATTATTATTGCTCCAGCAAGAAGCTGACAAGGGCCATTTAAGGGGTTACAACTTTTACCGTTACTACTGCGCAAACCCCGGAAGTACATCGCAAGGGCTTGTGGGTAAAGAGGGTTGTTAGCCAGTTAAGTTAGTGTTCATTTCTGGTCCGTTTTGTTTTTAAACGCGTTAGCTAGGAGGTTACTGGTCATATACATTACAATAAAACAGGATTTAAAGTCACGTATTATCGTAAAGTGTTAGCGCGAGGGTTTTCTTTTGAGGACAACAGTCCCGATTTGTGCGGGAAGTAAAACCCTGGAACATGAAACTACGCTACCCACAATGCAACGCTCCAGAGGGGTCAAATCTGAATTTAAACGGCTAAAGCAGCAGAGCTGTGTTTAACAGTTCTCTTTAACGCTTCAACAAACTATAATAATTCAGCTCGGTGGATGTTTCGTGGTGTTGTATAGACTTATGTAGCTACCGACCCGATCAGCGTGGGTTTCCTCGGACAGACTCTTCCGTTTGTGCCATGCCTTTTACCGGTTTTTGCCAGTTAGCGATGCTAGGCTAAGCTAACGCGTTGCTAACGTGTGATGACTTTCAGTGCGTTCTGTGACGTCTCGCGGGTGATGACAGATCAACGGTATTAACGGTGACTACAGAGTTTTATTATAACACCATTCTCCGAAGAGTCACGTCACCGAGGAGCGAGGAGACCATGACCCTCGCCCCGAAGGAGCTGTCGAACCTGCTGAGCATCATCTCGGAGGAGGCATGCACCAACACCTTCGAGAGCCTCTCCACCCACTTCCACCACTACTTCGGGAAAGCGGAGCACTTCCGGGTGGGTTCGGTGCTGGTCATGCTCCTCCAGCAGCCGGACCTGCTGCCCAGCTCTCCGCAGCGGCTCACCGCGCTCTACCTGCTGTGGGAGATGTACCGCACGGAGCCGCTGGCCGCTAACCCGTTCGCCGCAGTGTTTGCACACCTTCTGAATCCATCACCTGCCGGGGAGGAGCCGGAGAAGGTGCTCTCAGGTAGGTAGAGGGGGGGGGGGGGGTGTGTGTGTGTGGGGGGGGGGGGGGGGGTAGGTAGGTGCGTGTGTGTGAGAGAGAGAGAGAGATGCACAACACTTATTATTAAAAATATTTGTTATCCTGTGTGTCCGAGACCGATTGCATTCAAGAGGACCGGAGAGTAATTACCCTAATAGTAGAAGAAATCCTCATTTCAGATACTATTTCATGCACTAAACAATGTGCACAGTAGTGGAAAGTAACTAAGTACATGTACTTATGGTCAATTTTTAGATAACTTTAGTACAGTATGTTCTGCTACTTTATTTATATTTGACATTTCTGAGTCAAATATTGTATTTTTTACTCCACTACATTGATTGATAACTTAAGTTACTTTGTAGATACGGATACCATTCTTTAACTATAGCGAATTCTTTCACTGTTTTATAACATTTCATGGACCAAACATGATTAATTGTAGCATCATTAGTCTTACACATACGTCTGTTCTGTGCCACGTGACCCCTGCAGGCTTCCTGCCTCCCATCACCCAGCCAGAGAAGTTCTTCCTGTCTCAGCTGATGTTGGCTCCGCCCAGGGATCTCTTCAAAAAGACTCCCAGACAGGTGTCCTGCATGGACGTCGGCAACATGCCCCAGTCCATAGACATCAGTGGGCTGCAGCTAGCGTTAGCAGGTCAGTGCTCAGCTACACCACACCACTGTCCATCTACTGGAAAAAACAACAACACTGCCTGTGTTTAAAGGCTGGAACTTTAAGTGTTTGCTGAAAAGTTAACAATTTGAGGATTTTACAAATTTGTTGGAGCAGACACACCATCAGCCTGCTCCTTGTTTTTGTAATTTCATTTTCCATGTTTTGTGTGTGTGTTGTGCAGAGCGTCAGTCAGAGCTGCCCACTCAGAGCAAAGCCAGCTTCCCCAGCATTCTGAACGACCCCGATCCAGATTCATCCAACTCAGGATTCGACAGCTCTGTGGCCAATCAGATCATCGAGTCTCTGGTCACAGGGCCCCGCCCTCCTCTGGAGAGTAAGTCTTTTTGATGCTGAAGTTGTTTTTAAAGTTGAAGAATTGGTCATCGTGTAGAAAACAGAAACAAAGTTACAGGACGTCTCTGATCTGCGTTTGAACAGAAGGAACCAGGGACTAAGTTTAGTTCAATGTGGCAGATAGTGAACGTTAACGCACTGGTTTCTATTCACATGAAAGGAAAGCATTTGATTTGTTGCATGTTATTATGTAGTCTTCTGTCCAATCTTCTGTATTTTATCTTTTGACTGAGTGCTAATAGCTCAGCTGGTTGCAGACAAAGTGAAATCTTAAATTCATGTCTTTAAACTCAACCTGCTCTACATGTCACTTTGGCAAGTAACCAGGTAAATTTGAGGTAATTTGGAGTTCATATTAAACTCCACAACACAAAAACACATTTGTCAGGTGAAGTGGTTTCATGTTCTAGTGCCCAGGTTACATAACAAAGTGAGAAACCACCAAACAGAAGCTGCTCTAGATCCCAGAGCCCTCATCCCTTCTCTCTCAACTCCTTAAAATGTGCGTCCTAACAACCTGTCCACCCGTCTCCGTCCTCAGGTCACTTTCGCCCCGAGTTCATCCGGCCGCCGCCTCCTCTGCACGTGTGCGAGGACGAGCTGGCGTGGCTGAACCCCACCGAGCCGGACCACAGCGTCCAATGGGATCGCTCCATGTGTGTGAAGAACAGCACCGGCTTGGAGATCAAACGCATCATGTCCAAGGCCTTCAAGAGCCCGCTGTCCGCCCAGCAGCAGTCACAGGTGAGCTCGTGTCCCGCTGTGTTGTTTAAAGCCCATTGGTTCCTAGTAGATGCATTCAGTATTGGTTTACTTCATATCTCTCTCTCTCTCTCTCTAGCTGCTGGCCGAGTTGGAGAAGGACCCAAAGTTGGTTTATCACATCGGTCTGTCCCCGGCGAAGCTCCCTGACCTGGTGGAGAACAACCCACTGGTGGCCATCGAGATGCTGCTGAAGCTGATGCAGAGCAGCCAGATCACGGAGTATTTCTCCGTGCTGGTGAACATGGACATGTCGCTGCACTCCATGGAGGTCGTCAACAGGTGAGGCCGCTGCAGTAAAATGTCCCGTGTTGTTCATAATTTTAACTGAGATCATCATATGTTTGTAGCATCGCTGTCCTGAGAGAAGCCACGTAAACAAACCTTATTTCAGCTTTGTGACATTACATTTTCCAGCTTAACCAAGAGGATTTTTATTTAGCTTAAGAAGCGGGATACTTTTCTCAACATATAAAGACACTCTTCATCCTTCAGTTGATCACAAACATTCAATATCAACACATCTGTCATAATGTGGTGGACACGTCTTTAAAGGTGCCACTTCTTCTTTAAATGTCGATGATTTTCTTTTCTTTTTTCCTAAATCGCTGCTCGTGCTTCCTCAGGTTGACCACAGCTGTGGATTTACCTCCAGAGTTCATCCACCTCTACATCTCCAACTGCATCTCCACCTGTGAGCAAATCAAAGACAAGTACATGCAGGTAAAGTACAACACTTTGCTCGTAACAATAGTTAAAATGCTGTGTTATATCAGATCTTCTGTCAAACAAAATCAGAAATTCATTGAATATGTCTCTTGAGACGCCAAAAATGTCAGTAATTCTCCTCCTGTACATTCATTATTTATTCATTTATAATAATTATTTCATACAAGATATATTCACAATGCCAGATGATTAAAACAGAATAACAACTAAACTGTTCAGGCCCAATATTTGGTCCATCTAGTGCAGTCTAATACAACAGCGCTGCAATAAATCCTCCTTCCTGAAGGTTGATAATGGTTTTAGTTTTGTAGCTCGAGAGTTGTTTTCACTGACGTTTACGACGCCGTCCTCCAGAACCGCCTGGTCCGTCTGGTCTGCGTCTTCCTCCAGTCGCTGATCCGAAACAAGATCATCAACGTCCAGGACCTCTTCATCGAGGTCCAGGCCTTCTGCATCGAGTTCAGCCGCATCCGAGAAGCCGCCGGCCTGTTCCGCCTCCTCAAGACCCTGGACACCGGAGAAAACCCCGGCGAGGCCAAACCGGCCAAATAACGACGCTCACAGAGACACTGCACGGACGGTGGAAGTGGCCTGAATTACTAAAATAATGCCACGTTTATCAAAACTATCAGAGGGACGTTGGTTTGTTTCAACATTCTTCATGTCTTTGTACGTCACAGGAGCCGGAACTAAAGCGAGTTAATATTGTAAATATGTAGTGACGTTTTCTTCAGACCTTAAAATCCAGTTCTGCCTCTGAACTCGTCACCATTTCCCCCTTTTCTCTTTTCCAGAAGTTTAAAAAAAAAGGATCAACTCTGTTCACCATTTCATTTTTTTAACCAGGGCTCTCTTTCCTTTGGAAATCTTGCGATTTTTCTCAAATTAAACAGAGTGTTTAAGTCAATCTTGTGGTATTTCTGTTCTTTCATTGATGTTTTAATTTATCAGGTAAATATTTATGACATGAATCGACTCAATGCTGAACGCAGCTAAACATTTATAAGGACACAACGGGGATGAGGCATGAGAACTTTATTGTACGTAGACGTCGAGCTGATCCTCAGTGTGACAATGTGAGAAAGTTGTTCTCTCGAGTCAGATGTTCAGATTTATACCATTCTCATGTTTGTATGTGAATTATAAACATTCAGTCATGTCAGCAAAGACAAGATTTTCAGGGAGCGACTCTTTAAATGTTACGTGATATTAGTTGTTACAGGACAATCTCTCTGGTACAATAACAACACAGTTCTTAATACAAAAATCTGTTTATTTGTTCAATACATTTGGTGTGACGTTTGTGATTTGGAATCTGTCTGTAATCAAGACATGATGCACCTGAGCAGGTAAGACTGAGACTCATTGTGCACAAAACAAACAGCAAACCTGTGAAGGGGAACATTGCTGCTCTGCATTCAACTAATCCTTCATGATTAACCTGCTGCACATGAGTGAGATGTTTTTAAAAAAAGAAAAAGGCAATATTACAACAAAGAGTTTAACAATCGGATTACTTTAAATTGTTTGTAGAATCAAACTCCAGGAAGTTCTGTTTGAGTTTAAAGTCTGGACTTTTCTAAAGTGTGTAAAAGGAATAGACTGCAGTGGTTGTACCAAAATAAACTTTCTAATGTTTGCCTTCAGACGTCACTGTTTCTAAATGTGTACCATAACCTAATATCTGTACCCTGTCAGAAACCCTGTATATCCAATATTTTAGGTGGATGTGGTCGTTAGGCTCTCTTCATGCCGCGGGCCATGAGGCAGGCGAACACCGTCATCACCATCTTAGGTTTCACCTCCACCAGGTCCTCGGGCAGCGCGTACACCCGGGTGCCGATTTTCCTGGCCATGGAGATGGCGTACCTGTCAACACAATGAGAGAGATGAGGAGAACTGTTTCTGTCTGCAAACACTTACAATCTCTCTTTCTTTCTACTAGACTTAAAAATAACATAAAAGACAGAAATGATGTGAAATGATTAGTAAAAAATGTGTCAATACTTTGCATTGTTGAGTTTCTCCTCTTCGGTTAGATCTTCTGTCTTCAGCAGGTCGTATCTGATCGATCCGGGCTGGATCGCATCGATCAAGTCCAGAACTGGCATACTGGTGCTGATAGACCCGTCCTACACACACACACACACACACACACACACACACACACATAATGAACCTCTGTAACAGTCTAACCAGAACTGCACAGCTGCCAGTGGAACTATAAATAAAACTGTCATAGCAAAGGATGCCATAAATATATCATAAAAAAGTCCTAATATACTTTGTCATAAAAATGTCATAAAATATGTAATTAAAAAGTCCTGCTAAAGGTTGCATTAAAAAAGTCATGGTATAGTATGTCATCAGACATTGTATAAATACAGTATGAATTAAAAAATATTATTTACACAATATCTGATCTAATAACCAGGCAGCCTGACAGGTTTTGATATCATTCAGTGTATCATAAGGTAATATTTTGTTATTCAATCTTCATGTGTATCTTTGTGCTTCAGTTACCTTAAAGCTGGAGATTTGTGATTTTCCAGCCTGTGTGAGCATGTCGTTGACCCAGGTCACGATGGTGTCATCCGTCACTTTCTGACCGTCACCCAGGTCCTCCAGGATGTTCAGCGTGTATCTGAGGGAACAGACAGCGATCAGTCCTGTCACCACAGGCAGCATGAGGGGAGAGCACAACAACACCTGCTTTCAAAATAAAAGCTTCACCTGACCAGGGTTGATACAAAAACATAAGTTCTTCTTTTATAGCTCAGGGAACTGAATTAAATGCTTTTAAAGACGTGTCGAGCAAGAAACATACTTTTCAGAGCCATTATTTTTGTTGGAGTATTCCTTTAAGAAAACATGTTTTTGTTACCTCTTTCTAAAAATGAAGGTTTAAAACACAAAGGTGTTGTTACCTCCTCATGAGCTGCCAGAGCAGAGCGAGGGTGAGCTTTCGATTCCCTTCGTTCAGGTCCTGACCTGCGATTCCCACCAGGGAGAATTTGGCCTCCTTCTTTCCCAACTCCACTGCGTAGTTACAGTTCTCCAGCTGGAACAGACGGAAGAATTATATTCTATTTTAGTTACAGTCCAGATGTATTTGCTGGAAGTCGTTTATTTTTACAGAGCTACACAAAGCATGTTGTGTGTGTTCAAATCACACAGTAATCAGGCTTCATCTATTGACTTCTGAGTGTGCTGTCAGACATTATTCTCCCACAATGCAATGCACAAAGGACATGGTGGAGCTGCTCATAGCTGGACAAAATTAAAATCACTTGCAGGAGGTGAGACGGCTCCAGAAATATCTCAGAAAACTAAAATACGACACGCATATTGTAGAACTTCCTGTTGCAATAGAAAAAGGAAAGTGTGTGTTGATCTTTTTATAACAACACACACACACACACATTTGTCCAATACTTTGGTTTATGACCAAACATCTGAAAAACTAATGACTTTCCTGTCAGCCTCATTTGTTCTTTGTGTTTATTGCTAATCACTAATGTTAGCTTGTTAACAGACGACAAGAAGATGAACCATTATACCTGCTGGCATCAGCATGTTAGCAAATATTAGCTGAGCTTTTTCTCAGTATTTAAACTGAGAAACATAATTTTCAATCGTAACAGACTTGAACTTTGCTTGTCGTACCTTCTTCATGTTGCTGCCCAGTTTAGAGTAGGGAGGCTTGTTGACTTTGTCCCAGTCCACCGGTACCTTGATCTTCTCGTACAACTGGAAGATCACCAGGGCGTCATCGATGTCTCTGTAACAAAACGCACACATTACAATACATTTACTTTTACTGCGGGGCCACCGTCATATAATGTCAAACCATTGTAGTGGTGAGAGAAGAAGAGTGAGTGTTCTTACACGTAGAGGTGGTTGACGCGAGGATTGACCCCCAGTGAGTTCATCCAGTTCCTGAAGGTTCGCTCCTCCCTGGTTTCACCTGAAAGAACAACATCAGTGCTCCGATTAAGAGACAGGAATTACTGAAGTACAGTGCAACGTGATCTGTTTCTCTGTGTCACAAAAATATTTGAATTTAGTCCAGAGGTTGTGTTCCACTGCTCTTCATACTCGTAAATATATCTTAACAAGTTTAGCTGCCAACAAAATATACAAAATAACATTTATAACATGAACCTAAATTGATCAAATAATTTAAAAAAATAGTGTGTTTTTCTGTTTCTTTTGCGTTAGGTCAGGTTTTAAGAACAAATAAAGCCTAAACTGAGTCTAAATAAAAGCTGCACAGAACAGGAGTAAATTCGGTCACATTTCATGATTTTCCTTTAAAAATGGAGGTTGTGTATAAAATGGGACGAGACTCAGATGTATGTAAAGTTGGTATGAAGCGTTATTGATTTCATAAAATGGGTAATAATAGATCATTCTGCATTATTCTATAATAATTTGTTTAAATCAGGACAAATATTACTGCAAATTAGTTCAAATCAGCAAACTGTGAACTCCGTCTTTGCGTTTGACAACAATGTAGGAATCCTGAAAGTACAGCGGTCCGACACATTTTAAATTTAAAATTTCCAGACTTCTCGTGGACTTGACTTTGTGACAGAGAATGCTGTGACAAGACTACAGCGCTTTCGCTCTTGCAGATGGCCTACATTTTAATAAATAAAAACGTATTCCCTTCCATAAATAAAGACGTCGAGATGAGGAGAGAGAAGAGCAGATCGTCTCATATTCCTTCTCTGTGGACGAACTCACCTTCGATGGAGCTCCAGTCGATGTCCTGGTTCTCTGGTTTCTTCAGAGCCGGGTACTTGTTGAACAGATTGGCAACAAAAGCCAAGTTCAATTTGGGGTTGCCGCGGACGACATCTGTTGGCATGACGAACTGTCTGCATCCGAGCCGGTCGGCCTGATCCAGCATGCACTCGGCCCGCTTCAGGTCGTCCTTCTCCTGCAGAGATGGACGACGACAACTGTGTTTATCTCACATTCAGATCTTTGAAATCACTTCTCAAAGATTTTCATAAAAGCTAGCACCGTTTTATTTCCAAGTTTATTATTACTATATTATATTATTATTAGACAAGCGATTTTAAGGCATTTTTCTGTAAAAACAATGATTTTTTTCCACAATTTTCTGACATTTATACCAGAGAATTGAAAGTAATGATAGAAAATAGTCTGCAGATCAATCAATTATGTAAATAGTTGTTACTTTCAGCACAAATTTACATTCATACACTTAGAGTTAGTCTCTCTATATAAGAGCCAAGTGAAAAAATGTAAATTAAATTGTCAACTACATTTCCAGGTGAGAGTAACAATACCTGATACACGAAGGTTAACAACTGAACTGATGAGATCATTAATTAGACTCAGGAGGTTAAAGGAATAGTTCAACAACCTCTTTTCCCCAAAATGACAAACTATTCCTTTAAAGTTAAAGCTGCCAAATTATAGCTATTAAACAGATATTGTATGATTCCTCCACATGATGTCGGAGTCTCTCACCCTGAGTCCTGACACGTCGATGGCGATGGGGGGGATTCCCTCATCGTCTCCTTTGGGTGCCACCTGGTTCAGGAGGTTGTAGTACGCCTTGGAGTCCTGAAACATACACAAATAGTTTGGGAGTGAAAAGGGGAATTTGCCTTTAAACAGAATATACTAACATATTTAATCTGTCTTTGTCTTTTGTCTTTGAGAGCAGATAGAAAATCAACAGTATTGATTTTATTGTAGTGAATCTTCTTTTCTTTGACTGGAACAGATGTGTCTATTGTTTTGTTTGGTAGTCAACCTGTACATGAAGTTTAGTAGATTTAGTAGATGTGTGTGTGTGTGTGTGTGTGTGTGTGTGTGTGTGTGTGTGTGTGTGTGTGTGTGTGTGTGTGTGTGTGTGTGTGTGTGTGTGTGTGTGTGTGTGTGTGTGTGTGTGTGATGATAACCTTGATGTCGGAGCTGAAGTTATTGATCTTGGCACAGCCAGCCTCCTCCAGGTGATAGTTGGCCCAACGCAGCAGCAGTTCCTCAGGGGAAAGTTTCATCAGATCCTCCAGACTTTCTCCATCACGCAGCAGAGCGATCAGAGCTGCACACAACATGTAACGTGGTCATCAGTGAGCTTTAGAGGTGCTGCTAGGGTTGATTTTGGACAGAGCCAGGCTAGCTGTTTCCCCTAGTTTCCAGTCTTTGTGCTAAGCTAAGCTAACTGTACAGACATGAGAGTGCTATCAGTCATTTTTGAGGCTGTAATTAGTTTTGCTGTTCAAAGTTGAATCAAGATGAACACACACACACACACACACACACACCTTCATTCTTGCTGAGCTCGATGTCGGCGAACAGCCCGATCTTGATGACCTGCCACAGCAGACCCAGGACCAGGTGCTGCCTGCCCTCCTTCAGGTCCTCAGCTCCGATGTTGACCACGTGGCAGCCGATGGCCGACGACGAGTTCAGAGCCAAGTTCAGGTTCTCCTGTTGGGCCGAAGGACACGACGCCGGATGTAAACACACTCACAGAGCAGAGCAGGAAACAGTGGGACCAAACTGAATCTGACACTTCCTGTCTCACCTGGCTAGTGAAAGGTGTGAGCTTCTTCTTGTTGATGGTTCTCTCGTCGATGGTGTCCGGGACGGACAGGTTGATCATCTTACTAACAAGCGAGAACATTTTAACATTTTAATGACACATTTATAGAATAAATCACATCCTTAAACATATACTTTAAACGATAAGTTTGACATTTTGGGAATTACACACTACAGTGAATATGAAGCTACAGTCAGCAGAGGGTTAGCTTAGCACAAAGACTAGCATGGCTCTGTACAAAGGTATTAAAATGAACCTACAAGCACCTAATTTGTTGTTTTTACTCTTCAGTATTTGTATAGATTAGAAGAAACAAGATATAACATATCAATTCGTGAGCTTTAGAGATGTCGGTAGGTGGATTTTGTAACACTGTTTCCTACTGTTTCCAGTCTTTATGCTAAGCTAAGCTAAGCGTCTGCTGGCTCCAGCGTCATATGCCACTTATAGACATTACAGTCGCATCAACATGTATCAACCTTTCAGCAAGAGAGCAAAAAAAGCGAACTTCCGAAATGTTAAAAAATCCTTAAAAGAAATCTGACGGTATGTTTTTCTAAGCAGAACGTACCACAGAACGATCCCGTCTCCCATAGCGGTGAACAGGTCGTCGGTGTTGGGATCCATCGGCAGAACATGTTTGCAGTCGGCATCCTTCTCCAGAGCTTTATTGATCCAGTTCACAAAGGCCACTTTCTCCTCCTCTGCAGACAGAGGGAATCACACAGTGGGTCACAGAGAGGTAAGAACAAGGTGCTCTTACAAAAGCCCTGATACAGGTGTGAACACGGAAAATGTTGAACTTGAATACAAATAAAACTCTTTCTTCAGCTGTGTGAAAAACAAAATAAGTTGTACTTTCACAATCCGGCTATGTGTGTGTGTGTGTGTGTGTGTGTGTGTGTGTGTGTCACTGATCACAGACCTGAGTATGAGTGCTGAGTGCCGGACTGCTCTGAGGTTCCTGCCACGTTACAGATTCCCTCCTTTTTATTGATCACCTTCCTGAAGGTCTTTGCCACCTCCGAGCTCTTCAGCCCGTGGACAATCTGACGGTCGACACACAAGTATAAAGATTAGTAATGAATTCACACCAAAGACAGTTTAGAAAAAGGGAAGAGGTTCAAGGTTTGGACAGCAGGGGTCAGATAATCTTTGAGCATTTCTTTCTGAACGTTTGACCCGTGGACTCACCTGAGTAAACTCGTCAAAGGTGAGCTGGTCGGTGGTCTTGGTCAGCTCCTGGACGATCTCTCGGACCCTGTAGCCCGGCAGCGCCAGGTTAGCGGCCCTGAAAAGCTCGGTGAGCTCAGCCTTGCTGATGAACCCATTCTTGTCCACATCTGGAGAGGAATGGAAAGAGGTCAGAGGTCAAACACAGGAAACAGACAGCATAACTTTAATACCGTTTTCATACATGACACCTGCGTATGTTGAACTCTTGCTAAATGCGCATTGAACACACTTTTAAACCTGGTTACACCATTTTTATGCCATTTATCATTCTACTAAATTTCCAAAAATGTCAAAATACACAGATTTCCTTCAGTGTCAATGAGCTCTAGTATGATTTTTTAGATGTAGGAAAACAGTTTCAGAATATTTATTTTAAATGTAACCTTTATTACTCAGAACTATAATGAGGACACACTGGTTTGGATTTATAAATGCTAAAAGTAGAAAACGTCAAATCTTTAAAAGGACAATTTCAAAATGAGTAAGTTACAACTGAAGGGTTTAAGAAAGGATAACTTAATTTATCCCAAGGGAAGTTATTGTGCAAATAAAACAACTGTACACAATGCCAGAAATGTAAACAGGTTAACGGTGATGTGCAAACCTATAATATCTAAAGTTGAGTGTGTTTTGTATATTTCTGATGCACCCGTCCTTTGCTGGTTGAATCAAAAGAGGAGGTGACAGTATCCTCTGTCAGTTCACTTACCAATCTTGGCGAAGGCTTCTCTAAGTTCCTCCTGTTCCTCCGGAGAGATCGGCGTTGGGGTGGTCATGTTGGGAACCTGAAACTGAAACAGAACAAAAAAAACAACATCCTTAAAATGAAAAGTCAGAACCTGACAGGATGGAGCGGCTCGGCATTCGTGTGTAAAGGAGGAACTTGGTGTCTCCTAATGTGATGAAAACTGCTCATAGTTCTCACTTCTGCCAGCCTCCAACTTCCTGCATCGGCTGCACTTCCTGCCTGACAGAGAAGTGTTTCTTTGTTTGTTACTTGTAATAAGATCTGCTGGTCCCACAGGTAGTCTGTACTCTGACCGGTGGACTTAGCATCGCACTCCTTTTCTTTAACACTGTCAGACTCACGGTGGAAATGGAAAAAGATTATGACAGCAGAAGCAGAGAAATCCACTGCTTTTCAAATTGCGTACTTCTTTTTATTTTTAGTACGTACTTTATGCATTTAATTGGGACATACTACTACTTCCTCATTACATTGCACCATGACACTCTTGCTCATATAGCCGCTATGATTGTGGGTCGAAATAGCCAGAGAAGCAGCCGAGTGCAGTAGGACATCCTGGTATATTTGGCATACTGCATTTTACATACTACTGACACATACTAAATACTTTAGTAGTAGTAGGGGTATTGGTTCAGATGTTCTTCATCTTCCTTACCCACAATGCAACTCTCCCTCAAACAAACATGTTATAACATGCTAATCAGTGGGCTTTGGAGGTGCTGGTAGGTGGATTTAGTTACCTTTGGACAGAGTCAGAGCACAGAGTCTTTATGCTAAGCTAAGCTAACTGGCTGCTGGCTGTATAGGATCATATGTGGTATCATCTCCACAAGAACTATTCCGTTAAAGCTACTGAAGGGGAAACTAAAGGGGGAAACTTTCTGTCTTTATTTAGTAATAGTACCGTAGGTCTCCACACTAGTACATTATGTGTTTTAAATTAGCTGCAGCAATAGTTCTGTAAGTGTTAACATCAACTTCTTGTGTCTCAAGAAAGGAAAAAGTTGCATTTGAGGAAGAGTGAAGCAATTTTGAGAAGTAGGAAATCACATGGCACAAAGGCCATTTTATTTCAGTCTGTGGTGATTCACTGAGACAGTGTGTGTGTGTGTGTGTGTGTGTGTGTGTGTGTGTGTGTGTGTGTGTGTGTGTGTGTGTGTGTGTGTGTGTGTGTGTGTATAGATCCTTTTTTGGCGATAAATGTGATCGAGGATGACGTTAAAAAAGAGTGTGATATACTGAGGAGAACACTTGAAACCACAAAGAAGACTGACTTCAATCCTCAAGACAAGTGATTCAACTTCCTGCTCTGCTCAAAAAAAAAAGCAACGTGATGGTGACATATGAGAAGAGGAAACACGACGATATGAATCCGACCTGTGTGAATCCAAATGAAGTAGTGATGATATATTACAGTATACTGAGAGATCTGTTCCGCTCATTACAATGGGAGCTAAATATTGTATGTCCATGTGAGGAAACCTTGTCTCTTAGAAATTGGGCTTTTACCACCTGAAGTCTTCAATCTGCAATCCGCAATCGACCGCATCCGACTCAAACAGCACAGCACTCTAACTAACAAGCAGCCAAAGTGGAAAATAAGACCAGTACACATTATTTTTCCTGCACTTCTCAGTTCAAAGAGGGTCCAGACCGCATGACCTGAAACCTTCAGATCTGTGAGCCAATGAGAACAGAGTGGAGTGAGACGTGTCACTTCCTTTTCTGCCACAAAAGTATAAAAGCCAACAGGCCGCTGCTTTTACTGTTTCTTAAACTCCTCCGGATCTTAAATCAGCTAAGAAAAACACACACAGGGTGAAATGTTCTGATAGAACTTCATCTTCAGTCTGTTATGAAGACGCTTGTTATCTAACATTTTAACATTAGCAAGCCGTGGAAACAAATGTTAGTTTCAAACATATCTTTGACGTTTCCATATTGTAGTTCTTTGCTGGCCAACATATATGCAGCTGAAGCTACAATAAGATAATATATTGGCCTATTAATCTGTCAAACTGTATCCAATCTGTATTTTTTTAAGTGTGGAGGGGACAAGGACTAATGTAATGAATGAAATAGTCTTAATATGAAGTTGATTCAGTACTTATAAACTCCTCAATGTTGCTCCTCTGCAACTGGCCGGAGAACAACCTGTTGTTATCATTAATTATCAATTCAATGTGTATAATACAAATAAAATAAAAACTCCTGACCTGACATGCTCCATCATTATCTAAATTTGGAAAAAAAAGATGAAAATAAACTAACTAAAAAAATCGAAAGTCGAACATTTTATTCTGAATAAATTTGTATTTAATTAAAAAGCATAAAAGGAAACAGATCACTGGTCCTTTGCTCTGAGCACAGTGAACATCTCCCACTGACCTATATTTACTAAACACTTAACACTTTTAGCTGGTGTTCTAAATATTTCATTTATTGGGTTGTTTTGTTCTAGCTCATTTATTGAGATGCTCTGCTACATACTTTTTAATTGCCCCACTGCTGAGGATCATACAAGTTGATTAATTTATACTTTTATTACTGAATTGCAACTAAAGATTCATTGATCATCAGATATTTTCTCTATCAATGAATTATTTGTTTGGTCTATTAAATGTCAGATTATAGTGAAAAGAAACCCAGAGATGTTCAGTTTATTATCACATACGGAAAATCATCACAACTGAGAATCTAAAAATGTTGAAATTTTTCTGTGAATTGACAAAATTGTTGCAGCTCTAAAACTAACTGAATTCAACAATTGGAGCAGAGATGCTGAGGTTAGCTCACCTCAGCAGGTTTGGTTGTCACCTGCATCTAAATCTAACACATTCACGTTGCAGCTTGTCAGCTCGCTCGTGATGCAGAAAAGTGTGAAGTTCTGACGGGGGAGTCATCGTTTCCTGTTGGTTTTCAGCTCAGCTTTCAGATGAAATCAACTTGATAAAATACACGTGAATTCAGTTCTTATCAAACCCCAGCAGCCGACAGTTCAAAATCTCCCTGAAATCAGTCAGATTGAGGTATCCATTACTTGTAGATAATAGTCTTGTGAAACCGTGAAACTTTTTTATATTAATAGTAAAATAAACATTCATATTTCCCCCGTCCTCCTGCCTCCTGATTGGCTTCTGTCAGATTGATTGAAAGTATCTCTGTTGTAAGGAAAATAACAAGATTGATTATCTGCAAACTTTGTTCCATATTATCTTTAATCTTTGTGTTTGGGGAAGACATGACTCATTTCAAGTCCAAGTGAAGTAAAAACACCCGGAAACCTTTCATAATGTTGTTGATTATCATGAATTGATAATCGTTTACGTGTAAAACAACTGAAGTTTATCTTTATACGAGCGCACGTGACCCGTGAATGTTACAGCTCAGTTTAAGCTTTAAAGTAAGAGAGGACATTACGTCTCTTCTTTTGTTTTGTTCCTTGTTTTGTTCCTTCTCTACAGTCTAAATGTGACAGCAGCTCTGCTCTGTTTGTCCTGAAGAAGCAGAAATGAAACTCAGCAGCTACAAAGAACCTCTGAACAGTTTTAAACATTCACTTCTCACCAGCTTTGTTTGTGCTGATTTTAGTTAAATGACTGACATTTAAAGGTGCTAAACTGGAGATGCTCTGCACGTCTACTTTACCGTTTCAGTCCATGACAAGCTCCACCTTCTTTGCATCCATTTGTATTATTTAATTATCTTAAGTATCATCATTGTTTCTATTGTTTCTATTGACTACTTTAGTTTTGCTCTGTGAAATTGTAGTTTTCTTTCCTTTTGGCTGAATCTTTCCTGATGTTGTCTCCTTTGCCAATATTTAAGGAATAAAATAAAGATTAGCTGCTTTGTGCTTTCCATTTTAATTCATGTCTTTTGGTCCTTACTTTAATGATTATATTAATGTTTTTATAGTGACATTAATTAACCGCCAACAGTTTTGATAATTGTTTCATGAATTAAACAAAAATAACAAACGGTTGTTGGTTCCAGCTTCTCAAATGTGAGGATTCGCTGCTTTTCTCAGTTTTGTTAATCACTGTAAACTGAATATATTTTGGTTTAAGACACAACGAGACAGTTGAAGAGGTCGACTCGGGCTCTAGGACATTTTGATTGAATTGTTAGACATTTTAAACACGTGTGTGATGGATCAATTGATTGAAAAAGGAAAACAATTGTCACCTCGGTTTTACTGGGAATCAAACAACTCTCTCCCACATATGTTATTCAACCGGGAGTGCAATTCAACTTCTGAATCTGTGACTGATCAAAGAAGTGAGGTACTTCGGACTTTATGAATCAATTTTCAGACAATAAAACAGGATTGTCTCTGAGCAGCGTGGCTTCTATCTGTGAGAGTACATTTGCATGAGCTGAACCTCAGCATGCCTCACACGTGCTTGAGTTTCACTAACTTTATTCACAACATCAAAGTATAAAAGACTGAAGAAACACAGTCCTGAGGATTTTGTAGCAGTTGAAATGAGGCTAACCGCAAACTTCCCTTTCAGCTCGCTGCAGTGGTTTTAACTTCTTCTTCCTCTCCCCTGAAGGCCTCACTCTGCCTCCAACTGCTCTTATCTTTTCAGTTGTACAAGTTCTATATGATTTTCTTTGTCTTCGTGTTCGTTTAAAGACGTGGGACAATTTGTTAGCATGAACCTGGACTGCAGTGAAGAACATTCAGGGGTTTGGATTATGAAAATGTAGATATAATACAACAAAATAAGATTACAAACACACTCGGTCTTCCCCTCTTGTTCTTTTCTGCCATCCCTCTTTCAACAAAACCATACAGAATAGTAAAAAAGAACCTCTCAGGTGTCTTTCATCTCACAGTGATGCCTTCAGGAGACACCAGTGTGGACCAGAGGCCCCCTGATCTCATGCTTAGTTACCTGAGAGGTGAGGCGAGGAGGCTGGTGATCTCTGGGCGTGGAGGACTATTAGTCTCTCTCTTCCTCGGTTGGTTCGTCTGGCTGCTGAGCGACTCACTGCTTGAGAGGCAGCGCACTGAGTCGCCAACAAAAAAGCAGTGCGACGACGCCTCTATTCAAATCTACATGGAAGGAAGTGACATGCAACCCTTCAGAAACAGGAATGAAAGAGGTTTTGTCTTTATATGGCAATGCACGCTTGGCTGCTAGCGAAGGTGACCACCTTTAGATGTGACAGGAGGACTCAGGGCTTCATTTAAAATGCTGTCAGAATCAGAATAAGGTGGCGATAGAGACCACATTCACAAGTCTGATCAACTGGATGTGTCAATTATTTTAATGGATGCAGTTTTTTATTTTATATCTGAATACAATACTGTTGGTCCTTCCTGTGACATTTAAATCAAGCAGCCAGATAGACAGATGTTTAGAGAGACAGACAGTTCGACCTCGTTAAACTCCCGGTCTTTGTGTTGTGTGCCGATAACATCTGCGACAGGTTGTGCTCTGGTGTCGATCTGCTTCATTTTCGTTTGTTTGTTTCTGGGCTTCATGGCGTCTGCTGCTCGGAAACACAAAATTACCTAAATGTTGTTGACATTCAACAGAGCCAGACATCATCTTCACATCATGTCTTCTGATCACATCTGGCTTCTTCGGAGGCCTCTGCCCCCAAAACAGCTCCCTTCCATCGTAAAACCCCAATCCTGCTTCCAGTGAACTCACTTCTGATGAATGCAGATTTCCAAATATATGTAAAATATGCAAAACTTAGTATGTAGGGATGTTTTCATTTGTTCAAACAAGGAACTAAAAAAAATCTGAACTTTGTTTTGATACTTTTATAAAAATGTCAGAAGTGTAAAACAGGGAAAGAGAAGTTATAGTCCCCACCCACCCCTCTGCTGCCTGACACCTCCACCCCTCTGACAGACACAATCACTAAGAGGTTCCCCTGTAAACCACCACGGCCCCACCCCAAGAACCCCCCTACGTCTAAAACTGAAGAATATCAAAATGTCACTTTAATAATAACTAACTTGTATTTTGGCCGATACGAGGTTCGTAGAGGAGGTGGACATTGTGAATATCTTGTGTTGTAATATTAACTTTATTCAAAATAAGCAGAAGTTTTAAGAAAAATGGGTTGAAATGTCTTGACGAAGCCAAAATGAAAGACATTTGTCCAAATCAAACAAAGGTTTGATCTTGAATCATATGTTAGCGTACATCTCGCTTCCTACACCGCTGAGAGCTGCTGTTCTTCCTCTGGTCATTGAGGTTGGCATATTTAAACTATTTCAGGAAGAAGACAGAGATTTTGTGGCCTGCGATCTGTTTTATTTTTACTGTACAAATTCAGATGATGTAAGAGAGTTGAATGAAGATTTCTGAAAATTGTGGTTTTCAGATGTTTAAGTTTGCTAACTTTGTCTCAAATTCCTAAAACTAAATCCAGCCCATAGCTACAGTCCAGTAGTGGAGTAACTGTGTTTTGAGATACTTGTTGCTGTGACAAGGGATGAAACTGAAAGTGACCAACTCATATTTACTTGTTTAGAGGGGTTTATTTTGGATATTGACTATCATTGTGCCTAATATGAATAATTATATATACAATTTTATTAAGTAAACTATGTGTTGTTATTTCTTTTTTTGTCTAATTACATATACACCAACATATTTGTAGTTGAGGTCAGTCAGAAGTAGGAAGATTGGACAAATCAGGTGGAAAGATGGATTTTGAAGTATTTGTGTTTGGATTTATTTACAATTATTATTTTTTGTACAGCTGTAAATAACACTTGTTAACTTATCAGGGAATAAACTACTCCAGAGACTATTTATGTTACAAATTGTAAAAAGAAAAAAAAGAAAGTAAAAACATATAGTATGTTAATTACATTTTGTAAATATTTTTTTTATTTTAACATGTATTGCAGTTAATAAATAGCTTTTAAAAACTTGTTTATGTTGATATTGTATATAATTGTGCCCATTATGGATGAAACTATTTATTATATTAGACCCATGACCAATGTTTTTATTTGATATATGGTATTTTCTTATTTTCTGTGTATGTATTTGTTTGACGTTACTTTTATTTTAACACGTGTTCGAAATGAATAAAGAAATAAATAGATACATGTCACGTGTCGATGACGTAGAGGTAAACAAAGCGCTGAGCCAATCGCAGAGAGGCAGCTCGGTCAGCCGACAGAAGCTTCCGGGATTGTGTTGTGTTGTCAAAATGGCAGAACATCATCATCATCATCACTTCTCTCTGTGCTTCTGCGATTTAATGAGGTACGCTTCTTCTCACACAATCTCTCTCTTCATCCACTTCATGACATTTTATTAAAAAAAAGGTAGAATCCCACTGAGATAAACTCGAGTCACGAGCGGGAAGTAGTACGTCTTTCGGTAAAGTCCCGGTGGTGTTCCCGTCTACTCACAGTCCTCTGTTGTGTGTCCTAGGTTGTTGTGGTCCCTGGTCCTGCCCTGCGTCTACCTCAGCCTGGTCCTGACCCTCGTGCTGGTGCTGCTCCTGCTGGGGGTCCGACTGTGGCTGCATGGCCGCCGCAAGGCCCGCGGGGCTCCGGACGGAGGCCCCGTGGTGGCTTTCTTCCACCCGTACTGCAACGCCGGAGGAGGCGGGGAGCGGGTCCTCTGGTGCTCCCTGAGGGCCCTCATGAACCGGTACAGTCCAACTGCACCACCTGTTTACACTGTACGGACAACAGCACGTGGACACACTTGTTCCAATGGCGGAAGATCTTTACTTCAGTACAATTGTTGAGATTTCACTGGAGTATTTACATTTCCTGCTACTTTAATAATGTAGAATATAGTCCACACATAAATATTGATGTCATATTATAGATTAATGCTAATGCCTGTGTGTAGAAGTATTTCTACTTGAGTACAAGATTTGTCAAGTACTTCTTCCAGCACTGCATTGTTCACATACTTCAGGGTACTTAACTGGTTAGATGTTTTCCCTCATCTCCTCAGATACCCGAGCGTCTCCTTCGTGGTCTACACTGGAGACCAGGGAGTGACGGGCGAGCAGATTCTGGAGGGAGCCCGACAGCGTTTCAACATCACGCTGCCCCGACCGATCACCTTCATCTTCCTGCGACACCGCTCGCTGGTGGAGGCCAGTTCTTACCCGCACTTCACCCTGCTGGGTCAGAGCGGCGGCTCCATGTTCCTCGGTAAGGCCGCACCAGAACACTTGACTTATAGTGAATTAGTTTTGATGGACATAGATGTGGATTGTGAGTTCAAGTACATTAACACTGTGTGAGTGTTGCAGGCTGGGAGGCGCTGACGGCCTTCGTCCCCGACCTGTACGTGGACTCGATGGGCTACGCCTTCACCCTGCCCATCTTCCGCTACCTGGGAGGCTGCAAGGTGGCAAGCTACGTCCACTATCCCACCGTCAGCACCGACATGCTGTCCGTGATCAGAGAGGGGAACCCCAGGTTCAACAACGCTGACTTCATCTCCAGAAACCCCGTGCTGAGCGCAGTCAAGGTGGTGTACTATTGCTGCTTCGCCGTGCTGTACGGCCTGGCCGGCTCCTGCAGCGACGTCATCATGGTGAACTCCACCTGGACGCTGGGACACATACTGTCTCTGTGGCGCTCCCCGAGCCGCACCAGCATCGTCTACCCTCCCTGCGACGTCAGGGCCTTCCTGGGCGTCCCGCTGGATGATGAGGAGGAGGAGGAGGATAAAGAGGAAGTGGAGGAGGGCTGGGAGGAGCTCGGACGGGAGCTGAGTAGTGAAGAGGAAGGAGTTGGGGACAGGAAGTGCCACTCCATCGTGTCGGTGGGTCAGTTCCGACCAGAGAAGGACCACCGGCTGCAGATTCGGGCGTTTCACAAACTGCTGGACAGGAAGAAGGAGGGGCCCGGGGGGCGGGAGTCTCTGCGGCTGGTGCTGATTGGTGGATGCAGGAACCAGGAGGACGAGGAGCGGGTGCTGATGCTGCGGGGGCTCTGCCAGGAGCTGGACGTGGCCGACCGCGTCGACTTCAAACTCAACGTGCCCTTCGAGGAGCTGAAGAGAGAGCTGGTGGACGCCACCATCGGTCTGCACACCATGTGGAACGAACACTTTGGTATCGGTGAGGACAACACACCCCTCACAACCCACACACACTTCACCTACATAGTATTTACAAAAACTACACAGGTACTTTCTTACTTTGAAGGTCTCCCCAGACATGTTTTTAAGAGATACAAAAATACAAATTTGTAGGCTAGGATTTCTCTACAAAATGATGAATGACATCTCCTCCTTCTCCCTCATTGACAAATCAAGACTGTATGACGATGCAAATATTGTTCATTTCAAGGTTAACAGGTGGACACGTGACGGCAGAGGATTTCTGACGGTGAATGTGTGTTTGTATTAGATCAGCAGCTCTCTCTCTCTCTCTCTCTCTCCAGGTGTGGTGGAGTGTATGGCTGCAGGCACCATCATCCTCGCTCATAAGTCTGGAGGTCCAAAGCTGGACATCGTGGTGCCGTACGAAGGTGGACAGACGGGCTTCCTGGCCGACAGCGAGGACGGCTACGCCGCTGCCATGGAAGCCATCTTGGCGCTGTCTCCATCGGCCAGACTGGAGATCCGACACAACGCCCGGCGCTCTGTGGAGCGATTCTCCGACCAAGAGTTTGAGGCTTGTTTCATCGCTGCCATGGAGTCTCTGATGTGTCAACTGGAGCGATGAGGAGGACCAGACGAGGCCCGGTGTCCACCAGGGACCAGGACTTCATATTAAGTTAATTCTGCTACACAGATATATATGGGGGGGGGGGGACATTGAGTCATATCTAAGTTTAAAACAAGCTAAGCTTCCGACGCTGTTACTAAAGTGTGACATAGTGTCTCGTTCCTCATTTAAAATAATAGAGCCGACATTGTTAAGTTCCTGGTGGACACTTAGAGATAAACCTGTCTGTCTTATACGCTGCAATGAAGCAAAAACCAAAAACATTTCCAGTGACTTTGCATGTGTCAAACTCTCGACGACTGTTCACCAAACGGAATGGAGAAGAGCTGAAGCGTTGTTCAGTATCAGCAGATCTCTGTAATGTTCGTAGTAACGTCACTGTTTGACCTCACAGCTGAAATCCTCCCCGAACAGAAAACCGTAGCAGGGCCGATCGCCACAATGTTCATTTATCAAAAGTGACCCAGTCTGGAGAAGCGGATGACGGATGGAACGTAAAAGAGTCGCATCGTGTTCACCATTAAACTATCAACGTCGATGGGACGTTGGCTAACAGCTCAGAAAAGACCTCAAGCTTTAGGAAACTTTTAATCACATTATTCCAAGTGGGAAGTTACATTTACAAGAGGAAATGGATTTTGGGAGTGTTTATTATCAATAACGTCATATCGCTGTGATATTTGGTCCAGGACCTGTTGAGCCTAGCTTACCACAAAGGCTGACAGCAGAAGGAAACTGCTAGCCTGCGTAAACCAACACATTTGATCTTGTTAGCTAGCCAGCTTGTGTTTCTCCTCTTTTGATTGTGCTAAGCTAGCTAGTTTCCCCCAGCTTCCAGTCTTTGTGCTAACACATGCTGGACTTATCTCAGTACTGGACGCACAGATATTCAACTTGTATGAATCTTCTCATCTGACTATGAAGCAAACAAACTGTTCCTTTGAGGCGTTTAATTAAAATTGAGAGTAGTTACATTCCAAACAGCTTTTTATGCGACACCACTGAAGCCCATATACGTGTTTGCTGGTGTGGAAGTGAGTTATATCAAGTTAATACTGGTGTGACTTTGAGTATAATTTATTTATGATGATGTTTTCCAATTACCGACTGATTCTTAAATAGATGTAAAGGGGTTTGCGATGTTATTTTTCCTCAAGAAGTTACCGAAATGAAGACTTTTCTGTTTCTGAGCACTTCAAAAGTAATGATGGCCAAATATCTCTCGTTTAAATGTTGTTTCACTTCCTGCATTCCTGTTTGTAGTGAGTTCACGAAAATATTATACGTGTGGAATATTAAAAATCTTTATTTCAAAAAGGAATTATTACTACTTTAAGTCTGTCCATGTAGAGAGGATGAGAAAAGTGATATTCCACTTAAACAATACTGCAATAAACGCAATCGTCAAAACACTTCATAGAAACTGTTTGTTTGTGCTGCCAACCTGTGGCAGGAAACAGTTACAGCACAGCAAAGATAAAACACTACTGCTGCTTATTAGAGAATAACATCCATTTAATAACAGTCACCAACTGTTTTGAAAATTACTGAGCCTTTATTCTTTTTGTTTTAAAGATTTATGTCTTCAGTAGGAACCTATTGTCCCGGAGCTGAGAGCCGGGGCAGAAGAGTATTGAGAGACGGACGAACACATTGTTAGGTTTGGTCTTTTCGTGGGATTTGTTGAAAGTAAGAACGATCTAAAACACCACCAGACTCGTCCGTTATAAAATACAAAACAACGGACGAAGAAACCAGACATGCTGGATCTCAAGCTCTCTTTTTGTATTCTGCCTAAAACAGTGTGGCAGGCGAAACCATCAGGTCTGTGTGGAGCCATGAGGAGACTGTAAACTTCCTCACATTAATACATGACAATAAATGTCATATCTCCATCATGTTTTCCACCATTTGATCTTTGAGTAGAGCTCTTTTAATTAATGACCTCATCTCATTGTGTCCTCTTCAACGGTTTAATGGCGCTGAACGGATAATTAGCTCCACCAGCTGCTTATCTCCATCAACCAATGAACTCATATTCACACAACAGCGGTGGATGGAAATGCTAATTAATTTGCCTTAACTTTAGCCAATTTCCTGGAAATTTAGTTATAATTTGCACTAAATTTAGATGCCTTGACTTATGTTCAGAGCCGCTATAAACACTTTGAGACCTGGTTGGATAATTCAACGTTCAAACTAGTCTGTTTCAAGCAAACTGGGGCCTTAAAAACTGAATTAATAGGACAATGAAAGTGGCGGGTTAAAGGTGCATTCAGAAGAAGTCTTACCAAAGCTTCTTATTTGTCGAACAAACAAATGCATCTTCTCCCCCATAAAACATTTGCAAAGCTGAATTTGACATGTTTTAGTTACTGCTGTCTTGTTTCGACGTGTGATCGTCTGATGAATGCTCGGACTGACCGTCACATTCTTCGGTCTCAGGCGAGACAATGTCTGCACAGGAGTCTTCAACTTCCTGCTGGTTGTGTTGAGAGTCTGCAGCGCTCACTTCTCGTCCGACCTCGTTCTCGTTCATCCCATCCTCCACCTCCGTGTGCTCCGCCTCGTCCGAGCTCCCGTCCTCCATCACAAACAGGTTCTTCATGGAGTCGGCCACCGCTTCTCTCAGCTCGTCCTCCGACTCTTCAAAGTTGCTGATGAGCAAAAAGGAAATTACAATGATCTCATGCGGAGCACATCTGACAGCATTTCCCAAAGGCAGACATAATCTGAAAGGTTGGGTTCATTTCTAGTTGGAAGGATTCATGTTTGGCTCAATTTAGGAAGATTTGTGGTAATTGATTGATGACTAAAAAATGTTGGTATGTAATGACGAGGTAGGTCAGGATGCTCTTCAGTTCCTCAGCAGGTACAAAGAGTAACAGATACAAATACTGCAGCAAAAAAACAGCTAGATACTATAATTATATTCCTAAAAAATGAAGAGGTAAAGAGCAGCGAACAGAAAGCAGTGTTACTCACGTGTCGTCATCGTCTGACCTCGGCTCCAGACGATCTTCATCCATCTCCACATCAGAGTCCTCCTCGTCCTCCTTCCTCTCCTCTTCTTCTCTGTCTTCTAAATCTGAGAGTAAGTCAGATTTTGTTTAAGTGGTTGTAATAAAACCTCCGGTTTTCTGTCCATGTTGTTAAGATAAATCCTTTAAAACTGGACACCTCATCACTCTAATAATTATTCAGATGTCAGTGTGAGAGAGTAAAGTCTGACCTGCATTCACTGAGTCCAGAGTTGATGCGAGTTCAGCCTGAGCGAGAGCGTTGAGCAGGGTGTTGGGGGGGTCGTCCACCCACTGTCTGCGACCGGCCGCCTCCTCACCTGAGGGGGGGGCGGGGTCAGGAGACATACTTGGTCTCATAGTCTTTATGCTAAACATGACTTGAACACATTTCTGGGCCTCTTCACTCAGATGTTTAACAGCTGTACTGCACCTTGTTCAGCCTCGGCAGCGGTGCTGTGGGCAGAGTTGATGTCCATGTTTGCGAGAGCGTCCAGCAAAGTCTGTGGAGTCCTCTGGCTCCACCCCCTCCGACCCCCCGACCAATCTCTGAGCTTCAACTCCTCCCCCTCCTGGAAGCTCAGAGTCTGGTTCAGAGGGTCCACTTCCTGATCGGAGAATCAGGGACAGCATGAGAAAGAGACAAAGTGAAGAAGAGGAGCTGTGAAGAAGAGAGACAAAGAGAGTTGTCACTTACCTCCTCCTTCATTTGTCTTCCATCACCCACTTTCTCCTCTTCTTCCTCGCTTCCCTCTTCTTTCTCCTTCTCTGCGTCCTCTTTCATGCCTTCCTCGTCTAATCGGATCTCAAACATGATTCCTTTCTGCAGGAATAAAAGTTATAGCACGGATTTACACTTTACAGCTGTTGTTCGAGGAGGTTGGTGGTCTTTTTGGCCGTTTTAATTACTGAATACACACATCACATGAAGGCTATTAGTAAAATTGCACGAATGAAAAAGATAACATCTTCATCATCATGGTGCTGATTAATCCAAAGGGGTCATCCTCTGAGAGCAGGAATATCCTCAGCAGCACGTCATGTAAATCTGGCAGGGAGCTATCGAGTCACATGTGCTGCTAAACCAACTTCTATGATTTTAGGAGGATAGCGAGCTGAAAACTGAGCTGCTTATTTGTGGTACCTTATGCTATTCTACGTAAAAAATATTCAAATATTTTGAATTTGGGTAGTCAATCGTGATTAGAAGCTGTAATACCGAACTCAAAGACAGGTCTGACTTCAGCTCTGACTGCCTGAGCTGAATATTTAGTTTAGTCACCTTGTCTTTGAGTTTTCTCTCCAGCGCTCTCTTCTGGTCTCTGTTCTCCGCTCTGATCTGCCTCAGAGCTGCATCCATGTCCTGCAGGAGGAGCCAGACACAGGAAGGACAAGCTATTACAGACTCATGCATGTGTGTTTTGTTGAGAGCTCATGGGATGAACATGACTTGTAGAGAACAACTCTGTGTCTGAATGTTTTATCTCTGAAGAGCAGCTGGATGAGGGGAGGATGTCACAGAAAAACAAAACATACGGTGTTCAAAGTAACGAAGGGAAATGTCAACAAAGGCAACAATCCTTTCAGAGTATTATTGCTATTTATGGAGTACTGAGTGGAGTATGAAAACCATTATGGCCAGAATGAGAGTGACACAACTGATTTCTTGTGAGTATTTACCTGTGCAGGTGGAGATCTCTGCTGCTCAGGTTCTGGGTCTCTGGGTTTCTCCACCACAAAGGTTTCATGTTTGTGCTGAGGCTGAGGCTGACACATCAAATGAAAATATATTAATGTTTAACTCGGTCTCGTTCATCATGCTGAAACAAGCATACATTCACAATGACAGAGTTACTGACAGGAGGAGCTGATGTTGTCTCATTCAGACTAGATGGGGAGGCAAAGATACTGCAGGAGGTGAATTTGAGTCAAGAAATCTAAATATATCATTATATAATGTAACTAGTAACCCTGTAATCTCATAACTGCACAGCGCTGTAGTGCCTTTAAAGGGCCGGTGTGTAGGATTTAGGGGGATCTATACGTACAAATGGAATATAATATTCATAGCTATGCTCTCCTTAGTGTATAATAGGGCTGTCAACAAATACACTACACAGCTAATGGTAAACAAACCATGTACCTACAGTATCAGTATCGGTTGGTTGTAATCTGCAACCTTTAGTTCACACTACATCCTACACACTGGTCCTGTTAGGATCACCCAGACAAATCATTACACAGGTCACGTGCCATGCAATAAAGGGATAACAGAGCTGCAGAGAAGCAGAAACTGTCCTTTGAATTCAGACACAAATGTTGTATTTTTGAACGCTGTTCTGTAACCTGGAGTGGACTTTAAGTTTTGGTGTACCTCTACTTCAGCTCTCAGCCTCATCTGTCTCATCTCCTGGTGATACTGCTGTCTGATGAGATCCAGCTGACGTAGGTACTCCTGCACACACACACACACACACACACACACACACACACACACACACACACACACACACACACACACACACACACACAGAGAGACATCAACTAAACACTCAGGTCTGTTCACAGATTTACTTAATACAATACTTGAGTAGTAGCTGCCAACATGTGGTTCAAAACTTTGCAGAAGCAGTGGTATTTTTGTATTATATATTTATATATTACTTTATCATATAATATTATTTATTTCCAGGATCTCTGTGAAATACTCATTTATGCCTGCCCATTTTTCTACTATTTAGATTTTTTTTTTGCAAACAACTCCAACACATTTCATTCAGTCTTCACTAAATCATCTGAACTATAAAAAGTCACAACTCAAGAGCCATACAGCTGTCCCCTGACTGTAATGACTGACCTGCTGTCCCTCCTGCCTCTTGTCCTGAAGTGCATGTTGTTGTTCAGGTCGCACTTCCTGCTCCTGACCACCGCGCTTCCTGTTGCACTCAGCTGTACACGGACGCAGACCCTGACGGTCAGAAAGTAAAAAGTCAGTTAGAGTTGTTTTATGTTTTAAATTCTCCACATAGTGACTTCAAATTTCTCTTTTCAATGCTACAGTTTTTAATCACTTTTATAATGTGTTAATGTTCAGCACGCTCATTTCTTCCCAAACTTCCCAACAATGTGATTGTTACTATTGTTACTATTCATTGTTTCAGGTAATTACTGTGTTCCCTCAGTGTTTTTCTGAACTGGAAGGAACCTGAATGAGTTGACAGCTAAAATAAATAATCCAATAGTCAAGCCAATACTCAGAAATATGTTGTAGAGTCAGAAGAGTCAGCATGTGTGAGTGACAGAACAGACTGTGAAGCATGAGCTTCATCCTACCAGCTGTTTCTCTGCTCTCAGCTTGTACTGGTTGGCCTCGTGTCTCCTCTGCAGGTATTCATTACGAGCTGCAGCCACACTGACAAACAAAGGGAGGGGGTGGAAACAGAGACATGGTTAATATTGTTATTAAGACAGTATGTCTGGTTTTGATCAGAATCCATTATGACAACACATCACACATGAATTGTGTTGGAAACACAATATCAGCTCCAAAAAAACAAGCTGAAACGAATTGTTGACTTAAAACATTCAACATTTTGGGAATTAATGTACGGTAACATACAAACATTACCTAGTTTGAGCTTCTCAAATCTATGTGATTGTGAATTGAATATATTTGAGTTTTGGACTGTTGATCGGACAAAACAAGCAGCCTGAATACATCTCCGTGAGTTCTGGGACATTGACGGGAAAATAATCCACAGATTAATCGATAATTAATATAATTGTTCGTTGCAGCCCTGGGTGTATGAACACTCACAGCTGGTATGGTTCCACAGTGTGGTCTTCACATCGCTCCTTCTGTCTCTCCTGAGGAGGAGGAGGAGGAGGAGGAGGAGGAAGGACATCTTCCTTGTTCCTCCTCTGAAAGGCGTCCAGCTGGGCGTAGTGGTGCTGGTAATGGCCGACTGGCTGCTGTCCATTAGATCTGCATCAGTAATAGTTTTAGGTCAAAGTGCACCTCTGAAGCTCATTGAGAAAACATCACTGATAGCTGAGGAAGATTTCCATTCATGGAGGAAAGAGGTTGATACAGTCGATCTAATTCACCTTTGCTTCTGCTGCCCTGCAGCTTCTCTGTCTGCAACTCTTTGATGAAGAGGCTGCAATCATAATTAAATGAAGTATTAGAACAATAGAAAGAAGAAAAACAATATATATATATATATAATACAGCATTTCCTTCTGTAATGTAGCGGAGTTGAAGTTTAAAGTAGCATCAAAATGGAAGTACCTCAAAATTGTATTTAAGTTCAATACTTGAGTTAATGTAGTTAGTTTTACCGGCACACTGTCAATTACTTGTACTCATTTTATTACGACATTTTGGTCATCAGGTGAATTTCATGAGGGCAAACAGCACCAGCACCATAACATGCTTAAACATGGGGATGAAACACTAATGACAGGGTTCCAATACGAGGCTATTTTATATAAATACCACCGGGGCTCTTTGCTAATTATTATTATTATTATTATTACTTTGTAGTGGGCAGGAGTGTAGACTCTGAGTGGGACTCTCCAGTCTGGTCTCTTCACAGCGACTCCGGGCCTCTCTGCTGCTCTGGACTTCTGTTTGTTCTCTGGATAACAGGACAGTCTTACGTTAGAATAGCAAAGCATGTAAACAAGCTGTTTATCAATAGATAATGGTGTAACTTTAAATGTACTATAATCAGTACTTAAGTACGAATTCAAGTCACTTGTACTGTTTCAATTTAATGTAACTTTATTCTTCTACTCCACTAAACCCCAGAGTCAAATATTATACTTTTTACTGGACTACATTTATCTAATAGCTTTAGTTAAATATAACTTCCTGTCCAGGGAAAATCATGCATCTCCAGATTTGTTGATTTTGAATTTTTCTGATTACCCGAAGGTGTTACTATGGAAGCCCATTCCCACCAGCAAAAAAAAATAAGATCCCCAAAAAAAAACAAAATAGTAACTTAAAAAAAAAATTAAAAATGTAATTCACAAAAAAAAAAAAATTAAAAAGAAAAATCCACCCACAAAATAAATAATAATAATTCTAATAATTAAAAAAAAAATGTATTTTACTTTTTTTCCACCAGCAAAAAAAAAAAAAAAAGAATGTTGGTGCATCCATCTGTAACCATAACGCTGACCAGATTTTTCCAGTTGCTATAGAAAGTCGAAATTATGAGATACTTTAACACAACAGTCATAGAAGCAGCTATGACATATGAATGGATTGTGAGTACATTGAAGACTTCTTTAAAACGTGGCTTTACAACACATGAAATACAGATGATGTTTCACATGGATTGGACTGAGCAAACGCACCCTTGAATAGAATGTTAAGCAAGAAGCAGCTCTGGAGTATAAAGAATGAAACCAATGTGGCTGAGGTGGCGACCAATAAACAGCAACTGGAAACATCTTTTTTTGCTGACAGAGAAAAAGTAAAAAAAAATATTTTTTGCTGCCAGGAATGGGCTTCCATATATTCCTTTATGGGTTAAACAACAACACTGGCTGCTGTGTACATATTTCACATGTGCACCCATAGGTGGCATGAGTTGCCGGTTTAGTACTGCTCTTCCTGCTCTTGTTCCTTTGTCTGAACGTGTTTTAAAATGCCCAAAAGACTGCTATGAATTTGAATAAACACTTTTAAGTTTACAAAAAACATGTAATAAGACATTATGAGCTGCCAGTGCAGGAATGAAAGATGAAATTAGGTAACCATTGTGAAGCAGACTAGCAAGTACAAACAGGCACTCCCTCAATGATTTAAGACTTTAATATCTGATGTTACCAAAACACAAAGCGTGCCAAGATGTGACACGATCACAATCAGTCCGATCAGGATCCCGCCCAGCTGTGATACGACCGAGGAGAGAGTCGTGTTTCCCTTCAGTTTATCAGACATGTTGAAGGACGGCAGCTGGAGCCGAGCCAGCAGCAACAAAGCCTGATCAGACTGAACTGGTGTCGGTGAACGACCACGGGGTGGCACCAGAATCCAGATTCAACTCATCTTATGAGAACTGAAACACCTTTACCTTGTGGGAGGCAGTGTATTTTTAGCATTATTGTGCAGACGTTCCATGATAACCTTTCAGCATGTTATGATGGAAGTGGTCTGAGATAAACCTAGACTTCTGAACCTCCTCTTGGCTCTGTTTTCAGGATTTACTAAACCTGGCCAGTGATGGGAGACTTTACGAGGCAATCACAGGTCATATAAAAGAGAGGGCGTTTCTATTGGCCGTCTACAAATACAGATGTTCGTGCAGGACTCTTCAGTGAAAGACTTTTTTCCAAAGGCAGAACATGCTGAAAGAAAAGTTGCTGTTCCAGCAAGATACCAAAAATATACTGCTCACCCCGATCTAAAGATTGAGTTTCTGTGGCTGCTGTTATGCTGGTTGTTATCTGTGTTACATGTGTGTTGTATACATGTTATTTTCATGTTTATGTGTGTGCGGCCTTACCTGCTGCTCCTGCTCTTGTTTTAACAGCCTGAGACACTGGTGCTCTGTTTCGATGCAGCACCGTGTGGCTGAACTCCTCCTGCATCACCTGCACACACACACACACACACACACACACACACACACACACACACACACACGTTTATTCATCTGTTCTTCTGGGGACCCTGATCCATGGAAACAGATAATGACCACAGAGATTCAAATATTGTAAGAAACTGAATACATGTCAAATTTAAGTACCACTAAATTCAAGGCACTGAAATATGTTGCTGTATTTCAGGGATATACTGTGTATTTTTAAACCTTTCACCGGTTTGATTGTTTAATGGAGTGAGTAGTGAGCCGATCAGATTCATTACCTGTGGATCCAGATGTTTGCTGATGTGCTTCTCCAGGAATGGACGCCTGAGGACAGAGCTGACCGAGGGTCGGTCCCGGGGGTTGACCTGATAAACAACGTGAGTGTGTTTATGTGTGTGAGGATAATGAAAGTGAAGATGAACACTGAAGAGCAGCATCATTTGCAGAAGACGCTTTTATATTCATTCAATTAATTGATAATTATTTCTGCAGTCCAATAACAAAACTCATCGCAAGCGACAAAACATAGATTTCCAACAATGTCACTTACTTTCTCTACTCTAAATTCTGTTTAATCTGTTCCAAAGCTCCTGTAAATATCTGAAAGACATATTTCCGCTGACAGCAGCAATAATTAACAGTCTAAATGCTGCAGTATGTTTCATCTGCCTGAGTGTCTACAGTAGACAATGGAAGCTTCCTTATCTGCAGCTCAGGCTGATATCCTGAACAGCTGCTCAAACAGTTTCCTGACTTTCTGACATTAACACTTTCTGTTTCAAATGAACTTGTTTTGCAGTTTGAACTCGGAGAGCTCAGCAGGCGATTAAAGGAAGAATGTGTCTGGCAAATTGTGGAAATGTCAGACGACCCTTTAGGTAAACCAGCAACTTTGGTATTCTGTTCTGATCTGTTGTTTATTCAGACCTACTTATGGTTGATGCACCTCATATCCACACACTGTGAAGAGAAATGATATATGACGAGTATCTCACCTTGAAGAGTTGGGTGACCAGCAGGCGGAGATCATAGGAGTAGTGGCTCGGTACTGGGTTGTAGCTCCCTCTGCAAATTTTACCGACCAGCTGCCGCAGACTGCTGCCCTCAAACTGCAGGTGAAGACAGGTAGAAATATAATAACATAATATGTATATCAATACATATTAATAACCACCAGTGACCAACATAAATAAAATGTCTATTAACAGGGCAAGTGTTTCTGTAACACAAAATAAAATTGTAATACAAATAGTGCAAAGAAATTCATATTGTATGGGTAGATATGTACATCATACGCACGTCTATATACAGTCTATACTGCATGTAGGATCTGTTGAGACAGTGACATTGCATGATGATAGTACATGTTAAAAAATGCATTTTTCAATTAAACTGCAAAAATAGAACCACGGAAGAAAGTCGATGTTTAAGTGTGTGACAGATTTAAAGTGAGAGGTTTTTGCGTGTCACTTTAAGTGTTGGTTTTATGAAACAAGCTATTTGAAAACACCACCTCAAGAGTAGAGAGATGCAGCAAAGGAGCCCGACAGGATTTGAACCAGTTACGTTGTGGTTTATGGTCAGCATCTTAAGCACTAAGCCCCGTTACTGCCATTTTTCACTCGTTCTTGACATTTTAAAGACTAAATAATCAATCAAATAATGAAGAAAATGATTCGCTGATTAATATATTGAAAATAATCGTTAGTTGCAGCAATATTTGCGTGCTCATTTTGCTCGACAGTGTCGAGCTGTTTGTGTGGGTGTGGTGCAGCTTACTGGATGCCTCAGGGTGCAGAGTTCATACAGGACGCAACCCAGAGACCAGATGTCCCTGCAGAGAGGATACACACACACACATTAATGTGGCATTATGAAGGATATTAAATGCAATCTGACAATAATTTAACAGGATTGTTAAATCACCCCCAGATGTGTTCCCAGCTCATGACAGAATCAGGGAATGCATTTAAGTAACCACGATGCACCATTAGTGCGACTCTTGTGTAACTTGACATATTTCGTGTTGAAACAGGATGCTCATGGGGCAGGGCCTGACATTATCCCCTGTCCCCCTGAGCTATAAGTCATAAACACCAGGAAACAAAACCATCATGTAAAAATCCAGAACAGTGAAGTCTCCAATCAGAGCGAAGCCACAGAAACTTCTAGTTAAACGGTTTTCAGTTCTGGAGTCATACGACAGCTTTGGCATTTTCTTTTTTGGCAAGGAAGTAAGTATGTGCAAGTGTCTATGTGTGTGTGTGTGTGTGTGGGTGTGTGTGTGTGTGTGCTAGTGTACTTCTATCTTTGTGAGGTCCGACTATAGCTTTACAACTTAAGGATGAGGCCGATATCAGGACTGAAGATCTCTTTGTCCAGTGAGTTTAGAATTAGGTTTAGGTGAAGGTTTAGGGGCTCAGGCATGGATTATGTGAATGAGGGTCTCACAAGTTTAGCAATCCAAACATGTGAGCGTGGGAAAGAGGAAGTAACTTTGACCTCAGTAGTATCAAAACAAGATTACAGAGAAGAACAGCGCAATGATCTGTCTAAATACACAGAAGAGAGGGTAAAGAATGATTATCATTTTGCGTGTGTGTTTGCTGCACTTCTGAGTTTCCTGCTAGTGAGTGAGTGTGTGTGTGTGTGTGTGTGTGTGTGTGTGTGTGTGTGTGTGTGTGTGTGTGTGTGTGTGTGCATGATGGTGAAATGAAACGCCCCTGAGTGAATGTGCTACAGTGCAACCAGATGATAACAGTATGATTGCAGAAGTATTCACTTCTATCATCATACATCATTTTGCAAAAAACAACCACAACGACAACATCCTCATTCTTATCACACTAAACACTAAAGAAAACTGTCACACTGCGTGTGAACATCTTAGTGGTTTGTTTCAGCCAACAGCATAACGAGCTTCAGAATGTTAATCAGTCAAAATTGATCTCCTCTTCGTTTCTTTAGATGACAATTTACAGGAACCTCCGTGAACTGACCAGAAAAGATAGACTCCACCCAGCTGGGACTCAAAGTAGATGTAAACAAACGAGACACTGGACCATTTCCACACTACAAACTGCATTAATAATATACAGTGTGAATTGTTATTTAATCATTATAAATGTTTATATACTGCTTCTAAATGCTGAATTCGTAAAAAAAAAACGTTTACAGTTTAAGTTTGTGGTGGTAAAGGTGGTGAAAATGCTCGAGAAACATTTAAGGAAGCAAAAAAATGATGTATTCATTTCGGATCTTCACAAGATTTTTCTGTCCGGCCCGGATTTTTATTTTTATTGTGTGAACTACGAGCCACCATAGCTCATTACAGAATGAAAGAGATGTGAAAGGAAACCTGGTTCCATCCGTACGTACGTCTTGTTGTTGTACGGTCGACTCTCGCAGATCTCCGGGGAGAGGTAGTACGGTGTCCCAACACACGTCCTGGCCAGCTCCATGGTGCTGCATAGCCACAGGACACAAACACAACACAGGCAGGGTTCATGGCATAAAGTCACACAAAATTGTAAAATCACACCTTCTATTCATACCAAATATTAAATGACCCCTTCCTAACATGCATGTAAAATGAGACTCTAAAACCATCAACCTGCAGCCCACTGAAACAGCTAACAGGTGAGAAAGACACAAGCACATAGAAATATGCTTATTGCTCTGCATTAGGACAGAACTCAAAAGGGCCGTTTAGGTTAAAGTTGCAGCTAGGTTAGCTCATTAGCCAACCTGCAGCCTGACTACAAACTGTCCAGTCAAGTTCTTCCACAACTGGGAACACAATTTGTTTAAGGAGTTGGCTCATCCGAAGAATCTCCCAGTTCTATAGTTTAGGCCAGTGGTTCCCAACCTAGGGGGCGGGCACCTCCAAAAGGTCACCAGTTAAATCTGAGGGGTGTGAGTTGATTAATAGGAGAGGAAAGAAGAAGAATCTAAGATTCGGTTGTGAATCATTAGTCTAATCTCTATAAAATAATTTAAATAATACATATAAATATGTTCCCCCTTTTTTCCGTCCTGCAGGGCGACCATTATTTCCACAACATGTGTGTTTACATGTCCTGGTCGACAGTTTGTGGAATGATAATGACTTGTTTGGAGATCTTCCATGTGTTACAGAGAACTCAGTGACAAACAGCTGCACTGTGTGTGTGCGTGCGTGTGTGTGTGTGAAGATGACACTGACTTACTTATTCAACATTCTTGCAATTCCAAAGTCCCCCAGCTTTGCTTTCATCCCTCCGTTGGTTAGGAAGATATTCTGGAGCAGAGGGAGAGCAGGAATGAAAGCATGTCTGTGTTCCAGCAGAGAAACAGTGACTGTGTGTGTGTGTGTGTGTGTGTGTGTGTGTGCGTGTGTGCGTGTGTGTAAACAGATATGATTGATGAAAGATAGTGATGGTTGTGAACAGAGACGCAGCCTGTGGTCAGTTATTCTGGGAGTTGGCACACAGCGAGGTCTTTGTTCAGAACAAAGCTGAAGCTCCGGACAGTTCAGCCTCACAATCCTCTGAACTCTGTAATGATAATACTCGTTAATTAAAAAGTTCAACCTCAGGGTCTGTGGATAATGTTGTTTATCATGTACAAGTTGTACTAGGAAATGCATGATGTAGAGTCTGTGGGATACAAGGCTCAGTTAAAGTCATAGTCCACCCAAAAGTAGGCCACTGAGCTCTGAGCATCTCATAAAGAACCTGAAAGTGTGTTTGTGTAGTGGCTACCCATCAGCCCTCTGCTCCACTCGACCCTCATGTCGAACAACATGAATGTGCTGCTTTTGGAAGTGAATGAAGTGTGATTGTGTGCAGCACTGAAGGCGGTCAGATACCTGAGCTTTGATGTCTCTGTGAAGGATCTTCCTGTCGTGGATGTGTTTGAGGCCGAGACCGATCTGAACAAACCAGTCCACGACCTGAGGAACACATGGCTCAGTTTTAAGACCAAATGACTTCGTAATGACAGAAACATGGAGAGCATCCTCAGAACCTCCAGAGGCCACCTCACCTGCCCCTCAGTGAAGAAGACTCCTCTCTGCATGTTTATCTTCTTCATCAGATCTCCTCCGTCACAGTACTCCATCACTATGTACAGGCTGCCCCTCTCTATACACACACACACAGCAAACCTACAGTATATGTTGAGCACAAAGACATGACTACATGTTCTGTATAGAGTTTTACACTCACCTTGAAATGAACTGATGAAGGCCACGATGTTCGGGTGTTTCATCTTTGACAGCAACGTCACTTCTTTCTTGGACGATTCCTTTTCCCTCGCTGACATCTGAGCAGTGAACACACTTTTAATCCAACACTTTAACTTTCTACATGTGTAAATGAACACTGACATGAAACAGCTGGCTAACAACTGGTTTAAATAACAAACACTCATGTTTTTCAGAACTTTGGATTTCTTTAATATGTTGGGATGCCGCATAATTTCCTGTGTGGAACTTTCTTTGAAACAAATATTTAGTTGGTTTGAAGCAATCATTGCTTATTAACTGAGGAAATTGCAATCTTATGGACATAAAAACATGGATACACCTTCCATTCAGTGTTATTTTTTAACCATAAATTCTAAAAATAGTTTTATTCAGCAAGGCCCGTGCGGTATCAGGTTGTTGGTGAGGAACCGTTTTACCTTTCTGAGGTTGATCTGTTTGACCACACACTGTCTGTCTCCACCTCCCCCTTTGTCTCGAACCAGGAAGGCTTTACCAAACGCACCCTCTCCAATCTGACGGATGACCTCATAGTTGTTCATGACACCTGCAACAAGAAAAAACAATAAAGTTTGTACACCGAAATGTGAGGAGAGAAAATGATTTTATTTGAGGAGCTTGAGACCATCAAATATTTGGCATTTTTGGTTGAAAAATAAATGATCATTCATCAATCAATTACCAAATTTATCAAATTAGTTGCAGTATCTTCTTTTGATCGACTAATCAGTTAATTGACGTATTGTTGCCGCTCTAACAGGTTTTATGATGCTTTGTGTGCAGCATTTTATGTTGTAGTGATATATACTGTTGATTAGTTTAATCTCCAACAGCAGTACATCATTATTTAATAAGCTAATCATTTATTTTGTATGTGAAATATAAATATAGCATCTACAACTGTTAAATAAATGTACTGAAGTAAAAAGTACAGTGTTTGCCTCAAAATATAGTAGAGTTGAAGTATAAAGTTGCATAAAAATAGGAATACACAGGTAAAGTACCTCAACATTGTCCTAAAATATTGTACTTGAGTATATGTAGTTACTTTCCACTAATGTGATTAATCAATACAGATACTATTCCTGAAATTACAGCCGTCTGTATTATCTGCTAAATTGTAGCTAATTTAACGTAAACAACAAAATGTTCAGTGTTCCCAGTGACAACTTCCGGCGGAAACAGCTTGTTGCCGTGGAGACAGATACACGGGGCTACTAACTTAGCTTCCATGCTAACACAAGTTGAGTTTCGGCAATAAAAAGCTGGTTTTCTCTTTTAGTGGCAGACAATAACACATCTTCTTACCCTATACAGAGTTGTCTTGTTGTCAGAAGTCACATAGTGAAATGAAAAGCGGTGACAACGAGTTTAAACTAATGAGACGTTGAAGTGTCTACGGTCTGAATACTGTAAAAATACGTCAAATACGACAAGTGCAAGGGGGAAAACACAGGGTATGCTGGGAGTTGTAGTCGTAGTAGTTGTCTTTGCTCAGTCCGACAAAACGCCTCTTTTTTTCCAGCATATTGATGAAATAAACATGAAGTTAGTCAGTTTATGATAACACGACACCATAAAGAACTCAACAGCCAGTTTACAAACGTTCACACTTTATTGTTGTGTAATTTCAATAGTAGTCACATTAATCTGAATTTGTTACAATATCTGAAACAATTAACCAGTTAATTGATGACAAGTTTGTTAATTCCAAGACATTTTTGTGCTGAATTACCTGAATTACCCTTTGAATTCATATTCCAACATTCATTATATTATTGATGTAAAACTTAAAGGGTTTAAGTAAAAAACAAAAAAAACTGATAATCAATGTGGAGTTGCAGAAAGATTTATTGAGATTCATAACAGTGTGATGGCACTTTTATTTATATATTATGCATTCATCTCTCACCTGTCCCCTCTGGCATCAGAACCAGAGGCTTCACTGCGACTGCAAAGACAAGATCCTGATTTAAATCCTCAGTTTGGCAGCAGAGGTTTGGTGCTTTATTCACAGTTACAGATCATGTTACCGTTGTCACATTTTAGCCATCACACCCAATATGACATGCCAGGAATCCATCATGTGTGTGTGTGCGTGTGAAGTTATTCATAGTGTACTGTGTGTTACTCTATCTGAAAGAGTGGTGGAAATGTAGTGTAAGCATCTTCAACTGAACATTTGCCTTATTAATACATTAATACATTTTTAGTTGTGCTAAGCTCGGCTAACTACATCTTGATCCCATATCTGCACTGAACATGCAGACGTGAAACTGATATTCCTCTCACCTGATAGTGGAGGACAGAGAATTAACAAAGCAATATTTCATAGTCTGTCTTTAGCTCCCAGCTCTTATCTTTTCAATTACAAATTACAAAACTCAAAACAGCTTAATTTATCCTCCCACTGCAAAAACAGACACACAACTGCCCATCTATAAATAAATGTTATTGCAATCAGATAAGCCAAAAGTAATTTGTAAGGTGCCTTTTTGAAGAATGTCCTTTATTTGTTTAAGTAATATTTGTTGTACTTCAGTGATTTATTGTGCCATTGTTTCGTTATAATTGTATGTTATGTTTGTGCTCCATACCTGTGATCATGGGTCCTGGGCCACATAAAAAAGGTAATTAAATTAAAATGCTAAAAGATGCTGATGGTGCTACAGGAAAAGTCTTAGCGTCACCACAGTCAGTAGGATTCATCCTCTGGAGACCATGAACAGCCAAACTAAATTTAAAGATGATCCATCCAATAGTCGTCGAGATTATTCAGTCACCACACAATGTATTGTGTATTGTTTTATATTTTGTTAAATGATCACATTTGGATGATAATCTGCAAAGGTACCAGAAACTATACAGCTATCAGATAAATGTAGAAGTACCATTACATTTAAATACTTTAGTAGTGCAAGTACCTAAAAACAGTTTTTAAGTACAGTACTTGAGTAAATGTACTTCCTGTCCAGCACTGATTACTTTGTGTTGTATTTTCCAGATCTAATTTCTGTAAAGCTTTGTAGTTGTTTTGAAAAACGCGATAAAACTTAAGTTCAATAAAATTATATATTTTTTTAAAGAGTCAACGATGTTGTTATTAACGGTTATTAACTTCTGTCGTTACATGATCACTTTGAACAACCTCCTCTCTGATCCTTCAAGGTGACACGCCACCTCTAACCACCTGGCTCGTTTCCCATGATGCCCCTGGGCAAGGTCCCTCCGATTAGTCCTTTAATCAAGGACACATTTCCACTGTGATCAAATGACACGCGGGCCGAGCGCCTGCTGCGACAGCTGATCTGGGGTCAGTCCTCCGAGGTGACGGCGGCAGACACACAGTCGCATGACGACACAGCAGAGTCGTACAAATAAACAAGTCAAATACACAGTGCTATTCATCCTTTATAATACTATAAACACGGTGTTCTAATCAGTGGTGGAATAAGTAAAAGGCCTGCATTCAAAATGATGCTTACGTATCAGTGAAATAATTAAATATTCATTCTGTAAAATGTCTCCTGTGACATTATGAGATTGTTTGCATTTTACTGTAGCTGCTCAAGGTGGAAGTACTTTACATACACTTAGCTAGTTTAGTTCAGTGGTTCCCAACCGAGGGGTCAGGCCCCATCTAGTTTCAGCTCATAGACGTTTCTCTCATATATGATTTTAATTGAAATATTGATAATTTGAACATCAACTGAAATGAAACCAATGTGAGACATTTAGAGGAAATGTCTCTTTGGTGGAACTGATGAGGACGTAGACATTTGAAACATTACAAGAGACACAACTAACATTAACAGTGTTTTTTAGTTGCCCGCTTCCTGCCCATGAAATGCTTGAAAGAAAGGCGGGAAATCCCAATAAAACCAAAAGCAAACCATCGTGGGCAGTGAAGTTAAAGGAAAGGAGAGTCTGCAGCCGCGCTAGCAGCTCTGTGGGCTAAATGCTAATGGACGAATTCAAATGTTTAACCCGACAGTGGTGCTAGATAAAAAGTTAGAGGTTCATTGAAGTTATTACAATTCATCCTGAGGGGAGCATGAATGTCTGAATGTTATTTCTTAACAATCCACTAATCGTTGTGGAGATTCACGGTCCACAGAGCCGTGCAGCTAGCGTCAATAAAAAACGTTCCTTTATGCGGAAGAACACCGGCAGCTTAACGACGACTCAAACGAATGAAAACACACGAGAGCACCAGGTTTGTTTTTCTATTTTGTTTATTGTGTTGGTCTGTTCGTAACTTTAAAGAGAGTATATACACAAATTAGTACAAGAAGAAAAGTTATCCAAAAGACAAATTACACATTCAAAAAAAGACAGACAACCCTTGAGAAAAAAAGATTTTAACATAAGTGTGTGAATTATATTTTCTCATTTCTATTCAATGCAAACTCATAATTTGAAGCTTAAAAAGAGAAGCACGTATTCACACTCGTATTTTAAGATGATTTTCCAGTTAAGAAAGAACAGGTGCAGTGTATTAATAGCTACAGCAGACAAAATACAAAAAACAAAAAAAAGTCTCCCTGGACTGATCTGCTTCAACAACCAGGATGAGTGGTATAAAAGTCGCCCTTTCTCTTGAAACTTAATATGTTTGTACTGGAAAAAAGGCAAACTACATTTACCCTCGTCTACTGAAATACGTGTTCATGCTAATAATTGCATTTATTTTGATTAAAATAATTTACTATTTAATAAATCGGATGACTTTTAACTAGTTATTTATGAAAACATTCCAAGAAGATCCCCGTACAGAAAAGTGGAAAAATACACAACTCTTTGCCTTTTTTTTTTGTTTGTTTTTTGTTTTAAATCACAATCAATGAATATTTTTACCAAACAGCTTCACATTTCACTCCTCTTAACCAGTCAAACTACCTGAAGTAAAGGACAGAAAAAAAAAAGACAGTTTAAAAAAAAAAAAAAAAAAAAACAGATCTCACTGCACACCAGTGACTTTAAGAGCAGCTGTGAGGCGACGAGGACTCTTAAGGCTCACAGATCAGAGTTTCCACCACAAACTTGTTCTCGAAGTGACGAATCTTGTGGCAGTTCAGAGCTTCACGCTTCTGCATACCTGGAAGTCAAACAGAGGGATTTAGTGTACCGCTGAGGTCCCCGGTTAGATTCCCTGTGAAGCTCCACGGACAGCGAAGATAAAACTCGGCTTAAAGTATCAAGGTGTGTTCAGACTGTTGTCGTAGGTGCTACGAATTAGGCTTGCAAAGGCACGGGAAATTGGATGGATGGTATCCTTGCACTTGTTATGTTTTCTCTGCTTTACTGAACCCACACCTGACTGACTGTGAATCCGGGGTATGAACTGAACCATGACTTCCGTGTACGGTTACATCCGTAGCCACACGTGATCTTTAAGCAACACATGGTGAACCAAATTCCTCTTTAAGGCTCTTCATATCGTCACTATCTTGTCATTGTCTCGTCCATTTCCGTTGATAAGTCTTTTAGATTCGTTTACACTGTCAACAGGGTGAAACTCATTTCGGTTTCCTGATTTCTTCTACGGGAACTGTGGAACTGATCCCTTGTGGATACATACAATAAACCCCCTGATCACAGAAACACACATGGCCACATGTCTGAACGACACCAGAGTATGTTTGCTGGAGAAGCTTAATTCCAGCTTGAGCTTGTTAGCTCAGTCGTTAACTATTACACTTAAACGTAAAAGTCATTTTAATAAACTTAAATAAATAAAAAGGCCTGAATGGCTTTCTATTCCTACCCAGAATCCTGTCTCTGCGCTGCAGCTTGAAGGTGTCTTTGCCGCGGCAGAGGTTGTAGATGAAGTAGCCGAGCTGGTCGACGTGCTCCAGGCGCTCCGTCACAATCATCTCCTCGTGGAGCAGGTAAGACTGAGGCAGGTAGGTGCCGGCCTGGGCAGGGAGAGGACAAATAAAAATAATGATTACACAACATCCACTAACACCTGCCAGCTCTTAAAAATACATTCTTTGCTCGACAGGCAGCAGCTGGTTAGCCTAGCTTAGCATAAAGACTGGAAACGGCGAGCCTGGCTCTGTCCAAAGGCATTGATCTCCTCATTTAACGCTGTCGTCAGTCACCTTGACGTTGCTGAGCAGCTCCATTAAGTCTCTGGGGGGCATGACGATGGAGGTGTTGAGCGGGATGACGTAGCACTTGTTCAGACTCAGATCAAGGTAGGCGGTCAACCTCTGAAAACCAAGACAAACATTTACAAACCAAGAAAACTAGTATTTACAAAAGCAGTATTTTATTTACCTCAATGGCCCTTCGATTTTTAATACAATGAAAGACACTTTCAGCTAATTTTTCACATTAAAAGTCCTCCAGCATGCTTGTTATTGGTGGGCTTTTAATGTGAAAAACCACAGGAAGCGTTTCATTGACAGCTGCCATTACTTAAATACTGTGTTCTTTATGCAACGTCTTAAGAATGTAACTAATCTCTCATACGGAGCCTTGTTACATTAACATTACAATATAATTTATATCTGGTCTTCTGATGATCAATTAGTGCATCAACAGATATCATAATTCACTATCAATCTTTCAAGTCGTTAGTGCTTCTAAGAGGAAGCAGCAGAGGATCTGGAGTCTCACCCGCTGGAAGTCGTGCACGATGTCGGCCGGGTCTCCGTCACCGAACTCGGGGACGGGGACGCTGATGAGCTCCACCTGCTCCCTCTCCAGCACCCGGATCCTCTCCTCCAGCTGCCGCAGATGGAACTGGTTTGGCAGCGCCACGTCAACCTACGGACCAGTTCAGCCAGTTAATTAACCGGCCCCACAACCAGTCACACAGGCGGTTCATTTGGCGATCATTGCCATTGTTCACTTCCTGAAAGAGCAGATTTCAACGCCAACCACAAAAGGGATGAAAGCGGGAGGCAGTGTTCGCACGGTCGAACAAATCCGATCAATTAATAAATGATTAATTGGCAAATCCTTGCCACATTATATTACATTCTTGCTAACATAGTGTGGAAATGAAGGAGAAACAAAGTAAACATGATTTGAAGTTAAAACTAACAAAAACAACAGAGTTGTCCTTCTTGCGTATAACTCAACATAAAGTACCAAATCTCTCTGAGTACACGCAGATTTAAATGACTTTACTGCGAGTCCACTGCTGACTGGAGTTAATTAGTCAGTCAGTGACTTTGGTCATCAATCAATCAGTGACTCAGTCTGTAATGATTAATTAAGCTGGAGTGAAAAACAGACTTCATGTCACACGTATTGAACTCAAACATCAACGTCTGATAAGCAGCAGGAAGAGATACTAATGAAGCGATGTGTTGTACAGCTTCATACCTCCTCTTCCTCCTGGATCATGAAGTCTTCCTCGCGGTAGTTCACGCCGCACACAAACACCCGGCCTTCCTGCAGGGACGAGAGGAGGATGATAATAGAGAATATGAGAAAGCATAAATCAGAGAGTTATGTCTCTAGTTTGAGCCTGTATCACTACAGTAGATATGAATGCATGTCAATGTGTTGAATTAACACTGCCTCTTTTACTACCCGAGACATTTCGTCTCCTCTCGCTCTGTGCGAGTGGTGTCCTCTCTCCAGGTGTTCATGGTGGAGAAGAGGTCGTAGCACCAGGAGGTTTCTTGATGTCGTCCTGGATCGATGATGAGTTTACATCATCTTTGTCTACCTCATATCATCATTCTGTTTCTCTACCTGACGCGGCCTCCTTTTTACCGGTTAGATTAGTTATTGGAGGGTTCTTCCTCTGAATCAAGGGTTTGGAATGCTCTAGATTAGAAACCCCTTTGAGGCAGATTTTTTTGATTTATGATTTCGGGCAAATTAAAATCTTGCAGCCGCTTGTGCACAACTATAAATCCATCTTAAGACTGACATGTGTTACCCCAAGAATAGAAAAAGTGTATCTGCATTTTTCATCCATTACAGCCTCATGCGTCTGTAGATTCATAGTCGGGTTATATGCCACAAGTTAAAATCACCCGGACATAATAAAACAAACTAAAGGAGGGAATACTGTAAAGTTATGAAGTGTTAAAAGGGAACACAGCTAGAGTCATTTATCATCTCACAGCTGTATTTCATGTGAAGTTTCTGTTTTGGCTATTAATCCCCAGGAATCTGTTTATCCGTCACACCGTTTTAAAACCTGCCCAGGTAGGCGGAGTTAGCGCTTCACATGAAAACAGCTCACTGCAGTTTGACTTGCTTCAACCTGTCGAGTTCGTCTGTTCACATTTTCTCCAGCGATATGTGATTAACACGCCACGCTCGTGAGGTTGTTGGTTCGTGGACTTCAACCCGAATAAAGACTTTATCAGATGATTTGTTTATTACTTTTATGTCATTGTGATGCATTGCATACATTTGCTTGTGTGGCTGTTTGTTGTGAAACCTCTTCTGTTGCGTCTCCAGACTTTTAAGCGGGCAACTCCTCCTGGGTCTTTGCAAAACAACGCCGAGCTAATTTTAAAGCTGCAAGTTCTAATCCGCCTTCAAAACCTCCTTTGCTGATACTTTGATAATTGATCATCGTTTTAATTTACCTCTTCTTCCCACCCTTGTTGGGGCTGGTAGCTCACCTCCGGGAAGTAGTAGCGGTACAGGTACAGGTATGCACCTCCGACCACCACTCCAGACAGCATGAGGGCGAGACCCAGGCACATGCACCAGCACCAGGCCCGAGACTGGTGACGCACCGGCAGCGCCGCCTCCGCATCCTGCAGGAGAAGAAGAACGAGGGTCATAAGACGTCATGAAGTTTGAATGTTGCCGCCACATTCATTTAGTCAGGGAATAGATAGGATGTCCTTCAACCACATGATGAATATATACAGTAAGATCCTCCAGGGGAGAAAGAGAAAACACACTTTCTGAGATCAACATGTCTGATTATGATCTTTCATTACTTGCTGGTACTTTCAATTTCCAATATTTCTACAATTCATCACTAGTAGTGTATCTTCTGTACCCTTTGTTTCAAAGTGTTTTATCTACATTTAACCATTACGACCCTGTCCCAAGCTGCTCACGACACGTTTTAATTCCTCAAATGCAAACTGCATGCAAGTTGCAGACCACATGTCCACATGAGTCTGGTTCCTGACCTCTGAGCTGCAGCCTACATCTTTTTCTTTTGCCTTTTCAACTGATTTAAACAGTTTTTGGAGAATAGCATCAAATGGGAACTAAAACATTCTGAAACACACAGCATCTCTCCAGTGGTGATGTCATGCTGTTTTTAGTGGCTGTAGTTAAAAAAGTCCAACCAATAAAGCCAATAAACCAATAGTGCTAGAGGAGCACCTCTTGGTTACGCAACTATTAAAATATAGAAGTACACGTGGAAGCGGAAAGACCGATATCCCCATATGATAGTTCAAATAAATAAAAAAACAGATGCATCTGTGAATCTTTCAGCGTTTTATTTCCGTCCGAGTCATGGAAAACGCTGAACACGAATCACTGTGTTGTGTGTTTGAGAGAAACTTGAGACTTTGAGCCGAGCGGAGGGGAAAGCACGATTGTCAGTAAATATTCAACGGAGCAGAAGAAACCAGAGCTTATCGCCATCAGACCGGCATCAGCCGGTGGACTTTGGGCACGGCGGATAAAGACGCAGCTTCTTCCAGAACAAGCCCCGACTCGTCTCCTGCTGCTACGAACACAAAACCTTTTTCAGACTCCGGGAGAAACCTGGTCTGAGGATTAACAGCCGGGAGGCATTAATGTGAGCGTTTGTGGAGCCGCTTCCTTCGACCACCATCACGTCTTCTTAAACTGATGTTATGCCTGCAAACACAACCTGTGGTTTCACTCACAGAAACACTGACAAAAGCATTTCACTGTTTTTATTGTCAACACTGAAGTTTACTTAAGTGGTTCTCGTGAAAACTTCTGGTGTTTGAGATTGCTTTTGTTAAAGTATGAGTCACTGTTAGTTAGGGCGCTTTTACAAGTCACGGTCTGAAATAGACACTTGTGTTTAGCTTTCTATTTAGTTCCCTTAGAAGTCCACAAAACGTCAAAAATAACAGAAGACACCATCAGACTCACAGAGCTCAAAAAGCAGAAAAACCTCACATTTAAAAGAGACGATCAACTATAATGTTTCTGGACATTATGTTTGTGCAGAATTGTCTTTGGTTTCCCACAATGCATCACTTCATAACACATGGAAACAAACACCTCGAAGGAACCGCTTTACAGACAGTTTTTTGCAGATTTCAGATATTCAAATTGAAGTTCCTCTTTTAAAAACGAGTCAGATAATAAGCGAATAAACTCTGTTTAATACAGCAATATATATAAATCAACCTATATAATAAACAGACGGTAATTATTCTATTATTTACAGAAGTCTTTGTGTCTTCAGTGGATGTTCTGTTGCAGTCATCATAAAACACATTTCGTGACATAAGCAGACAGTCAGCCGTGAATTTAACATTCAAATTAGAATCGATCGTTTCAAAACACTGAAAACTGCAGCTTTTAAAACTGAAAGCCCTTTCGGACAGCAAAAAAACGTTGTGCACCATTTTTCTTTCTTCTGGCAGGCGATAAGTGAGAAGAACGTTGAGAAAAGAGGAACCAAAGAACGAGTGTTTGAGGAGAGGAAGTGAGGGTGAGCCCTTCAAAGAGGGATGTGCAGAGCGCGCTGTTAGATGTCCGACGTAGCGAGTGTGTGACTGACACTAGAAGGGAACATTTCCCGAGGCTGTAAAGCTCCGGACAGCTCTGCCGAGTGAACGTTCGTTGGAATCACTCTCATTCCCTTTGACTCCGAGGGAAAGAAAAGAGATGAAGGCAAAATAAAGTAGAAAGCAGAGGAGGATGTTTGCATTTACTGCATGTCCTCCAGCAGACAGATGAGAATATCAAACAGTCGAGTTTAGAGACTTTCTGGCGCTGAAGGCACACACAAGAGTTATTGATAAGAGATAAAACTGTATTTATTGTTATCTTCTCTTACTGTGTTTATTGTTATGCACTAAAACTCCAAAGGCAAACTCTGTGTATGTGACCGGTATTTCTACCGGCGAGCTAAAAGATGAAATAATAGTCGTGGTGAGTTGGTATTATGAACCCACTCTGAAGTGTTTTAGTGTCTCGTGAGTCTTTAAAGTCACTAATCTGTTACTCAATGATGAACACAGCGCTGCAGCTCAGTTTACTGAGAGTTCAACGGGTCATTCTGATGGATTTTAAGAGGCGAACTTCAAACTGTTGCACACACACGCGCACACACACACACACACACTGTAAATGTTATTACAGTTAAAATATGTTTCAAACAACAAGTGAGCCCTGGACTCTGCTGCAGTGATCTTCACTGTTTCACAACAGTCTGCTAAAGCTTCACCAACAGCAAGACCCAACAGGCCTTTAGACCGCCATTTCATAACTTCAACACACACACACACACACACACACACACACACACACACACACACACACACACACACACACACACACACACACACACACACACACACACACACACACACACACACACACACACACACACACACACACACACACACACACACACACACACACACACACACACACACACACACACACACACACACACACACACACACACACACACACACACACACACAATCATGTGTCAACACAGTGAAGTATGTCAACTTCACTCACAGCAGGAACAACATGTACAGTCAGAAACTCTCTCACAGAGGAGGAGTGGAGGACGAGGCTGCAGCTAAAGATTACTTCCATTACTGAATAAAGAAATGTTTTTTAAATATTTAATGATATTAAGCAGCAAAGCCTCACCTTTGAGAAGCTAAAACCAGAGAAGGATTTGTGTTTTTAACGGATTAAACTATTGTTTACTTTTCTTTCCATCTACTCGTTAATTAATCAACATATTTTCAAGCCTACTTGATGATTTGAGGAGTAAAATCATTTTCTCACATAAATATTTTTGACAATTCATAACTTTGTAAATTAAGCAGCAAATGTGAATACTGCAGATTAGAGCTGCCACCAAAGTGCTTCAATTAAAGTGATTAAAGAGCCTAATGTCAATTATTCACATCGCCTGAAGCAACAGTACAAAAACCCAAAAGATAATTATTTTACTATGGTGTGAAAAAGAACTGCATCAAATCCTCACATGGCTTTTCTTATATACATATATATATATATATATATATATATATATATATATATATATATTGTGCAGATGTTTCACGTGCAGGAAGTGATTCCCATTCATTCAGCCTTTTGTATATAATTAAACTGATTCACTCCCTCTTTTGTTCTCCAAACTGTCTGTCCAACTCGTTCATGATTCAAACGTATTATTTGTATTACTTGTCTCTACTTCGATGTCCACTGTTGGTACTTTTTGGTCTCATTTTGCTGCAGAACTCCCCGGTGTGGGTGTGCTGCTGGTTTATCTGGGCTGCATTCACATCACACAGTCACGCTACAACGGGGATCAATGACCGTCTTTGTGTGTGTGTGAGATTGAGATGAACCAACCAGAAAACCCCCAAATCCTCACATTTAATAGGCTGGAACCAGTTTGGCATTTCTGCTCGAAAAATGTATAAAGAAACAACAACTAGTAATTGATTAACTGATCAGCTGATCATTAATCGACTGACTTTTAGGAGAAATATGTCATGTTAATGTGATTTCATGTTATCCAACAGAAAAGTAATGATCCATTAAAACAAACTGTTTGTTTCTGACGTTGAAACATTTGAGGATGTATTTGATGTCAATATTTTAGTATTTCATTGTCATTTTACATCATTTCGACTGATTTTTCACCGTTTTGAGTTCTGCTTTCACCCACAGCGTTATTGTCTTTCATTGTCATATTGACAACTCTATGTTTACTGTGCTCGTCTTTGATTTCGCCTTAACAAAAACGTTTATTCTACATTGTGTAAATACACGACTCCTCTCCGTGATCCTATACATGGTTCAGTCCACGGCGAAATATCTGAAGCGGATCAGCCTGATCAGTGTTGGGAGCGTCGTCTCACCTGAGAGCAGCTTGTGTTCCCGTCTCTGTGGAGACAGACAGGTGAGACAGGTGAGACAGGTGAGTATCAGGGGGAGACAGGCGAGTATCATTGTCCAGGACTCAGCTCCAGTTTCCCTGAAACTCCATCCTCTGCTCGGAGCTGCATGAGGCCTCTGTGAAGACCGAGGAACTCGACACACCGAAGACCGTGTTCAAAACTTAAACCAGAAAAACCTCCTCTGTAGTTTAGATAGAGGGAACAATGTGGCTACCATCAAACTCAGAAATGGAAGTCAGACAAAGTGAGACTAAACGATTGCACCACAGGAGTTACTTGGATTATCTTATTCAGATATCAGCGACTTTACACACACGACAAAAAAACGTATTCTCCAGTTATTAAAAGAGAAACTAAAACTAAAGTGAAACTATAATCCAAAGCCAACTGTCTGTTCCTCTTTCTCTGCCATTAAACCAGTTACACAACAAATGCAAAATAAGTAAGCCATCACTAAAAGACTTGTTTCAAGTAAAGCAGAACTACATACGTCTTCTTTTGTGCAGTCTAAACGGTCTAAACCCCACAGATATTTCACCAACTGTCATAATGTGACAAAATAAGGCAGAAAATCCCCACATTTAAGGAGCTGGAACCAGCAAATGTTTGGCGTTTTTTTTAGTTTGAAAGAGGCCCGACACGATGACTCGATAACCAAAGTTGTTGCCGCAGCTTTCGACGCAACACATTCATCTCGTAGTTGCTGTAAATGTGGTTTCTCTGCACTGGGTGAAGGGTCTCTGGAGGTTGTATATATATATATATATATATCTGTTGGTTAATCTTCTCTCTTCTTGAGTTTTAGCGCTCGGCGCCCCTGCAGGAGGCTGCTAAGTCTCTCCGGCTGAGTCTCTATCTGACCGATTACACCGTAATCCTTCTCAGGCCGTCTGCATGCCTCAGACGACGATCGGAGGACACGCAAGGCCGAGAGCAGCAGCAGCAGCAAGTAGCTCAGGGAGAAATTTGGGCTGTAATCCTGTAATGTAGCCGCGTATGTACGATACCGCTGGAGGGGTTTGGTATCTCCTACAGCATAAGCTTGATCGGGTCCAGTTGATTGGGCTGAGAGGACTAAGATCTTTAATACATTAAGGTAGAAAGTCCTCTTCACAAATACACGTTATTTTCCTTCAAATGACTGTTCCTTCTCAAGTCCACCAGACATCTTTATCCCTAAAAAGAATGCAACTGATGCAGTTTGGTTGTATTTTGCAGCCAGCAAACTGAAGTAAAGTAAAGCCGTGTGATTCACATGGAGAAGGTCTCTGGTCATCGTCAGAGATGGAAATAGATGCAAATCATTTCCATGAATGAATCACCTGTTAACTGCTGCAAGATGAAGAACAACAACATCAAGTATGAAAGATGGCTGCCTGCAACTAATGCCTGTTATCATTCTAATTTAATCATCTGGTCTATGAAACGTCACAATTTCTCTCCGTCACTTCCTGAATCCAAAAGTGAAAAGTTTGTCCGACCAACAGTCCAAATTTCACGCAATCACGCAAGACAAAGAAGAACAGCAAGTCCTCACAATTTAGAAGCTGGAACGTTGCATTTTAAAGCATTTAGGATCGACTGATTGATTAATTGATTAATCATTTCACAAAGCCCTGTTAAACCCTGCAAGTGATGGTGCACCAGCTACTCAAAAAACACTTGTAGCAGGGAGACAAAGTAGAGGTGAAAATGGATCACATACATACTTTGTTTACTAAATGAGAGATCTCATTGTTGCTTCAGGGCCTGGAGAAGATTCACTCCCACCATCATGTCTGTTTGAGATCTGCACACAATGAATCCACTGGTACACTGTGGACTCATCCCGTCATCACAAACAGGAAGTGTAGGTGTGTGTTACCTGCCGACACACGTCCACAAAAGGCACAGACTGCACAGTCATTGAATATTTAAAAAAACACTAAAAACCACACAACTTTTACTGTAAAAGTCAACAGTATTTTATGACTTTCATGTGCTCGTCTGGTTTTCCACATGCACGCTCTTAACCCGCACATATAAAAATAATTCCCTCTCACACATTATCAGCAGAGCAACAGCGAGGTCAGCAGCAGCCAACACGTCTTAATAAAGCTTCCTTCCTGCATCCACAGCACACCACGACTATATCCGGCTGCAGTATCTCAGCTCCTATAAAACCACGTTTATAGTTCAGACTCAACAGACTCTCCATCAGCAACAAAACGCTGTTTACTCAGCTGCCTTCAACACGGGAAAGTAATAAACTCAAAGGTGTGTTAATCAGTTCGTTGTTGTGGAAGAAATGCAAAACAAATGTTAGGTCAAATAAAAGCAGGTGACTTGTGATGGAAACTTGATTAACCTGGATTCACACGCTGCTGCTGCTGATGTGATGTTCACTACACAGAGCTGACAGCAGAGTGTGACGTGTTAATGTGCTGGAAGATAATCTCAGGTGAGCTGCCTGGAGGTTATTTTAAAGTGTCGTCTATAAGCAGAGGAACCGAGGCTCGGTCACCACAAACTCAAGTCAACGTAATAAACGTCTGTTCTATTGTACAACTAGGCTTATAAAAAGATAAATCAATCAATAACTTTATTAATATAGCAATTAAAATAACAGCTTTTCAAATGTGAGTATTTGCTGCATTTTCAATCACAGTTAATACTATTTGAAGACCCTTTTGGGCAAAAGAGAAAGTGAAGATTCAGAGAGTTTTTAATGCTTTCAGGTGCAGAATTTAAATGTGCAAACAGAGACAACAGCTGACCGGTCCGTCTTGGTTCTAATGGAGCAGAGCCCAGTAAAGACTGGATCTATAAACCAGCAGAATCAGCACAAAGACAAAGACACAGCGGGAAGCTCATTGTTCATTTGCACAAAAGTCAAACTGTGTTTGCAGCCGATAAGCAGATAAGATGCTGATTAACTAACGATGCTCTGGATTAATTAGACACAAACAGACCTGATGTTGTACATGTTGAGCTCTACTACCTCCGTCTAAAGACACTTCTTAACGCCTGAAGACTTCAGGAACTTGATGACAAACTAAGTGATTAAATATGACAAAAGTCTTTCCATTGTTTTGCCACTTTATACTTCTACTCCACTACGTCTCAAAGGGAAATAACTTTTGTTTCCTTACTTAAAATGCAGGATTTATACTTTGAGTATTTAAATACTGTAGTATGGATACTTTTACTTGAATTAAGTATCAGAGTATTTCTGTTTTTTTGAAGCGAGCTGGAACTTAATGTTCAACAGGAAGAAAGCTGCTTCCCTTTCTGAACCAGCACCATGTCTCACTCGGGGAGAGGTTGAACTCAGCCTAAATGTTAAGCTCGGTCTATTTTTTTTGTTGCTATAAACGTCTCAGCGACCGGCTTTAGCTGGTTGGTTCAACTCTGATGAAGTTCATTAACATAGAAAATGAGACGATCACAGAATGATACGAGCTCGTTTCCCTTCTCACTCGTCACATTAGGTTTGGGGGATTTCTTTCAAAACAAAAAGCACAGAAAGAGAAAAACATGAAAGAAAGTGAGGACGGGAAACTAAACAGAAACCAAAAACTATTTGCGGTGAGGCGTTACGGCTCCGGAAAGACTGAAGTCTGGAATAAACAAAAACGACTTCTGAATTGAAGATTCTGCATTTTCCCACCATTTTCTGATATTTTATAGAAAATAGCTGAGAGATTATATACTACACAATTAACAGAAATCACAAAAGATAAATAGCTGCATATTACATACATAACTCTCCATACATAATTTAACTCTCATTTTGTCATCTAAAGAATTAGATTAGACAGAGACGTGCAAGAGAATCACTTCCTCTTCATGCTTCCTTAAAACTGAAAGGAACAACATGCTGATACAGGTTGTATTTTTGAGTCGTGTCTGTTATTAGAACTAAAATGCAATTAAATACAATTTCATCCTGCAATTGAGACGCTGGAAATAAGAAATGTTCTATCTGACGCTGCAGACGGAGCCACACCACCCAAGTGCAGGAAAATCCCTCCGAACAGCACGAATACGGACAGAATCTGCTGCGTTTGCAGCCAGAAGAACAACATTAAGCCCCTTGTTGTCGCGATAAGAGTCAGTCATACTGAAACCAACCCAGACTACCACTACAGTCTGCAGGCCTTAATAACCACACAGGAAGACAGCAGAGTTATGCACAACATCAACTAAAAGAAACACAGCCTCTGAATGTATGATGTCTACAGCTCTTTAGATTCATATGTATTACTCTACAGAGGAATTGTCTTTCGCTGAAGTTCCTCAGAAAGCCTTAAACAGAAACAGCTTCTTTCACAACAAGGTGGAGGCGGAAGGAGTCGCACGAAAGGGTTTAACTAGACTTTATACCCAGAGAGAGAGAGACAACAACAACCCTCTGAAGGGTTTAACTAGACTTTGTACCAGGGAGAGAGAGACAACAACCCTCTGAAGGGTTTAACTAGACTTTGTACCAGGGAGAGAGAGACAACAACCCTCTGAAGGGTTTAACTAGACTTTGTACCAGGGAGAGAGAGAAACAGTCTAACCTCCAGTCACTTGGATTATTCATCCAGTTAGTCTGCAGAAGTGACTTGTGCTCACAGCCTTTTACAAAAACATCACACGAAACGTTGAGATTCACAGCAGCAGTTTTTTCTTGTTTTGACTCAGCGGTGTCACATTTTTGCAGCGATTGCAATCTACAATGTGTCGTTTCCTGACGTTTCCAAAGCAATTCAATCTCGGAAAACAACTTTCACAACTTCTCTAGGATTCCTGTGAAAAAGGCAACTTGTGACAGGAAGCTTTCTCTTTGTCTGGAACAGGCAGATGATGAAAAACTCAGAAGATCAAAAGCTTTTCTGTCTAATTCACAGACCGAACTCTTCATTTGCATGAGCTTGTTATTAGCAGGAGATCAGATAAAGTTACCTGTCGCAGCTAAAATATTCATGGATTTTTTTGCTTGATGGGACATTTCATTTCATAAGCTTGTCTGCTTTCTATTTTGTAAGAGTGACGCACTTTGGTGCAAGATAAAGGTTCTGATTTTTCTTTATAATGAAGATCAGAGATAATGAGACTGAGCAACTGAAAGGGAAACAAACATGAGAGCAAATACAACCAAAAGGACAGAAAGAAAAAGGTGTTCGTCCCTCTTTAAAGGAAACATTTAAATTACTATTCTTCACTTTTTGATTACTTCAATTATATTTCTTAACACATGTTGAGTTCTTTGAGTTTTCTCACTAAAAGCAAATAACTATGTACCAATGATGCCTTTTAAACTCTGAATCACAATCTAACAAGGATGTTTTCTCGCCACACACATTTAAAAACTATGCTGCAATTATTTTGCCAAAAATAGAAGAAAAAAAATAGAAACATTTGTGAATTACAGTAATACATTTAATTATTTAAAATGTCAGTAGACAAGTCAGACCGTCAAACACAAAAACTGTGTAATATTAAATATTATATTATGTTTTTCAAAGAATAGAAACATGAAGTGTTTCATGAGGAAGTAACCTATATAACGTTACCATAACACGATTACGAAATCCTGTTAAATTATTGCATTTGTCTTTGTTTTTAAGTGTCTAACTTACAAAAACGGTCAAATATAAATAGAGGACTTGGCTACACTAACCCATTGTGTGTTTATTGTGTGTTTATATGAACTGCGCCTTCCTCCCTCGAGCTGGAAGCTCTGTTAGCCATTTTCTACTCACTTTGTCCTCCTCGGGAATGAGAGTTTCCGCGTCCTTTTTCACGTCTTTCTGAGCCAACGCGGAGCTAAAAGACACTTTCACCATCCTGCAAGTAAACCCGACGAACTCCGGGACGAAACAAGTACTTCGAACAAAGCTGTAAGAACACAGCAAAACAGAGAGAAATTTGCTCCGAAGTAAAAGGAAGTCACACTTCTTCTCTCCGGTGCCAAGTCTGATCTGTTGTGATAACGAAAGAGGGTCAAGCTAAGACACAAACCTACAAAACTATTTCCGGTTTGGTTTCAACATAAGAGCATAAATACCAAAACCTGGCAACGTTTCTTCTTTGAGCTTTGGTGAAAGTTTTTTCATCTTTAACGTTAGTAAATGTCGAAATACTAAGAACTAAGTACATTTCTTTCGTACAATTTTGAGTGTTTATGTTTGAGTATTAATATATCAGTCACAGGAGACGTTTTATTGCACAACAGCTTACTTTTATTAATACTTTAAGTACAATTTACGAATAATATGAATCCTTCTGTACTTTAAGTCGACTGCTGGTACTTTTAATACATTTTGTTGATAATAATAACTATAACTATTATTTGGGAATTTGAATGAAGGACTTTTACTTGTGAAAGAGTAAAGCATATAATACAGAATTGAAGCATCTAAAGGTGGTTCTACATTTTACCTGCAATATTTGTATCGTGTAGGTTAAATAAATAGTTTGTCATTTTGGTAAATATGCTTTTCCCCTTCTTACTGGGAATAACATGAGAAGATTGATGCTATGTTTGTACGTTTAATGTGTAGCTGCAGGCAGCAGCCAATTAGCTTAGCTTAGCATAAAGACTAACTTCCTGAATTCTCCACTGATTGCCTAGCAACGGTCAATAAATAGTTTGGCATATAAGCTACACTCATATTTAGGCTACATAACACATAGCAATATATATATATATAACACATATACACACCGGTGAAAAACCTTTTAGTACGGATTAAACAAATGAGATACATTGAGTGATTCAGATACCTTCAGACAGACGCAGGCTAGCGGTTTCCAATGTTTCCACTTTTTATGCTAAGCTAAGCTAGCTGTCTCTATGTTTTTCTTCTTTCGGAACATGGAACACAGAACACACAAGGAACACGGAACACAGAACACACACAGAACACGGTACACAGAACACACACGGAACACAGAACACACACAGAACACGGAACACACACATAACACAGAACACACACAGAACACAGAACAGAACAGACCCCAAACCACAGAACAAAACATGGAACACAGAACACAGAACATCTAGCTAACTCCCAGAGAGAAAGCAAATAAACGTATTTCCCAAATTGTGATTTAATTTCATCATGTTTGAAGGCCATAAATACCAACACAAGTATACGATACAAAGTGTATTTTCATTGTCTTTTAAGCACAGGGTTCCCAAATTTGGAAAATATGGGTCAATTTTCCATGGCGTTTTTAGCATTTTTATTTTGAAGTAAAACACACTCGTTCCGGAAAATGTCTGGCTACCTACCGTTAACTTGATCTGTTCACACCCATGGTTCCCACAGCTGCTACAGGAGACAACATTAACAAACCTCAACGGACAACGGATGGTTGCCAGATCTCGGCTGATTTCCCCCAGTCAGACATTCAAAATTCTACTTAAGTGAAAGTACAGAGGTATTATCAGTAAAATGTACTTAAAGTATCACAAGTGAAAGTACTTATGTAGTATAGAAAGGATATAGAAACATGTGGGAAATTTGACTGCAGCAGATCCAGTCCAACCCATACGTATAAATTATATGTATACGAATTATATTACTTATATCACTATATAATAATATTGAATTATAATATTGTTATTATTGCGCTTTTATATCATCAAATGATATGCTCTATCAAAAAAATCACCTCAATTTCTATTGTTATAATGTGTGTTATTACTTTAATGTCTCTGCCGTACATAAACTGCACATTTATAATATAAAACAGTAAAAAGTACAATATTTCCTTCTGAGATGTAGTGGACTAAAAGTACAAGGTGGAATTATTCAAGTAATGTACAAGTACATCAGAATTGTAGTTAATTATTTAATTTAATTTAATTTAATTTAATTTAATTTAATTTAATTTAATTTAATTTAATTTAATTTAATTTAATTTAATTTAATTTAATTTAATTTAATTTAATTTAATTTAATTTAATTTAATTTAATTTAATTTAATTTAATTTAATTTAATTTAATTTAATTTAATTTTATTTTATTTTATTTTATTTTATTTTATTTTATTTTATTTTATTTTATTTTATTTTATTTTATTTTATTTTATTTTATTTTATTTTATTTTATTTTATTTTATTTTATTTTATTTTATTTTATTTTATTTTATTTTATTTTATTTTATTTTATTTTATTTTATTTTATTTTATTTTATTTTATTTTATTTTATTTTATTTTATTTTATTTTATTTTATTTTATTTTATTTTATTTTATTTTATTTTATTTTATTTTATTTTATTTTATTTTATTTTATTTTATTTTATTTTATTTTATTTTATTTTATTTTATTTTACACACTCCATACCAGTTGATGGCGGTAATACACCAATTCATTGTTTGCCAACCGCCAATAAACCTACAAAAAAAGAAAGAAGAAGAACTTCATCAGAAGATACTTGTAGGAGGTAACTTCACCAGAAGATGGTAGTAGAATACGACACTTCCAGTTTACATTAATAAAAAAACCTCAAAGAAGAATTTGCAGACGTCACTTCCTGTCTTGCGCAGAAGCGACGCGAGCCAACCATGGCGACGGTGGTAGAGAAATCAACGAAGGAACGGCTGCTGTCTGCGTTGGACGATTTGGAGGTTTTATCCCGGTAAAGTTAAAACTCTCGCAGTTGTAACATGATGTCGCTTTTATACGCTTAATTACGGTATTGTTGTTTCACGTGTAGAGAGTTTATTCGGCCCATCAGAGCACATGAATCAGCTAGCTAACCATCACGTTAGCCGCTATTTGAATCTCCTTTGCTTGTGTGTTTTTATATTCCAGAGAGTTGATAGAGATGTTGGCTCTGTCCAGGAATCAGAAGCTTCCACAGACAGGAGAGGACACCCAGGTAACGCAACACACAGACCAAGAGTTTCATTCATAACAATACACAGACCAAGAGTTTCATTCATAACAATACACTGACCAAGAGTTTCATTCATAACAATACACTGACCAAGAGTTAAACCATCTGATTTCAATCAGAGTGGTGGAGGTAGTATTTAGTACAATCTATTCAAATAAAACCTGTGTGTGTATATACTAGAAGTGTGTTGTGTGTGGTCCTCAGATCCTGGAGCTGCTGGTGCAAAGGGACCAGGAGTTCATGGAGCTGATGGAGACGGCTCAGCAGCAGGGGAAGGTCCACGAGGAGATGCAGCTGCTGGAGAAGGAGGTGGAGAAGAGAGACAGCGACATCCAGCAGCTCCAGAAGCAGCTGAAGGAGGCGGAGCACATCCTGGTGGGTGGTGCTTTTGTGACAAATTTAAATATGGGACTTAATACTGTGACATTAAAAACAGTCCAGAAGATCTTTCTGCACCAACACAGTCTTTCCTCACGACTGACTTCTTGCCTAATCTTATCTAAATCGAGTCCTTCATCTTTATTTTTTAAGGCCACCGCTGTTTACCAGGCAAAAGAGAAACTCAAATCCATTGACAAAGCCAGGAAAGGTGAGCTAAAACACCTGTCCAGCACTCTCTGTTGATTGCTGCGCTTGTTGACTGGTTTTGTGTCTGATGGTTTGACTTGTTGTTTTGCAGGAAGCATCTCCTCAGAGGAAATCATCAAGTATGCTCACAGGATCAGTGCCAGTAACGCTGTGTGTGCGCCGCTCAACTGGGTACCAGGTAGGAACCACAGAGTAACTGTTCCTCCTGCTCCTCATGTTTCCCTTCACCGCTAACACGCGTGTCGGTTACAGGTGATCCACGCAGACCCTATCCTACTGACCTGGAAATGCGCAGTGGAATGCTGGGTCACATGGCCAACCTGCCGACCAATGGCGTGAACGGTCATCTGCCGGGTGACGCGCTGGCTGCTGGGAGGTTGCCAGGTAAGTCCTTCCAAAGGATTAGAGTTTTATGCCTCTGTGCCGGAGACGGAGGCAAGATGTTTTCAGGTTGTCCGTCCGTCTGTGCTCAACCTTTGTGAACGCCTGGAGGGGATTTCATTACATCTGGCACAGGCATCATCTTGGACTGAAGAATGAACTGATCACTGTGACCTCGCAAAACACGTTTTTGGCCATAACTCAAGAATTCATGTGCTTATTATGACCGTTTCACACAAACGTCTAATAGGACAAAATGATGAACTGATGGCATTGTGGACAGACACATGTTCTAGTTCATGGTTAGAAAGTGCTTGTTTATCACGTGTAATGATGCAGACCAAGCTGAGAGTAGATTTGTGAATCCCCAGAATAACCTCTGTCTCTCCTCTTTGTCCTCTCAGACGTCCTGACGCCTCACTACCCCTGGCAGTCCTCAGACGTCTCTGTGGGGATGCTGCCTCCTCATCACGGCAACGACTTCGGCCTGGAGCCTCCGGGTCACAACAAGGAGAACGAGGACGACGTGGAAGCCATGTCGACCGATTCCTCCAGCAGCAGCAGTGATTCCGACTGAAAGATTGAGACCGAGTGTGAGTGTTTGAAAGGTCACCACTGAGCTTTGGTCAGACAAAAATGAAGCTTGTAAATTTAAAAGACCATTGTGTTTCTTTGCCTTGATATGTTCCATTTACGTCAAATCCGAGTCTACATGAGTGTCTTGTGGTAAAACTTTGCATGTAGTGAATCTCTGGAGTCACAGAAGAGCTAATTCCTAAAATGGAAAGAGATTAAAAGGTGTATGTAGAAGCTCCACTCTCATTCTTCTCAGCTGAGATCTTTAGTTTCGTCACTTTCCTGCTATCCTTTAGTAAAGAAGGGCCATCTTCTATGTAGAATGAGCCGGTTTGAATGAGCCATTTTTAAGGTTATATTTGTGTTTTAACTCCTCTTCTTTGGATTGTTCATAACTGGTCCAGTGTGGCCCAGCAGTTGAAGGTTTGAAGAAATCATTATCATAATTAAATCCGACCTAATCGTCAGTCTGTGTGGCTTTAAACGGTCAGAGGGAGCTGTTCCTCCAGAGTAAACGGAGCTTCTACTGACGTCAAGTGAAGGTTTGTGTCACGTTTTCTGGCCAATTCTTGGACATTTTATTTGAAGGAACAATTCTTTCTTACTTGTTTGCTGAGAGATAAATGAGAAGGTTGATACCACTCTCTTACTATTCCTTTCACAGCCTCAATTTGCACCAGTTTGAAAATGTAAGTGAAAACAAATAAGAGTGGCTGATGTACTTTAATTGTATATAGTTTAAACACAAATAAGAAAGATTAACTCCTATTCTAGACTTCTACACAACGATGTAATTATTCTAATCTTCTAAAAAAAAAAACTCAAAAGAGAAACCAAACCCAAAATCTGACCTCTCTTGCTCTTTGGTGACCGGTTACCTGTGTTTGAAGTGTGTAACTACTTTTTGTCAGTTTTAGCGTGAGTGTTCTACGTGTAGTGCAGGTTGTTGAATAACAATGTGGACTAATGCTGTGGATTTACCTCTGTGTAAATAAGATTGTACATACTCAGCCTTGTAAATAAATACTTTTTGAATAGAAACTGGGTGTGTGTTTGTTTGGTTTTTCCATTGTAAAAAATAATGTGAATGTTTGTGATAACGTGAAGGAGGGAGTGTTTCTTTACGGGTTGATAATATTCAGACTCGGTAAGACACAAGGTGTTGATTAAAAGCCCTGAAAAACATGTAAAATACAATAATGCCTATTCTTCATTTACAAATATGAGTTGACTCAGTTAAATATGATTAATACTCTAATAATTCCCATACATTACACAGTAGTGATTGATTTAATTTAGGTGAAAGGCCAGAATGAGGCTATATTTACACAGTGTCAATGCCATGACACTGCTGCCTTCATGCACTCTCTGTAAACTATTTTATGAATCGATATTGTGTATTTTAGTTAAAGAGTAAGAGCAAAGACATGCTATTTTTTTAAATATGGTATCAATTGCTTTTCATCTTCGCCGTACACACATTTTAGTAACTTAAATATTTTCCAGTCGTGTTTCCTGGGATCCGTTTTTAGATGATTGACTAATTTCCGACAGCATTGGAAGGCGACACTGGTCGAAGCCGTCTTAGCAGTTCACCACGCATGCGCGTCAGTTACTCCACTGAAGAAGGGAGACATGGCGGCGTCCCTGTTCTGCGGCCGTTTGACGGCTAGCCTGAGAAACTCAGGGGCCAGAAACACCATCAGCTCCGCTTCCAAGGTGAGTGTGTGTGTCCTGCATTGAAGCGGTGGTCTCCTGCTTCCCGAGCAGGTATGTGAGGAAGTGAACCACCATCGTTAAAGACTACAGTTTACCCCAAAACGGACAGGGTCAAATCTGACATTAGCAACATCATCATTGAGCTCCTGTTGTTTTGGCTAGCATGCTAACTAGCACGGAGTTAGCGTTAGCGTTAGCTCGGCTGTCACAATGAAGTGACCCAGGCAGAAACAACAGCTAACACACACACATAAACGTTTGTTTTATCCGGCGCTTATTCGGTCACATCCGTGTGTTTTGAACGGTGTCTTTTGGAGGTGAATGTGCGCAGTTGTAGCCCGGTGACCTCCACCTGCACAGCGGAGGAGAAGCTCTGCGCCATCGCATCTGTCTCATTGCGTCTGTATCATCGCGTCTGTCCCATGGCCTCTGTCTCATCACCTCTGTCCCATGGCCTCTGTCTAATCGCGTCTGTCCCATGGCCTCTGTCTAATCGCGTCTGTCCCATGGCCTCTGTCTAATCGCGTCTGTCCCATGGCCTCTGTCTAATCGCGTCTGTCCCATGGCCTCTGTCCCATCGCGTCTGTCCCATCGCGTCTGTCCCATGGCCTCTGTCTCATGGCCTCTGTCCCATGGCGCCTGTCCCATGACGCCTGTCCCATGGCCTCTGTTCCCATTACGTCTTCTGGAGGAAAGTTCGCTGGACAAATCCACTCAGCCTCGGTGAGCACTGACAACAGTCACTGCAGAGAAAGGCTGTCAACAACAATTATCAACAAACATGGCGTCCTGTTGGTATGTCGGAGGAGGTGCCATTATTTTTGCAAGTACAAGTCACAGCAGGTGGGAAACCCATAATTATATTGCTATTAAACTCAAGTTCGTCTCGTGTATTGTCCCGCTCACGCAAGTTGCAAACAACTCCTGAGTTGCCTAGCTCAAGTGAAGCTTGTAACATCTGATTTGGGCCTTAATGTGGAGCTTGTGGTTGACTGAAAGTCATTCAGGAAGTATTCACACTGCTTCCCCAGCTCTGAGCCTCCACACAATCTGGTCTGTTGGGCTCTGCTGGCAGCTCCTTCAACCTCATTAATATCAGGTGTGTTCATGTCCAATCAATTGAGTTTACCACAGATGGCTGTAAATCAAGGTGTAGAGACATCTCAGTGATCAAGAGAAATGGGAGACGCCATAATTCAATGTCAGCTGTCATTGTGTCGTTTGCAAAAATGACTAAAATGCTGTTTTGCTGCAACGTGAAAGGTGACTACTTTCTGAATGCACTGTTCTGTGTATATAAAACTAGATATCAGGGATTTGGATTGTTATTTTTAATAGGTATTGCAGCTTAAAATAGTGTTTTTCATCCACATGACTATTGACTTTTGCATTTTTCCTGTTAGCTATGTGTTAACTATCTGTGATATTCTACTTTTAAGTACTCTATATTGTATTGTGTTCCCATCTTCATCTTCTTTGTGAACTGTGACTAGTGTTGACCATTTCACAGTTGTATGTAAACATTCCAAATATGTCCCAGGTAATTTCCTGTTGCAGTGCAGGGATTATAAGAAGCAAAGGGTCTTTACGTTAACATTAGCCAGCTCTCGCGATAATGTATTTAAAAAATATATATATACCTTGAATGACATCGGATGGTGATAGCAACCGGAAACTGAGACTAAACAAGATATGGAACCACCTAGTTCCCCCATCTGCCCAGTTTAGTCCTGACCAGATGTCCGAGCTGCTAAAAAAGAGTTCAAACAGCTGCGTGTTGAAGCTGAAATTGAGAACCAAAAGTGTCTTCTGACGCCATGTTGGAATACCTACTCTTCTTCTATCTATTTTTGCCCTGTTTTGATCATTGTGTTAGTTGATGAAGCAGATCAGCAGGCCTTTGTGTAAAAACACTGATGCAGCAGACTGTATATATTACTTCTCAGACCAGCATTACTGACTTCTGTAGTTTTCCCAGATTTTGGTATTTTCCTCTTTGAGTTGAGAAGCCCTTTAACACACTGTCTCGGTTTCATATCCTTAATCAAGTTTCCCCTGCTGCGTGTGTTTTTCTGCTGACTGTACACTTCTCTGTTCTTAGAAAGTAACTCGGGACTTGTTGTTTTTCTTTTGTTGTTGTTGTAGATGTTTTTTCTTAAACCCGTTGTCTGTAATTTAGCTGTTGTCAGTTTTACAGATGCTGTACTACATCTGTCTGCCTGTGACAGACAGTTATTTAATCTGATAAAGATAATCCTGACATGGATTTAAGATTTTCATCAATTTAAATGTTTTTAAATAGGAATGCACCGATACTGATATTGGGCCGATAATAATTCAAATAACATGATCTTGGACAATATGGCAGATATATTCAATTCTATGTTTTTACACTTTATACATGATATACTGGAATTGAATTGAATTCTGAAGACTTATTATTTATTTATTTTACCAATCGGCCGATACCCAAAGCCCAGATATCATATCAGTATTTGTTTTTTCATATCAGTATCGGGACTGAAAAATGTTCTCAGCCAGGAAAAGCCATTCAATGCTTGTACGTGCAGTAATGAACCCTCTATATAAAAACATGAAGTTTTTATTGGTACTGAAGGAGTCCACTATTCCTGCACAGGTTCTCGGTGGTTCTTCGGGACTGTTCGGAGCCCATGTGTCCCAGCTGCTGCTGCCGCAGCAGCAGCAGCGGAGGAACCTCTCCCTGCATGAGTACATGAGCATCGGGTTGCTGAAGGAGGCCGGCATCGCTGTCCCAGACGGCTTGGTGGCCAGCTCCTCGGAGGAGGCCTACGCTGTGGCCAAGCAGATCGGTAAGAAACTGCCAATAATCAAATAATAATAGTATCGTATATATTTTATCTGTACAGATGATCAAAGGAAAGGTCTTTGCTGAACTCAAAGCATCTTATATTGAGGAAGTTTCCCATGCAGCCGTACAAGAACTTCAGATAAACAGTTTGTTGATCAAAGAATAATTCAACAAGATAACAAATCTGACCAGACATTTAATGCTAACTTCGGGTACACGCACTTTTCGGCAGCTTCCACAAGAGTATGGAGGTTCGATACCTCGCTCTAGTTCTTATAGACAAACCCAGAGTTTCATGACCTTTCTATGAGGGTTTTTAAATAGCTAGTATGGGGACGGACACACACTTGGTCTAAACATAGCAACCTCCTGCTTCAGTGGTATCAGTTGACACCCGGCTAACGTAATTGCAGGACAGTAAGAGGCAGCTCTAATATCACGGAGCTTTATAGTGAGTTTCAGCTCATTGTGTATCTGTCAGGCCCACAGCTTTAATGTTCTCGATCACTCTTACTGCTGCCATAGCATCGTTTTCAGAGGAAACGTATGTAAAAAGCTACTGTACTCTACCTGCTCAGCAGCAGACAGTATCACATGTGTCTCAAATGTATCACAATATCTTTCCAATGTGACGTCTTCAGGTGTTTTTCACACAGTCCAAACCCCAAAGACATTAAGTCTACATTTAAGACTGATGAGCCCAAAACTCTTGATGTTAATTCTTAGCATAAATGAATTATCTGAATTGTTTGATGATAATCTGTTACCTGATTGACTTGTTGTCTCAGCACTGTGGTGGGCGGGATGTTAGCGGGAGGTTTGGGCTGCAGAAGTCATCAGTGTCATCTGTCATAGACGTCTTTTGTTTCGTCACTATCACAGTTAATAGGACAGTGTTTTATTGATGGACGCTTGTGTGTGTCAGCTTCAAAGGACCTGGTGGTGAAAGCTCAGGTGCTGGCTGGCGGCAGAGGAAAGGGGACATTTGAGGGCGGACTGAAGGGAGGAGTGAGGATCGTCTACTCGTAAGTAATCCAGCCTCTTGTCATCAAACACAAATCCAGTGTCAACAAACATAAATAATGCTGCATTGACCGTATTAGTGCAGCTCCCCGAGAGTGGGCGTTCGGAACGGGCCGACTGCTCGGGTGCTTGCAGCGTTCTCAAGAACCGCTCATTAACTCCAGTTTGGTTGTAACATTCAGCAGTAAAAGTAAACTGAAGTCTATGAGCCACGGCCTGTAAAGGCCCACTTTGGACTATTGAACGCGTCCTCACTTCACTAACTTGGACACTGCACATCATTGGGTCTGAGCTTCCTGTAGAGACATTTTAAACCTCTGCTTTTCAAGACATGCGCCACAAAAAATTAAGTTATAGCTGAAGTGCTGTAGGCGTCTTTAGAAGGTTGCATTAGTTTTAAGGGGCAAAGCTGTCTTTCAGAAATGGTAAAATGCCAACAGTGTGGCAGGAACAACCTGCAGAGAAGCTGCAAGAACATGAAGGGGAAGATTACCTTCAGTCTGCATGTAGGGAACAATAGACAGTTACCAGCAGCTCTCTAAAAGTCCCCATCAGCTTCATGTGGTATTCTTAGATTTTACTTATTAGATGTGATAAGAAGGCCGTGTACATGACGTCTCTTCTGACGCTCGTGATGCTCTTCCTCACGCTCCTGTCCAGGCCAGAGGAGGCCCGGGACATTTCATCCCAGATGATTGGTCGAAAGCTGTACACCAAGCAGACCGGGGAGGCGGGTCGTATCTGCAACCAGGTGTTCATCTGCGAACGCAGGTACCCGCGCAGAGAGTACTACTTTGCCATCACCATGGAGCGGTCCTACCAGGTGAGGGAACACACACACACAAACATTTAGATACTGTGAGGCCTTAAGGTGGATTTAAACTGCTGTCTGTACTGTCTGCTACAAGTTTCTGGTAATGGTGGAGGTTGTTGAAGACAAAGGGTGAGGAAGTTGACTACGTCTGTTCTGTATTAATGAGGGAATGGAAACACAGCAACTGCACATGTGATAGTCGTATTCACTAATGAGACATAAGTATGTGTGCAACCCTCCATTGCTCTTCATTACAAAGTAAATTAATGAAATTAAAGCACAATACGACCTTATGATGTACAAGACATCTGACTCTCAGCTATATATACAAACCAGAGATTTGCGTTAATAAAAAATGTATAAATCCATCTTAATGACTATTTCCTGCGTCGTTCAGTAGCTTGATGAAGGTGCTAATCGTTTCTGTAGCCAAAGGCCTGATTTAAATAGTTTCTTGCTCAAATGGCTCTATTAGTGGACAACAATATACACAAGGCAGAAAATCAATAAAGACCAAAAGGAGAGTGATTTCAGAGTTATTAAAACAAAAAGTCATCCCCTTTTGCTGGTTGTGCTGTATCACACCACTAGATGGCAGCACAGCACTGAAGATAATGGTGACACGGAGTACAATGGTCTCAGGACACGGTCTAATGTATGTTAAATGACAGACCGTCAGAGGTTTGATCCCTTTAACATCCAGTGAATCTCAAGTGTCCTCGTTCAGCGGAATACAGAATGGGCATTGCTGATGGGATAGGAAAGGCTTTAAATGTGATTTAACGAGTTAGAAGAAACCAGCGAAGAAACTAAATTGTACCCTTGCTTCATCATTACCATCAGGTTTGCCTGCTGCCCTGCTGTCAGTCCACCTCCCAAAAGCTTAGAATTAGGGGCGGTATTCCCTGAACAACCCTAACGCTAGAAGTAAATGTGGGAATTGGGAGAAAATCCTAAAAATAAGGGGCTTGTCAGTCTTGACTTTAAGAGTAATTCCCAAACATTTTAGTGCTAAAAGTAGCTCCTAAGTCTGGGAGAAGTTGGAGGTCAAGTCCAAAGACATACCGCAAGATGGAAAAAAATAAGATTTTAAAGCCATTGCTCAACTACTTGGTCAGAAAAATATCAATAGTACAGTTTAGGGAGAGTCTGAGTGGTAAGATAAGATACTAAATGTGTCTCTGTAGGAGCAGGTATAGTATCCTTGCTCTTGGAGAAGGTAATAATACAGAGACATTACGTACATACACAATGAGATCATTATCATACACGTCATAGATAATGATGATGATACTCATCAGAGATGTGTCCTTTTGCTCTTAGTCTTCACTCCTACAGCAGAGAAAAGACAAAAGAAGCTATTTCACAGGTGGGAGTCTGTGGAACTAAACCTTTTATTAAAGGGGGAGTGTTTGAAGTAAAGTGCCTCCCCTTAAGATCTGTCGACAGGGAGACTTCTAGTAACCACAGATCTTAAGATCTTATGTTCACCAATCTATCCAGCATCTCCACAACGTGTACTTCACCTTTATCTACATTTCAGAGAGACATGCTGCTTCACAGGTGAGCCTCAATGTGCAGAGGAAGTGTGAGTGTAAAGGGCCAGAATAGGGTGCAGCATTCAGCCGTCTCCAAATGTAAACTCGTGCAGGTGGATCTTAGATCTGTGAAAATAGAACATAACTTTGGGACAACAAGCAAACAGTTGGCAGACATTATTTTTGTTGATTGGGGGTATTTCAACCTACAGAGAATTATCAGAAAATGACAATAACTGACGTCACATCTGGATTGAAAAATACTATTTGGGTATATTAACTTTTTTGAGCTAGTGCAGCTTGTCCTCGTCTTGTAATAAAAAATCGAGCTGAAACGCTGAGTTGATTAATCAATACATCAAGAAATTGATGCAGAAATACAGAAATTAATTTGCAACTATTTAGATAATCGACTAATCGTTTGAGTCACTTTTCAAACAAAAATCTTAAATATGAGGATTTCCTTTGTTTCATTTGATGGTGATTTTATGTTATTTAAAGACAACACGGTTCATTGATTATCATTCAATCATTTATTGATAATTCCAGCCCTAAAAATAAGTTAAACTTAATGTAAGACTCCACTTTTTGCTGGTTAGATGCTCGTCCTCGCTCATTTTATGTCATTAAACCACTTTCCTTAGTATGTGGATGGAAATAGTTTGAGATCATCCATCAGCAGCAGAGACCGTAGACAAAAAGCTGCGATCAAGTCGGACATTTCAAAGAATTTACAGGAAGTCACAGAAAGGGTTACATCCTGTTGGATCCGATCTGTAGGCTACCTGTAGTTTGTGGACAACGTTCGGATATTTTGTAATTCTTTGTATATGTGAAAATGTGTGCGTGTCTGGCATCGGATTCCATCCTTTTTTCTTTCTAAAATGTTTTAATTTCACATATTTTCTAATTGAAATAGTGCAGAAAGTCAGAGTGTCAAACTCCTCATCGCCCCCTCTTGTTTCCCACAGGGCCCCGTGTTAATTGGCAGCTCGCAGGGGGGCGTGAACATCGAAGATGTTGCCGCCGAAAGTCCAGACGCCATTGTGAAGGAGCCCATCGACATTGTCGAGGGCATTAAGAAGGAGCAGGCTGTCAAGGTACAATCAATAGGAGATGGAGCAAGTCACAAAACACACGGGAGACGCTCCAACTGTGTGGCTTGGGCTGCAGGAGAAATCGAAAAAAATAGAAGGAAGGGATGCTGTTTGTGTTCACGCTGCATTGTGGGAGACGATGTCTAAATCACAAGAGGCTATATGTTGTTTCTCAGAAGGAAACTTTTATTTAACAAGATACAGGTCCAATCTTCTCTCACAAATCAAGTCTCCGGTTAAGAGAATCTCTTGTCCGCAGACTTCATTCCTCCCGGATGCGGATGTTATTTTCAGAGTAACAAAATTATAATCAATCTCCAGGTCTTTAGAGAAAACAATCTGTATTTTATGATTGTGGAAGCTGCTCTGAAAATAATCATCCTATTTAGATTTTTCTGTTTGTTATTAGCAACACTCGGATGTTTAAAACCGTCCGTTGGTCATAAATAAACCCTAGACTTTGAAGGACATGACGGGAACAATTGTTTTATTTACAACGATTACAGTTTTTCTAAACAGTTGAGCTTTTTTTTTTCCACAGAAGAAATAATGTCTTTTGGACCAACTTCAGTGTGGAACCAACTGCTATCTGAATTATTAAGAGCTGACATACATGGGAGATACAGGAAACATCAATGGAGTCTCTAAAGCGGCACTAGTTAAAGTTGTCGTATTGATAAAGCGTCGACTGACTCTAGAATGTGAGAGACGTTGCTTGTGGTGATGAACACAGAGAGTTATCATGACTGTTGGTTGTCACAGTGAGAGCAGAGACTCGATATATTTGACAAAGGGGAGAGGTGCTGATTGCAAGGCTCTCCAAGTAGACGGAGGTTCATTGATGTTCTTTCACTCCTTTTCATTTATTTGTGTCCACCGAGACCACGTTTGTAAAACTGCACGACATTCATGGAAACATCTGCAGCTTTTTACTGTGTTTACAGTGATGCAAGAAGGAGCTGATGTTCATAAGTGTCTTTAGAAAAGTTTGTGGAGTAACATCATTCCACTTCTATTTCTTTTAAAAGTACCGTTAGAGCTAAAATGTGGTGAAATTACTTAACAACTAACGATGTTGATTCTCATTGTTTTCACAGATCAAGTGATCGTGTAATATACTCGGTTCCAGATCGAAGCAATATCAGACGACCCTTATTATAGAGATATAAAAGTAATTCATGATATACTTCCATTGAAGTATATACTTTCACATTTGGATAAATTACTCGTTCCTCGTACCCGTATGATGGACTCTGCAAAAGCATTGATACAGAAGAGACTAAAAAACTCAAATATAAGATGTTAAATGTTTCACATACTGTGGAACATTTCATACTGAAAACACAATGTGCCTTGTTTAACATTAAGAATGAAGGAGAAAGAACAAGAATGATGACAAGAAAAGAGTAATGTTAACAAGAATAATACTATTATTATTATTGTCATTATAATGTAATGTTAGTGTCTCGCCCTCAATTATACTAAAACATCCGAGTTTTCCCTTCATCACTTAATGTTTTAAATCCGCAGGTCGACTAGCTAATGTGTTTCCATGGTAGTTAGATAGACCCTCTGACTCTGCCCTCTGAAAACAGCTTTCACACTATATGTGGGAAATAAACACTACCTCTACTTCTAAATAGCAGAACAGGGAACACATGTGAACAGTGATGTGACTATTGAAGGTTTCTTTGCGTCTGTATGGTGAACTTGCAGCAGAGTATGAGCACCACGTGTTTAATCGTCCACCATATTTGCCATCAGTGTTTGAGAGAAGAGAGTTTAGCTAACAGGACAATGTAGTGTATTATATTGTTCAGTCTTCAAAGCTGAGATATAAAATGCTGATACTGTGTGTAATACTGAATTACATGGAAATGTTCTGAGAAATGACGCACACAGGAGCCGTCTGCTGTACAGTATAATCCTCTGTTTGATGTGACGGTATTTTAAATGAATAGTATCTACTCTTATCTTGTTTGTTTAATCTCACCGATTAACATGTAATAGCATGAAGACTGGAAACTCTGTCCAGGCTATTTGTTGTTTCCAGTCTTCATGCTAAGCTAAGCTAACCTGCTGCATCTTCAGAACGATACTGAGTGTTAATAATGAAATCTTTTGTGTTGCTGCAGGTAGCTCAGAAGATGGGCTTTCCGCCGGCGCTGGTGGACGAAGCGGCGGAGAACATGATGAAACTGTACAATCTGTTCATCAAGTACGACGCTTCCATGTTGGAGATCAACCCCATGGTCGAGGACGCATCTGGAATCGGTACACACACACACACACACACACACACACACACACACACAATGAATGTATCTACTTTATCTTTTTTTATCTTTTTCCTCTGTGCCGTAGAGGTCCTTCGTTTTAACTCAAATGTAAACACCATGTTTACACATGTTTCATTACCATGAACACGTACACTGTAGTTTATTTTGACTCGATCCCAAATACACAGTCCTGCTGCCCCAAATACTTACTAGAGCAGCAAAGTTGGATTAATCCGCTTCTGAAAATTATTTCCTCCTATTTTGGGATTTTAAATGAAATGAAACTATATATTTGTATTTTTTAAAGATGTACGTCTTCACTAGGAACCAATGAGCTTGGAGCTGAAAGCCTCAGACAGGAAGTCAGACAATATTGACAGATGGACTAACACACATGGGTGATTTTGGTCTTTTTCGTGAGATTAGAAGAAAAGAGAGACGAATAAAACAAAAGCTCCATATTTAACCTTCTAAGTTAAGTCGTGGCCTGAATTCCGTCTCTCTCGGGTCAATAAGTTAGGGAGGCATTTAGTATCTAAAAATCTTTGGGTCGATCTCACTATTTGCACAAACTTAACTTATTGTTTTAAATGACACTCACAAAGAGAGAGAGATTGATTTCAGTTTGAGGTGTTTTGCGTGTGTTGAGTGCTGGTTAATGACTCTGTAAACCCACATTGTTGAGCTCCTCAGGCGTGAGTCAGAGCTCTTTAAACACACTCGTATGAAGAGGAGAACACAGACCTTTGTGCTAAATGACAACTAATAAAGAAAATGGAGAGATCCATCGGATATGAAACAATCATTAGTTGCAGGCCTACAAAGGTTCCTCCGGCCGCAACCGAACCGTAACCACTAGCTAACGAGAGCCTGGAATGTGTGTTAATGTACTGTAATGATGCTTAATATATGTAATGGATCTCCAACTAATGACTCCCTTTATTGTGTATTTATCTGTTGATTGTTATTATGATTTTGTGCCCTTTCTGGTTTTAAGACCGAGATGGAAATCTGTGCACACAACACCACTACAGATGTCGTCCGTGACATCAGTAGAACTTAATCTTCTTCTAATGGCAAAATGTTGTGTTTGTTTGTCACCAGTGATGTGCATGGACGCCAAGATCAACTTCGACACCAACGCAGAGTACCGCCAGAAGATGGTGTTCGACATGCAGGACTGGTCCCAGGAGGATCCCCGGGACAGGCAGGCTGCCAAGGCCGACCTCAACTACATCGGCCTGGATGGAACCATCGGTTGTCTGGGTCAGTGCACCGCAAAAAGTCCCAAAGACGACTACAAAGTAACAAACAATGTCAATAAGGGGTTTCAAGGACTTCAAAATCAGATGTCAACCGTGTTGAAAAATATCTGTGGTTGAAAGAAAACATTTTGACTCGTGCAAGAACATTTTCCTAACCCGAATCTCGCTCATATCCCCTTGATGAGTTCCTCATGTTCGTGATACGAGGAGTTGCGCCCGTATAAGGCTGCCTGTTCTGCTCCATTTGTGGGCATGTTTCATTCACACAAATGTTACCGAAGAGTGAAGAAGAATTTCAAGTCTGCTGTCAGAAATCAGAAAAGTAAAATAGAGAAAAGTTGTCAAAGTCAGTGGTGATAAAAGAGGACTCGAAGCAGTCATAAAATATGAATATAGCTGCCAGCGACGTGACATCAGAGCAGCACCGTACTGTGACGGGTTTGACGTGATGTTGTTGGTGGCATTACACTGTCTGCTGTTGTAACGGGGGAATGATCCCAGACAGAGACCTGCAAGAAAAGCTGTCAAACCTCTCGGTAAGCCATGATGATATGGTGAACAGAATAGAAGTTTATTTAAGGTTTTTATTTTTACATTAGTTGACTTGTGAGTATGACTCGTACGACAAGTCTGGACCTTCGTATGTGTCACTGACACATTCTCTTAAATTGCTCAAATGTCCCTCTTAGGACATAGCGTGCGTACAAGTGATTCCTGCCTGAGGCTCAAAGTCATTGTCTTCTATTTATAAGTGAGGCTTTTTTGTCAGTAAACTGTTAAATAAGATAATAATTAACAAACACCAATGTACCAAACATGATAATAACCAGCTGATTCGGGCATATTTCAATGTATTTGCCAATCAAAATCCAATCAGTTCTTTATAACGTTCTGCTCTCCTTTACGACAGCCGGGCTCCACAGTGGAGCATTTCACCACATATGCAAATAACTGTTCATGAATTATTTACAAAAAAGGACATTCAGGTAGCAGCTTCTCATTTATAGCCGGCGCTGATCGTCCCTTTCACCGCTTAAAATGACAAACTTCAGGTTAGGAGTCCCATTTTCCCATCCAAACTTCTATTCATACCTTATCAGTGTGTCGACTTATAGTTTTGAATCAGGACCTTCTACATCTGTCATTTCAATATGTCAACAAGGGGAGATGGACTAAACAAACACTTCACTTTCCTTCTAGCTTGTACTGCAGTCAGGGATTTTCACGTTTGATATTTTACTTTGAAATGACCAAAGAGTTGTTCTTTCTAGTTAACGGAGCGGGTCTGGCCATGGCCACCATGGACATCATCAAGCTCCACGGCGGCACACCGGCCAACTTCCTGGATGTAGGAGGAGGAGCCACAGCTCATCAGGTGACCGAGGCCTTCAAACTCATCACCTCTGACAGGAAGGTAAGAACACACCGCCTGCTGATCCCACAGGCTGCTTAATTCTTTATGTAATGCTGGAATTATGTTTGCGACACCATGACATTATTTATTGTAGCATAGCTACACTTTAGTTAATGCTAATGTTATGGCGGTGTTGCTCAGGTTCAGGCCATCCTGGTCAACATCTTCGGAGGCATCATGAGGTGCGACGTCATCGCCCAGGGCATCATCATTGCTGTAAGAGAACTGGACCTCAAGATCCCCATCGTAGTGCGGTTACAAGGTAGAACACACACACACACACACACACTTTCTTAGAAATCTCGATGTTAGATTCTCACACATCTGGGAAAACCTGGAACAATTTATCCATGGATGCCGGACATAGGCGGTCTGGCTGCGCTTGCCTTTTAGTGCATGATGGTGCATGTGCGCATGCCCCAGTGGTTATCTCATGGCCTCCACCTGCACTGCTCTGGTACAGTGGTTACAGCTTGTTGCGGAAGTGTAGCACCCACCATCTAGTTCCCCTTCAGGTTAACACTGTTAGCTCTGTCTGCGCTGTTCGCACCGTTGGCTGCAAGTCGTCGGCTCAGCCGTCGCCATGTTTGGAGTCATGTGGAGGCAATAGAAACGCTCTGAATTTTGAATTTAGCCCATTTAACCCAAATACTACGTCTATACTTGAGACTTCCACGAAAATATGAGATTCACAAATTAGTCTTTTTTTGCTTTTAAAAATGTCCTGAAAATGAATTTAAACACACTTAAACTGAAAGCTTTTTATGTTCTCAACTGACCTGAGCCATCAGCCTCTTTACACTCCAGTAAACCACACACACACACACACACACACACACACACTGACAGACCTCACCACCTCCAGTCAGACGGGTTAACCGGCAGCAGCTGGCAGCTCAGAGGAACTTGTGTCTGTTTGATGCCTCCCACTTCAAAGTCTGGCTCCTGGACACATGCAGAGAACGATGAACCCGACTGAACTGTGGATTGTTATGTATTTATATGCTTACGTACATTTACACTCTGAATTGTCGAGGGCAACTGGTGATCAGATAAGTTATAAGTCCTTTTTGTCTGTACATCACCTTCAGATGACGTTTGTAAATATTTGCGAGCACACAGACGGACATTTCTCAGACACTTTTCTGCTCCTGTTTTCTATTTTGGAATCCTCAAACTGGTGCTGCTGAAGTCCTGAGCTACAATGTTCAGATTTATACTATCATTTAAATCATTCTTCACACATTTCAAAATCTTCAGGTCATCCTGCCGGATGTCTCACTCATGTGCATAAACAGATGTACTCAGTGACACTTTATTAGTCTTTCCTGGCAGTTGTCATCCATGTGTAAAAAATCAGGGAAGAAAATTGGACAAGTTTTTAAATCTGAAATATAATAAGTACAACTCTTTTCTTACCTTTTAAATCCCCTGAAGTCATAAATGACTGACAGCGGTTGTGACACACGACTGAACACCACAGTGAGAAAAAAACTTCAGCGACCGTATGTCAGCTGGCAAGACGCTACGTTAGCCAGTCAACTACATGCAAGCAGACATGGCCTCCTGGCTAGACTGGCTTCATTAACTCCCAGAACGGCTGACTTTTTAAGTTCAGTATTTTTTTATATAAGACATCGTATCAATGCATATTTAATTTAAAAAAAGTAAGAATGTCATGAATTTGCTAGCATGAGACACGATGGACGAAACAATGAACAGGCCAAAGTGTCGGGAAATGAATTGGCTGCTTTATGTTTGCTTTATGAGATGATGTTTTCAAAAACTCACATTCGATAAGATCTTGAATTTTGTTTGTCTTCTTTTTTGAAGGGACGAGAGTGGACGATGCCAAAGCTCTGATCGCTGCCAGTCCACTGAAAATCCTGGCCTGTGACGACCTGGACGAGGCTGCCAAAATGGTACACACACACACACACACACACACACACACACACACACACACACACACACACACACACACTAAGAGGAGAAATGTCACTTTGGCTTTATAACGCATGAGCTCACCAACGCACAGGAAGCCGCAACCTGTGAAAACACAGGTGAGAAAAGGGTTAGAAGCAGGTGAGTGAGAGTGAGTGAATCCGAGAGAAAGGAGAAATCTGAAAGCTCAAGAACAAACTACAGAGATTACATAATGGACATAACTCGGACACATCATGTGATTGATGGTAATATTTGGTGATGTATGTTTTACTAACGGCTCACCAGGTTAGATGAGGATTAGTGTAGCAGATAAATCTACATTCATCAGTGTAGTGAGGTACGTAAGCTGCCTCCCACTGATGAATGTTAAATTCATCTCTTCATCATCCTTTATTCATGTCTCTGCCCTCTTTGCTTTTTTGTCTTTTTGTTTCTTGTCAGTACCGGCTACAATCACGAGTACTGAAACTAAAAAGCTATTAAAAGAATCAGTTCTCTTTTCCTGCTATGGTAATATCTTTTTGGAAGTTGTATGGTCAAAGAGCACCTTTTAGAGTAATCAGTTATTTTAGAATTTTATATTAGTGGATGTTTTTTTTCTAAAGCTCTGGGCAGCCATTGGTTTCCATCTTTTATTTTTTTCCATCCTTATGGTATGAACATCTTAAATTTGTGATTGTCCGGTGAAACATGTAACTGTATTACTTGTTGTCCTTGATGTACTGTGTCTTGGCTTTTTACTTCACTTTGGACAAAATAATATTTGTAATATCCCCCCAAAATCACAGGTCACACCTTCACCAATCTGCTTTTAAACTTCTCGGTTCTTTTCATCTTTTAGGTGACTAGTTGAGCCTAATTTAGTTTGTTTTCTACCGACACATTCTTAACAGTTGATATAATGCCAATTATGTTTTTTTGTATCTAAGACAGTTGATGAATAGAAATTTACAACTCAAATTAAGCTTTTTTTTTTTTAGCCCTGGTTACTTGTTAATACATTTTCAAATCATACAGAAACTAATGGCTTCCTTGAACAGTTAATCTGATATATTACAAACTTCTAAAACAGCAGCACGGTCTTCAAACTCTTCAGCTGTGAAGTATATATGATTTGTAGTAAATGGGCCAAAACATGCAAAACAACAAGTATGTTCCCTTTAACGTGAGGATCTGCTGAACTTTGAATTTAAAAATAAGAATATTTGTTTGACTTCACTTGACCGTCTCTCTGCTCACAGGTTGTAAAGCTTTCTGAAATCGTCTCACTGGCTAAGGAAGCTCAAGTGGACATCACCTTCCAGCTGCCCATCTAAGAAAGAAACCTCCATGACTTCCTCACCAAAGCACTTCCTCCATCACACCCCCCAGCCGCCCACCACTCCACCCCAACAGACGGACCGCAAGACGAGCCTCTCACACCTGAGAGGAGATCAAAGACGTGTAGTTTTCTCCCTCTTGTGCTGTGGCATGATGGCATGACTCTGTACAGGTGTCCAACAGGTAGACCGCAACAGGTTTCACTTAGACAGAGAGCAGCCTCCTTCTTAGTCACACTGGCATCTCCGCTTACAGTCTCAACCCTTTGTCCTCCTTCACGTTTCCTCAGACCTACAAACTTGAGTTGCACTTGAGTCGATACGCACAAACCTCCACTTTCAACTCCTTCACACACAATGAACTGTTCCGTTTACTTCAGTTCTTGTTGGGAAGTGTTCCTTCGCCCTTTTTTTTTAGAAAAGTACAAGCATTGCAGCTGAAGCCTGACTGGCATTATTTAGTGTTTTCAGTTCAGCTAAAATGAATAGACTGCTGATTGTTGTTATATCAAGCGGGTGCATATGGTTGACTGAAAAGGCATCAGGACAAGGATTGTAATCCCACTACTTTCTTTAACACACGTAGTTTTGTACGAGTGCCTTTTCAGTGTTTTGTCTCAAAGTAGGAATGTAACAGAATAAAAAACATTTGTTCCCTCTGTGCAGAACATTGAAGTATTTCATCAAACGCATAATCAGTGCTGAAAAGCCAAACAATTACCGAGCTGTGTCTCAGTGAAATACACTGAATAACACGGCAGCATTGATTTAATAATAGTGTTCAGAAACACAAATTGCTTCGGAGAATGAGTTGTTTTTCCCCCCCCCCCGCAGACGCCTCCACGTTATTTTGTTACCTCCTGCAGACTGAAGTGTTCATCAGCCGGTCTTTACTGGGCAAATAGCACACGTTTCCTTTTTCCCTAAGAAATGTGCGACACATTTTCAAGCATCTGGAGAATAAAAGCTCAGTTCAACAAAAACGTGAAATCATAATTTACCTCTAGTTTTATCTACCCATGCAGATGGCTTTGGATTGATTTTGTCCAGCTTTTGAGATGCCCCCATCCCAATATGAAGTTTTTGCTGAAACTTATTTTCTAACAAAAAAATCAGGTTGAGGCATAAATCCCCACAGCCTGGACAAATGAATCCAAAACTATGTGCATTGATATTTGTGAGAGATGTATTTTCTCAATTGTGGACGCATGAAGTGAGAGTGATACAAATGTTGCTCTCCTGCTTGTTTGGTTAGTAATGATAAATGCTAAAAACACTCAGGAGGAACCTTCTCATTATGAGCTGAAGACAGTTTTTTGCTGATTGAAAAACAACCGTTGTGGCAGATTTTATCAGCTGTAATTTGAAATAAACCCGCAAAAGACAAAATGTAACTCCGAGCTCAGTCGCTAAATCTTTAAATGTGAGGACGTTTAAAAAAACTCAACAGCTTCTCAACTCCATCTTAAGTTTTGAGTGTTTGGTGGTTCAGCCTGAAGTCCTGATGGATAAAGACTGCAGAGTCAGCATGGTTCACACTCGGCTTTGAACGGGTCACACTTGTCAGTCTAAAATATTAGTTGTGACACCTGTGGACCGGGGCGTATTGATCGCTGCAGAGATCTGGGGCGAGCATTGACGAACGGTCCTGGAGTTTTCTGTTTCTGCCTCGGCTGCTGGTAAAGCTCCTTGTGTGTGTGTGTGTGTGGTCATGTTGAACAGAGGTGATGCATCTCAGATTTTTTTAAATGAGTCAGATGAATTATTCAGTGTTCCTGTTGCGGAGCTGAACTTTCCCAGAGAAAAGCCCCGAGGGAGGAACTTAAAAGTTGAGTCGAGCGAAAGTGAAATCGGCACGGTGTGGTTTCCCCGAGTCCTCTTTGTCTCTCGCTCCGTTAAATGAGCAAAAGGACACTCGTCTCTCTTTCTTCCCTGGTGATCATTTGCAAGCTGCTGTAGCGTGAGCTCGTGTGCATCCTCTCACTGCCATCGCAAATATTGGAGATCTGCTCAAGTGAAGCATGCGTCGTTATGTTAGCTAATGAGGGCGCACTGGACGTCTGAGGTGCAGGCGGATGTTCATGAGCCGCATCTGTTTCTCCATTTGAAGCGTAAACCAGATAAGATCGTTAAACGGCCTCAACGGCAGGTTTATTGTCATGTTGGATGCAGCCATTGTAGAAGTACCTCATTTAAAAGAACTACTGCAGCAAGAGTTTTTTTTTTTTTTTTTTTTTTTTAGGGTTTTCTTTTCCTTTGCATGTCGAAAGTTACAAGAAATGGAGACACTGGAGATTTGTGTTTCTGTGTATTTATTTAGTCGTACTGAATCCCGTTCATTGACTTGCTTCAGGGTTGAACGGGGACTTCTGCAATGGCTTCCACTGTATGTTCAGTCTGCCATCATGCCACGCAGCGGTAGCCATATTCTCTTTCTTTGTTTCTGTATGTAATGTTGGACCTTAGGCCGGCTGTGACCTCTCACAAGAACGATAAAATGACTGTAGTGGTTTCTTTTCCCTCCTCCTCCTCCTCCTCCTCCTCCTCCTCCTCCTCCTCCAGCGCTCCGAACACAAAGCAACATTGTGAGTTGTACGTCATTTGTTATATCTTGTAAATAACCAAACTGATGTTCTCTCACTGTAAAATATTTATGCTCCTTCAATGGGCTGCTACTAAGGAAGAAAAAATAAATACTGAGAACACCAATGTTTCTGTGGTTTTCTTTTCCCGTCTTGGTTTTTGTATCAACTAAAACATCCATTCGTCCGTTCTCTGCCACTTATCTGGGTCCGTAGAATATTTAGTAAATGGACAAAAAAAATACCAATTGATTTGTGATCGTACCTGACTGTACTCTGACATAATCTCAAATCAAACGTCCACTAACCGAGCTTTCTGGGGGGAAAACAGCTTTTTTTCCGCTCAATCAAACTGACAGTGAGATGCAGCCCAAACTGTAATGTAGAATTTATATTAAAGTGTGGTGATATTTGTACATATAAAGGACTCCAAAGTCCACAGAGGCAGCAATGTTAAACTGATGCTCTGAGACGAAAATGCATTTTCCAAAAGGAATTAAATAATAAATGAAAACACTACAGAGACATCAGAACCAGCAACAGGTTGGCTGCCAAGATACGACGGATGACATTGAGGGGCATTGGCCAGTCGTATGCAAAAACCTTGGAAAAAAAATTCCAATCAGGCATTATTTGAATAAATGTAAATGTTATGCTTCAGACTATTTCTTGGACACGACCAGTTAATTCATGGATAATCTGCTGGTCGCCTTGCAACTGCTCAAAGCAGTGGACGATCACTTTTATCAACCGTTTAGTCTGCTTGTGTTTTATAAGGATGGCCGACAGTGTGGTTATGGACTCCGTTCTGTTGATTATAATGTTGAACTGTCTCCGCCTGCGTTGGTACTGCCGTGGCCCCGACGGAGCTCGCTCTGATTACAGCTGCTTGTTGTGTATGAGTCACACGAGGCCGGCTCTAATGGCTGGTTGATTACTGGAGTGGGTGTTTAGTGGCACAACAGAAGACATCAGGTTGAAATGCTGTTGACTCGTATAGACGCATAATGATCCAAACTCTGTTCAACAATTCATCAAATGACAATTTGTTGGTCGTGATGAATCTGCAGCTCCACTCGTCTTTACGGCGCTTCATATTGAGTTTCAGCTCATTGTTTATGTTGGACCCAAAACTTTACTGTTCTGGTTTACTCTTACTCCTCTCATAGCGTCGTTTTCAGAGAAAATTATCTGTAAAGCTCCAATGTACTCTGACAGCATCTTAGATAATCTAACTGCTTGTATTTGTCGCCCTGTTAGACCTAATTTAGCCATTTCAGCATGAATACAAAGCAAACCATAATCAAAACGCTATAATGTCCCCCTTTTATCTTTTATCTTGACCAAATTAGCAGAACCATGGGTGTGAAAGTGACCCAAGATTCACACTGAACCATGGGAGTTAAGTCACGTGACTCAACTCTAAGGTACCGGACCTATTTTAGCAACGTTGCCATGTTCACACCTCGTCATCACCTTCACTAGTTTGTAAGAGTTCCCTGTGAACACAAAGCAGACTGCAATTAAAAGGAAACCGACTCGAGGGATAACAGGAAGCAGACAGCTGGTGAATTTGTACCTGTAGATGTTTGACTGCTGAGAGCCGCTGACTGTTGGATGGTCATGCCACAGCAGAAAAGATGAAAGGCTGGTTTTAGTCACTTGCCACAACACACACACACACACACACACACACACACACACACACACACACACACACACACACACTCGGCTTTGAAGACCTTGCTCAAGCTTTTTTTTTTTTATTACCCCGATTTCTTCTTCTGTGACACAGGCTCAACTTTTGTCCTCCAGCTAGAGAAGAAAATACATTTCCCTACATACTTGCTGCCATGTTATTCTGGAGCTGAAAAGGCCACGGAGGCAGGAAACCTTGTCATAAATGAATCATTATTTAATACTTTTAAAAAAAGGTTGCAGCTAAAGCCAATGTAGAAGGAAGGTAGGAGGTCTGGGTCTAAGGAAGCCCTCAGAAGCCAAGTGAGGAAATAAATTCTGATGCTCCATTTTCTAAGTCCTCTAAATAGTTTGCTCTCGTGTGTCTACATGGTTTTGCTGATACTCTTCCTAAGCATCTTACATTTTGTATTTGATCTGTGGGTGGGTTTTTTGCCAGGATTACTTTTTTTGTTCCTTTTCTTTTATCCGTGAAAACAGGTGAAAATTATTTTTAGCGCTGATTAAAATACATTTCTAGCCCAAAGAAAGAGATGACAGTAATGTTACATAACTTGCTAACACACAATGTACCTTGTGGTTAGAGAGCAGGGAGGAATGTAAACTCAGTTCTATTTATTTAGAACAGGGTGTAGTGGCACACTTTAGCCTAAAATTGTGGCTAAAATTAGCACAACAACAAACAAATGATCCTGACAAACATGTAAACCTTTAAAATAGTGAGAAAAGCTGTCACAATTACTCAGAGGCCAAAGTGACGCCTTCACAATGTTTGTTTTGTCCAAGCAACAGTACGGACCTCAACACTTTTACTAATACATTATAACTATTATTAAAAGGAAAAGCAGCAAATCTTCAAATTTAAGAAGCTGGAAACAAGAAATGTTTTTTCCATGAAAAATGGTGGCAATTGTATGGAAGCCCATTCCCGCCAGCAAAAAAAAAAAAAAAGATCACAAAAAAAAAAGAAAAGATCACTAAAAAAAAAAAAAATTGTAACTTAAAAAAAGAAAAGAAAATGTAATTCACAAAAAATAAAAATAAAAAAAATAATCCACCCACAAAATAAATAATAATAATTCTAATCATTTTTAATTTTTTTTTATTTTACTTTTTTTCCACCAGCAAAAAAAAACAAAAAACTTTTGGTGCATCCATCTGTAACCATAACACTGACCAGATTTTTCCAGTTGCTATAGAAAGTCGAAATTATGAGATACTTTAACACAACAGTCATAGAAGCAGCTATGACATATGAATGGATTGTGAGTACATTGAAGACTTCTTTAAAACGTGGCTTTACAACACATGAAATACAGATGATGTTTCACATGGATTGTACTGAGCAAACGCACCCTTGAAGCTCTGGAGTATAAAGAATGAAACCAATGTGGCTGAGGTGGCGACCAATAAACAGCAACTGGAAACATCTTTTTTTTTTTCTTTTTTGCTGACAGAGAAAAAGTAAAAAAAAAAAAAATATATATATATATATATATATTTCTTTTTTTTGTGAATTAATTATTATTTTTTTTTTTTTTTTTTTTGTGAATTAATTATTTTTTTTTTTTTTGGTGATCTTATTTTTTTTTTTTTTGCTCGCGTGAATGGGCTTCCATAATTTATTGGTCGCCACCTCAGCCACATTGGTTTCATTCTTTATACTCCAGAGCTGCTTCTTGCTTAACATTCTATTCAAGGGTGCGTTTGCTCAGTACAATCCATGTGAAACATCATCTGTATTTCATGTGTTGTAAAGCCACGTTTAAAGAAGTCTTCAATGTACTCACAATCCATTCATATGTCATAGCTGCTTCTATGACTGTTGTGTTAAAGTATCTCATAATTTCGACTTTCTATAGCAACTGGAAAAATCTGGTCAGTGTTATGGTTACAGATGGATGCACCACATTTATTTTTTTGCTGGTGGAAAAAAAGTAAAAAAAATTTTAAGTTACTATTTTTTTTTTTGTGATCTAATTTTTTTTTTTTTTTTTTAGTGATCTTATTTTTTTTTTTGCTGCGGGAATGGGCTTCCATACGATTGATTTTCTGTCAATCAAATAATCGATTAACCCTGTTAACCAGGTAGCTGACTCAGCTTGTCGCATCATACAACTTTATTTCTCTGATTTGAAACAGACAAATGACATGGTCCTGCTGATACGGGTGTCGGATCAGAAAACACATATTACAAATATTTATGGGTTTATATAAAATAAAAAATAAAAATAAAATTCTCAAATATCAATATTTGTTTTAGCTTGAAAATATCCCTTATAGGTCGGGCTTCAACAGAGAAATGCTGTTTAGGACACTTTTTCTGGATCAGTTCTTTAAACTGAAACAATTCTTCTACTGAAGTAAAAAAATACATAAATGCTTCCTCCACCAGTTGTGTTTGATCTGTCTTTTGAAACGTCAACATGCATCACATCTGGACTCCCACGTCCTCCCTCAGCACCAGCTGATGGCGACTCGCTCTCATGTGAATCCTAATCTGCTGCCGCTGGCTGGTTGGCACCTGCTTTGTTGCAGCGATGTGGGAGGAACGTTGAGCAGATTAACAGCATGTAGAGAAGAGAAAACCAAACACATATTGTATCACTTAGAAAAAAAACCTGTGCGTTCAGCGATCAGGGCCTCTTCTTATCAAGACACATCTGTGTTCCCAGATGTTGTCCCACAGATCTCCATCCTAGAAAAGTTTGGCTGCTGTTGTTCATCATTTTCTTTCTTGCTGCCTTTCATGTGAATTATCCCGACACCGACCGGCTGGGAGGCGCTGTTAAAAGAACACCTTGTGCACTCGCTCTATGGACTCCATGGGAAGATCCGGATTATTTTATACTCGGAAGTCTAACTTTTTGGCTTCATGCGCCTCTGAGCAACTTGAATGAACGGGGCCCCGCCTCATACACTGCATCCAGTTCTCTGTTCTCTCCATGGGTAACAACTCGCTGACGTTCAGCACCATAGCATGTTGGCATGCTCACATGAGTGAGCAGTAATCAAAGTACAGCTGAGGCTGATGGGAATGTCATTAGTTCTGCAGGTATGTGCAAAGTAGTGGACAAGTTATGAAGTTTTTCTGGTGAGGACAGTCTCCTACTACTACGATTACTCTGTTCTCGCTTTGGTCAAGAAGTGACTAAAAACTCACCTTTGATGATTTCATGAACAGAACTGAAGTTCTTTTTTTTTTATTTTTATCCACACAGAGGGTGACCGGAGTGACTTCAGGGGAAGGTCTGGTCTGCGTTGTTGCTGAATTATTGGGAGGACTGAGTAATAAACTATTCAGAGCGGTCCTCATCATTATCATCATCATCATCATCATAGGAACAGTTACCTCTGGCAGCAAACACAGCAACTTTGTGATGTAAATGGAAACGGATCTAATTTGTAACCATTCTGCATGTTTCAATGATTCAGCCTGAAAGTGATGAGCTTCATGTGAACTTGATAGTTTTATTAGGTCACAAAAACACAGATAACTTTCTTTCCATCTCTTCTTCCTCTCTCTCATGCAGACTCTTCTCCTCCTCCTCCTCCTCAGTATCTCCACCTTTGTGCAGACAGTGATGGAGGTCCTGCAGTGTACATGCAGGTATAGGCTCGGCCGGCTGTTTGCTCTCAGCTGGCGCAGACTGATAAGGTTCAGGGTTTCGGGGAGTCGTGCTGCTGCAGCTGCCAGTTCATTTACTCACGTGGCGATAAGACCGATCAGCCCCAGTAAGCTGCGTGTGTGTGTGTGTGTGTGTGGGAGGGGGTGGTTGTTGGTCATTTTAGCCCATTCAGAAAAAGTAAATTTGCAAAAACGACAATAATATTTCTTGAGTGGCCCAGTTAAAAAGTTTACTTAAAGTTTTGTGGATTATGAGAGGAGGAAATGACTTAACCCACGATAATATATGAAGTCAAACAGTTACAGGTATACAAAGACAAATCCTCTTTCAGCTTTATTTATTTTCCAGGAACGCCCTGCTCACGTTCACACACGCTGCATTCAGGTCACATCAGAGTTCTCGTAATAATGAGATTCTGACTTGAACATCAACATCCAAGGCATAGGTAAGGCGGGCAAACAGATTTTTCTGAAGCCTCAGATACATCTGACTTGAAGTGCCTGACAACGAAACAAACACAGATGTTGTTTGCCGACCAAGAGAATATGAAGGAGGGATTTACGAACGGACATCTTTACCAAAACAACCTGAAAACGTTCATGTGCACGTCGTTTTCTTACATAAATACCATTTTTCCCCAACATAAGAGAGTTTTCACCAGACTGCTATTCCTCCATTCGCTGTTCTTTTACCGTTCATTCTTTCTTCCATTCCGTCTCTGATCCCTCCCAGATTTAAAACAAATAAATAGTTTAATTTCATCATTCGTGGCTCAAGGATGCTAAATTGAGTGGCGTCCTATTTCAGGACATTTAATATCTCTAATGCTCTCTGCTAATATCAGAATCCACCTCCGTTATTGAGCCCTGCAGTCTGAACTTTGAAGTTTGGATTTCTATTAATAGAGGATTCTGTAGGAATTTAAGGATTTAACATAAATATTTGATAAAGATATATATACATATATATAATCTCTGCTATATATCAGCAGATTAATTGCATATATTACTTTTAGGTTCATTTTCCTGATAAAACTTTTCTCAAGTAACATTTCCATGCAGGACTTTTGCTTGTAATGGAGCATTTTTACAACCAGCTGCCATGATGACTCCATCTCGTGTTAGCAGAGATGTTTGCTTGGTCCCGTTTTATTTTCTCACCATCTCTCTGCGAGAGTTCAGACGGTGATCGGTGGGAAGAGAAACCAGACGCAGCAGCAGATGTTTCCTGGCTGATAGGATCGCAAAACCATCTGTCTCACATTGCATCATCAGATTGTATCTTATTAAATTAGAGTCAACTGTGTTACATTGATTTGAATTTATTAAAGGCAGAGAGAGAGACTGATTGAAAGGGAGAAGACGAAGAGATTCACGAAGTGTTGGACACATTTCAATGAAACCATCACAAAAGACTAAAACTGCTGGAAAAATACAAAACGAGTCACTATCCTGCTGTCATGAATATAATCGGAGGGACACAATTCTTTTTTTTTTATTAACTATTCTATTCACAAAACTTAAGTTAAAACACTAAAAGAGATGTTAGTGGTAGTCAGTGCAGCATTTCACACAAGTGACTGCTGTGTGAGGGATTGTGGTGTGACTGATGTAGACCATGCACCTGTAGAGAGCTCTCATAGTGGTTGAGGAGCACCAAGCTCAGGTGCTCCCAATCACTGACGAGACGACTCCGCCCACCAATCACCTGCCGGTAATCACCTGCAGGATGACGAGCTCAGGTATGCCCAAACCAGCCAGAGGGACGTTTAACTGATAAGACTTGTAGAAGACGTCCAAATGATGGCCGGACAAGAAGCTAAATGGGGTTTAATGCTTTGACTACATCCTCTGGTTATAATAGCAATTATTGAAGGATAGAAGTACTGAATATTTATTTATTTTTGTGTATATTGCTTGTTACAAGTTTTAAAACTACTCTGAAGAGTTTCACTTCTGTGTCACTGCAGAGTTGATCAAAGTGAGCCGTTACATCCTGATTGACTTGGTCACAGCAGCTGAGCTCCACTCTGATGTTAAACTAAGCTTAACTTTCAATTTCATGGCTGCACAATCACTTTGATCAAACATCTTTCTCCTTGTTTTCTGTTTCTAGTGATTAATGTCCAACAACTTCACGTCAATAAATGTGGACATATTATATTTATATAGATTCTGAGTGCTTCTGTTCACTGCAGATTCTCTGGTTTGACCGTAATGTAATTTGTGTCTGAGTCGTCATTATCAGCAGCATGTTTCCTTCACCCCCCTCTCTCTCTCTCTTTGGTCATCAGGCTCGCTCGTCCTCTCCACAGGTGTGTGATGACTCATGCTGATGTTTTTCTCTGCTCTCCGGTGTAAAGGAGAGGAAAGGGGCAGATGTCTTTTTAAATATAGATAATTGAGGCTGCCTGCTGATGGAGCTGTCACTCACACTCAAACCTGTCCACCTACAGGTACCATGTTGACTTCCAAACCACAATTAATGCCACATTCAAGTCATGTTGGATTTATTGTAAATATGAGCTGCCAAGTAAGTAAGTAAGTTTTGTCCTGTCCGAACGTATTTGTGGTCTCCAAAATGTTTTGTTTGGATTTATATTACACAACTTTCTTACTTAAGCTCATTTCACACATGCAGCTCTTTACATAAATGTGATTTTAATTTAAATGGCGGACTCTGAATAACACTTTTACTTGCTTACAAGGTCGGAACTGTGACATTTCCATAAAACGGTTAAATAAACATACAGGAACAGAGGGAGCGATTAAATGGGCCTCTTGTTCTGCTTTGCAAGATCATGCGCATCCAAGAGGGCACCACAGATACAACAAACGAGATATAACATGTTTATCATTGAGCTTTAGAGGTGCTGGGAGGTGGATTTTGTTTCCCCCTGTTTCCAGTCTTTATGCTAAGCTAAGCTAACTGGCTGCTGAGTGAAGCTGTACATTGAACGGATAGATATGAGAGTGATAACGATCACAACATCTAACTCTCAGCAAGAGAGCGAATAGTGCTTTCCCCAAAATGTCCAACTATTCCTTAAAAGTAGCGGCAACAAAATTAAAACTAAAAATTGTCATGTAATTTTCATGTTTCCGATTTTGCAAGCAAGCACATGTTTCACACAAATGTCAAACTATTCCATAATTAATTTCTCCCTCAGTTTACAGTGTGTTTGGTTCTCTGACACACACACACACACACACACACACACACACACACACGCACGCACACGCACACGCACACGCACACGCACACACACACAAACTGATCTCAGCTGACAGTAAGAAGGCAGGTGGTTTCTGCAGAAACCTGGAAACAGCTGGACAGACAGATGTCCTCACCTGTATGTGATGTGTGCAATGTGATGTGATGTGTACAACCAGCAGCCTGCGGTGAACACACACACACACACACACACACACACACACACACACACAGACCGAGTATGGACGGATGGACCCCCCCCCCCCCAGGGGTCACATGGTAGCACATATTTCCACATCAGCATCAGGAGTAATAAACCAGATGGATGTAAATGACAAGTAGGGTAAAAAATAATAAATCAATAATGACATAATGACAATAATCACCATGTACAGTAATGTTGTGGGATGTATATGTATGCCTGTATTAATTATAATTGTATTGATGTATTTAATTAGTTTCTTCCACTAAAGTTTGTGAGTTGTGTGCTGCTGCTGTGCGGCTCACTTATATTATTTAGGACAGTATGTTTGGATAACCGCTATCAGCTAACGAAACTACTGGTACAGACACTGCTGCATACCTCTCGGCGGCTGATTTGTGGCTCACTTTTATTGTTATGGCCGGTGTGTTTGGCTAACCACTATCAGCTAAGGGAACTACCAGTACACAGAGTGCTGTACCTCTCTGCAACTCAGCCGCGGGCTGACAGCTTGGTGAGTTTAATTTTGTTTTTGGCAAGATAGTATTATATGTCTCAAAGCGTCCGTTACTGTTTAAATGAGCTACAAACGTGTTAAAAATGTCATTAAAACTGCTATATTGTCTGGCAGTGTTGATTTGTTTTTGTGCATATGACACTGTGGGAGGGCCCTTATGTTTGTTCTTGTTTATACGGCAATGTTGCTTCTTTTGTGTCGTTTGAATTGTGTAATGCATTGTCATTACTATTATTTATGTGTTTAGCTTTTGTTTAAACGTCTGTTTATTTCCAGGTTTTTGCTCCTTAAAAACAAGTTGTTTGTCCTTTAAATAAAAATGTAGACAAATAAACGTGGCTGCTTCTTCTAAAACGTCGTGCACACTGAAGCAGCGATGGAGCCGTGGACTGAGCCGGAGCACAGCTGGATCTTGTGTACATTTAACGTATGCAGGCGATGGCAGATCAGGCTCCTAGTGGTTTTACATCCGGCAGCTGATACGTTTATTAATCAATTCCTTAATTTGTGAGCAAAAATTTCTACACCAGTGTATTTCTCTACCATATTCTTCAGAAACGTGGTGTGTTTGAACCGAATGAAAACTTTATGTTTCATTTCATTAAATTCTCCCTTTGAGCCTCACAGAGATTCTACTGTGGCTGCGTAGTCCAGGCCTATTCATATATCTTCCCTTTTGTTCCCACAGGTTACTTTTAAGAGGAAAGAAAAGAAGACAAAGAAAAGAAAAATCACCTTTTTCAAAGCATGACTCAGCCGATGGTTCCCAGAAATAGTCTCTCCATATCAGTATCCATCACTCACGTAGCTGTGGACATTGTGAGTTAGTGGTCGCGGTTACTTCCCTCCTCCACGCTGTGTCTCTCTGTCACACCTCCCCAGCAGACGCTCATTTTAAATTCTTGCCATTTTGGGGGAGAGGTAAAATTAGCTCTCCGGCACCCAGTGGCTCTTCATTCACGTTATTACACCCCGAAGCAGCTCAGTTCACAGAGTCGACAGGAAGTCATCTCCATACAGCCACGACACGCAGGGGACTGATGGTGGCACTGAGGATTTGTCACAGGCACATTTAGAATAGAAACTCCATAAAAACCTGATTCATTAACCATTTGAAGAACTTACAAAGTGAGAAATGTAGGCGTGTGTGTTTTGTCAAGCAAAGTCTCTGCTGCTGCAGTGATCGGAGTCATACACTCACAATAGCACAGTCTTGTTGCAGTAGACATGTCTGTCCACTAAATTTAACTTGAGCTGTGACTGATTACCAGATTACCACGGTGGCAGTATTTCACCTCTATTACTGGGTCCGTACAATATACATCTACACGCAGTCATCGGAAAACCAAAAAAAGCCAGTCGGCTGTTTGTTCCCCATGTGAAATGAGAAGTCAACGTCGATCTATTTGTCACATAACTTGCATACTTCAGTAATGACACTTCCATGATAATTTAAACCCATACCATGTTGTTTTTCCAACGTATCCTCATACAACGGTTCGTATGATATCCTACGAGAAGTTATTTCTCATTTTTCGTGCGTTTTCCAACAAAAGCCAGCAACACGAGTCAATTTGTCGCCCGTTACATGTATACGGTCTTTTTAAAAAAAAACATCCGTCTTCACAGGAAACTCAGGTTTAGGCAACAAAACCACTTTTTTGTCGTTTGGGTTGAAATACGTACGCCAAGTAAGCAACATAAGAAGTCATTTTGTGGGATATCTATATTGCTACGAATGCTGGATGAGACCAGCCTGTCTTGCAGCAATCAATAAAGTTTTATCTTGCCCTCTAATAATACATCATAAATTATTTGTTGCCTATGTTTTGTGATGTGTTCATCCCAAACATATTTCTTTCTTTAAAAGATGGTGTGTTTTCCTCGTTGCTGTATATCTGGACTCACTCTCAGCTCTGAGACCCTTATCTCCCTCCTCTCTTCTGTCTCCACAGAATGAAACACATCACAAGTGTAATGGTGCTGTGTCTCTGCATTGACATGAGATATTGGAGTATAATAATAACCCACAGCGCTCTGTCTGACTTTTATTTCACGTGACGGCTTCCTGTCCCTTTCAGCAGATTGACGGCGGCGGCCGCTGGTGTTTCATCATGTCGAGTTTGGATGCTGTTTATTAGGTCAAAAGCTTTGTTGTCTAAAAGGCTGAAATCATGTGTTATATTGTGTTATATAGGGAATCAAACACTTGCTGTTCTGAAAATGAGACATGGTCAACCCGCTGTGTCTCTTTGTCTCACAGACTCAACAGTTATTTCTGATATCTTCAGCCTACTGTCATCTTTATATGGTTAATGAAATACTGTAAAGACAATAGCTGTTTCAATATGAGGTGATACTTGAGGTAATTCGATATTTGGGGAAACCAATTACCTGCAACGCAAAGGAGACAAAGCCAGTGGTGTGTGTGTGTTGCCCATCCAGTTACTGACTTTTATTTGAGGGTATTATGCTAGCACACATTCCCTGCATCATAGTTATTTAGTTTTTTGTTATTTATTGTTGTTTTTGTCTTCGTGACTTTGAAAGTGAACCGATTTACTATTTAGTTACTTTGTCTCTTACAAACATTTAGTCTCTTTATTCATTTTAAGTCACACTACTCTACATTTATAAAAGGTCGGTCCTGAACATACATATTCATATCCAAAACCACTCTTCTCTCTCCCTGTAATGGAAAACAGATAATATCAGACCTACAGTTATATTCAAAATATTCCTCTCTCCGTGTCCGCGGATACAAGCGAGCCTTGCAAACAAAAAAAACTCACACTCCCAGAATCCCCTGGAGCGCTTGTTAGGTGACATTAAGCTCACTTTCCGTGGTCATCCTCCTCTGTGCTGACCTTTACTTGTTTTCCCTGCTGGCTTCTCTCACCCCTCCACACTCTATATGATTTAATGAGGAACTCTCTGCATGCATATCAATTCATGGATATCTTTAGTTTAAATAGATATCATTTAGATGAGATTTAGTTCAAAGGGATTCATTAAATCGTACAAGCTCCACAAACCACATGTGATTATAGGACTCTATAGATATACTGGATATTTTCATGCAAGAAACGATGGAGAACCATGTGGAAAACTCTGTTTAATCTATTAATGTGAGGAAGGTTACAGTCTCCTCATCGCTTCATACAGATCTCATGTTCTGTAAGTCTGTTTCAGAATCTGAAGCAGGTTTTGAATTAAGTACTATTAAAGTCAAGAGTTTCAAATCTAAAAACGTACAAGAGAAATATCTATTTTAAAGTAAAAAAAGTACTGTAGACACAATGTATTGTACATTGTTTTACCGTACTGTGTTTAATACAAAGAGGATAGAACGTGCAAGAATGTACAATTGTTCACAGTATAAATATAATTTTTCAATTTAGTCTTTTCCCCAGACACCAACTTTCCACCTCAGACAAGCGTTAACATATTTGGAGTATTTAGACTTTTTCTTTCTTTGATTTCTCACTCATGGATGGAAACGGACGCATTGAAGTGTCTTCTTTTATAAGTCGTATCCTTATCTCCTCACAGTACCTGTCCTCCACACCCACCTGGTTGATTCTTATCATTTTCAGCAGAGACTTGTGGCGATATCTCCGATAGAAATCTCCCTGCATGCATCACTTCATGTCTCTCTCATGATCTAAAGATGAGATTATTCATAATTTTTGTGAGACCCCAAAATACTTTTATTTAATTCATTTTGACAGCCTGCTAAAAGCAGAAACATCTTGTTTGTGCTGCAGCATTGTGATGAACATTTTGATGTAACGTTATGAGAGCAGCAAGATGTTTAACGGCTCAGTGGAAACTCTTTCTGTAGTTCAAAGCAGCAGGGTGGAGGGAGGAGAGTGCAGCTTGTTTTGGGCTGAACGAAGCGTTTAAGGGAAGTGGCTGAGCGAACGTTTCTCAACAATCGAGCAATGAAGAAGCATACAATGTGCGAGAAGCCTAAAAAGGTCTGATTTTGTTTCATCAAAGACATCAAATGCACTTTTCATCTCTTTCAGTAGATCTTTGCCAAATTAGCTTTTTAAGAACCAACAGGTGAGATTTTGCTTTAAAGTCCACCTAAAATCACACTCAATGCTGGAGGCAGTGTTCGGCTCCTTCAGTAATCTCAGTTATTACTAATACAGTACAATAATTAATGTTATTAAAAGGAAAAGCAGCACATTTTCACATTTGTTAAACTGGAACAACGAAAGGGTTTTACATGAAAAATGACTTAAACCATCAAAATCGACTAATTGTTTCAGCTGTACTTGTATAAACTGTTGGGTAGTTTGATTGATAACAAAACAACATATTTATAAACTCTAAATATATTTAGTTTTCAAAAATCTTAATTTGTAAAGTACGCAAAAGAAGTATAAAGTGCATGAAAGAAAAGAGTCAAAGTACCTTGAATTTGTACTTTAGTACTTGTTTTTTTAAATCCATTACTATTTTTAATCAGTGATTTGAGTGCATCCTCTAAAAAGAAGAGAAAATAAAACAAGTAGGATGTGAGGGAAATAGATAAATAACTAAAGTATATTTTGCTGTGTTTACCTTTAAGAGCTCTGTTCCCTCAGTGCCTCGTATCAAAAGAGCAAGTCTGAGAAGCTGGCTGATGAATATGAAACATGTCTTTGTTTACCACAGTGTCCTGGTATAAATAATTTAGGCAGGCGGAGTGGATGTAAATCAGGATATTAGATGTGCCCATGGTGTGATTGTACATCACTAACCCATGTGATTGAATTCCTCCCTGATACGTCAAACACATTTTCCAGCAGTAAGTAGAGGCTGAGACTGGATTGTATACACATACGCTTGAATTTATAATCTATTGTCCTTTAAGTTCTTTCATATAGTCACACCATTCAAACTTTGAAGTGTTCAGCTGATTCATAGGCATCGTATCTCATGAGCTCAACTTTCATGAATGTTTTTTTTCTGTCCTTGTTTAAAGCTTTAATTAAAACTTTATACCAGTGTCCACACAGCGGTCCAGCCCCTCTTGAAAAAAAACAATGCAGATCTATTTCCAAACCTGGGTTCCTGTCAGAAGTTCTTGAAAAGGTTATTCTCAGTTAATTGGTGCCCTACGTACACCAAAATGGCACCTTGGGAAGAATTTGTGTAGGTTTTAGGGCTTCCCATAGCGCAGAGTCTGCCTTGTTGAAAGTGGCGAAAGTTTCACGGTACTAAACACAGACAATGTGGTAACTCGACGGAGAAAAATGGGATTAAATGTGCACACAGAGACTGGCGATGAACAGGTGTGCAAGCAGGTGGCCGGTCAGGTGATGAGCAGAGGGAACACAGTGATGGCCACCAGTAGAGGGATCTGGAAAGCTCCATAATAACTACAGAGAGAGACAGGAGCTCAGCCTCAGCACCCAAACTGACTGAAGGATCAACATATAAAGGCTGGTTGCAAAACAAGTAGACAGTGGAGGAATGTAACTAAGTACATTTACTCAAGTACTGCGCTTCAGTACACATTTTATGTACTTGTAAGGTAATTCATTTGAGTATTTTCATTTTATGTTACTTTATACTTCTGCTCTACTACATCTCAGAGGGAAATATTGTACTTTTTACTCAGTTACTCTGCACGAAATGTCATGTCAATCCCAAGAACATAAGCTACCACATGCAGCTTGATACAATGTCCATTAATCATGAGATATACAAAACACCAGCCAACAGATGAAAGGTTCAATCAGTGTCCATGGTGATGGATGTTTCCTGCTCATGGTGGAGAGAGTGCAGTTCACCTTTTTATTTATAACCTCCCCTTTATACCAGAGCTATCACACGCTGTCCTATACGGGTCTACTGAACCACAACGTGACGTGTGTGACACTGTGCATTCGTTGTGTGTGTACCTGAGTAACATTACAATGAGAGGTGGGAACGGGACAGATCCAGATTCATGTTTACGGTACCAAGAGTCATTATTCTGACGTTTGGCTGCAGGGTTTTTTTCTGTGAGAGTGTTATCGTGCGGTGGTCTGCTGTGGCGTTCAGGTGTCTCAGCGAGCAGCCGTCAGAACTGCAGGTGAGTGCTGCATTCCTGACACACTCTGCAGGTGCATGAAGGACCAAGGGACGAACCCTGTGGTTCGTACTGGCTATTAATGATCTTTTTATACTGTGTTTGGTCATAACGCCTTTCATTTTGCCGCTGCAAATGACTGGAATTCACTACAAAACACACTCAAACTAACAGTTCTCACCTCCCTCAACATGTTCAAACAAAAGCTGCAACATTTCATAGTTGACTGCTGTGCTTGTTGACCAGCCCTCACTTCTCTCGCTCTCTCTTCCACTTTTTCGTGGAACATCCAGTGATCCGCCTTTCTTTGTACAGGGTGTTTGTTGTTGTTTTTAGCCATTTTTCATGTTTGTCATACTGTATTGTGTCTGTGCTATTTGTGTCATTTGTGTGGACTGTGCTGCTGCCTCTTGGCCAGGTCATCATTGAAAACGAGAATTGGTTCTCAATTGATTTTACCTGGTTAAATAAAGGTAAATAAATAACTTGACTTCATAAAATAATAGTAACTCTTCACTCTGAGAAGAATTACACTTCAATTAAACTCAAATACATTTGATTTAATTAATTAAATTAATGAATGTTGTATTTGAATATAAGAGAACATCAGTAGAGGAAGAAGTACTCCAATCTTACTTAAAAGAAGTAATACCACAGTGTAGGAATACTGTGTCAAAATTTTACTTGAGTAAAAGTACAAAAGTATCTGCATTAAAATATACTTAATAAGTGAACTTCAGAGGAACATTTTTAAACTCAGGCCAGCTGTTTCCCACTGCTTCCAGTCTCTATGCTAAGCTAGGCTAACTGCCTGGCTTCTGACCTAACACACAGACACAGGAGAGGTATCGATCCTGTCATTAAACTCGTGTAAGGAAAGCGAAGAAGCAAATATTTCTAATTTCATTGAAGTTTCTCTGCAGGAATTTAACCCTCTTTGATCCGCTCACCCCAGGATGTGACGTGAGCCATGAAGGTAATTGGTCACCTGGAGTCACAGGTGAGTTGTCAGATGAAGCACATGGGAGAGTCGCAGTCAAACTTGGACGAGTCACACAAAAAAACACGGTTATGAAGTTTTTTTTTTATAAATACATAGTATTATATCATTATAAAACAGTCCAGTGGCAACAAATACGTTTTAAACTTTCCCTCTCTCCAGCGTTTCCAAGTGGCGTTATTGTTGGTGCCGCTGATAACCGATAACCGGAGCACCTTTGCTTTCTTCACAGCTATATCCTCTTCCTTCATGCTGTAAATTGAGCCTTTATTTTTTAAGGAGATGAAGACCCGGTGGCAGACAGAATCTAAATTTGAAGCCCCCCCCCGTGGACAGCGACGTGTTAACCCCGTGCTCAGTCTTCAGTATGGACTCTTAAATGTTTTGTTTTGTATCAAATTGTTTGTGTGGGAGCACTGTTTCCGCCCCAGTAATGACATTAGGATCTGTTACAGCTGTAATTGTTTCCAAGGTATTCATCGGAGCCCCCAGGACCCAGCTCCTGCAGCCCGTCACCATGGAGACCTCGGCTGCTGTGACATCATAAGGAAGAGGCAGAGCATGAAGGAGACATGAAGGAGAAGAGAGAACTAGCGGGATTCCATAAATATATATATATATATATATATAGATACACAAATAGACGCAAATAAAATAGTGGAAGCGATGGACTGAAACTAACATTTACTCAAATGTACTGCGTCACTACAGTTTTGAGGTACTTGTACCATGTTATATGCAGTACAGTACTAATATCTTTAACTGGCTCCACATTGACGAACTACACTATTAAAATGCTCTTAGTTATAAAAACAACACTATAATATTCTATGAGGCTTTGAAAGGAGACATTCTGCATAATGAATACTTTTACTTTTGATATCATTATTAATATTATTACATTTTGCTGATAATACTTTAAGTAAAGGATCTGAGTACTTCCACCACTGTAATATAAATGCTGTTGACTTCATTCATATCATCTAGCAAATGATACTATTTGGTTATCGTGCTTTCCTCTCTGCTGTCAGTTAATGTTAAATATCACTGTTGTACGCCATTAAACACAATGTGATGTATTTTATAGCAGTAAATGTCAGAATAATGACATTTCAGGGTTTCATGCTTTACAGGGAAACCGAGAGAGTTTCAAAGAACTGAAAATGAGCAGAGTACAAACTGTGTCACTTTACTGTAGAAGTCACGAAAGGCAATCTGTCTAAATTGACCTTAGAACTTCCTACGCAGCACAAGCTTGAACTGAATGTCATCAGATTAACAGAAAGGCTGCAGCAGCACGAGGTCAAACACACACAGAGGCATTCAATGTGGGTGTTGTTTCATCTTTTCAGAGCTCTGTGTGAAACGAGTCAGTTAATTATCACTTCTTATGCACAATTAAATTAAATTAAATCAGTTGAATAAATAATGTGAGGAAGAGCATTTAAACTGTAGAAGTCAGATATCAGTCCAGGTTATTCTCCTCTCAGGTGTGGTGAGAAATAAACCATCAGACCTTCAGGCTATGAACATTTAAACGAACAGTATGAATGTTTACCAAAACACTTTTCAAAGGAAAAAGCACTCAATTGCAGTCTGTTAGGCTTTTGTGCTCCCTCGGAGTCCGTTTCTTAAAAGAATATATGCAACACGTCATTCTTCAAAGATCTCATATTGCAAATGGCAGCTTGCAAGTTGTAATTTTGGTGCAATAGGGCCCAGATACAAGCTTCATCATGTAAGAATTGCAGAGCAACAGAGCTTCCTGAGTCAGTAAAAATGGAGGAAAATAGACGTGAAAGGTAACATTTGCTGAAGAGATAACTCATCTGGAAATCAAAAATTAAAGACGGAGATCTTGCAGGTGTGTTGCCAGCGACTGATTGAGGTGGAAGAGGCCAAGAGTGTAATTATGTTCAACTGTAAACTAAACAACAACAACAACAACAACACATTGTGGAGTTGAGTTACTTGCTACATATTCAACTCAACAAATTAGTAATTGTGGCAGTTGCTGAGTAAATGCAGTGTTGTTTCCGGCTCAAACTTTGAAAATCTGTTGTTAAAAACAACACTTTTATGAGAACCTATTCAGAGTTAAATGACCTACCGGCACACAGCAGGGACAAACCTCCTATATGGATGCAGCAGCTCTTTTAATGGACTCGCCTGGCAAAGGACGGGTCGTAAAAGCTGGTCAGCTTTGTCTAAACTGTCACTGAGTCATCTAATCAATGTGACAGTTTAAAGGTTGTTCAGATCGTTTGTTCTTTCTCAAACAGCCGACATCCAGAATGACTCAGCCTGGTTGGGGTGGACTGTTCAACAGCTGTGAAAAGTGTATGTTTCTCTGCATGAATGAGCAACTGAAGTAACAAATATATTTTCCTTTTAATGAATATTGTGCACTACTTGGTGTACAATAAAAAGCCAGTGTACAGGACCTGCTCAGCAGCAAACAGCAGACAGACACACATAGGGTGAACATAGTGGAGCATCAAGGACAACCATTCAGTATTGTTGTAATGTGTTTCCCTTCTTCAGCTCTTTTGCAGCAGTAAACCTGTAGCCAGAGTCTCCACAAACCCCCACTGAGAAACATTTATCTTCTAACTGCTCTGGTTGTTTGTATCTCGCAGCTTCCAGCTGTGAAAGAGAATTAAACTGTCTGATTGTACAACAGTAACAAATGGACTAATGGTAAACTTGCATTAACAAGGCTGAACATTTTTCTCTTAAAACAAGGATGAAACAATTATAATATCCCGGTACCCAAATTTGGAGATTGACTTTGCAGTCAGCCTATATTTGGCTGCATTTGTGCTTCTGAGAGATGATTTTCTCACATTTTACACAACAATCTCGGAGCTGATTGTTTGTTGGGGCTGATAAGAAGGCTTCTTATTGGCTGTAGGGAACCCAGACTTGTGATGGGGTCGTTGCGCTGCTGAGTTGGTAAACACATCCATCAAACTGTGGACTCCTGACCCCATCATCAGAGCAGAACATCCCCATGCATCCACTCAGCTCTGACTGATACTCAGGGGTTAGGTCTGCGACACAATCACTCGATGCGTCACAATACGAATCTCCTTTTTATGGAGTTGTTGTTGGCGATATTGGTGCATGAACATGGGGAGTTGAAACAGAAGCAGAGGGACACATGATGAAGGATGTCCTGGCCACTCCACCACCTGTGATGTGCAGAAACATGATGGATGGATTTCACCCCGAGTGAAGATTGAAGTGGCCTCCGTTTGTTGTTTGTGATGATGGGATTTCACTGTTTTCTGTTATCAATCCTGTCTGTGTGTCTGTTGATCCACCACTTTGGTGAAACAGAAATATCTAAGAAACAATTTAATAGAATGCCATGAGAGTTTGTACAGACGTTCATGTTCCTAAAAGGATGAATCCTACCGACTTTAGTGGTCCGCCGATTTCTCATCTAGTGCAACAAGCAGGTCCAAGTTACATTCATCCAGTTAATTCATCTCAATATCTGCTTGATGGATTGCCAACATTTGGTTCAGACATTCATGTTCCTCAGAGGATAAATCCCGATACCCGTCTCGATCCCCTGACTTTTTCTCTAATGGCATTAACTAATGACTAATTCTTATCAGCCTCAGCTCCACTTTGTGTTTATTGCTAATTAGCTAATGTTAGCATGCTAACTAGGGGCCCTGTGTCCACATAGCATGTTTTTTTCTGTTAGAAAATCTTTCACGGGGTGCTGGCACCTCATCCAGCATTTCATCAAAAAAGCGCCTTGAGAGCTTTTTTTATGTCAGCAATATCACCACTCATAACCACCGTTGTATTTTAGAGTAGCATCGCTCCATTGCTTATTATCTATTTGGGCTACTATCAATCTGTCTGACTTTGTTCTTCACCGTGAGCACCAACCGGAGGATGCTTGACCTCATACTTTGTGTGGACGAGCTTGTCACCGCTCCTTCTGACAGCCATAGGAGCAAAGAGGACGATCCGAAGGAGACAAGGCATACGGTGATAAAAGCACAACACTCACAAGCAATAATCACTGTCTGCCAGAATTGGGCTTTTCGATCTTTGTTATGATAGTGTCTGACATTCAAACCTAAGGACAGACAGACATGGCTAAAACAAGCTTTGCCTCCATTTCATTAGTGTAAACAAGGGTGAAGTGAAGTAATAGAAGTGACGTATTATTTAGTTTTACATGTTAAATATACTTTCAGTTATACTTTCAACCAGTTTTCCTCCTCCAAGATCATTTTTATTCATAAAGAGATACAATCTCTGCACAACTTTCTTTCTCTCCCACTGTATCCACCTGCCAGTGTCCATTTAATAACAATTAGATCCTCTTCCAATAACTCGTGTCTGAGGGCAAATCACAAAGTGTCCTTTTTGGGCTGCGTGGCTGAAACTGTTATGGCCTCTGTCACTGAAGGCGAGACGTTGTTAATAAAGGTTAATTGACAGTGTAATTGTGTTCTTCACACATCGATTTTATTACCACTTATGTCCTTAACAAGGTGAAGACATCATTGCACCAAAGTAATTTGCTTATCATTATTTTCCATTCATCAATTCCACTGCTTGTCAAAAACCATGTGAGTCTATAACAATAACGGTACAGGCCATTAAACCCTGGGGGCATCGCCGTCTCTTTCATCTCGCCGCTCGTGAAATTTTTTTCCCTTGATGTTAATTTATCTTTCAAATCGTAGCGCCGCTTCGCTCTGATGACTAAAGGAGAAGTCTGGATGCCAGAGGGTCTGACTTTAATAACCTACAGACACCAGAGGTGAGGTGGAGCACCGTGGACAATAACACTGGAGGGAAATGGAGCGTGACCGTACTGTACTATTAACCAGGAAGGTGGCACACTTTTCTTTTTATATTTTGGAGGTGCGAGAAAGGCTGAACGACGCTTTGCTGGGAGGCACCATGGAGAGGACACAGTTCCCACTCTGTTCCCTCAGTGACGTGCAGCATGTGTGACATCAGGAATCAGCTGCCACGCAACACAGTTGTGTTCACAGGTGTTGATTGAAGAAAGATAAAGATTAAACCTGTAAAAGTAAACAATAACAAAATGATCAAACTCATTTTTCTTGTAGCTTGACACAAAACACCAACTTGAACATGAGAGACATGCAAAACAAATATATATATATTTTTTTTTTACTTTTTCTCTGTCAGCAAAAAAAAAAAAAAAAAAAGATGTTTCCAGTTGCTGTTTATTGGTCGCCACCTCAGCCACATTGGTTTCATTCTTTATACTCCAGAGCTGCTTCTTGCTTAACATTCTATTCAAGGGTGCGTTTGCTCAGTACAATCCATGTGAAACATCATCTGTATTTCATGTGTTGTAAAGCCACGTTTTAAAGAAGTCTTCAATGTACTCACAATCCATTCATATGTCATAGCTGCTTCTATGACTGTTGTGTTAAAGTATCTCATAATTTCGACTTTCTATAGCAACTGGAAAAATCTGGTCAGTGTTATGGTTACAGATGGATGCACCAAAAGTTTTTTGGTTTTTTTTGCTGGTGGAAAAAAAGTAAAATAATAAAAAATTATTAGAATTATTATTATTTATTTTGTGGGTGGATTTTTTTTTTTTTGTGAATTACATTTTTTCTTTTTTTTTTTTTTTAGTGATCTTATTTTTTTCTTTTTTTTTTTAGTGATCTTATTTTTTTCTTTTTTTTTTTAGTGATCTTATTTTTTTTTTTTGCTGGCGGGAATGAGCTTCTATAGGAAACAGAGGGGTAAACAGGAATAATATATGTGTTTACATGGCTGAATGGCTGGCTGAATTAGCTATTGACAGTTCCTGTCTGCAGTATAGCCATGGATGTACAGACAACTGTCACTGGATTACTCTGATGCTGAAGTTTTACAGTTACAAAGAGTTTGTTTTTGTTCATGATTTCTACGTGAATTTATTTGTCATGTGTTCAGAGTTATGAGTCCAAATTAATTTTGCCAGACTAATCAGACGTTTAAAGGTTTTAAAGAACCATGCACTGTGCGTCACTGACAACTCAACTGCTGACTGTGTCGGCCAAATCAGAGCGCCAGACAACAATAACTTCTTGTGTTTTTTACCTTCATACTTTCACCTTCACCCTGACCCAGTATCTTCCACAGAGTAATGCTGGAACGTCTCTAATAGGCTGATTTAATGACGACTGAAGTTCACATATTAAAGAACAATATGTTCCTCTGCATCATTTACATCCTGCAGGTTTGGACGGTTTTGCTTTGAGATCAGGACTCTGTGATGTGTCAAAGCACGGTGGATGACAGAAAAAAGATGCATTGGCTTGTATCACAGCGCTGCTGCTGCTGTGCACAGCCCACGATATTATGTAACGTGTGTTTTAATCCAGTGTTAAGAACCCACTTCATCTGTCATTGCTGAAAGATATGCAGTGGAGGAATGTAACCAGGAATATCTGCTCAAGTGTCGTACCAAAGGGAATTTCCCACCAGCTTCATATCAGTGTAATGTGGGTGTTACGTGCAAATGAACAATGTTCGGCTTCCCTCACATTGCAATGATACATGCGCAGAACAGATTGGGCAGCTGGAACAGATCGGGTATGAATCTCGGGAACCCACCAGAGCTGTCTCAACTGAGGGGTCATCGTCGGATGATTCTGAGCCCTGGTGCTTTCAAAATGAAGTATTAGTACCTCTTCCATGTTACCTCTTTCTATACAAGAATCTACATATTTCATATTGTAAATCAACAATGATTCTTGCATATGAAAACCAGACGCTGCAGTAACTTCTATGTGAACAGAAGACTTAAATGTGATAAAGACGCTGTATCTTCATCCTGTTTTATCTCCTGATGTCCTCTGTATGCTCTACTGGCTTTGATTTAATCTCTACTTTTAAAAAAAAACTACATGATGTACTTTTTCTCTTCTGCTGTAGTTTTATCACTATCATAATCTTCTGCTGCAGAAACGCCACATTCTCCCCCACAGGCACCATATCTTATCTGTCGCTCTTCAGATTGTTAATTCTACTCTCACTTTATAGACTTTTACCCGAAAAGAAAGCCAAGCCTGACTTGTATTATGCTGTTCATTATGCAAACACTGGCGAACTTAGGAGGATGTGACTGCTGCAAGATTTTGTTATTGGAGAAGTTTTCATTTTATTGGATCTCCAAACTGTTTGAAGCCAGAGCAGCCAAGAAAACAGCTTTGTTTTTTGACTTCTACACACATTTTTTTTCAGACATACTCTTAGTCTGTCTGTTAACCTTTGGTCCAGACTTTAATGTCTTAACTAAGCACTATTGTGCCTGATTACAGTCTCACAAAGCTGCATATTTTGCAGCACAACACAGACTGAGGAAAAGAACCAGAATGAAGCTCTGACAGAGAGACAGGTGGGCTGCAGGTAAACAAGTTAACAGTAATGGCTAGAATGCTACAACCGCTATACCAACAGAGACAGTCTGACAAACTGCTGATAAGCAGGCGAATGGGTCAGCAGGGAGACTCAGAGGAGGCGACAGCAGGTGAGGAACAACAGAGTCTGAACCATTTCAGAAAAACCCACTAAAGCCAGGGAGGGATCGCGAAGAATCTGTCCTTTCTCTCTCTGTGTATCAAATTGAATATGAAACGTGTCACTGTCTCATTAGCACATCACAACAAAAGGAAATTACCTTCACAGCTCAGCCTGTCATATGCAGGGATTACGAGACACACAAACAGCCAAGAGGTTCAAAACACAGAATATACGGTAAGGAATCAAACACATACACACACATTTCCAGTTTTATTAGTACAAATAAGAGCATGCAAAACCAGTTACTCTAGTATAAGAAAAAAAATCTATACTTCCACTTACTGAATAATAATTGAAATAGAAAAAAGACTGAGTTAGACTGAGTGGAGCATTACTAGCATTGCTCCCTGAACCCATGAGTCATGATTTACCCTTTGTGTGCTGCAGTGAATATTCATTCACAAATAAACAATGGCATCTCATTTAAGACTGGAGCTGTACTCGACCGGCAGAGAGAGAGCCTCACAACAGCCAAACTCACGATGAATGAAAACATGATGGAGTTCAATCCTGCAGGTGGTACGGGGTGAAACGTGTGGTGAGCTGTTTGGAAAGAATTAAATTTAAATAAATTCTCATAATTAGAACATGCTTTAATAGGAAGCTTTTGGGCATTGGATATGAATTAATTAAAGTGCATCCTCACAGAGCAGCTACATCGTGTTTACTGTAGTAGATCCACATGCTGTTTACTGTAATACTATATTATACATTATTAGAATAAGAGAGTAAAAAGAATTGCACTTGTGTGTGTGTGTGTGTGCTCTAAATTCTCAGCTGATGTTTTGTTTTGATCGTCTTTTATTTACAATGCCAATTATGCAGCGTTTCCCAGCAGCCATTGCAGCAGAAAAACTGAATAGAGAGTCACCATAACAACCTCTCTCTCTTTTCTTTATTTAGGACCGGTCACATCAGCACCTACGTCCACATATTGCACCGATCCAGTTCCATTAAACGGAGTCGTCTCTGTCGGTGGATTTCCTCTCGGCAGGAAAGTGTTTTTTGTTTTGATTTCAACTCTTGGTGAACTTTTAAGATGAATTTTGGCTCCTGGCTCCTTAAGTTTCATATCGTTATTTACTCTCTGTGGACGGTGGAGACGGAGAATTATTCTTTTAAGAAGGCTCTGAATAATTTTGTCCCTTTTCTTGTCAAAAAGTTTGTTTTTCTGCTTTACTTTCCTTCTCCCTACTTGATTAGTTTTCTCTATTATATTACATAACATATATTTAGTCTGTTTCTCTGCTGTTTTTAGTTATTTGTCCTTGTTGCGTTTCTTTCTTTGCATCTTTCTCCTTTTGTCTTTCCTTCTTCTACTTCTTTCCTAATTGTTTCGTCTCCTCGTCTTTCATGCTGTGTTTTTCCATTTTTTTTTAATTAATTGTCATATGCACAACAATTACAGAGAAGCAGCCATTGGCAATACAAATCTTAGATCTCAGGTCCCCTCCAACAATGCCCATTAAAGAATATCGAAGGCGTCGCTCACAGTGTTAACCTGAGGGGCAAAAAACTCAGGTTAACAAAAACAAAAGGTACGCTTCTGCGACGATGCCCTTATCAACGGTAACCGACGTATGAGCGCAGTGCAGCTGCGGCGATTAGCTGGCACACACATACACACTGACATGCACTAACACGCATGCACTGCCGGACCGTCTACCACAACAGAGAACAGAGAAGCTCGGACTAAAACACACAAAGAGGGAGTGACTTCATCATATAACTTATATAGAATATAAACTAATATATATATTTGTAGAAGACAGTAATTGAAAGAATATTAAACTGAATGTAAACAGGAATGTATTAAATATATATGCATATATAAGTATATGAAATTAGAGTTTTTCTTCCTCAAACACAATATAATCAGCACATGTGGGTTATCATGAAGCGTTGTTGTAATTTGTTAGACAGCATGTGGGCATGCTGGATTTCAGAGGGTATTATTCATCTGGACAGTGCTGGAAAGGCACAGGCGTGTGGTAAAGCTATGAATTGTGGGTAAACAGGGAGTAGAGATGGCCGGATTACCGTAATCTGGTGGTAAATCACAGCGAGGTCTCTGCAGGCTGCAGGAGGACGAAGAGGCTCAGCGTGTTTGTTGGACAGAGAGATGAACTACTAGAAAATAGCGCTAGATGAAAAGACAGAGGATCACCAAGGAGAGTACAGTTCATCCGGAGATGAATGTGTGTTCAAAAATTCATGATGAGTCATTCAGTGTTTGTTAAGATATTTTGGTTTGGACCAAAGTGGTGGACCATGCATAGTTCCATGTGTGGCTAAACAGTCCTAATTAAACCAGGCGTCTAAAACAGGGTTCCTCTGGTTAGTTGTTGATGCATAAAGACTGAAGATACAATTAATCAATCATAAAGAATTGATGATCCATGGAGACAGAGGAACGGCTTTGTTCTTGTGTTTTCGGGGTGGAGCTGAAGTTATAATAAACTCAAAGATAGTCACCAACATGTCCTCACGCACACAGTGGGCGCGTGACTGTGGGTGTGAGAGATTCGGTTTAGTGAAGCGAGCGCTTTCTTTTTTCTTCTCATGTGGATAAGTTGTTTTATTAAAGCATGTCAGTCTGTCTTCCTCCTCTTCCTCCCACCTCGTCCTGCTTCACTATTCTCTCTCCTCGGTTGATAAAAGTCGAGCTGTGCGAAGAGGAGTTCTCACCAGGGAAACATGTTCACATGAAGAGATGTTCTACATAACAAAAAGTGATAATCACCACTTAAAAAATGTCCTCGAGCTTCTTCCAGAAATATCATTCCACTGAGGACCTTTTCCCCAGTTTTTTTATTTTAACACTTCAGCACACACTTCCCTCAAATACTAGAGCTGACCGGCCCTTCTGAAAGGAGTTTCCATGTTCCCCCCCGTGTCAGTGTGGGTTTTCTCCGGGTTCTCCGGCTTCCGCCCACAGTCCGAAGACAGAGGTTAAGTTTAATGATGACTCTAAATTCTAAATTGCCCGTGAGGTGAGCGTGAATGGTTGTCTGTCTCTATGTGTCAGCCTGGCAACCTGTCTCACCTGAATTGGCTCGTTGGTGTTTTATTCTTAGTCAAAAATCACCAGCAAGTTCATGTTTTATGCACATAAGATGAAATAAAAGTTGCAACATTTTACAAACGCAACATATGTCAGTGCTTGATTGGTGTCATTAATGCAAACACCGTTGAGATGAGCTGATTACTCATTGAAAATAACTTTGCAGTGTGTACTGAATTAATTCAATCACGGATCAATTCGCTATGAGCGATGGTGAAACTCCAGCCGATGCGCCGACATCACAATGATGAACGGCCGCGCAGCAAAAATAGTTTGAGTCAGAGAATCGTCGTCCCGCTAAGTGTAAACACTGTGAAAAATGGAGTAGAACCAGCAACAAGATGCTAATCAATAAACCTGCAGAGCCTGAACGCTGAGGCAAATATAAAATACAATCCCCTGTTAGATCTCCGTAGGGAAAAGACAGAGGGGAAAGGATCAGGAGACAGCAAATGAGTCAAATGTTTGGGATCAATTTTGTGGTATCTTCTCCTGCCAACATGCCCTCTGGTTTAGTCTGATATCTGCTCTTGTTATATTTGTTTACTCAGAAACGTTTCCTAGGGCCATTCATTGAAGGTACGGTGCGATCCTGAAAGTCAATATTTAACCTTAAAAAGCTTTTGATGAACTCCCAATTCTAGATACAGTCACAATTTATCTTTCTGCTGTGTTCACTAAAGTAAAATTCATTAGAGATCGCCTAAGGGAGGATTGAAGTGGAAACACGAGCTTTATAAGATAGAATCTCGTGTCATCGATGGGAAAGAGCTGTTTGTTTTGTTTCCAGAGAGTTGAGATAAGAGCCTGCAGGATGCTTATGGAAACAAATGAAACAGAATAAAAGCTAGAAGAAGATAATAATCAAGAACCAAAGAGTAATCATCATCATTATCAGACGTTTAGTCGGTGACTTCAGGAGGTAATGGAGGCCTGCCACTGTGAGGGGAGGAGTAATCAGTAAACACAAAGTGCAGCCATGTTAGAAGATGAGCCTCGTCTCCGGAAAATGACATTACCATAACGAGACTGCTTTGTCAATTACTTTTCCTCAAATGTACGTTTGTTTTTGACAAACAACGACTTTAATGTCATCACCTCTTTCTCTTTTCAGGGTTGCTTGCGGGTGTCTTCCCAGAGAATTCATTCAATGTTTTAAGATTTTTGTTTATACACATTTGCATTAATTACAACCTTGTAGCCACAGAAATAGGATACAGCAGCTCTGAGAGGATGTAGAGCCGTGCTCAGCGCTGAATGGTAACACCAGCAGGCTAATATGCTTCCACAGAAAAATAACTAGAAAAACAATCATTTGATTAATGCTTTTCTTGAATTTTTTAGTCTCTGTCACACACAAGTTTGGATTAACAACCAGGCAAAGTGGACTGCCAGCGGGCCCTACACCCTCAGTCGCCCCAGAAAGCCCCCCGGGTTCACTGTGTGCTAATTAGTTTGTGACAATTTGATTAATTGCCCATTTGTTTCGGAGGAAGTCCAGATGAACTCTGGTGTCTTGACAGAGCTGAAGCCGAAGAGTCCGAAATGGAGAAAGCTATCGTAACTTATTGCGTCACCAACAAATGTTATTGATCGTCGTCTGTCAGAATATAAACTGAGTTGGTACAAATGTGTGTTTGATTTAACTATTGCTGCGTTGGTGACTGAGAAAAGCTGTATGGAAACGGCAAAATTCAATAAAACTTCTGAAATTTTACGACAATAAGTTTTGACACTCCCTACCTCTTTCAGTCTGTTTACAGGTGGATTACAGCCATGCAAGGCTGTAGCGAACCTCAGATTAAACTGCACTGTAACCAAGTTTAATGCGCTGATAGATTCACATTTCTTTTTTTGCGACATTTGAAAAGTTTGCCTAAAATTCTCTTGATAATTAAATGGAAACATGGCCTGTGTCTGTAGCACACCGGGACGTTTGTTTTTCATGTACTTGTGAATGAACGTACAGTTAGTAAAAGGAGACATTAATGGTTGTAAATAAGAAAACTGTCACATTCAGTTCATCCTGTGGGAGAGGAGAGAGAAGGAACGAGGGAAGGAGGCGAGGAGAGGAGGGGTAAAAAGGTATTGAGGAATGTTTTTCTCCTCCGCCCCCCCCCATCTGCTCCTCTTCTCCTCTATGACACCACCTCATCTCTCTTTCTCTGTCAGAATTAGGAGGTACTGTGCACATTAATGTGCCCGCCTATGTGCAAAAATATACAATCAATACTTTTCAAATCATCCAGAGCATATTTAGCCAACAAAGAAACAGAAAAATGTTTTTAAAAATGTCTCTCAGGTTAGAAACAGTGTACATGCAATGGTGTGTGTTACTGTGTTAAACAGGCTGCAAGTGCTTTACAATCAGCCTATTATTCATTTCAGGAACCTCAACATACAGAAAAATATACATTTATATAGAAAGAACAGTGGCAGCAAAAATGACTATTTTAGAGCTGCCCCTAAATGTCTTGTGTATTTCCAACCCTGGTCTCTCTTTACTCCGCTCTCCTCTTGTCCTTCTTTTCCCTCCTCCGACTCCTTTTCTTGACCTCATTTTTCCTCTCTCCTCCTGTCACACCTTCCCCCTTGTCTCCTTCCTTTAATGTTACCATATCCTCGTCCCCTGTTGTCCCTCCACCTTGAACTTTAAAACAACTTTTACTATCTTTCTTGTCAGGACCTTTTGCCTTTTTTTTTTCCCAAACCCCTCTCTCATTTCATCTCTCTCTCTCTTCCTGTGTTCTGCCTCCTTCCCTTTCTCCAATTTGTAATTAATCCCCTCTTCTGCCTACGCCTATCTCCGGAGGGATTTGTGAGGAATCCTTTAATTACCTCGTGCTTACTAAAACCACTTAAAAACTAAACTTTTTACCCCTGATAACCTCGCCTAAGATGACCGTACCTCAGAGGAAAGTCTGAAAGGACATTTAGATTCATGCACTTTGGACAAAATTCTTACCGCCTACTCAGTTAGCATTAGTAAGCCCATGTTTGAAATCTTCAAACTTTGCCAGGAAGTAAAGTCTTTATTCAACGTTATCCTTAAAGTTTCTTCTCTGTGGCTGATTTTGCCTCATCTGTGTTTTTTTGGTGAGTGAGCCGAGGAGGGGAGAATATTTAAGAGATCGCCTGTTTGAATAATTTATAGTTTGAGTGAAACACGCTTAAAAAAAAGAGGAAATAAGTGTGTATTTAAAGGGTAATGATGTGTGTCTGTGTGTGTGTGTGTGGAGCAGCAGGTGCACCAATCAGAGCAGTCATGCTGACTGACATTTCACGACCATGATTTGCACACACAGAAAGCGGGCTGATGGATTATGACCCACCCGGAGGATTATACGTTCACAGCTTTCATGATCTCCTCAACACAAACAACACTCCCATCCATTACTTCAGAGACCAGGGAGGATTCACATTGTGGTGGGGGGGGGGGGAAAGAGGCTCATGTCAGAAATACATCAACCTAATGAGAGTGCAGTCAGTTGATTTCTGTAGGTTTATTTATTACATCTTTTATCTATGCTCTCAGGGTGGCTGTGTCGGTCTAATAAATGTCCCACAGAAATATTCCTACTGGTCCTTTGAATTTTCCTCTAGTGCCACCATAAGGTGGACATTTTTGTGTTTAGTGAAATTTCTCAACAAGTATTTCGGAGGATTGTGATGAAATGTGGTTCATACATTCATGTTCCCCTCAGGATGAATTTGAATAATCATCAGGTCAACATTTTAATTTGAACAATTATTTGATTTATGACCAAATACCTTCGAAACTAATGACATTCCCATCATGCTAACACTAGAATAAAACAATGAACATGGTAAACATACCTGCTAAACATCAGCATGTTACACTTTTTAAACGTCCTCAATTTCTAACAGTGTCACCACCTTTAAAATGTCCCCACTTTCCACAAATTTCCCCACTTTTCAAATTTCCTAAATTTCTGAAATCTCTCCACTTTCATAAAAATGTCCCCACTTTCCAGATATGTTCCCACTTTCTGAAAACATCCTCTGTATCCAAAAATGTCCTCCTAATCCACAAATGTCCGAACTTTTTTAAATGTCCAAAATGTCGTCTTAAGGCATTCAACCCAATTTGGTCCTCACACAGATAGACGGAAAGGAGGAAACACAGATACACTTGTTGCTTGTTGACTGCTTACATGAACGGATCAACAAATATTAATATTACATTATTCAATCAGGCTAAGATGAAAGCTGACTTTGTAATTACTGTCCTTTGTGTCTGTGCGTGTGTGTGTGAACAGCTCTTGGCTTGTGCTATTTTAAACAGCAGAAGACAGATGGGGAAAAGATAAATTCTTCACAAAGACAAATTGGATGGTTGGACAGTACTGGCTGTGGGCGAATCAGATTAGTACGATATCAGACTCTCTCTCCTCCCAAAGTTCCAGCTTGTGCTCTGAATGTATTTCAGTCTGAAGATGAATCATTAGGAATGAAGCAAAGGGAGAAGTAGGTTATAATTATAAAAAGCAGTGGTGTAGGGGGAGCGATGCTGTTAGGAAAGGACATTTGGTTGTTTGTGATGCAGAAAATAACTAAAAATAATACGCCTGAACATTTTCACTGACTCAGTTTTCTTCATGTGCTGTTACTTTGGCCCTTCAGAGTCTGAATGTGGGCTGCACTATTTCAAGGTTTAAACAGTCCTTAGTCCTTATGATGACCACAGTAAGTCTGTACAGTGTAAAGCATCACAGGTTGGAGTCTGGCTCATGACCAAAACACAACTTATTTTTCTTATTCTGAGGATGTTCATTTAACAAAATGTATTTAAATGCATCAGGGGTTTTGACGTTATCTTAAAAAGGGCACTTTGCGAATATTAAACAGAAGGATTAGTTTACTTGGATGCTATTAGTTGCATTATGGGAAATTTGAGGTCCAGGATTATTGGCGTTCGCCCCACACAAGAGACTAACAGGTCCCATTTCAACATGTCTTAAACATGTCTTGTATCTGGATAAAACCAAGAAACATTTGAATACACTTTCGTTTACACTCAGCTGATGATGGAGGCAGTATGCATGAACTTTTATGACTGCTGCATTGATGTGTTTGTTACATTTTAATACTGTAGGTGATTAAAGTTGTGCTGATTTGAACTCCTTTATACACTGTTGGGTAGTTAATCTACAGCGATGCATCATATTCTATAAGATCATCCCGTGTTTGTTAAGACCCTGTCCGGTGAAAACCACATATCTAAAAACTCAATATTTCCTGAGCTCACAAAAACAGTTTTCAGCTCTGTGACCATGCATTTTACAGCTGATCCAAAAGGCTTTTTTAAAATAGTTTATTTAGCTTAAGAAGTAGGAGGATCTTCTCAATATTTGAAGGAACACTTTAATTTTCCATTTTCCACAAGCAATAGTCGACACATGACGTGTACATAGAGTCAAAGTCAAGATATCTTGATCTCTTCAATTTAGGCCGTGTGTTTTTTTTAAATAGATCTCTTGTGAGGAGCTGAAACTTTCCTGAATGAAACAGAAAAAACAAGACGCTGATGAGTGGAGTAATTGCAATATCATTACTTCTTTTCTGGAGGGTTGATGTGTGTTGACATATGATGGCAGTGTATCCTGAAAACCTGTCTCTGACCAAGAAATAACAAAATAAAAGAGAAAAATGAAGAAGAAAAAACACCCCTTAAGACAGCTTATGTGTGATGAGGCATCATGCATTATTAATACACTATAAATATGAAAAACAAGGCAGGGAGAGTTGGATGAATGTAAACACAGGTTTTACAGTAACCATGTTTCTACAGTAGACGAAAACACGGTCTCTGATTTCCTGCCTCAGCCTGGTAACCCACTTTATTTTGTGAATCAAAACACAACCAGCTGTTGTCTCAGGGGATTCTGAAGTTATTTGGGTCCAGGGACTTCAAAGACCTCGGGGCTAAACAGGAGAACTGTGTTGTGTACAGCAAAGAGGTTTCCAAATCACCGGCTCTCAGACCAGAACCTGGCCTCAGGACATCTGCTTTCCAACCGCGAAGGACTCACCAAAAAAGAAAAAGGCTGCATAATAATGACATAACTCTATTATACGCTATATCTGCAGTTATTACCTTGAACTTGGCATTTTTTTTTCTAAGTTTCTTCTCTGTCTAGATTCATTGTGTCTTCTAAATTATTTAATTTGCCTATATGTGTTACATTTTAAGATCAACAAACGCTTGTCGTTCTGGAAAACAGGGACCACTGATATGTTTTGTGGTTTAAATTGGAGGACTTGTTGGAACCCCTGGTGTACAACATATGAACAATGAACTCAGAAATGAAGCCTTGTGTCCTTGTTCTCTCTTTATCTACACAAACATTTATTTATCCACTTGAATAAATAAAAGTCTTACGGAAAAAAGCTTCCGCTCCAGTTTTTCTTTTTACTTTGATTTGAAAACAATGAGAAACAAATCTGCGTTCGATACAGTTGACATACAAAAGAAACATGACGAACCATCAAACATCCAAAATAGACATATAGTTAAAAAACAAAACCCTCCAAACCAAACGAGAGTCAAGTTTGTGGATCCAAAGTTACGTCAGCAGAACGGTGTCGATGGTCTTCACATCACTGCAACAGAACTACACACAGAGCTACGTCATCTGAGTGGGTCCAGATCCATTTAAAAAACCCAGACTGGGACTGGACCAGGATGAGCAACACAACAAAGCCAAACAAGATGGTTCTTCATCTGCCACGGCTGAACTCACACATATACAAAGATGGCTGATTCGGAATCCTTTAGCATTTAAAGGAAAATTCAGTTTGTTTTTCTTTAACGTCCGGGGTTTCATTTCCGTGGTTTTGTTGGAAATGATTATAAGATGGCCGGGTAGTTCAGTCCAAAAGAGCGGGAACATGAACCATCAATTTACAGCAAAGTCCAAAGGTAGAAAAGTTGAAAAACTGCTCCAAAATGTTAATTATACATTGAACAAAACATCTTGAACAAAAAACTAAATTGAGATTCACAGTTCTGTAACGAGCCTACAATTTTCAATTATTGTTTTCACAGCTAATGCATTTTAACCAGTTTCTTACCCCGGATTTACCAAAACCTATTGGAAAAGAAAACAAAGGCAAATATTAAAACTACATCCCAACCTGTGTCTTGTAAACACCAATTAGAATTTTAAGTGCAGTACAGATTTTCTATGAAATGGAGAACTATTACCAACATTGTTTGCTTTCAGTTTCACCTCCAAGTAGTTTAAATAAATTGGCAAAACTGGTCGCCACGTCGCCACGTCTCCAGATCTCTTTAAACTTCATAATGGATAGGAATAAAGCCCAAAAATATGAAAATAAGCCCCAGATACATGAAATAAACTCCAACAAGATGGAAGCTGAAGAATCTGAATGTTCTGTTTCTATGTTAATGCAGGTTGTGACTCAGCAGGTATAGGAGGAAATGCATCAGTGCTGATTGTTGCTGTACCACTAAAAGCAGCCATCTGCTGAGCTAATATTCCTCTTCATTACTGTTGGTAATGAGCAGCCTCATTGTTGCCAGAGTCCTTTTCTGGGTCACAGCATTTTACCTGCTGCTGTAAATAACAGCTGTGGTAATGACAAAGAACCTCCCTGTGGCTCTTTTTCTTCTTCAAATAACTTATAGTCCCTCTGTATCACATATAGTGCAACAATCATCATCATATCTCTCTATATCTCCTAATAAACCCTGAGCAAGCTCTATCCATCTCGTTAGATCTGAAGAGTTCTGGTCCAAAATTAAATACTCCAAAAAGTGAAGCTGATATGATTTGTAGAATAAAACGTTTCCAAACATGATTATTTATCATAAACCTTTTCCAAGCAGGGTCCACTAAATGGATAATTAACATTTTGCAAGTGAACTCCTCATTACATCGTACTTATCAAAGCCACGACAAACACAGTTTGTGGTGATTTTTGGTGAGTGAATATTTTTTACATCCTTTACATTCCACTTTTACTCCACATTCATTTCCGCCCTTCATCCTGCGTCTTGCCTTTGGTTTTTAAGGCCTCTGTTAATGTGGCAGTCGTCGTATGATCCATGGATGTATTAACGGAGCTAGAAACCAGCAGCCCACTGCAACAAAAATAAACCCTGCGCCCCAAAAAGCACTCTTCTCTTTTGACTGCATTTATAAAAGCAGCACAGTCTCACCGCATGTCCACAATACCATTCTTGCTTTTTGTGTCATTTTATGCCATGTAGTCTCAATGGAAACACATACGTACGTGTAAACATGACTATTGACATTGGTTGTGACGGGGGGTGGATGGGTCAAACAAACGGAGGACTTTCAACCAGGAGAACAAAGTTCCTCTCCCAAAGTGTTGTTGAGTTAGTGTGAACTTACGTTAGTAACGTGTTTTCCATTGTTATGTGGTGTTGTTTTCAGTTGTCTATGTACTTATTTCAAACCCAACCGTGATGTTTTTCCTAAACCTTACCGAGTGGTTGTGTTGCCTAAACAAGCAAGGGGATGCGTTGGTGTTGGCGTGCTGTTTTCATCCAGCATTCGTAGCCTGACCTACAAAAAATAATGCTCTGTAATTCATACATATCCCACAAAATCAAATCCATGTAATCATGAACTAGACGGCAAAACCCTCACAGAGTGGGTGGGAGAAAAACGATCTGTCCCCCAAGAGACCTCTGTTTGTTGAAAAACGAGAAATGTGAAACGAGAAATCAGCTTTGATTTATTTGTCCTTTTGCTTGTATACTTATAACCATAACCATAGTTATGTTTTACCCAAACAACGATCTTTTCCTAAAGTATTTCACAATCTTTGTAGTGGCACAGGACGATTAAATCTGGTTTTAACTGATGCCACCATGAGACGGCAATTGGGCACGGTGGTTTGTAACATGGATTTTACAACTCTGGAAAGTTATCAGGACACACTCAATGTAAATATGACTTTAGTTTGTTCATAAGAAAAACTTTAATTCATGCAAATGTGGTGAGTGAATGTTTTTTTTCCGCTGTCAGTGTTTATGAGCGAACGTGTGTCGCATCCACTCATGTTTTTCCTTTGACTTTGTTTGCAGTCATACAGCATCTAAAATTCATGTAGCGTTCAGTCTGAACAAGAGCTGGGATCAAATACAAGTCCACAGGTCTGAGCGCACCTTGTTAATGCATCCATGGTTCAGGACTACCGTCATGCATTAATCCAGCTTCTGTCCTTCCTGCGGACGATGCTCTCTTCGGCCTCATTAGATCCACATTTAAAAACAATATCTATACTCGTGGCAACCAACTACTCGACCATTTGTTACAACCTGTAAAAACTGAAGAAAAAACACGATGCGTCTGCAAAAACAAATGCCAATTTTCTGCACCGGTAGTCTGAGAAGAACACATTGAAAAGTATGACTTTCACAGTGGAAACATCTGCAGTTAAATCCTCTTAATTTCCTGTCAACGCAATCTCATTTTACAATCTTCATACTGCATCACATCTGTGGAAATAATCCTTGTGAATAACACAATTTATTGACCTCAACAATCATTTACATTTATTCACATACATCTGCACAAAATACAAATATAGATTTATTCACGTCTCTCTGTAACATCATTATCTTGTGAGCATCTGTTTTCAGACGTAATATTTATTTTCCTTGTTATTTCCAACAGAAAATACAGAGGAAGCAGGAGCCTTTCCTTCCCCTATTTTGGCAGCTTTATCTGACCTCTGCAAGAGTCTGGAGTCCCCGGTGCGCCAGGCTCATCCTGGATCTCCCTCCCCAACTCTAACATCTAATAAAGTTCCAAGAAATCCAGTCTAATCCCTGTTGTTCCAGCCAAAGGTAAGATGGGAGGTAGAGGCCACCTGACCGGTAACAGGGAGCCAGCAAAATGAGAGGGGGGGGGGAAGGGGGGGGGGGCGAGGTCACTGCAGCTGAGCATCCGTGAAAAATTTAATTATGTGAAGAATCGACTAAATTTTTTACCCTTTTGTCCAAAGCGTTTGTCAGAGAATGGGTAAGTTATGACACCATGGTACATGGTCTGTTCTCAGACTGGAAGATATTGATTGATTCAATATCTTTACAAAAGAAGTGAAAAACAATATGTTTTCTGAGAATAATTCATGTGCTGGCAGTGTGGAGGAGTCTTTAAAACTTTTATACATTTTATTCCATGAAACAGTTTTTAGGTTATCAAAAAGTGTTTTGTTGTTATAAAGAACTCACTAACTCGATTCAGCTGATTCAGACCCTTGTGATGAGGTGTGGATCAGGAAATGTAAAAGTTCAGACTCTAATTTCTTGAGAGGTTGGGAAACTCATGACCTCAGTGTTTCTTAAATCCTGACTGGGAGGCACTTTGTCTTTGGCACTTTAAACCTCAAACCCTTCGCTTTATGTCAGTATGATGTGACCACAGAAGTGAAAGGTTTTATATAATCCGTGAGTTTCAAAGGATCAACCTTGAAGCAGGCTTTTATTCACACACAGCTCTCGTCCTTGCCTCCATGACTTTTGTCCCGCATGAACTTCTCCGTTTCCTGTCCAGGTAAAGAGAAATCCGTCACTTTGCCACGAGAGTGAGCCACTCCGTTTTGTAACTTCTCGATGTCGCCCAGGGACAGCTTGGTGGAGCTGTAGGCCATCGGCGGGATGGTGTTCACCAGTATGAGCTGAAAAGGCTTCTTCTCCGGCTGGTACTGGCAACGGACGTAGCGCAGGAATGCCGCTCGGTATGTTTTATTAAACAGTGTGTATACCAGCGGATTGACCGCCGAGGACAAATATCCGACCCACACGAAAACGTTCAGCAGGCCTCCCATGAGTCCTGCGTCGCACACCGCCGGGTCACACACCACCACCAGCACGTTGGTGATGAAAAACGGGCACCACATGACCACAAAGAGAAAAAACACCACCCCGAGGACCTTAGACGCCTTCTGCTCGTTGCTAATGGACTGCATCGTGCGGCGTCCGAAGAGCGAACCGGAGATGCTCCCGCGGGCGCCTCCCAGGCCACCGTTGCTTCCTCTGCCACTGGCCTCGCGGCTTATCGATCGTCTGAAGAGTTTCTCAGAGGACAGCGAGGTTTGCGGCAAGAAGCTCAAGGTGAATGTCGAGCTCCATTTAGGCCGCGGGACCAGCTGGTCCAAGCAGAGGGTGGCTTCGTTCTGCAGCGCGTTGATGGTCAGGAAGTAGGTGACGACCATGATGGTGAGGGGCACGAAGAAGGCCACGAAGGAGCCGACCAGCACAAAGTTGTTATCTGTCAGCAGGCAGCTGCCATCTTTGAAGACCTTAGAGTGGTCTCTGAGTCCAAGAACAGGAATCGGCATGGAGATCCCTGCAGAGAGGAAGGAAGCAGCACAGAGATGAGAAGAAAATTACAAACCCAGAACAATCTCTTTGATTTATGTACATGTTTGTGGTTGTTTGTGTGAGATTTTCTGCAGGGGTGGAAGAATTAGGGTTAGAAACACTCCTACACTACTACATCGGTTTAACTTGGAAAAGACAAAAGCAATTGAAAAGAACAAATTAATCCAATTGGAAGTTTCAAGTATTTCAAGCATTTAAAGGACATTTTATCTGGTGAAGAATAAAAGATGGAGGTACTTTCACACTGGTGCCAACAGACAAACTCAATAGACTCTGAACACAAGGCATATAGAAACGAAGGTTTTTACTGCTAAACAGGGTTCGGTACACAGAAGTTCTGTCGAAGAATCATCCAAAACGCCATGCTAAAGGCTCTAAATATACAGAAGCAAGGTCTAAATCACAATTGTAAGTCATTGGGAACAAAAGGCTGGAGGACGAACTGGAAACAAACAAGGGGATCACAAAGACTAGATACACAGGGGAGGAAGGGTAGTGAGGTACAGGTGAAACTAATCAGGACAAGGTAGGTAATACCACAGGCGGGAAACATACAAGGACAGAAAGGGAATCATCTGAAACAAGAGACAAAGGTGAGTCTACCAAAATGAAACATGAATGTGTATTTATATTTAACATAGTTAATTTAAGTTGATCACATATCCTTTCGGATGACAGCTATATATATATCAGGAGCAAAAAAACATTTCAAGCAGATGATACACACTTTATGATGATGTTGATGATTTTTACAATTGTTCATGCCAAATACAGTATACAGTATGTCAAACACCACTACAGTACTCGAGACTGTATTTATGCACATGCTTTGAGCTAAATGCTAACAACTAACAACAGCATGCTAACATAGTTACGATGACAAAGACAACTTGCTAATGTTTAGCAGGGATAATGTTTTGTAATGTATTTTCAGCTAACTGCATGCAGCGCAGGTACAGTCTGTCAAATATTTCACCAGAGAAGCACTGCTATTTGATAGTCCCTGTTCCTTTTTATAGCTGTCACAGTTTCCATTAAGTCTAGCGCCAAAGCCTTTTTCTTTCCATTTGGCTGTCTGTCACGGAGTGGGAGGAAAGTGCAGTTCGGCCTCCACCTCTCCCTCCACCTCTCCCTGTCAACAGCCTCTCCTCTGTGGGTTGAGTCTGAGGTCCGACCATCTCCGCCTCTCTCTCTCTGTGGCCGACCCTGCGATCAATACAGCAGTTCAACTTGTATCATCCTCTGTACCAATCTTTAACCTACATTTCTGAACTGTTTTCTCAAAGGTGAAGTCCAGGAAATAGGGCCGCTTTTCAGTCTTGATCTCCCTTGTGAAATAAACTGCCTATATTATTTAGTTTCCACAACCTAAATTATTATTTCTGTTCTCACATTATTATGAAAGGTTCTGGATAAGGGTATGATAGCTGCACACACACACCGTATCAACAGGAACTCATATAACTCCTCATGACAAATATGAAGGAAGTGAGGAGAGAGAGAGCGAGAGAGAGATAAAAATAATGCAGGGGAGAGGAGGAGGAGGAGGAGGGCGAGGAGGTTGGAGATTGACAGACACAGCGAGGGTGGCCAGTAATGGTTGCTGCACGTCGGGAGCAGTAGGGTCAAAGATGGATAATTCTCATTAAGTCTGGATGGTTGGACAGAAAAGCAGCTGGAGGGATTCAGTCAGAAGGTTTTTCAGTTAACAAATGTTTATGTAATTTTTTACCTTACGCCCATTTCATACTCTACATGAAGACATCATGAGTACTGACATGCTGATGAGTCAAAAAAATCAAAGAGTCTACAACAATCCTGAAGCAAAAGCAAAAATGTCAAACAGTCTTTTGTTGCAGCTTCTGTAACGTACTGTTGGGACAGAGCCAGGCTAGCAGTTTCCACCTGTTTCCAGTCTTTATGCTAAGCTAAGCTAGCCGTCTCTGGTTCTTGACCTACTCACCGACCCAACTGTTTCAATATTCTTTATATAATCAGCAATAGCCGTCGCAGCAATACCAGCACACAACATCCTCCAAACTGCAGACACTCAAACTGCATCAACTTTTTGTCGAAAGACGTCACGAAACTGTTTGATTGACAGGTGATCTAAGCACCACAGTGATGGGACCCACCAGACCCTGAAGCTCAGGGACAAACACTTTTCTGGCATCTGCTGTTATTAAAACTCCACGGTGATGATATTCAGGCTAAATGTGGAGTCGCCGCAGGCTCCTCGTTACAAAATGAGATTTAGAGGGTGAATACAGGCTGTCTGCTGTGAATATGAGGGTTTGTGTGTGTTTAAAAAGGCAGGTGATTCGTTTTCTGACTAATCCCAGTCATATTATTCAGCATTAGAATGTTTACATTTCCTGTGTGACGGACTGAAGGTGAAGAGAGAGGTGGAAACAGACTTTTCATGAGAGTTATATATACAAAGAAAGAAATATTGTTACCGTCTGCTTCACATCCAGCAGATCAAGTGTGATTTGTCGAGGTGACATCGTTGATTTGAGCGCCTGGATTCACTGTGTTCTTCACATAACCCCCCCCTTGAGCATCCACCCCCCCACACACTTCTACAGAATCCACAAATCACAAGCTAGTTTTTGTCAGTTTGTTTTCCTTCCTCTCTTTCTCCCTGATGGCAACTCTCTGCTCTAAATACATGAAATCAGAGACATGAGTTGGTGGAGGAAAAAAAAAACTTGACAGAAGTGGGAGAGAAGATGAAAGGGCGTCAAGTGAGAAAAAACCGAGGGGAGGGGGACACTTTAGACACAAAGGAGCTGACGGGGGAGAGAGAGGAGATGGAGACTTTCAGGGTTTTATTTCAGAATGCAACAATGGAACTTAAGAAAAAATAAAAACGCTGCTCGAAAAACTTTAAAATCGATCTTTAGTCAAAACTCTTCATTCTGAGAAAATTGCTCTTTAAAGTGCTTTTAATGCACTGCAATCATGTTGTAAAAGCTGTGATTTACTTCAGTTGTCTGTACCTGGTGTAACTGTGAGGTGAGACATGTGATCATTCAACATATATTTATATTCAGAATGACTAATACTACCCAAGGATGTCATTATCATTGATATCCATCATGAATAAACGTCCTTAACTCTGCTTATGAATCAGAAAAATATGCAGAACTTGCCTGAGAATCATTAAAAAAGTTTTCTTCAGTATCAAAGTAATCCAGTGACAGTTGTCTTTACATCTATACACTGCAAATATCAAATTCTGCATACATTTAATACTGCAGGGATTTACAAAACCATTTACAAAAGGCCAATGAGATTTTCTTTCTGCTGGATTTTAGAATATTGCAGAAAAAAAGCTTTTTTTTTATCGTAGAACAAAACATTCAAATCTGTAACTACCGACCTTATTTCAGGCATTAAACTAAAAACCCATTCAACAAATAAAGGCTGAAAAAAAAAAGTTGTAGCTCACTGTGTAGCTCCCTGAATCCATAGCAACATCTCCCAAAGCAGTATGGGAAATGTAGTTCCAAAACATAGAGTATGGTTATCTACCAAATGGAAGTAAGATAAATAACAGAAGTGTAGTGTACAGTGGCTTTTTACAGCGGTGAGAGTGAACCAAAACAACAATGAGCTGAAACTCTCTATACAGCTCCTGAAAGTACGTTTCACATCAAAACGTAATTGAGGAGAGAAACACATCAATGACTTCTAGGAGACAGGGAGGCATGTTGTGACAAAAAAACACATCATGTTGATAATAATAGTACTTCAGTGTTTCATCAGATAGGACTCAGAGTCTGTTGAGGCAACCTGTTTACTGCTGCCGGGTCTCATCTGTAACTTGTGATCCCAAATCTCGTCAGAGAGTTGAGGCCTGGAGGGAAATACGACGCTCTGCTCTGCCAGGGTGGCAGTAATTGTGGATGAAATGTGGAATGATGGAAGCAGTGATTCAGTTGAAAGATCCAGTCCTGAGGTGAAAAACAGTTTATCCCAAAACAGCTCTGACGGTTCGTATACCTGCTGTGATGTTGTCAGTGATTCAGTCTCTGCACATGAAGACGTTTGTATAACTACAAGGACCTATACATTCCCCCAAAGGCGTAATCCCCAACTTGAGACCCCCTTCACTTTCATAGTTCGTATTAAACCCACACCATCAGTTATTAATAACATATGTGCAAATTGACGATCTTAACAAGTGGTGCAGCGAGTGCATTGCAGACAGGATGCCGCAACCTCTTAGAATACCTGCATATATCCACCAACGCAATGCTCCTCCTCAGCTCTAGTTTAATGTATGAAGGACTTTGATAGATATATTTCATTCTCAAGTTGGCAAGAAGGAGTACAAGTGATTTTATAACCTTAAGACACTGACTCCTGCAGGGGATCCTTTTGGATGACAGCTTGTATACAAGGAGCAAATATGGCATCGGAAATACTAATCTCTCAACCAGCCACAGATGCATCCTCACCTTGATCACATGCAGCCTTTGCCATGCTGATACCTTCTGTTCTTCTGGAGGTTTTTCCTACTGTTTATCTCAGTCAGGAAGGTTGGTTGGAGTGTGTTTTATTTCTTCTGGTTATATTTGGTTTATTTAGTTGACCTTTGGCCACCAGCTCCATGTTCGTGTCCTCTGAAGCTGTAAATAAACTCAACCGTCACCATGTTCAGCGACCTGTCTCTGTGGTTGCTTGGGACTCGGGTGATTGGTGAACCAATCACCTCCATCGGGCACACACCTACATACACACACAAACACATACTGACACTAGATGCACATCATGCATACTCTCACACTGACAGAGAGAGACACATACACTCTAATGTCCCAGAACATTCCTCGTCTTTCGGTCCTGATGAGATCAGTTTCTGGGTCATAAGAATGAGGGAAAGAAAGATGAGGGTAAAGAAAAAGAGCATCTAAACCCCAGAGATACATAAAAACTCAAGAGTCAGGCAACAAATAAACACACAAGCACACACACACGCACACACACACACACACACACACACACTCAATGGCCTTCTTTCTTCATGTAACGGCACTTGATGCCAACCTCCAGCTCTGTGTTGTATCTGCCAGGCTGTGTGATTATTAGACTGTGGGGGTTCAGATCACAGCTCTGGATGGATTAGAGCTTTAATTCCTGCGAAAAAAATGTGTTTACTCTCAGCACTGACAGACACTTTGAACACAAGTGTTTTAGCGTCAGAGCCTCTATCTTCAGTGTAAGTAAAGAGTTGGCAACTTTCATATCTTTTTCATATTAAATCCATCCAAGACTCTGATTGTTTGCTGTCCTCATACGCCCAACTGTAAATACACCAACTGCACTGTCAGACACAAATGTCTTGAAGCCCCAGATTATGATAATTTTGTGACGAATGCCAATGTTTTTACATGCGACATTATCTGCATAGTGAAGGTCGGAGAAAGGTTGCGGTTATGTTAAAATAAACGACGGTTCGACACATTGGGACATATGCTAATTAGGTGTCTGAGATTTAAGCTCCTCATATTGATGCCACTCTCATGTCTGTGTTATAAATATGAAGCTACGGTTAGCAGCCAGCTAGCTTTCTCTCCAACATGCAGTGGAGCAGAAGTATCATAAAGCATAAAACGAAAACTTCAATATTGTACTAGAACAGTAAATGAGCAAATACTTTTCCTATTTACGATGAGATATTTTGTGGGCCGGACCAAATGTAAATGACAAATTACTCTAAATAAAATGTGTTTCTACTCATTTTAATAAGTGAAAATATGAACCATCTGTGTGTGAGTCAAAACAGACAGACAGATTGTGTGTGTGTGTGTGTGTGTGTAGGTGTGTGTGTGTGTGTGTGTGTGTGTGTGCGCGCACAGTGATCTACATCCTCAGACAAGTACAGCATTTGTCCAATAATCTGTCTTCTAACGTCCATGTATCTGCATGTGTGTATGTGTGTGTGTGTGTGTGTGTGTGTCGGTTGGTCTCCCTCCAGTTTCTGGATGAGGCACTGTAACACTCCCACTGGGAAACACCGAGCCGTCTGTCTGCCTGCACACACACACACACACACACACACACACACACACACACACACACACACACACACACACACACACACACACACACACACACACACACACACACGCTGTTTGGGCTGCTGCTGCTAACCCTGTTATATAGCAGCACACGCTGCAGTGTGTGTTTTCATTGATTTGAAACACCTCTGAGCTGCTGCATGCAGAGTTTGACTCTATTTATTGACAGTGGGGGAAGAAATACTCAGATGCTTCATTTCAGTTGAAGTAGAAACACCACAGTCTAAAAATACTCCATCATAAGTAAAAGTCCTGAGTTGAAAATGTAACTAAATCATTATTAGCAAAATGTACTGCTCCTGTCACACGTAATATTAATATAGAATATTATATTTTAATGTTTAAACATTTGTTTACTTGTCTACTGCTTCGTATCATATGTTTTTACCGAATAAAAAGTAACTATAGGTGTCAAATACATGTAGTGAAGTAAAAGGTATGAAGTAGCAAAAAATGGAAATACTCAAATGAAGTCGTCTATTGACAGAAATGTAATATAATATTCACAACTATGTTTTCATTGGTGTACACACACGTTCTCTGAGAATGAGCCCTTCATATCTAGAGAGGGCCTTTCTCGTTTTTACTTAAACCACCATTCTCTGGACGGGAGGTTAACTTAGGATAAATTCTCAGCAGGAGTAAAAATAAAAAACAATATTTAATGGCAGAGAGACGCAGATGTCTTCCTTTTAGACTTCACCAAGCGGAAAAGTGAAAACAAGCCTCGCAGGAAATGGTTTGTAATGAATGTGGTTTGTGTCAAAAGACGTTTCCACACCAGTGAATCAATGTTTGTCGTCTTCGTGCTCAACAAGCAACTCTGGAAATTCATAACAGTGTTTACACTTTGTTGTTTATCCTGCAGAAGCAGATGGAGCCTCACATTAATACAGTTTCACAGACGAACATGCTGAGATACAGACTCAGTTTATTACTGTGTTCTGCATCCTTCCCTCTCTGTTTTCTCCTCTGTACCCATCTTCACTTCCTCTCTCTTCCTCGTCCATCCCTTTCTTTCTCTTTTTAATTGTCGGCACTGCAGTTGCAGTACAAAGTAGGAAAGAGTTGCAATTATGAAATATAAATAAAGGCAAAAAACAATCCAAAATAAACAAAATTCAAAAAATGAATGGTTAAGATCATAAAGTCTTCATATCTCAAGTTGCTTATTGGTCAGTTGCATATATATACGTATGATAAGTGGTATGCACAATAACAAATCTCAAGTACAGATATGTGTATTTAAGTCAACATCTTTGATGATGTCCATTGTATTACGTGTATTTCCCGAAATTCAGAAAGTCATAATGATTATTATCCAAAAAGTATTCATCTCAAAGCAACGCATTAACCTCCTTTCTGTGAGGCAACAGTGCTAACCGCCGAGCATCACGCTTCACCAACAACAACCAAAATGGGCTCAACGTGCTATCTACACAGCCTCCTGACCCAGCTCGACAGGCAGCAGCCTCACAGGAGCAGAACGTAGCAGCAAACAACATCAGAAGATCTGAAGGAGAGAAAAAAAGACTGCAAATATTGAGACGTGTACCTCTACAGCAGCCCTGCACCTCAAGTTGTGCTGGAGGAAAAAAGACTCAAAATACAATGTATTTATAGTGTTGAACAACTTGATGATTATTGATGGGTTATATGCTCTTCACACATTTAGACATTTTTTATATAGTACACAAAAGATAATAAAGAATTCATGTTGTAGGAACCAATAGTATTTGTTCTGGTTAACTGGAAGAGTACAAGTTATTTTAAAATAGGTAAAATGCTGAAGTCATTTTTTTAAGTTGCTGCCTTAAACTATGTGAAAAGTAAATAAAGTGAAGCAGGGAAGTGAAGTAGGATATTGTGTGTGTGTGTGTGTTCCCTACTTCTATCTTTGTGAGACAGCTCATTGACATTATGCATTCCCTAGCTCCTTACCTTAGCCATCACAACTAAATGCCTGACCCCAACCCTTACCCTAACCTAACTCTAACCTCAACTTTAAAACCTAATCTGAACCCTCGAAAGGGCCTGAGAAGTGATGTTTCTACTTCCTGAAATGTCCTCACTCTGAAGGTCTAAAACTCAAATCGGTCCTCACAAAGATACAATCCCACAAAGTACACACTCGCACACAAACGCACACATTACCAGCATGCATTCATGCGTGCCAGTGTGTGCACGCACACCCCCTCTCCTCCTCTGTGCAACGCTGTGTAAATCCTGATGTTGCGTCCAATCAGATCAGATCGTAACCACGACTCACCGCGGGAGCAGGCTTGACTTAACGCCAGCCACCACACTCCCACGAGGCACCATCAGCGCTCCTTTCTCCTCCTCCTCCTCCTCCTCACGACAAACCCGAGGAGGAAACCAAGGCTGTGTGTGTGAATAAATATAAAAAATTAACCCGTAATCTCGTTGGGCTCGTAGGTGGCACAGCGTATCGTGGCGCGGAGGCCGGCTGTGACTCCGCCCGAGGCCTCCCTGCTGCCCGCCATGCTGACATCACATTATTAAACTCTTCCTCCTGTCGACTCTGTGGAGCTTCAGCTCAGATGTGTTTTTTTAGCTTTAGCCTTCAGCTATTTACACATGTTAAAAAAAACGCACAGAGAATCTGTCGTGAAACTGTGTGACAGTTAATTCTCAGCTCAAGAGAGAAGGAAATTAAACGAACATGTTTAAGCAACCTGAGTTACTCTGATAAAATAGAAAAATATCCAAACTCAACTAATTACGAACCTTCCTACTGAAGCTAGAAACCGAGAACATTACTCTGGAACAAACTGAGAGCTACGTGAGGAACACACTGCTGTTTTTTGCCGATTATCTACAAACTGTCCTCTTCACTGCTGAGAGTTTCACAAAGACAACTTTCACGTTTTAGATTGAAGTCGTACCTTCAAGGCAGCCACTTAACGTAGCACAGAACAGTCCGTTTTTCATTCATACCATTGTGCCGTTATACAGTTGGGATCAGGAACAGTTTTAAAGGAGAACTGCACTGATTTAACACATTTAGAAAAAGACATTAGTAAAAGTAGAAATACCACAGTGTAGAAATATTCTAAAAGTTTTGTATAAAAAATGTCTCTGAGTCATTTCTTCTTGTAGCCTCTGAAGGCTGAAAACAACACAGACGTTTTGTTTTGTTCCTGCTAGAGACGAAGCAGAAGCGGTGACACCTACAAAGCAACAAAAATAAATACAGAGAGAAATAATCAAACTGAGGAAAAGGATCTGTGACTAAACAAAGAATCAACTTGTCCCGCGTACATGACAAAACACAGAGGCATGAAATCAGAACACGGGATTAAAGGTTGCATGTTTACAGCATAGCCTATAAGTGATCACAGAGCCCACAGAGCAAAGCACATTACCCTAAACCTGACCAAGCTGTTTCCTGTGAACACGGAAGTTTACTTTGAAAAGTCTATTGCATGTAACAAGCAGAAAGTGACACGTGCTTCATTGCCGCTAGAGGGGTACGTAGAGCATCGTAGTTCAAGTCCACAACTTGGCAGCGCCCTAAAAATAGCCGTGTTCCATTTTCTAACTATCAATGACTTCACCTTGCTTATGTAAATTCCAGATCAATGAGAATTCACAGAAATCAAATGCTCATGGATTCATGTAGTCGGCTCTGCATGAGAGGCTTAAAGAATCATGTGAACTGACAATATAACACTGTATCCATTATAACTGGGTTCAAACACCTGGAATGAAGGACTTTGGCTTCATGTTAGGTCCATATTTCTTTGTTTTCAGTCACTCGTATTATTTAGTCAGATACATCTGCACTTTCTAAAAAAAATCATTGTAGGAAGTTGTAATTAAAACCTGGACGTTGAGGTGACAGAGAAACACACAAGAAGATGATGAAGGAGTTAATTTAACCAAGTTCCAACACAAAACTGTGGCAAAGTTATTACAATTCATCCCGAGGGGAACATAACTGTCTGAATCACATTTGATCTACATTCGTCCAATGGGTGTTTTGCAATACAAATAGGAAAGATTGCAAATAAAATATAAAAATGGTGGAAATTAAAGATATAAACAGGTATTTAACCTTAAATATATACATTTGAGTCTGCACCTGAGAATCACCTGTTTGCTTGAAGTAAATATCATTCAACCATGTCATTCTCATGTCTTGTTTCATTTTGACTCCATTGTTGTTTTTCAGTAGCAGGTGGTTTTATCTACACAGTAAAACACTGAAACGTATATCTCTCCAGATCTCAGATGAATTACACTGCATTCATTTATCTGGAACAGAACGTAAATGACGAGCGAATCCCATGCTATCGTGATTTGGATCTGGACGAGGAAGGAAGGCTAAATTAGCTATCTGCAGCTCCGGCATGACTCGGTCATTAGCACACAGGGCAGAATGACAGCGCTAATGAAGTGGAGGCAACAGGAAGCAAACACAGACCTCTGGGAGCTCAGAGGCATTAAGCCAAGGCTGACAACTCACTCCAAATGAATTAATGCCGTTGCTTTTGGTCAATGAAGTTTGGAGAAAACACAGTAAGTGTAAGGAGGGTTATTTGGTTGAATGAAAAAAGGGAAGTGGAGAGGAGTTGTTTCCTCAGTTTGATTGGTCGAGCTCTCCCTTCCCCCACCCTCACTGACCTCGTCCTCCCACCCGCCTGCCCCTCTTAAACTGTGAACAATGGGAGGAACTGCTATTGAACTCATTCACACCAATATGTCTTTGAAGGTGTTTAATTGGATTTATTGTAACCGCCATATCGACAGACGACAGTGGATTCATTATAATCCTACAGTTAGTTGTTAGAATGTTCATTTGTTGGAAGCAGCAGGAAGGAGTTTCTCTTCAAACTGTCCCTCCCAACCATTCCTGTTGTTGACCCATTGAGACGTACAGATATTGGGAAATACAAATAACCCTGACTAGTTTCTTAATAAATGATTTAAATCAGGTTTAAGCTGAATTATAGCTTAAAAACAAACTCACGACTCAGGCTGGAATTGTATTCCTGCAAAGATACATGTAAACAAATGTGGAGACCGATGTGAAGAAAGGTGTTACACTGACAACACGTGCCTCACATTAACCACTGCGTTCATACTTTATTATGTTCATATTACATTTACTATTATTACCTATTTTAAATTTCAGTTTATGTTTAACTGGCTGCCTGATCAAAGGCTGTTAATTGAGGGGCAGCTGTTTTGGAAGAAGACTTTTTGAATTTAAAACAAACTTCCAGATTCGTCCTGTTTGGAAAATCTTCCTGCGAAATTATTAATCCTTGAAAAAGAGAATCCACATCTTTGATTCTCTCGTAAAAGTGAAACATGACAAAATCCGATTTTACAAAATACCTTGAGACCCTAGCATAGCAAATGTAAGGCTACAAACAACCCATAATGCAACACTTTCTGTAGGAGCTGGTGTTACTCTTATATAATTGTCCTTGAATGTAAGACAACCGTACTTTTTTTGTAATTTCCACAACAAAATATCATCTTGTATTTGGGACAATGATGCTTTTTATCATTGTGAGTGTAGCAGCACACTCAAGCTTCTTTTCTGAACCTCATAGGCTTTGCACCATTCATTTGCTCACAGATAATGACATGTTAATAATTTATATTTTTGACCATACAGATGATCCGAGAGTCTGAACTGAGCTGCAGCAGAACAGACGAGGAGAAACATTAATGAAAAATGTCATAATAATATGACCCGAGTGTCATTCTTTATGAGCATGATACCATAATAAGCATCTGAATGGCAGATATTTATAAATAGGCAGCTGAGTTTAACGGAACAAAAAAAGAAGAACACTAATGTGTTGTTGCAAAGAGGCTTTTCTCCAGCGTCCTTCACTTCCACCATCAGAAGACTATTCAGCAGGACTACATCTTTCATGATGATGCTTTTGTGCTGCCAGATGATTTGTCATTTGCCAAAAAAGTGACGTGACATTTTAGTCCCTGACAGCTGTATCTTAACAGATCAATGATGTGTTTCTATTGTCACGTTGTTGGTGTGTTTACAACAGCCTGAAGGACAGAACATATTCTCTTGATGTGGCAGACAAATAAAACTACAAAAACTAACAAAGATCCTCCTACCAGCACCTCTGAAGCTCACTGATTAACACGTTGTATATCTTGTGTGTTTCATAAAGTGTAAAAAACACATGTTGTGGTTTTTATTCGGTAGCTATAACTAGTGGTCGTGTTGTGTCTCTTTGTGGTCATTTTGTAGTTTATTTGTGTCTCTCTGTAGTCGTCATGCGTTTCTTTGATAGTCGTTTCGAGTCTGTAGACGCTGTCTGATATGATCCTAAATATTACAGTTATTAGAGTTATTTCTATTCTGTTGTTCTGATTTAAATTGCTTTACTAGTCCTTCAGCATTTGATTAAGATGTAACTGTAGCTTCAGTATGCAGGAAGGGGAAAAAAAACTAAAACAATTATTGGTATGGTTTTCTTTGGCCTGTATGCAATATTAACCAACAATAATTCACATGAGGACACTTTTAACTGAGCTCCACGACTTACGAACAAGTCATGTTGACAGTAACTTTAAACAGGCTCTGGTCCAGAGCCTCTCGGGCCCTTTCAGTAATCCAACCATACAAGTGACATTACATTTCTCAAGGTGACATTTATTCATATATCACATTTCATCCTGTGAATTTTGACATTCAAGTCACTCTCCCGAAATAAGTGGTGCTCGTCTTTTATCTTCTGACATCAGGATAACTCCGTTTTGTCAGCAGTAAATCATTAACAGCATTGAAGTCGAGCTGTAATGTTCCTGCCATCCATTCATTAGATACAATCTAAGGGCTGGGCTCACCGCCACATGGATAAAAATTAACTATTCCAACATTTCTCATTATAATTAGCTTAGTGTGAGAGCATGTTGACCAACAAACAAATCAATTAGGACAGGAAAGTGGCAAAGCTTTTCGATAATTCAACTTCAATCAAACAACAACTGATGGTTTGTTTTTGCAGCTCGCTGTAACTGAAATGTTATCAGCTGAAACTCAAACACATTTTCATACTGTTTTCTTCTTTTTCCTCCTTCTTTGCACTGATAATGGCCGTGCAGATTTAATGTGCACTCTGCTGCTCTTTCCTCCTACGACCTCCATGTTCCGCAGCCGCATCATTACATTTAGTGCTAATCTATAGCGCCATTGACCTGAGCAGCTGGATACCAGCCAGCCAGGCAGAAGTCAAATATCAGGACCTGATTGTTCTCTCATCTCCATAAAAATTATATGGAGTCATAAACGTCCCTTTTATCTGGAAGAGGACAAAATTGCATTTAATGCGACTGCCCTCCTACTCTCATTGTGAGTGGCTTTGCCCTCGCTCCGCTCTCTCCTCACCGTTTTAACTGTGGCTTCTCCACAAAAAAGAATTCACCAAAGCATTTCTGAGTAATATTGTCCATCTGCAATAAGAAAACCTTACAATGAACAAGGACGAAGACGTCAGAAATGGACAGTTTCATCCTTGACCGTGAGACACAAACATAAGTGTTATTTTCAGAGCCTTGGTTTGGTGAATTCATAATATGTGCTGAATGTTGTCTTGGTATGCGTTGTCCTATCTGTTTATCTTCGTCCTCAACACATATGATTTTCTTAACCAAATGCTTTTATTTATTTTTTTAATTTCAATTAGCTGAGCTACTCCACAATATTTCTTAGTTTTCCCCTGCAGGTACAAGTACTTTATGAATATGCAATTCCCTCTTTCTCAAACACGATACGAGCCCACTCTTTCAAACACAACTTTCAGAACACAACACTTTACTTTTGATGTTGTAACACAGCTTCAACATAAAGAATAGCACCTCATGTTTGAATATGAAGCTATATTTAAAAACTTTGGGTAGATTTAAGGCAAATATTAGAGCTTGAACACAAAATAGACCACATGACACAAACAGAAACACGTCTTTTCAAAGAGAAAAATGAGTCTTTCGTGTGTGTTCTTACCCACTGAAATCGTCCACACTGCCATGATCTTGATGCGGGCCTTGGTGTGGGAGTTGAAGCGGCTGTGGTGGATCGGGTTGCGTATGCCGATGTATCGATCCAGAGAGATGGCGCAGAGGTGCATAATGGACGCCGTGGAGAACAGGACGTCCAGGTAGATCCAGATGGGACAAAGGTCAGAGGGCAGCGGCCACCCATAATCTGCAGAGGAAAGGGACGCGTTGATAGATGGAAAGAGGAAGAGGAAGAGAGAAGAAGTAAAATACCGTTAGTGTCCTGGCTCTGATCAACCCTTTCATAAAAGGTTGACAACGGAATTCAAAAAAGTTTAAGTTTTGCTCGGCTGAGATGGAAAAGAAAACAGTATTACAAATACATTCAAATTCGGACTGTATTTGTTTTAATATAACTGGACTCTGTACTAAAAAGCATTGGCGGGGCCGCAGTGATGCTGTTCATGGACTCGTTGCCCGTCTGTAGCCTCTGTAAAGCTAATAACACAGTGACCACGCTGTGATAAATGGAGTGAATCATACAAAATGGAACATGGCCGAAGGCCTCAAAACCTGAGCACACGCTCCAGATACATGCACACGGTCAGAGGCTGGAACTACACACATATGTTACCTTCACATATCACATATCACACACACACACACACACACACACACACACACACAGCGGTGTCCTTCATGGCCGCCTACAGCAGCCATCTCTATATTTAGTCCAGTAAATTGGTCTTTAAACCACTCAGCTGCAGATTGAAGTGACGTTATACAATATTCGGAATATTACCATGAATGGAGTCAACCAAACTGTTTGATACTCAATTGATAATCAGTTTCCCTTATAATGGACTCTTGTTAATTTCACTTCCTGTTTTATTTTGTATTCACTTGCTAGTTACTTTACTTCCTGCCATTGTTTAGGTTCCTCACCTGTGTTCCATTATCTCATCAGACCTCCCAGTACTTAAACCCCTAGCTGTTCAGTACCCGTTTGCCAGATTGCCTCAGTTCTTTGCGCAATATAGCTCGCCAGCGTTTGTGTGTTCCTAGTGATTTACCTCAGCCTGTTTCTTTGTTTTTCCGTGTCCCCCAGCTCCTCCTGAGGTGTTCCCAGGCCAGATGAGATATATAATCCCTCCAGCGTGCTCTGGTTCTATCTCGGAGCCTTGTATCAGTTGTACATGTCCCGAAAACCTCCAAAAGAAGGCGTCCAGGAGGTTCCTGATCAGATGTTGAAACACCTCTGGCTCTACTCTGAGCAGCTCCCTCCGGATGTCTGAACTCCTCACATTATTTCTGAGGCTGAGCTCAGCCACCCTGCAGAGGAAACTCATTTGTGCCGCTTGTATCTGGGATCTCATTCATTCGATCACTACCAGCTCATGGGCTTTGGGAATAAGAAACCCATCTTTATTTTTCTTTAAAAATAACAGACCGGGTGTCTACATCGTGTTCAGGGTCAGGATGAAGCATTTACTCCTCCTCCTCTATATCCTCTGTCGTTACCTCCATGCAACAGGTGAGGGACGACCTGATGAAGGCTTTCATTATTTAGGAGATGACTCATCCATGTCACCATAGTCACCGCCAGACCCTCATCCTCGTCTGTTTTCCTCTTTTCTTTCAGCTTTCCATTGTATCGTCCTCCTCCTTTTGCACTCAAATGGTGTTTGTCCTCCGTCTCTCTCTCTGTCCTTTGTTGTCTCGATCACCTTCTTTTATGAATCTCTCTCGCATTCAGTCACAAATAGAATTCTTCCGTCTCGTTCTTTGTGCTTTCTCCTTCTCCCGAATTAAGGTTCCCATTCAGTCTGTTGTGTTTTTTTGCCTTATTCTCTATTTTCAACAAAGTGGAAATGTTGAGGATTACCACACGTCATCAGGACTCATCCTCTGAGCACCATAAACATTTGCGCCACATTTCATAGCGATCCATCTGATAAATGTTGAGATATTGTACTCTGCGTTGGACAAAGAGACTGACGGACACCGATGATATTCAATACCCCATAATGACAAAGCAAAATCAGGATTCTTGACATTTTTTTGCAGATGTATTCCAAAGAAATAAAGTGAAATATCACATTGACAGATCATCTTTGAGATGTCTTTACACCTTGGTAGGAGTCCACCTGTGGTCAATGTAATTGATTGGAAGTGACTGGAAAAGAAACATGTCTATGAAAAGGTCTCACAGCTGACATATCAGAGGGAAAACTGAGCCATGAGGTCAAAAGGAGCTCCCTGCAGAGCTCACAGACGTGATGGTATCGAGGCACAGGTCTGGGGAAGGCTACAAAACTAAACTGCTGCTCCCAAGAGCACAGTGGCCTCATAATTATCCAATGGAAGGGTGCTTTCACACTTTGAATACTCCTGTTGTAAAGGGACAGAGACACACCAGGGACAAATTGGCTGCATGGATGAGAGGAAATTAATTTAAAGTTAGTGGGCTAAAACGTACGTTAACACAAGTTTGGTGCTTTAAACTGTCTGACTTGTGTTTGTTGTTTGTTGTCCAGCAGGGATGTTGCTCTGCGGTCGATCCTCTATTCTGAGTTCCCCGTTGAGAACCACAAAGAGAAAAGAGAAGTCACCCTGAGGGACTGATAAGGTTTCACGCTGTTACCGGCTCCTCAACCTCTGATTGCGATGACCTGGAACCGGAGTGAATTATCCCTCGCAGAGAAATCCCACACCAACAAACGCACAAACACAGACACACACACACTGAAAAAAAAATCCCCCCAGACCTGCTGAGATGTGACTTTTTGCTCCCACGCCTGCTGCTGCAGACAGAGCCATCCTTATGAGACCGCTGCTGTGGTTTCAAACTCAACATGTTCTTCCGTTGTCACCTCTGCCTTGTTCCTTTCAAAAAGCCGACGTTTCTGGATCCCCGGATTGTAAAACCTCAACACAGGAAAGGCTGCGACTGTGACATTATTCCTCAGTACCCGACACCAATTAGACCCAGTCAGCTCTGCACCAGAACTCAATCTGTCCAATCCTGTTCAAAGCAGTCTTAACAAGCCGGCGTGTTAGAAAAATAAGTTTCACGGAGAATAAATCATTTAAGTGATTATGATACAGACTCCCGAGCAGATCACACGCTTTGAACAGCACACTGAAGTCGTGTAATTTTCAAATGTGCTGGAAATCAGAAAAAAAACCACTGGCAGGAACAATTCTTTTTTTACATCCTGTAGTGTAGAGAGTATCGATTGTCTGACACACAAAGAGATTCGATCACGTCGGTCGTCTCTGGGAGGTAAATCCTCGGTAACTGAATGCTGCAGACTGTTAATCATAGCGGAGGCTCTCATGTGACACCTACTGTAGCCGACACTTTGGCTGCTGTCAGTTTGGAGGAACTACAACAAACTGAAGCGGAAGACCTTTTCTAGCTCTTGTGTGAGTTTCTGTGGTCTGAGTTAAAGAGAATTTAACCTGGAACATGTGACAACTGTTGGTTAACATCTGACTCTTTTATACACAGTCCAAACCGCATGAAACAAAACTGCACTCGAGCCTCTTTAAACTCGTTGAACTTGTGTCGCACTCTCGACCGAAACAAAGCAACAACCAGGGAGTTTGACTCTGAGCCCACAGACCATAGAAAGATTCACTAAGAAAGAAAATGGGAAAAACAAAAGATAATTATCAAACATTTTAGTTTTTTTCACACTCCTGCAAGTTAAAATTGGAAAGTAAATGTTGCAAAAGGATTCTTACGAAATGATTCAATAGATGGTCAATTGAAAATTGAAAAATCCTCAATTTCAACATATGCATGAGCATGGACGCACATTTTAATCTGTAGTTTCAGAGTGACAGTTATTTGTGAAACAAGATAACGGGCACAATGTGCAACTAGTGCTTGCAAATCACTTTTGTGAAAATTAAACTAAAACAGCTCAATGGAATTCAGCCATCATATTTTCTATTATTTACATCTGTGATATGTCAAAATGTCTACCGTGAAAAAGGCCTATTATAGTGTCTCATTCATCACATAATGCAAGAGACTGAGTGCACAACAGCTGCATCAACAATACAGACCAACAAACATATATTTCTAATCTCCACCACCTGCGCATCACAGTTTAATCAACCAGGGAATCGCATACACCTGTGTTTGATTGCAGGGACTGATTATCTTCAGAAATACCAAAAAAGAAAATAATTCATGAACCCTTCTCTTTTATTTTTTCCTTGAACAAACCGCCAAACTGTGCAAAAACACTTTTATCAGACTGTTCACTGACTGAATGGGTCTGCAGACACACCAGGAGTCAGACAATGCAGCTTAGAGCTTTGTGATGCAACTTTAAAAACCTGCTGAAACACAAATCAGAACACTGGACTAAAACAAACAAAAGCATTTATTTTTTTTTATCAGGGGCCCATATGTAGAAACGGATTTCTGCCATTACGTGAAGCTGTGTTAAGTTAAGACAGAGGAGAGACTTTCAGAGAGGCATTGGGTAATTTGGTTACAAGGATCATGATTCCTGAATTAAGAAGAAAAGAGAACTCTGAATGCTGTTTTGGAGGCACTTCAACAGAGAGCAAACACAGTGTGAAGGCTCAGAGACGGCCTTGTTCAGGCCAAGTGTGCATGCTGCTTTTAAAAGCAAAGAAATGTGAGGCAGAGAGTTTGTGGAGCAAAGATGAAGACAGACAATCTCTCTCTCTCTCTCTCTCTCTCTCACACACACACACACACACACTCAGCATGCAGTCTACATACTAAACAGTGACTCTGGTGAACACACATTACACATAAACTCACACACACACATCTGAATCACAACACATCAGATTCACAAGCTCTCTAACCAGACTTGGCTCAGCTTGATCCTCCTGTCTCCCCAAATCCAACTTGTTTACCTCGTCAGAAACTCTGCCAGATGTCAGATGAAGCCAGGAACACACACACACACACACACACACACACAAGTACAAACACACACACTCATGCGCACACTCAAATACCTATAATCACTCCTCGCCGAACGTGTTTCTAGACCAACAAGATCAAAGCACCCCTTATAAAATCTGGAGTGTCCTTGAAAGAAAAGGCTGTTGAACAAAATACATTTATTTTATCTACATAAAACAGAGACGCAGTGTTCTAATACCAGATCTGATATTGGTTTAACATCACTCATCCAGATTAAACAGTTTTCTGTTCTGCAGTGTTCAGTTGACTAATATTCTTAAAGCTACCGCTGATATCTTGCCACTCGCTGCATGTGCTTCACAATAAAAGCATTTTAATCTAAAGACCGTGGACTTTACTGTGAACTTGGAACTGGTGATGGTAAGATTCACGGTTACCAAACAAAACAAAAACAGCTTTATTTTTCAACTTGAACATAATATTTCTACACATTTTGTATCCACAATAAATGAGTTTCAGTTTGGTTGTATTTTGTGTATGGACTGTATCTCTATTAATAAAGCGGTTCCTTTCAGCTGTCTCTTAATGAGATATCTGAAAATGTTTCTCATCAATTGGATTTGATGTACGAAGGATCAGCTGATGATGCGAGTGGGATATTTACTGTGACAAGCTGCTGACAAGCAAAACAGGTTTACATTGAGCTGCTTTTTTTTCGTAAAGAAGCTCTGCTGAAAATCTATTTTCTAATTGTTCGCTCCCAGAGAACCACAGCACCCAGCAGAGCTGAAAGAAAGTCTCAGCTGGGTGAGAAGTGCTGGTAATTATTGCCGACGTTCCATCCAAAGTATGTTTGCGATGATAAAATAAGTTGATTGTGTTCGTTTTCGAGAGCACTCGGTCTCCTGAGGCGGCGGGGATGACAACGCTAGAGACGAGTCGACAGTCAAACAATAGAGAACAGAGTGTGAAGAGGGGGATGCAGGGAAAGTGCCAAAGTGCTATCTCCGCTGTGAGTTCATATCCAGGTGGCGAGCTGAAGTCAGATTCAAATTAACAAAATGATGTCAGCCACAAAAGGTAGAAACAATGAAGATGATTAAAAGTTATGACAGCACCAAAGTGACTGATCAAATGGCCTCCTGTTAACAGATACATCTGGTGTTTTCCATACCTTTCTTATTATGAACAAATCCTGTGAAAAGACTAAAACCAACAATGTGTAAGTGTGTCTCTTAAATACTGTGATCTGACTCTGGCTCTCAGCTCAAAGGTTCCTACTGATGACGAGAATCTTCAAAACACCTCACAAATATAGTTTCATGTTTAAAAAAGGTTCAGTCATTTCCTAAAATAGCTGGTGATTAGTTGTTCATGAAACAAGCTGGAGGAAATTTGTTGAGGACTATTTTTAGTGGCGGATTAATCCTCGTTTGGTGTTCTATTGAGTATTTTGGAAAGCAGGACGGTGTAAGATTGAGACACAGTCATATATACATACATACCTTTCTTTTGTATCGCTCTGCCCAACCTCTTTTTCGGCATGACGTTCCGTTACAAAATCAAAGTTGCTATGAAAAGTCAGAAAAGTATTAGAAAGCAGACACCATTCAATGAAAAAAAAGTCTGATTCCATTTGCACGCTTGCTAACGTTCACTGTTCTGTTTGACATTCAAGGATCTGTACTTGACATGTGAACAGCATGAGCTGGTCAGACACATCACCACAATCCATTTACAATATTAATCCCTCAGTTCATCCTGATAAGCTTGTCAGTCCTTTGTCGGTGGTCCATTGTGTCTTTTGAACCATTGTGTTGATGCCCTTCTGATTTCTGTGACCCAATATCTCTTTCTCTGTCTTCTTTCTGTGCCAAGCTGCAAGAAATCTCTTTGTATCAAAAACACAATTTGTATTCGTTTAGTATTTCGTGGCTCTCATTTTCAAACGAGAGGCTGAGACTCATGACTGACAAATAACTTTAGCAGTTTACCAACAACAACAGTTTAGCCAGCTAGCTACGAAACCTCAAACTCCAGTTGTTTTAAATCAACTTCAGGAAGTCAAGTTGCGTTACCGGAGCTGTTTAAACTGGTCACACCAGCTGCCTGAGTTTCAGTGTGAAGACAGGAGGTCATTGAGAATATAAAGTCTTAAAAAGAGGTACAGCTAGTGATCCAACTACGTCCTGAATACTAAACAATGCTCTCAAACTCATTAGGGCAAGATTTCCTTACATGAAGGACAGACTGAGGCTGAATGTGTGTGTGTGATGACTTTGAGTGTAATAAGTTATAGTAAGGCATTCAAACACACATTCATACAAACATCTGTCATTAAAGGTACAATATGTACAGGATTCACATCATTCTTATAGCAGCAAACAGCTGTTAGCGGTACTTTTAGTGCATGTTCCTGAATGTGAGCGTGCACCACTTGCTAGCTCAGATCGGTCACAACAGCTGATCATTATAACTGACTGTCTATTGCATGGTCGACTGGCAATGGGAAAGGAGGCTATTGCCTATTTTTTGCATGTGCTAATTTTGCTGAAAAGGGGTATTTTAGTTAGTAAGCTTCTGCCTGATTTCTTCTCTTGCTCATCATTTCTTTCTACATATGAAGTTAAAAGTAGTTGCGTGGTAGAAGTTCACAGCCCACTCTCTGTGTTAACATAATTGCACAAATAACAGCCCCGATGACTGTCATTACACTGTCAGCTGTGGCAGCAGCCACAACACAAACATGCTAACAGCACTGTGTTGTGCGCTGTGATGAATGTGTCCACCCACACGGGCCACTTAATGTACACATTCAACAGCTTTCTCCTCAGCTCCTGAAAGTCATTTTTCTTTTTTTAAACAACATGCACTTCATCTGTTACTGAGAAATGTTTTGCAAACCAAGTTTGATTTGAAATATAAATGTAATGTCCTCTCGGTTCTCGTATAAGTGATATCCATACTAATCCTCAATGACCTTTGACACACAAATCTTTGAATCCAAGTGGACATTTACAGCAAATTTGAAGAAATCCCCAGCAGGTGTTCCTGAGATATCGCGTTCACGTGAATAGACGTACATGGACGGACAACCCGAAAAAACATAACGCCTCCGTCCACGGATTACGCCAGCGCGGAGAAATAATGAATTAGCTCCACCATCACCAGCTGCAACAATACACACTTTAATGCATCAATAATGGTAATCCTATAATATATATATCGTTCTATAATGGTCTATTCTGCATAACAATTACTTTTGGTACTTTTATGCAAATACTTTTGTACTAGGATTATCACTCATTGTATTTGGGTTGAAGGTAAATGATCCCTTATTATATTTACCTTTGTTTTCATGTTTGTTTTTCTGTGCTGTTCATGTGTTTGCTCTGTCTGATCTCATTGCCAAACCTTTTCATGTGTTAAACAGATTGTCTGCCGGCTAATTAAACGTCTGTTTAAATATTTTTTGTTTAGCTCTGAACTGTTGTACAACAAAGGCAATTAAGACATGATGCCATGATGCCAAAGTTCCCTGCAGCTCTGCACTGATACACACAGGAAGGTAGACGAGGGTTTTCTCTCTTTCTCTAACATCTTTTTGGTGATGTTACACCAGTATTGACGTATCTAAGATGTCCAAGTGAACTGGCGAAAACCTAGCCTTTCATATTAAATAAAATTGTATAAGTAAGCTACAATCATCAGAACAATACGAAGATTAAGGCTCCCTCATGTGGCTTAAAAGAGTACTGCAGATATAAATAAGTACATTTAAAAAAAAATAATTGGGGAAAAAGCGACAAATATAAAAAATGAAGAGCCTTAAATTGGAGACTTTTGGAGATCATCACCATGACAGTCTTGTACAACGCCCACCAACTTTACAAGAGTTTGATCTTTGCAAGAGATGTTTCCTTCATGCATTTTAACGACATTCCGATCAAAACGATTCTGTTGATCGTGACTTCAAGAGCGCCAAAGACACACAATCCTATGTTTTTAATTTGATTAGGTTTATTTGTTGCAATGAGACAAAGGCCCTTCCCCCTCAAAGACAGAGGCATGTACAGACACTGCTGCGGTTCCATTAAAAGAAAGTGTGTAAGAACTGTTCACATTACATTACATTACAGTCATTTAGCAGACGCTTTTATCCAAAGCGACTTACAATCGGTGTATTCAACATCGGTTTTTCGAGAGAACTACTAGTCACCACTGAACTGTTCACTGAATATTAATGAGTGGCTGATTGCTCTTTTTTAAACTAAGCTCTTTGTCTTCTTTCTTTCGTGGCTCCGTCACTGTAAACAAAGTGCAGCGGTCAACATGGTGCTTCATCTATTAAGCTTCGCTCGTATATCAAGTTAAGCAACTATGAGCTCCAAGATATCTTATGTTACATTATGAAACAGTTCACACTTAAGAAAGGCGTGAAGTCATTATATAAGCGGCAATTACTTTATCTGTTGAGTCCAAGGCTCTGCACTAATTAACTCATTAATCATGACCAATTAAAAAGGAGACATAAACAGTGTGACCTATGTTTTTAGGCAAAGGAGCCATAACTGCAGTATTGATCACCAATAATAAAACACAACTTGTGTTCATTTATGCACAAAAGAGAAGAAAAGACGAAGAGGTAAAGTCACCGAAAGAAATGATGTCATTGTTTAGCAGCTTTACAGGCTTTTTCTCAATCATAATTAGATGAATAACAGCAGCAGCAGTGGTAATTATAATAATAATAAAGTCAATATTTAGTAGAGCAGAAGAGACGTGAAGCCAAAGAGGAGCAAAAAGGGGAAGTTGCTTTAAGCAACTAAAGTCAATGCAGTCGACTGTTCCAGAAGCAAAACACAAGTCATCAGGGAGGGACATGACTGGGCAGCAGAGAGCAATATAACTACATGATTAGTGAATTCCAGTGAAAGAAATGGCAAGCTAAAACTGTGGCAATGTGAGGGCCAGTACATTCAACATCGCTGCTCTAAACACAAAAGCTGCTCAGGGCCTGAGAAAAAAAACACATGAACACACAGTTCAATCAACATGTCTGCATTTAAACACAACACGTTTAGATGGTCGTACATGTGAGGAGCTGACGGGCGTCTTCAGTGGATTGAAAGGGGCGCGTCGTCCCCCGTGAGCGTACCAAATGTGCTCAATCCAAATTACAGAGTGCCAAAGCAGTGTGCCATCATAAGCCCTAATTATTCAACATTAATTACATGCTGCTCTCAGGAGTAAGTAGAAAAGTTTCCATGTGTGAACATCTTCAACCATCGACAGCCAGCAATGACAAAGTCTGTCATTCTACTTTCGCTTAGACTTCAGATCAACGGGACAGTTGCCATTTTTAGAAGTACACATTTTATTGGAATGTTAATGATATTTTCTTCAGGTAAATTCAATTAACCTTCACTGTATTTGAGTGGAGAGAGAATTCTCAAAGCTTGGAAAAATAAAACAAAAACTATTTGCAGAGATAGATACTATTGGAGGGGAGTAAGACATTATTATCCTATTGTTTATTTTTAATGATTTGGGTGAACCAAGCCTGTACAGTTACAGCAAATCTGGCAACCCCACCACGAGGACAGGGCGGCTTATGAGATGACAAATGTATAAAAGGCCATGAGACTGCAGGTCCGTGTACACAGAGATTGAAAAGAAAGAGAATCAAGAGGAGAGTATTATGTTGAAAGAATTAAGTAAATAATGCTCAAACGAAAGTCTAAAGTGACTTCAAACTTCTTGATGAAATTCATAATTTTTGCAGTAAATTGTCACAGTTTTGGCCCCAATACTGGTCTACTAAATATCTTTGAGGCATATCATATTTTCCGATTATCTAAACTATTATTAAACATAGTTAGTTTTAAAAAATAATACGATGATTCCAGGACGGTTTATTACGACCGGAAGAGTTTTTGAATGTCAAATTATATATGAAGGGTTTTTGAATGCTGATTCCAATTTTCTTTATTCAAATTCTGCTTTTTTTCAAATTTAAATTTAAATTTAGTAGTATCCATCCTGGGAGTATGGAGAAGGTTTGGAACCAGCATTTGTGTGGTAACATTTACTGAAAATATAGCTTAAATATGTACAACATTTTGAATACATCGTGCACCAAATGGCAGATTAAAATTCACACAACGAGCGGAATTTCTATCCTGACAAAAGGTTTAATTCCTCATCTCCACTAATTCCACTGTTTGTGTGAATAATAATTCTGTCTTTATGCATCATGCAAAACAAAATCCAAGACGTTCTGTTTTTAATCCTACTAAACCATGTTTTGCCTGCAACAGTCAGTATAAATGTCAGGACTTCCTCTTCATCACTGAAATGGCACAAGAATCTGCTTTCCTTCTTTCAACATATTTAAACACAGTGTATCATATGAGATGTTAGCTATTGTGTTGCTTTGAAACAACTCTGGAGTCTGCACTTACCTCTCCATCTCTACTGTCTCAGGTGTTCATCTGCTAACCTGCCGGTTACTCCTGCTCCCCTCCACACTCTTATTTTGACATTTTCCTTCCCCATCTTGACCTTTTGCCCCTGCTGACTCGCATCTGGCCAGCAGAGCTTGATAATGGTTCTGCCCTTTTGTTTGCATCTGTTTCGTTTTGTTCCGTCTGGTCATGCGAGAGAGAAGAAGGCTGATGATTTTGAATGCCTGCCTTGCCTGCTTGCTGCAGCTCTGTGTGTTTTTTTTATTTTTTTGTGAAGGCCGCTTTGTGCTTCGCTCTGCAGCTCAGAGACACACAAAAAGAAATAATCTCCTCTATCTCATGCAGTTGCGCAGAAATGGATGAGCACAACACTGGCTATTTTCCACTTGGGATGCTCTATCTCACTTTCTGTCCAGATCCCTTCCTCATCCTTTCTTCTATTGAGCGAGGAATTAGAGGTTATTTTTGCTCAGGGCGACTGCCTCATCAAGGCGGCCGCGAAACCAGCGTCTGAGGACTTTTCCACTGTTATATAAGACTTGTTACACCCGCCCTACTTCTCAGAGAAAAAAGTGAGCTCAGATTTTCAAAGCCTAAACTGTGTCCAGAGCCTTTCAGAGGGCTTTTGGCTCTAATGGAAATGTCCTCCACAGCAACATAACGCAGAATTTCCTCAGCCATGTTTGATCGTGTCATCATGTAATCACTTTATTTATAATTGCCCTTCTGGTAGGAGGTCTAATGAGGGCGATGTCAATGGCGTATGCACCCTGGAGTACACAATGTAAACCAAAAACAAGAGGGTTAAAGGTGTTAAGGAGACAGATCATGCTCATTTTCTAGGTCCATACTTTGGGTTTCCACTTCAACACGTTTACATGCTATGTTCAAAAAAACCTTTTTAACCTGTATTCACCTTCTATTTTAATGCGTTTTAAAGGAATTCAGTCACTAGCCAACAACTTGGGCTCGTGTTTACTTCCTGTCAGCTGATGTCATTCACATCATACTGCAACAAAGGAACCTTTTATACATTTCTTGCACTGCAACGGGAAATACACTGGGACACATTTATATTAATGTTTACTTTCAAACTGTGAAATTATCAATTTGGTGTGTAAAGTTCACATCACAATCCTGACTGCTCGTTTAAACGCTCAGTTTCTGAACATTTGTAGTCCTCCATGGACAGAGCGTTTTTATGCGTTCACAGTATTTATACAGCACTTAGACCTGCACACTTTCCAGTGTGAATCCAGGAAAGAAACATCCTGCTGCTGCCTGTCCAAAGAAAGAGGTCAAAACCTGAGAGCTTTGAGACGCACGTGTTTGTCCTCTGTCTATCATACTGTACACCCTCTGAGAGGAAAGCCAATCACATGGATGAACAGGGGGAATAAAGCAGGAGTGATGGATAGATGGTGGGGTCTTCAAAGTATAAAAAGAGAGGGAGAGGAGGGAGAAAATAAACCCCAAATTTGAGGAAAAATCCATATGACTGTTATTTCTGTGCCTCTAAGGAGCAGAGGTGGGACTGGAACAGGAACAGAGATTTGTTCTGGCAAACCGGTTGACTCGGCAAGCTTCCACTGAGCTCAGACTGGAATACTCTGTTCCCATAGGTGCTCTGTTTTTCACTGTTGCCTATAGTGACCAAAGGACCAAAGGCTGAGGGAGACTTTACCACAAAAGGCATTGATTGAGCAACTGAATTACAAAAACCCTGTCGTGAGTGAAAAGAGGTTGTTTTATGCTAAAAACTATTTGAGTGTGTGACGAGGTTTGCAAGTGCACATCAAACAGATACAGTTATGTCCAGCTCACTTAAAACCACTTAAGGTGTTTGTATTCTCCTAAAGCTACCAATCAATCAGGCTTACTGCCGTTGTGTAATGTAAAATGACGTTCGACTGAACAAATAAGATATATAAATGGATTGAGCTGCTAATTTAACAGCTTCAGCAGTAATCTGATAGCACAAACAGTGAATGGGATTTCAGAATTAAGACTAAGAATAATTAGGAATATGTGCGTCATTTTTTAAAGGATTAAGAACATGATGACTGTGAAAACCTTCTTGGCAGTCCATCCATTCATTGTTGAGATATTTCAGTCTGGACCAAAGTGGAAGAGACCGATAGGCCAACACCTCCATCCATGGAGCCACGCTGCGACCTTGGCTAAAAACACGACGGTCTCCAGAGCGTCGTCAAACCGCCGAGGTGAGACAGCACCACGATAACACGTACGGATACACTATGGTACATGTGCTCCTTACAAATGCTGCATTGCGGACTTTTTTTTTAATTTGCTGCTTTTTGCTGCTGTAGTTGAGGTGTTTTTTAATTAAAACAATAAAAAAAAAGCAGATAATTATTTGATTTGACTGACTCATATTAACTTAAGATGAATGTTGGAGTAAATTCACATTGGAAACATGTTATGAAGATATCTTTAATGTCCAGTATGGACATCTGTTCCGATGTTCACTTGGGCATCTGACAACTGTTTTAAGACCGACTTGTCCTTTAATTTATTTTTGATGCCAAGCCGTGACTACGTCACAAATCTCTATTGTAGTTGTGTACCATCTCTCTAAATCTTTTAATTTGTACTGCACTTGTTCCTGTTGGCAACAGTGTTGGAAACTTTTGACTGTTTTTCATAGTACTGTGCAAAAAAGAAGTGATTTCAAACCAACTTACATGAGGGTTTTGGAGGAGTTATATTTTAGCTGACCTTCCAACACAATGAATAAAGAACAGCTTCGCCACCATTTCTATTTGTATGTTCCCTGTTTACAATTCAAGTTTGCCAATTAGCTAAAGTTTCTCTCTAAAGAATCCTGCCAGTTCTTTCGTTCCTAAACTTTTCACACTACAGTACATTTAACTCCACTGATTAACAATGTTTTGTATGCTTACTTGGGTCACAGTCCAACAAACCGTAGAGAGCCTTCACCTTAAAAGCATTTTGTTTCAAAGTGCCATCGATCTCTCCGGGGGAAAATAAATGTGTCTCTTGAATATCTCCCAAGAACTCGGCCAAAGATGCAGAAGCCAGCTGTTAAAAGGAGCCGATCGCAATATTTATCTGTGTTTTAGACGGGAGATAATTCAAATAGAAGCTCTCAACTGTACATTTCAACTATCACGGGTGCAAATTCTAGTCAAGTGAAACCCCTAAATTATTCAAGCTCTTTAAACCAGTGAGGAGAGTGTCAGGAGGATTGTGTAAGGTGAGAAAGCACATCAGTCTGTCAAGTTTATTTTGACAGCTCATCCCCGGGGAGTGCATCACAAAAACAAGAGCGAGGACAGGAAGAAGCAAACCCAAACTACACAGTATGAAATTATATTTGCCTTCTGAATTTTCATGTATAATTTAGGAATCAAGCTCTTTGTCCACTGTGTCCACACGGCCTCAATGGTTAGGCTAATCCCAAATTTCCCAAGACAATTGAAATGTTTGATTTAGTCAAATAGATAGAACTTGATCTGTTAAATCCTCACTGGGCCAACTGACAAGATAAACACATCAGCCAAAACAGTATTTGGCTGGTAAGCCGACAAGTATTTCACATGCTCAATATGCTACCTCATCACAAATGTATGACTGTACTCCTTCACTGGGTAAAGTAACAGTGACTCAGAGCTGAATAATCCTGACAACAGCGCTCATAATGTGTCCCAAAATGGGATTCAGAGAGCGATAACAAATTCTGAAATGTGGATAGAAGGTTTCTGGGGTTGTTATCTTTTTAATGTTGGACATTTTTTCATTAGCCTCTGGCAAAAACAGGACTAAGTGGCCGTTCACAAACGCCTTTCACGTCGCTTTCTTCCTTTTATCAAAGGTGCTTTAGGGGTTGCACTACTGTCGCGCTTGCCGTCTCTAAAGTAACCAAAATCCGCGTGCTGCGACGATGATGATGAAGTTGCGATGATTTAGCAGTGAGTCTGGAAAATAGGCTCTTGGAAATACGTGTGCATGTGAACACAGAGTCTAAGTCTAAGAGTCTACAGCCATGCCAGCAGCTTTGTGAGACTGTACTGAAGTAGACACACTGGTGCATTCAATGCTATGAATGGCAACTTGTTCACAATAATATGCTTACATGCTGCTTATAAGTGTTTACCATCTTAGCATGTTAGCATGCTAACACTTGCTGATTAGCATTAAACACAAAGTACAGCTGAGGATGATTGAACACACTCATTGAACACATTTTAAGTTTCACCTAATGGTGGAGATAAAAAAAAAAAGTCAGAGTATCACAAAAATTATGAGGAACAATTTCTGGAGCAAAAATGTCCTAATCCACGTAAAAGACATTGAGATATTTCACCGAACATCCATCAGATGATTTTGGAAAAATCACATTCTGGACCAAAGTGGTGGGCTGACTGACAAGACAGACAGACCAACGTTTTCTTCTTTGAACAGAACATTTTGTTCTTGGTCACTAAAGAATAATGTGATCACAGGTAACTACAGTTCCCAAAGGGGCTCAGTGTCACGTCTTTTCATGAGCCGACAAGGCACTTCGCCTCTGTTTCCGTCAGCAGGCATTCTCTAAACAACTAGTCTGGGCTGGACACGCCTCGTGTTGTTTTGATTCAGACTGCACAACAGCATGTTGTTACCATTGAAAATGGCGCGAAAAAGTACTGAAAATGTCCTCCTTACAGGTGAAGCTGCGTTTCCACCTCATATACAACCAAAGAGCGTGGGGGTTGAAATGTGCAGTATAACACACACTGAGCACATCATAGACAAAAGCAGTCAAGGGGCAGTTGAAGATCCGGGTAGAAGACGTGATCAAATTGTTGCTTTCCTGGAGAATTGATGGGCATCGATGCTTGAATCGGGACAGTGGTTTTAACATGCATTACACTCGGCTGTTGTTTGATTGATGGTTCATCTATCCGAATCATGTTTCATGAGTCTACACTTCCCGCTGCTCGAGGGCCCTAATTCTTTAGTGCTACATTGACGTAATTTGCAGTTGCTTTGACCTCGTTTATCGTAATCATACTATATTGTCACGTATCGTCTCAACTAGTGTAATATATGATGGCAATACCGAAATGACCACCTGCGATTCCACCCGTTATTTCATGCATGAGTGCCCTAAACCTCATCAATGACCCCATTAATAATCTAATCTTCACAGACATCAACCACAAACCAATCTATGCCCTCATTAATAACCATTCACATCCTCATCTCTGGATTTCCTCCCATAATCTTCTTTATGACATGAATAATGACCTATCCCATGGCCACCAACTCACTCTGTGATATTATCGCCGTGCCCTCTCACCCTGAAACAATGCTGTGTTTGCTCTCTAAATCAGTAACTGAATGTGAATCGCCGATCCTGAGTAGCAACATGACAAAATAACTGCGGCGTGTGTTTGTTTTTGGCATCGGCGTGGCTAATGACTTCTTTTGTCGTCTCATTAAAGAGCGGGGTAGGCGAGTAATAAGCACCGGGGGTCGTTCTTTTTGGAAGCTCTCTTCCTTCTGACTAATTTACCGCCGCTCGTTCTCATGCAAATGAATTTGCTACTTAGGGCTTAAAGCCCCTTATGTGAGCAGCGGCTCGTGACATTTGCAGAGACACAGGAGGAAGCTCAGGGAGGCAGAAGAGCCAGGATCAGCTGGAAGTGGGCAACAGTAAAGGACAGTGGAAGGTGTGTGCCTGTGTGTGTGTGTGTGTGTGTGTGTGTGTGTGTGTGTGTGTGTGTGTGTGACAGATAAACAGAAAAAATGAGGGCGAGCAGAGAGGAAACAGTCAGCTTCCTGAAGCTGACCGAGGGAAGCATTAGTCAGCTGCCACCTGAACCACCAGCAGAGGGACATCAGTGTTCAGATACAGAGGAGAGAAGAGCTGCAGGCTTCTGAAGTTATTGTTCCGGATTTAAAGATTTATTCTTCGTATCATGGTTTTAATGATGGCAATGTCAGTCTATCGGTCGATCCACCTCTTTGGTTCAGACTGAAACTATCAGTTGAAACAACTATTGGATGGATTGTGATGAAATTTTGCACAAGCATTCATTAATCCTCACTTTTCTTCCAGCGCTGACATTTGTGGTTCAGAGTGAAATATATTTCATTTACATGGATTGCCATGGAATTTGCTGCAGATATTGAAATTGTTAAAATGTTCACTCAGCTCCTTGGATGGATTGGTACCAAATATTACACAGATATCTTACGGACTTGTAAAGATAAGGTGAACTTTTTTTTCTTTCAAGTCAATTGTCTCAACAGCTATTTTGCTGGATTGCTATGAAATTTCATTAAATGGGATTCAGATTCTATATAATATTTTGATAGAGACCCATACTTTGGGTTTTGGCAACATACCTGCAGAACATTACCATCAGCCTCAGGTGTACTTTGTGTTCAGCGGGCTAACATGCAAAACTAAAATGGTAACTATTATACCTACTAAACATCAATATGCTAAAACTGTTACTAGCCATGTTATTGCCATTCAATGCCTCCAGACAACAGATGATTTGTTAGGACATGAAATGTGATGTAAAATGATGACCCTGGTCGATGTTTGTGCTATCTACTCCCTGGCAACAATGTACGCATGTGCATTATTTTAAGGGCTTTAACGGTCTCTTGCAAAAGTTGCCCCCAGTATCACTGCTCTTGTCAAATTTAAAACCTGTTACCCCATCGGCTAAATACTGAACTTCCACTACTTTGTATGTCACGGTTATGGTCTCACGGTTAAACTTTACACTATGTGGTATACAACTTTAAAACCAGCTTAAAATTAAGAACTTTTCAACTTCTCTTTAAACGTCTCTTTAAATCGTTGCTCTTTAAACGTGGGTACATTTAATTCTGAAGCACCAAAACTTTAAACTCCAATTAAAATGTGAGGTCAGGTATGTCACACAAAAGAGGACTTGATCTCAGTGAGATGTCCTGATAACAATTATATATATATTAAGCTTTTTATTTCTTATGCAAAAGCAGAGCAGAACATCTGGTTGCTAGAACGGGGGTCCTGCATATTTAACAGATTTTGCAGGCTTGTCTTTTAGAAGGGTTCTTGTGTCAAAATCTAAACTCAAGACCTGAGCAGTTTGTGTGTTAATGTTATTCCAGCAGATGAGTTGTGATTGGTCTCTGGCAGTCTGCTGTGTGCACTGTATGTAAAGGGAGCTAGGAGGCGACAGGGCGCGTGGACACTCAAAACAGGGTGGTGGGTGGTGGGTCGGGTGGTCAACATGGGCCCAACAGCAAGGTCTCTGCTCACTTCGTCTTTTCTTGCCGTGACTGCTTTCTCTCAATCCACTTTACATGCAGATCTTTTTTCAGCATTTTCCCGTGGCTCCTTTCTTCATCCCACGTAAACTCGCTGGTTTTGCAGCTTTTTTTGTGTGCATTGAAGCGGCACTCAAAATAAACACATCACTGTCAACAACAACACTGAACACGGCCATGAGCGCTGTCCTCCATCTGCCCACAAGAGTCACGCATGTCACGGCAGACATGAGAGCGAAAACAAAGCATTAAAAGGAAATGTCTGATTTTTTTTGTCATTTCTTTTCTTCGTGCTGTCATTTCAATAATATTTGGGCCACTTTACTCTGCAGAGTGCGCGAAGCCTTAAACATGCAGGCAGGTGCAGTTTGTTTTGTCAGAGAACAATTCAAACACTTTGAGGGGGAAATGACTGTGTCCCTGTTGGACTCGAGTCAGCAGGGGTTAGGCTCGATATCGGTGTCACTCAAAGCTTACCGTAGAGAATGGTCACCATGGAGACCGGCATGACCAGGATGCCGAGGAGCATGTCGGCGACCGCCAGAGACATCAAGAAATAGTTGGTGGCATTCTGCAGCTTCTTCTCCAGGGAGACAGCCAGGATCACCAGGATGTTGCCCATGACTGTGACGGCGATGACGAGTAAAATCAAAAGCGCTGCCCAGTTCTTCTCCACCGCCATCTCTTGTTGAGGACAATGAGACCCGTAAATCCTACCGCCCTCCTCGCCATAAACTCCTCCGACGTTACGGTAAGACAAGTTCCCTAGCTGTACGTCAATGCCATTACGGGGCGCGCCATTCCCGTGACACCCCGAGTTTGTCACGTTATTGATTCGCAGGGCGATTTCCTCAAATCTACGTGGAGACCAGGTATTGGACTCCAGAGTGGTCACGACTCTGACGGTGTTGGAGATCAACTCTGACACGTTGCCACCACGCAGGTTCATGGTGTCGGTAAGGGCGTCACAGCCAGAGACAGAAACGCCTCAGGACTGCTGCCTGGAAAATGGGTCAGAGTGGAGACAGAAAGAGGAAAGTCTTGTCATCATTTACTCACTCTCCAAATCCTTTCCCCAGGTGAATGCCGTAAATATAACACCATATATCACTTGAGTAATGAATTCTATTTCAATAGGTGCTGTCACGTATTTCCTCCATCATCTCAGAGGAAACTCCGAAGCCTCAAATCGTCTGTCAAAGGATCAACAGATGACGATCTTGTCTGCAGCGGCAAACAAAAATAGCTGCTTAATTCAGCATAAGAAAAAGCCGTTCAAGCTCAAAGGACAATTTTCAATGGATAGAAATTAAATTGTTTGGTTAATACCGTGACTGTGTGCAGCCCGTCCCACAGTACCGGAAAAAACAAACGGGAAGAATAGTTCCAGTTGGGCTCTGCTCGAAATATTCCAAACCAAATGTTGGAGTGATTTTGACTCGCATGTTTTCAGTCGTTTTTAAAAAAAAAAACTCTTCTCATCTTCCGATTATAGAATCCATTTGAAGCTGGAGCGATGGGGGACACAGTTGCAGGTTTCTCATCCTTGAAGTCTGGGCTTGTCAAAGCTGCACTCATGATAAAAACATTAGGCCCATCTGAATCCCCACATCTTACAAATCTGAATTTCATGTCCTCCAAGTCTCTGTCTCTTTTCAAACAGATGAAGCTTGACCTTTAGTCTTTGATTTTCATGATGCAAACATCCCAGAATGATTGGAAAAAAATCACTAACCTTTTCATTTTCACTCTTTAAACGACACACACAGAGAAACGCGTAACTTATTTCAGTTTGAAGCCGATCTTAAGAGGTCTTCTTTGTCAAGGTGGGTTTCCCCTCCACTACATACCTGCACAGATGTAAATGCTGCGTGTGTGCGTGGTCATGAATGTGTGTGGAAATCCTCGAGTGTCCTTGCTGTTTTGTCTCAACTCGTCCCTGCACCTGTGAGAGTGCGTCGGCAGCCGACAAAGATTGATGATGAACATGATGATATCTGACGTGTGCGTACAACCTGAAGACACTTCGCTAACTTTCTCCTCTCTGTTGCCTCTTCGCAGACATTCAGTTCGCCGGTAAAAAAGTCCCAACAGGAAAAAACATCCCTGTTTTCCAAAAACCAGAGATCTTAATTATTTTCATTTTCCCTCCTCCTGCTTTCATAAGCCCTCGGTTGAGAATGTCAGTCACTCTTCAAATCCTCCACAAAACCAACGCAGATCTGGTTCAGTATTCCTTCAGCTCCAAAATAAAAATCTGCAGGTTCTTAAAAACCTTCATCTTTCCCTCTAAGGATATTTCCACATCTCTTTCCTGAAGGAAAACAAATAGAAGAAGAAGGAAGTCTCTTGTTCCTTCTTTAAAACCGTCAGCACGGCAGAAGAGGTTTCATGCAGATTTCAGGATTCCAGAGAGAGTCGGGTAAGTTGTTGAGTCGTCTTCAGTGATGATCAGGAGCTGAATGATTTTCTGCTTTCACTCTCTTCACGCTGCTCCTCACATTCAGCCCCTCACTCTCTCACTGCGCTCTCTCACTGCGCTCTCTCTCTCTCTCTCTCTCTCTCTCTCTCTCTACCCAGGGTCTCTCTCCCTTGTACCGTATTGGCTCTCTCTCTATCTTAAGCGTCTCTAATTCGCTCTCACATTCAGTGCATCCTTTTCTCTCTTTTGCTGAGTCTGAAAGTCCTGTGCTCTCTGGTTTTTCTCACTCAACTGCCTCTCTGCCTCTATACATATATATATATGTATATATAATACTAATTAATTGAAGGACTCAATCATCTCTCATCACTGTCGTCTCATTAGTCAGGTTTCTATGGAGCTTTTTTCCTGTCTTTATTCCAGAGCATGGTCTTTACATTTGAGAGCATGACTCATTAAATTTCATTTCAGATTTTGTCACGCTTTCCCTCAAAACCCTGTCCTCACACTCAAATAGCCCCTGCTTGCGCTTGGATTTTAGGTCAAACTGTATGCTTAGACTCAGTTATTTTATTGCTTGCACAGAATTCCTTCTTTCCAGCTTCAGCCCTTCTCCTCACACCTGGGCTGCTTGTGTGCTCATGAAACATCTGCTCTCAGATTTATCCCCTGCTCTCTGATTTATTTTTAATTTTGTGCAATTACCCTGTCAAAACTATACCCAACTATTAGAAGGCCAGGTGTAGATGTTTACCAATGACATTATCCCTGCCTTGTTGTCGCCGCCTTCGCTTTACCTCTTAGAGCGTTCCAGACGGGCGGTTACTCTCTAACTTTGCCCTCAACAGCTTTATTATATACTTCCCTTGCTTTCTTAACAACTTTTGGAATAAAATGATAGTATAACAACGCCCATACTTTTTCTTTTACTATGATAACTAAACCGACTACTATTACTGGAACCACATACTTTATTTTACCGGACGCTTTGAAGAATACGGTGAATCAACCACTTCAGCTGCACAAAGAAACACTAGCTTGATGCATAGTTAACATAAGCTCTGTAGTGCTCCGCTATGTTTTTTTGTGAGTGAAGGTCTGCTGCCATAGTATAAAACGCAGAAGCAGCCTGAGTGAGAGGAGAAGGGCTGAAGGTGGAGCTCAAGAAATCTGTGCAGGCTACAGAATATAGAGTTTGAGCAGAATCGGAGCAAATCCAAGTGCAATAGCGGTTATTTCAGTGCTAGGACAGGGTTTTGAGGGAAAGCATTACAAGATCTGACTATAAAATCAATGAGTCATGTTCTCACATTGAAAAATACATGTTCTTATATAAAGATTGGAGAAAATTGCATTGGTACCAACTGTCGCTTAAATTTTAACCGAATTTCCAGCTGTTTTTCCTTCAGCATCGTGCAGTCAACCAGAGAAGAAGGAAGGAAGATGAAGAGGTCTAGCGGTGTCCGTTTGATGTACCAGCTGCCTCATGGTCTACTTCCTCCCGTCAGACCTTCATCCAAGCTGCGAAGCTGCCTAGCCAGTGGCTACCCCACCGGCCGCTTGTCACAACTGTGCTTGCTTGCCAACAGAGGAGCTTCGGCGTAGAGCGACGTCATGGACTCTACTTGTATACCTGTACTTGTATACCGCTTTTCTAGTCTTCCGACCACTCAAAGCGCTTTCAACACTATATTTCACCCATTCACATACCTGCCATGCAAGGTGCCACCTGCCCATCAGGACTATCTAACATTCATACAACATGCGAGCTATGGGAGCAACTTGGGGTTAAGTGTCTTGCCCCAGACATCACATTGAAATGTATAATTTACCATGTGACCCCTTTACCTCACAGCCTTTATTTGTTCACGGTTAATGATACTTGTAACTAACTGCATTGAAGCTGTTAATGCTCCATCTAATGGTGAGTGGAGAAAGACAGAACACAGCTTTGTACTTGACGTGGGGTTGATGTGTCAGGTACAAAAAAATGACATTTAAATCATGCAATTAAAATGTTTTTCCTTCATTTCCCCTCAGGTGAAGTAAATGCTGTTTCATGCTCCGGAACAGCTGCTGAAATAAAAAGCCTTGATCACACAGAAGCTGTTCAATTAAGCAAAAAATCACAAACAATCACAGTGAAGATTATCAGACATTACTGTCTCTCTCTTTGTCTCGTTTTCTTTTGCTGAACCTCTTCCTGTGACTCACGCACTTAATGAGTCTGTTCTCTTACGTCACAGTATACTGTGTTAATTTTTCCATCTCACCATTTTGTATTTATGTATTTTTAAAGAGAACGGGTTAATCCTTGAGGTATTGTTGTACTTCTCCATGTATTCTGTCTCTATGACTTATGATTCTCTCCTGTTTTTGAATGCCTTTGTGTATTTCTTCTATCTTGAAGGGCATGGGCAACATTTGACATGTTGTTTTTCTCCCAAGTCTTTAGTGTATAACTCTAATTTCAGTTGGCTATGAATCGATTTAAGCGGATTGCAGCTGTGTGCAGCACTATTGCCCAAACTAGATGTTCCCCTCAGAGACGACAAAATATATCTTATCTTGCCTTATCTTGGTATAGTTTTTAAATACTGTACACACACACTATTCATGTTTACTAATTGACACATACTATTTTTTTTCTCAGTTCATGTTTAACTCTGAAGCAAATTCAGATTTGTTTTTGTAATCTTAGACTTTTATATTTGCACTGTTCCCACTTTGTATTGTAACTGTTGTAGAGACAATTCCCTCTGAATAGATAAAGTGTTATCTTATTTTATTAGCTGTGTTACACCGGTCCACTTTATTTACCTTTCTCTATCACAGTAACTGCTCCACACTGGAAAAAATTATCTAAAAACAAGGAACTATATTTCACTTACATGCTACGTGTCTTACATTAAGTACGATATTTTTGTAGTATTTAGACAAATACACTTGGTATACTTGGTGAGTTTTTGCAGTGCACAAAGAGGGAATGGTTTGCAGACACTTCTGCTTCTTCTGATGAATTAAGATGTTTCTGTTTAAGACAACATCAGGGACAGTAAGTGTCCAGTGTGACTCAGACTGAATGAATGAAATGGTCTGTCTGAGTCTCTCTCTCTCATTCTTCCTCATGCTCCCGCTCAGTCAGAAGGGTAATTACTGTCTCCCGTGTTCACCTGCTGAGTCTCAAAGTGTCTCTTACGCTCTCCATCATTTACTGAATCTTCTCTCTCAAGCTGACTGTCTGTCAAGCTCTCTCAGGCTCCGTCTCTCCCCACTCTGATTTGTTTCCTGTCTGTCCCTGTTGCAGGAATCACACCATTGAAGAGACTCTCTGAAAAACGTTATTGATGGATCAATGATGGATCAATCAGCTAAGGTCTCGGCCATGACACTGTTAACTCTATTTGACATGTGAGTGTGTGTGTGTGTGTGTGTGTGTGTGTGTGTGTGACTCAGGTCACTGCAGTCAGGACTTTAACTAAGGTAAACTCAATACATCAGTGTAATATACTTTGTTACAAGTATAAATTCTGCATTCATAAATATACTTAAAGTACCAAAAGTAAACAGACTCATTATGCATAAGGGTCTGTTTCAGAATAGTGGATTATAACTGCTGTTACATTTCTGTGTTCACCCCTTTAATGTTGCAGCTGGTAAAGATTGAGCTCATTTTAGTTATTTTATATACTGCTCAGCAGTATAATCTTTACATCTTCATTTATTGGCTGATTATATTTTTGTATTAATAATTAACTTAAGTGGCTTTACCTATAAAAAAATCTAATTAGATTTAAAATATAGTGTTGTAAAAAGTACAATATTTCCCTTTGAGATGTAGTGGAGTGGAGTGGAAGTATAAAAGTAGGAACTAACAATGAAAGCTAATGTGAAGAAGTATTGGCAGAATTTAAATATACTGAATAGCTACATGAATAGCATCAAAAACGGGGTTGATTTCATAAAAATCTTAAGGATCAGCATCATCTCTTATCCAAGAGATAAGCATCCACCATAGACAGCACACACACACACACACACACTGACCTGTAACACCAAGAGAAGGAGGGAAACAGATAAGCAGGAATGAAAAAGGGGTGAAGCAATAGATTGACGACAGAGATAAATGTGAAGAGTCAGCAGGAGGGAGAGCAGATAAAGAGGACAACAGGGATGAAGAAGAGACAACAGCAGTTTGTCTGTTATCCTTCAAACCTAAACAACTAAATCCTCCACACACACACACACACACACACACACACACACACACACACACACACACACACACACACACACACACACACACACACACTATATGTGCACACAATGAAACACACAAACACACAGTAGATGCACTTTTTAGTTTAGTTTTTCTTAAATATTCTTTAGTTTTGCAAAGCAGCTGGTTGAGAGAGAGAGAAAGAGAGAGAAGACAAGATTAAGGAAAAAGAAATTGCAAACCACGGCATTTTTTTTAAATAATCCATGCCTTGGAGTGAAAATCTCAAGACTCTTAATTTTGTTGATTTTTTAAATTTTGACTTCATTTTAAGGATTAGCTACATGCTCTCATTGTTGAGGGAATCCAGCCCTTCGGCACATGAAGTCCTTTCAAAGCCTCAGCGGATGAAATGAAAAATGTTTCTCTTTGTTCATGGAAAGCAGACAATTGTTTTTTCCCACCAGATAAATGCACTTTACGTCAGTGATGTGTTTTCAGTAATAGGAGTCAAATATTACTGACACTATTTCAGCAGAAAATTGACCAATTAAAGCTGCTCTGTGTTGTCATTTCAAATAGGAACATACAATCCTATAGGTGTGGTGTATTGTATTTAGTGTAAACAAGTGGTTGTGTTGTGGTGGGGGTGATGCTGCAGTATCTCTCACAGAGCAGTTTTATTGTTACACTGAAAGTAAATTAATTATAATAGATTTTGTTCCCAGGATGCAATTGACAACAACATAACTTGCAAAATCCTCAATTACATGACGCCATTTCCTTTCAACTTTTAAATTCAGGCCACTACCAATAATAATAGGCGAAATTACATTAAAAAAATCACAAACTACTAGACAACAAAGGCCAACACTCCTCCACGTTGTGTCTGTGTGTGCACTGTTGTTAATCTGCAGCATCCGGCACATCATAAAAAAAAATACATTAACGTCATTACTGTTATACACGGGGAAGAAGACCTTTTCCATTCTGAGCTGTTCATTTCCTCAACATCACACCAACAACCTGCGGTAGGAAATTGCTTTTGCAATGTAAATGACACAATCTAAATCTAAATGATGTGTGCAGCGAAAAAAGCATCACCAATCGATGCTGAATGAGGAGGCTTTTATATTGTGACTTCCTTACAGAGATGCAGGGGTGGAGATACTTGTGTGTGTGTGTGTGTGTGTGTGTGTGTGTGTGTGTGTGTGTGTGTGTGTGTGTGTGTGTGTTTTGTAAGTCAAGAGAGTTCACTGGGAGCTCCCTATGGCTAGCATATTTAGATCTTTCCTGTAAAGAAAAACAAAAAAACAGGAAGCTAGGGTTTCAATCAGATATTGATTGGCGTTTTCAGTAGCCAATCGCGCTGAATGTATGTTACGTTCCCCGCCATCGATGGCCTGGACTGGGAGCTTCCAGTGAACATGGATGGGCAGTGGACCGAGACTGAAGACCGCCTCCAGTGGCGGCTGGTGGAAAATGTTCTTGGTAGGGCTGTGCCACATCCAATCAATTTCAACAAACATCCCAGAATGATTTAATGCAAACAAATTAAGGTATCAAACACGCATTACTACTTTGCAGTTAAATATTTAACATTCATTCCAACACGAAAAAAAGCAGTAAATAACACTTTGACAAACACGTCAGGACATCTTATTTTAGTCACCCTCACAGGGAATTCAGTATAATATAATATATATATCATATAATAATATTCTGTATAATATAATAATATATATATCATATAATATTCTGTATAATATAATAATATATATATATATATCATATAATAATATTCACTATAATATAAAACACACACACACACACACACATATATATATATATAATTATTTATATATAACTATATATCCATTTCTCAGACAGGTGCTTCATGTCTCTCACTCCCTAACTGTCCATGCTGGATCTGCCCCCGTTGTTTTAAAAAGCTAAATAAGTTAGTCAAACCTGTCTGGTGTACAGCTACTAGAGAAGCTTCATGTACTGCTTCCCTTTCCTGCTAGTCTGCTGTCTGATTGTGAGGTCAGGCTGATCTGGGATCAGCTCTTTCAGCAGTAGTTTCTCCTCTCAGTTCTCCTCTCAAACGGGTCTTGGAGGAGCAGTGCTCGCGCTGACGCTCGCCTGTAGAGACTAGTCCTGACGAGAACGCGCAGCTTGGGGCAGAATGAAATCTGCCCCAAGCTGAATCTATTTGAGGACGCTGATTGGCTAAATTGTATGTCACTCATTTATATCTTTAGTCAGCATTAAAGCATCATTGGCTAAACTGCTTTATAGACCCGCCTCTTTGGGGCAGTTTCTCCAGCGCCCCAGCAGCTGAGACGTGCACATGCAGAGAGGACGTGCAGGAAAAGCATATATTTACCGCAGATATCATATTTTACACATATTACTGGGTGATTCCATGTTTCAAAAACACAAATATTGTCAATTTGTATAGTTTATTATTATTATTATTTATTTTATTTTGTATTATTTGTAGCTCAAGGGGGGGCGGCGCCCTAGCGCCCTCTATGGACCAGCCGCCACTGACCGCCTCTCAGACCGCCTCTCAGACCGCCTCTCAGAGCCTCTCAGACCGCCTCTCAGAGCCTCTCAGACCGCCTCTCAGACCGACAGAGGCCAGTGTTTGACGACAGGGAAAAAAACAAGATGGTGACGAAGTAAATGCCAAACTCATGACTTCAAAACCATAGTCCACGAACAAATGGGTGACATCACGGTGATGACTACGTCCACTTCTCTGTCAGTCCAACCTGGACCTTGGCATCAGTTCACCACTATAACTTTTTACTCCTCATCTTCAGGTTGTCTGCTGCATTTTTATCAGCCATCACTTATTTTTTCATATGCATATATGTGCAAATTATTTGTATTTGCAATATGTCCTTCACTCTTGCAGCCTGAAGTCTTGGCCAATTAAAGTCAGTTGAAATGCTGATGGCACATTTCCTCAGTTACGGTAAAACACTCATTTGAACTGAACTAACACACACATTGATTTTTATATATTTGGGCAGTGTGTGTATGTATGTCAGTGTGTGTATGTATGTGTTGGCAAACATTTGCTCTGTATTTGGCCGATCCTCGATCTGATGGGGGTTTGAGCACAGCAACAGAAAAAAAAGTTTGGGACTATTTACCCAACATTTTATTTGCACTGCATGTTGTTCATTACAGTTTCATATGAGGGCAGTGTTTAAACACCTTATAAAGTTGATTTAATGAGTTTTCGCAAATGCTGCAGAAGGAACTCTTGATAGAAGTCATCCAAGCTTTACACCAGCAGCATCACTGCCCAGTCATGAGTCATTTTAAAAACAGCACAAAAAAGGAAACAATGGGACTGTGTGTTGCACTAAAATCTTGTTTATAAGCCTATTTAGCTCAGTGGGTTTTCTGGAGTCCAGACCGAAATGCTTTTAAATAACATTTATGTGTAAAAGAAAAGCCGCCAATGTGCCACGGATCAATTCCTGCAGGAGAACGTCGGTGCATGTATGTGTTAATATTAAATATTAGTAAAATGACCAGCGAGTATACATGTTTCCTGAATCCTCTAAACCAAAAATCAACACTGACATTCACTTGTCAACGAGAAATAGATGGAGGTTGGGAGTTTGGTGTCATAGTGACAACTTGCAGGGCTAACCGTTAAAAGTTATCGAAAAGGGATATAAATCCCTACAAGCTAACACATTAGCTTAGCTTAGTCGCTAACTGGACAATTAGTGCTCAGAATGTATTAAAAAGATGCATTTGTACCAGTAACCCTTGCTGCCCACCAGGATATTTATGCAGATCAATTTTGCCTCCTCGATTGATTTTACAGCAAATTTAGCTAATTTAACTCCTGGTGTGTCTAGGCCTTTATTCATACAGTAGTTTACACTTTTGACCATTAGGGGAGGGAGAGCCGGATAACTGATGAACACAAAGCTGAAATGAAGCATTTGACAGTGTTGCCAGTGTTGATTTTAAGAGAATTGGTTAATGTGCTTGTTTGTCTTCATTGATGAATACTGTATGTGTGTGTATAAGTCTTGAGCAACACACTCCTGCAGATATAAGCTTAATGCAAGCAGAGGAAATACCCAGAAGAGCAAACTCAGTTTCTCTCACACGCAGACACTAACGTGCAAACACACTGAGAAGATGAGTCAACAATCAGCAGCGGCAACTAATATTGAGCTGACACCGCGTTAAGTCCTTAATGCTGCCTGAACACGTCACTGCAGCGTCGCTTATGTGACAGCGGGATCCCTTCGGCTGTCGACTGACTCATACTCACACTCGCCGCCACTAAACTCACCGGAGCGGGTCGACGAGAAGGAGCAGATGGAGGCAAGAACTGCGGAAATGTCCAAAGCACTTTCTGCAATTGTTGTTGAATCGTACTAGACCAATAAACTTTGTTTTGCCTGAAGTTTATCCATCATTAAGCCTGCATGCCCCTCAATCGAAACTGATCTTTGTAACCTTAATAACAATGGATCACATTACATTAGATTCTGTCCTTCTAAAAATCTCTATTCTTCGCTGTTTGGGTCATTGGTTCAGCACCATTTAATAACAATATTAAAAATATAAAGTAGCGTAGCAGGATGGTCAGAGCGGCAGCCATTTTTATGTGTATTGTTGCCATTGTGGCTGTTATTTATTAACTTCCGTACAAACAATTTAACAACTTCACACATTCACTCGTGACAGCGTAGGAAAGCACGCCGGATAACTGACAACTATTTTCTTTCTATGGAGTCAACTTAACTACAAAACAAAACAAAAAACGTAAAATTAAGTTCAATCAACAAATGTTGAGCTTACTGACGAGAGTTTAACTTCCCGTAATGGTAATTTCTTCACACGTATAAGCAGTTTCAAGTCTGATCCCTCATCCACTACACTGTCTAATCATTATAGCATTTGCTGAAATGTTAGTCGCAGACCGGATTAACACTGATCCTGGTCTTAATGTCTGATCAGGCACTTATCACGGAGCTTTTTGTACAGTTCACACCTTTGATTTCAGTATAGCGTTGAGAGACTGCAAAAATGTTTTACTTTCAAGTCACGTCTCAAAGACCTGAGTTTACTTGTCCTCTATAGTTTTGAGACTTGGATACAAAATTTTAAAACATCTTTGTGCAGAACAGCCACTGCAGGCAAAAATGGCCCTGCTTCCTTCTGTGAATCCTTGTCTGGGTTGTTGTTGGGTTTGTGAGGAAACTACTGTGTTTTTTTTCCACAGAATCTTTTTCCAAATTCATTGTTCAGAACGTCTTCTGTCTTTTATTTATTTGCGGATTAATTAATCAGTTGGTTTTAAGATGTTTTGTAGTATTTTATTCTGCTGGATATATGGCGCCATGATTCAAGCTCAGGGCAAAGTGGCTCCAGCAGTATATTAATCCTCATCACATCCCTCTCATTAAACATGACATGGTACCTCCACCATCATGTTTCACATCAGTAATCAGCTCTCTATTACTTTGTGAGCAGATAATTTAATTAAAGCAGAAATGAAATGAAACCACAAAGGAGATTCCGTGTGATGGAAAGGAGCAATTAAACTCTTTTATTCTTTATTTCTGGTCGAGAGAGGAACTGGACTTTAGTTCACTCTTGTTCTTGTTCCTCTCTTCCTCATTTAAACTACATCATGTTTCATAATTATGCCTTGGGGTTTTTATTTGGTGTTGTAATTAGGGCGACATATTGTAAGGGTGTCTGCACGAGCTTTGTTGAACCACAATGAATACTAAATGACAAAAAATATATAAATACCAAATGAGTCAATCAAAGTCTTATTTGGAACAGACTCTTAGGAATGTGACTTTGTTCATATTGAGTATATACTGAGTGGACCGGTTGGCCAGAAGGGCTGCCGCTGCAGCCAATGCCAAAGCACAAGCGTATGTGTGGAAGGCTATGGAGGCTATGGAGAAGGACTTACGGTTGGCTTCAAGGAAGTTCTGACAAAGGAGTAGACGACTCCGAAAGGGAAAGCAGGGTTTTATCAGAGGTGATAGAAAGTGTGGACCCGGACTGGGGGATATTATGGAGCAGTGGAAAAAGCCCTTTGAGGAACTCCTGAACCTAACCAACATGCCCTCTGTGGAGGAGGCAGAGTTTCAGCACTCGGGGTTAAGTTGCAACCATATCCCTGGCAAAGGTTGCGAAGGTAGTCAAAAAGCTCCTTGGTGGCAAGAAGCTAGAGGTGTATTTGATTCCCCCTGAGATGCTGAAAGCTTTGGACATTGTTGGGCTTTCTTTGCTGACACCCCTTTTCAGTATCTTGTGGAGGTCGCTGGCCATATCCTGACACACACACACACACACACACACACACACACACACACACACACACACACACACACACACACACACACACACACACACACACACACACACACACACACACACACACACACACACACACACACTTGTTATAAGGCTATGATGCAGAAATCCTTCTTTCGAACTGATTCCCTGATGTGAATAACTATATGAACATGCAGCACACATTTGTGCTGTTTTGGGACCAGCCACCCTCACTTCCCTGCAGGACCAATAATAGCACACAGCTGACACACATCTGTCTGCCTCAGTATCTCACAACACATGTACTCTGTTTCACTGTGCTCTCGAACCCTCATTTAAATGAATACCCATCAATCGTATGTTCAGTGTCTACAGATTAAAGCTCTGTCATTGGAGACTCAAACATGATGTTGTGTGACTCATCCATCAGGCTCTTTGGCCTTTGTTTTATTTGTTTGCTTGTTTGCTGTGACAGTGACAATGTAATTGTCTTGCTGTTCAAGAGGAGACTATTCAAAATTCAAAGCGAAACCATACTTAACAGTCCACAGTTATAGCAGCTCTGTGAGGCTGTACTTAAACACAGCTGTGCTTTGATCTAAATGCTAACACCAGCATGCTAACACGGCCACAATAATGATGATGTTTAGCAAGCATAATGTCTACTGTGTTAACTTAACTTAACAACTTAGTTAAGGTTAAGGGGGTTCGCATGCTAAAATTAGCTAGCAGTAAACACAAAGAACAGATGAGGCTAATGAGAATGTCATGAGTTTGCAGATATTTGGTCACAAACCAAAGTATTGGACACGTTAAAATGTATTTGTATTTCCTAAGTTAAATTAAATCCTAATTTGAATAAAACTACAAATGTATACTTCTTGTTTCTATCAACTGCTATAGAATATTGACTTAAGAATACCATATTTGGACTCTTTGGATTCTTTGTGGGCGTGCACACACACTGAGCATCCTGAGCTAAGTTTTGCTGTCTAACCAGTCGCACTCAGTGAGCACATGTCATCTGATTACACACCTGCTCCCCATCAGCCAATCTACAACTGTGTATGAAGCCCTTGCCACATTGTCTGTCTTGTTGGGGGGGGCTGCAGCCATGCTCTTCTGTGGTTTAGTTTTTTGGCCTGCTGCATCTGTAATGGAAACTGCTGGACCCCATGCTGTGTCCGCAACTACAAAGTAAAAGTAGCACCTCGAGAGCGCAGCAGCAGGTCAGTGCTTCAGTATCTACTGGATCACCGAATATGATAGACTCAAAGCCTAAAAAGATGCTTTTCATTACAATGAATGCATAAGTGAAATGCAAGCTGTTATAGCCCCTGTATGAGACAGCTGTATTGATTATAATTCATATGGGTTCATTCAGACATCTAGAGCAAGTCCAATCTGTTTAATCCTCTACTCCCTTCTCTCTGTTTTGAGTTTGGTTGTCTGAGCCTAAAACAATAACGTGTTACAGAACATTATAGATGAGCACTCATTCATATTCTTCTCACATTACTTTTCATATTTTTTCTATAATCCACAAAACACAAACTTTGTAGGCTCTGTCTTCCTCTGCGTGTGCTAAACACACATTACTTTGGTAAGTGGTGGTAGAAATACATCGCTTTTACTTAAGTGAAAGTTGTAATACTGCTCTGTAAAAATGCTAAAGTCAGACATTTGAGATTTAAAAAATATACAAATATATGTACAACAAAAAAATACTTAAATATTAAAGTAAAAATATACGTATTGGGCAGAATGGTCCCTTTCAGAGAGTTATATTATTTCATATTTGTATATCATTTACAGTATAAGTGGAATATGAATACTTCTTCCACCACTGTATAAAATGCACAATTGTACAATTTATCAATGTGTTCAAAGCACAAAACTATTCATTTTTTAACAGCATTACTTTAATGTTACAGCTTTTGGAGGTGGATCTCATTTTAAATATTTAAATATTTAATATACTGTTGGATAGTTAAATATGTAACGCAGCATTGCTTTGTTTGTACGGTCTGTAAAGTGACAAAAGCTGTCAGATTAATGTAGTACAGTAAAGAGTACAATAGTTCCCTCTGAGACAGTGGAGTATAAAGTAGCATAATATTGAAATACTCAAAGTAAAATACCTCACAATTGTACTGAGGTACAGTCATTAGGTTTAATTTATTCTCTGTGGACCACGACTGTTGTTAAAGTGTTGGACCGATCTTGGACTGAACCTGTCCGACCTCTGACCTCTGTCCTAGCATTAGCAGCACTGCAGAGTAAAACAGAAAATAATAGTTTCCCAACAAATGGTAACTAATCCACTATATGAGAAGAAGCTTTTAATCAGTTTAACGAATCCCTCGGGATGAATAGGATTACATAATGGATTAGTTCAAACTCCATCTGTTGGCTTCTTTTGCTTTTTTAATACAAATTAAATTACACAATTGAGCTTTGAAGATGTTAACTATATGATACTATGGGAAAGTTTACAAATCCAACGTAAGCCCCTCTGGTTCCAAAAAAACGAAACGTACCATGTTCACCCTAGTCCAGGAAAAGGTAACCTTTTTTTTAACAGTATGGTCATTTTAAAAAGTCTCAATCTAAGTATTATCTCATTGATACGTACAATGTGAATAACATAGGGTTATGGTTAAATACATTTTAGGTGACTGTGTGAAAACAGCTGAAACACGACAGACGGCAGTAAAGAAAGAGGAATATTGGAGCAGGTGGAGCAGGTGTTGTATCGGCCTTCTCATGCAGTTCAAAGGCGGGTCCAAGCTAAAACAGGGTTTTAAGTACTTGCTTACTTGCAGCAGTGACTTGCTTGTTTATTTTGTTGCTTATTCTGTTGCTCACAGTCACATCAGTGTGGATATGAGGGAGCAGATTAGACCGAGTGTAATGGAAGTAGACTTGGTGCATTTTCTTTTCCCAATTTTCTGAGAACCCGGTTCGACTTTGTGCTACGTTTGGATGGAAAACTTTTTTCCCCTGGTTGTCATCAGTGATTTGTGTTGGTTGTGCTGCTCACTATGTGAATTCACAGATAGTGCATTGACTATAAATCTACTGACTATCAGCTCACTGAATAATCCCCCACTAGTTATCAGCATTTACTGACAAATGTTTAGTAAAAAGAAAAATGGTTCAAGAAACAGGAAGGTAAACTGCACCCAGATATCATCTTCTCTTTTATCCACGTTCACTGAGGAACATCTCAATGTTTGAGTGAAGAGAAAGCAAAGCAGAGACGCATTTCATCACCAATGTCTTTGAGGTTTGTCCGTGTAGGCTTTGGATTACACCACCCAGATGTCCCAGCTTTACAGAACTGGACTCTGGGGAAATATCATGGAATGAAATGAATCTACAGTGGACTCGAATGATCTCAATATGCACCGTAAAAAGTAATACAATGAATGCACTTTAAAAATGTATAAAGTCTTTTTGAGTTGATTCAACGTGAAGCCCAACGAGCTGCTTGATTTACATTTATGAAGCTTAAAATTAGTAGTTCTGTCATTCTGAAATCTTGAAAAATAATAAATAAAGTTGAGCAAACCCCTCATATGTCCTTTCTTTGTTGACACATAGCGGGGTCGGCCGCGCGTGCTTTTAGTGCATGCCTTCCATTTGTTGAATAAGTAAGTAACAGCAAGTTCATACCTGAAACCACTTACCAGCGAACTGCTCAAACGGCAAAACTCAGTTCGGTCCAAATGCCTCTGAACATCTTTACAGTCGCAAAAAATGAGCAGAGATTTCCAATATTTTAGAACAAAACTCACAGGCAACTTTATTGCTTATGGCATATTATTAACTAGTAACATAAGTCTTTGCTGCTTGATTTAGATGACGTTTTTATAGTGTGATTGAGACCATTGGTTTCTAGTACACACTCAGGTATTTACAGGCCACCTTTGTGAGAGATGTCTCTCACAAATCTGTTGCACCATCTGTTGGGTTACTGTCTGCAGAGAGAAGGTTGCCCTTCATAGGCCTGCAACTCCTGAATAATGTGCCGTTTGGTTTTTGCTGAATTCACTCAGTTTATAAAAAATCCCCCAAACAGTTTTCCAATTACACACATGGCAGCTGTCTTGAATTCTCTTTAGAGAGTCCAGACAGGACTTCATTGAACACGTCTTGCGTTCTTTGCCTAGCACCACCCCTAAGCTGTTGAAAAGTCATTGTAAATCACGACCTTGAGGGGCTTATTCCTTTTTTTTTAAACTAGTTACTTCATATACCTGGCAAGGTTTCATTAAATAAACACACAGCAACAGAGAATGCAATCATTTATTGATAACAAATAATCATTCTGCTGCCAAGCAATGTAATTCTTCAGCGACATTCACACGTATACCCCGTTACTGACGTGATTTATTTTGCCTCAGAAGGTTTTTGGATAGTGGTGCTTTGCAAGCAGTGGATGGTGTAGATCAGGGGTATTCAATTAAAATTCACTGAGGTCCGTTTCGAGAGAATTTCCTCACGCAAATGTCCGGAACGTCACAATAATGTCTAACTTGCGCAATGATTTAGTACCACATGTATTGAAGTAGCCAACAGTTGTATTAACGTCTGTATGTAGTCAACAACTGACTGTCAAATCAAATATAGAAAGTTCAATTGAATAATATCTCAACAATATTTATAATCAGTTTTCAAATTGAACTGGATGGATTATAATTAATAATCAAATACATGAATTTAAATAAATTAAAATATGGAGTGGATTAAAATATATACATAACAGAAAGATTTAAAAAATTGTGCATCTTAAAATAAAGTACTTCATTTTAGAAAGATGAACTGAATTGACCTGCAGCTTTAAATTCAGTTCATTCAGGTGTGAAGTCGTGTCACCCAAAAAAGCCACAATATTATATTATATATTTGTGTGCAGGGCCTTTATCTGTGGTTATTGAAACCACTTGTTTCAGCTCTATTCCTCTCACTCATAAATAAGTCTATATAAGTAGTGTAGCATGTTGAATAAAGTCAGAGTATGTCAAAAAAAAGTCATAATAAAACTTTATAGTACATCGTAACAATTCACAGTAGTAAAATGCAAATTGGGAAAGTCTTTTCTTCCAATCAGAGCAGTGAAACGTGCCACGCAAACAAAAACGAATTAATAGAAAGACTTATTATTATTATTTGTCTTGATGACTATTATCCACCAAATAATTCAGTCCCAAACAGTTTTAAGGTCTTAAATCCATCAACTGACTAATTCCCAAACTCATCTGCAGGTGAGATGTGGGTGTGGCTATAGTTACCATACGGTACACGGGATTGCACTATATTAGCATTTGAATATGAATTTGCAAACATAGACAGCTTAACAAAGTTAAAAGGATCATTTGTGGAGTTACTTGCAACAGTTTAAACTTTTGTTGTGACATGCAGTATGATTTAAAAATATCTGCAATCTGCAAAGCAATAGTTTTTTGTAACATACAGTGTTGTTTCATTACTGCTAATGGGTCATAATGTGTGGAGTTCTGTGAAAACTGTGCCATGGAAAACACGGTGAACGCTGGACTAGCAAACAGTGAATTCATAAAAGGAGACATTGTCTGCCCTTGAGAATAGAATAGAATGCTGGATGACACATGAATGTTCTATGACTCGACTCATAGAACATAGAATGTTGACGTGTCATCTTAGGTGGTTGTGCAGATTAACCTCAGTATCTTCAAAAACTCCACAGAGGACAGCTGAGGCTCTGAGGTAGGCTGTGGCAAAACCACAGCTCATCATTTCTAGTTTTTATTTTGTGGTCAGGCTTCATGGGGGGGGGTCCCCACCTATCTCGATTATGCTGGGATTGAGGTCGCCCGGGTAGTAGCCCTGGTTTATCGGAGCCAATGCTGACGGTGAGCGTTCGATCTGCGGGGAAAACGCAGTCGCGCTCTTGAGTCCTGCATGGTTATAGGTCACTGTGTGGCTTATTGGTTTTTGTGTGGGGCAAGTCGATGGCTGCCGTCAGCAGAGTGTAAAGATGGTGGACCAGTTCTTCAATGCTATTTGGGGGGCGAAGAAGTCTGCGTGCCAGTCTGCCTCAGAGCTCACTTCAGCCGTCCGGTGTGTCCGATGTAGGATGCCGTGGTAAGATACTCGCATCAAACTCCTGTCGTGTAAACCAGCAGCATATCTGACCTGTAACTTTGGATTCAGAATAGACTTTGACTGCTACAACGTTTCGTAAATTGGCTCAGGATGTTTGGTGCCACCATAATGATTTCAGGATTACAAAATCCCTCCTTGAATATCAAATTGTTAACATTGATTATTTACTGAGAGTAAAGTACAGTAACACTTAGAGCGCTTTGCTTATAGGAGTGATATTTTGAAATATAGTATTTATAATCATACAGTTGTAAAATAACTAACTATGTAAAATCTTGGTATTTACTCTGACCTCCTACATTAGGAGTGTTTTTATGCTCTCATTCACTCACTCGTTGTGCTTTCTCTCCTCACAGGTTTCCGTGGATCCTGGTTATATCTGGACCCTGGACCTTCCTCCTGCCATGGCCCTGCTGACTCCCACTGCTAATATCTTTTTTATAATTACTCACATTACTATTTTTATAACCAATACCATTAATGCACATTGCTGACTTTGCTTCTTCACCGGAGTCTCTGTGCTTTCTCTCCTCACAGGTTCCCGTGGATCCGGGTGAGACCTGGACCCTGGTCTTGCCTCCTGCCGTGGTTCTGTCATATACATTGAATGTGTTGTAACTCTGTAAATGTTCATTCTGTACACATGACACGTATTGAACTTCTGTCCATCCTGGGAGAGGGATCCCTCCTCTGCTGCTCTCCCACAGGTCTCTCCCTCTTTTCTCCCTGTTAAAGGGGTTTTTGGGGGGAGTTTTTCCTGTTCCGATGTGAGGGTTCCAGGACAAGAGGATGTTGTGTATATATATATGTGTACAGATTGTAAAGATTTTCTGCTATACAAAAATAAATTGAATTGAATTGAATTTGCCTCTACTGTTTTCAACAACTCCACACAAGACACCTGGACAGCTCTGAGGCAGACTGCGGCAAAACCACTGGTCATAGCGTCTGCTCTGACGACGTAGCATGGCGCTAATTTCTTAGAAAGATATTTCATTTTATTTTATTCGGCTGTGATCAGGCTTCCTGGGGGGCTGCCCGAACCCATCTTAGTTATGCTGGGATGGTGAACTTCTGTTGACGTGAAGGTCTGTCACAGGGGTATTCAATTAAAATTCCAAAAAGGTCCAGATTGAGAAAATCTCCTCGTGCAAAGGTCCGGATCATTACAATAATATCTCATTTGCGCTATTTAGTGCCTTAATATATATATATATATATAGTAACAACGTCTCTGTGTATTCAACAACTGTCAAATCAAATAAAGAAAGTACACATCAATTATATTTTAACAATTATTATTCTGTTTTCAAATTTAACTGGATGGATTATAAATAATACATAGAAATACATAAAATAATGTCTCCATCTAAAAATAAAATACACAAAAGAGAACTTTTGAAAAACTTGCATCTTAAAAGAAAGTGCAAAGTGAAGTGGAGTTAACTTATCTCTTCTCTTTTGTTAAATCCATTTCACATAACGGTCTCAATCAACTTTATAATAAACAATCTCTACACAGCTTAACATCTTGTCCTCAGTTCAGACTGGAGTGAGTATGTTTGCTCAAAAGATGTTTGGTCTCGTGGTGGCGTGTTTAATAATGACCACGGTATCTGAACATATGAGACGGAGTGGTTTAGTAGCGCCAGCAGGAAGAATAATTCTCAATTATCCATCAGTTATATGTCCGGGTCCGGATAGGACAGCATCTGGGTCCGGATCCGGACCGCGGTCCTCCTATTAGTGACCCCTGGTGTAGATTGTGTAGCTGCTTTATGAATCCGTGGCTACGTGGAGCCAAAGAAGTTCACCCCCAATGAATCATCTAGTATTTCTAATGTTAGGAGAATGAAAATAAAGTTCTCATCCTGTTGCAGTTAATATTGCAATTGGCAATATTATGCTTACTTTCCACTATAGCTGTCGTCGTGCTATAGTCAAGTTGCTAGCTAGCTAAAGTTACATAAATACAAATATTTGGGTGTAACGTTTTGGCCACAAAACCAGGTGCATGCTGCTAAAGCTCACTCACAGCTGCACTCTCCGTTGAAAATATTGGCCTTGTTCTGTGCAGAATGAGCTCTGTGGTGTATATGCGCACTAGCACACCTCTCTGTCTCTTCTTTGCCCCCTCTCCTCCCCTGACTCATGCAGCCAGCAGGTATGAGTCACCCGGCCACATGTGGAAGCACCTCGCTCATGGTAACAACAACCCTGTTCAGCCTGTGGACAATCGGGTCCTTTTGGAGCTGCCTTGCTTCCTCTGGGTGGAGAAATGACATATTATCTCCTCTGGTTCTCTTTACTGGATTTGTTTGCAATTAAAAATCTGTAATAGCGCTGGTCAAAACGAAGCTAGGTCTAATTCTGAGGACCTTGTGAACTGAAAACTGCTGGCGTCAAATGCTGCAGATGTTGCTCATTTCAGAGCTTTGTTACCAACTCAGGATGTTCAGTGTTTGTCAAACTCTTATTCTACTCAACTCTATATATCCTATCTGTTTGTATATGTATTGTGTGTGTAGCATCCAGAGGGCTACATCTGCATGTCAGCGTGCAATCCTAATGAGAATAAAACCTTGAACCTATAGTTGTATAAACAAATTCAGGCCCAGAATCAGAAAGACAGTTTTATCATAGGACCTTCATTTTTAAAACAAATACTGACGCAGTACCTTTATGTGGTCTCTGCCTGCTGAATGGGCATCGTGTAATGTTTACAGCATCCATTCCTGTGACTGTGGCTGCTGGTTTGTTCACAGGTCTTACACATTTAGGGGTAAAAACACAGCGTTGAAATCTATAAAGCTTGGTTGTCGTATCTGTTCAGATATCTAAAGCATGCTTACATATTCTGCGCTTGTTGCTTGTTGCATATTTTTTGGAAGGAGAGAGTGTTTGGATTCATTTTGTTGGTGCAAATCAAGGAATACATCTTGATGTAGTCCTATTGCCATTACTGAGTACTGAGCTGCTGAGAATTTAACATTGGCAGTTGATTGCAGCTGTGTGTAGCAGCACTACAGCCCAAGCTAAGTGTATCTTATCGTAAAAAAGTAAAACACTTTTTTTATTCAAAGAATTCTAGTCCATTCTTTTTGAGACCGAATGAAAAAAAGCTGACAGAAGAGGGGAGAAAGCTGCAAGAGCTTTACGACTTTCATGCTTGTCATGAAAACGGAACAGTAAAAGTACTTTAAACGTTCCTCTCCTCGTCTCTTTATTTACCTTTCTCTGCGTCTTCCTCCCTCCCTCCACCCTTTTTGTCCTCAGTCTCCCCCATCTCTCACCTCTCCCGACCCTCGGTCTGTCTGTCAGCCCCCTCCGTCTCCATCTTTACCCTTTTATATCCCTTTTAGTCTGCACCTTGCTGCCTCTTCTTTGATCTCGGCCCCTCAGCTGTTTCCACTTTCCTCCACACACACTGTCTTTGCTTTCTAAGCCCTTTAGGCGGTTTGTTTCCCTCAGCAGTAGGTGAGGCAGATTAAGCAGAATTAGTTCCTGGCAGACTTGCAGAACCTCCACTGAATTTTCTTTCTTTTCCTGCTGTTACGCTCCTCTGATTCCTTACCTTCATGTTGCTCCGTTTGTACTACTGCAGGGGCTGCATCTCTTCTTCCACACTTTACTGGCTTTTTCAAAGACATTGCAAAGTCACTTTCACTATTTCATTTTGTGAAAAGGCTGCTTCCCTTCTCACTGAACCCTGTTTAATCAATAGCTGATGTTTTACATTAAGTTTAAGGTCAGTCCAGTGCTTTATGTGATGCACATGTATCCGGTTACACAGGTTTTACGGTGGTGTTGTGCTGTATTCACGTTAAGTGAAATCTTGAATGCAGTATTTTACAGTAACAGTATTTTCACAGAGCAGTGTTACTACTTTTACATAATTAAAAGATATGCATACTTCTTAGACCACTGTATTGATATATGCGTGTATACGTGAGGCTGTGTTTGCTCGGTGTGTGATCAACATTTATACAGCGCCTTGTTTTTGGTGTGTATTCACCAGACGACTCGTGCAGAATGAACACAAAACGTAAAAATATTGACATTAATTTCCTGTGCTAAGTAGCATTTGTGGATGTATTTAGTATTTCTGTGCACGCATGAATCATTAAAGTATGTAAATATTCCACATCATGGCACAAACAAAACACGTATCTCACATTCCAGCTTGTTTTGAGCTTCAACAACATGTACAGTTAGACAAAAAACAAGTGAAGTCAAAACATGTTCTTCCGTGTGATCATGCATCTGAGTGTGTACATTTGACAGTGTGTGTGTAGGTGTGTGCGTGTGTGTGTGTGTGTGTGTATGTGCAGAGTTTTTGTGATTCACCACTTCTCTCTAGTCCTGGATATTGCCTGCAGCTCCTCTCTCCCATGGCTCGCCCTCCCAAATACCACCTGACAATCAAACTCTGTGTAAGACAGTGCCCTTCAGGTGGCTCAGTGGGGCTGTTTGAGTGTGTGTGTGTGTGTGTGTGTGTGTGTGTGTGTGTGTGTGTGTGTGTGTGTGTGTGTGTGTGTGTGTGTGTGTGTGTGCGTGTGTGTGTGTGCGTGTGTGTGTGTGTGTGTGTCCGTGTTTGTGTAAACATGTGATGGTAAGAGGACGAGTGCAGACTACAGGGTTGGTAATGATCTTGCATGACACAAAGAGAGAGACGAGGTCGGCCGGTTCACCCACCGGCTTCAAATACTCGACAAGCACCGTGTCCCCCATCTGGCCCTTCACTGAAATGTCAGCCGGGTCGCGTCATCTTCGGTTTGCTTGGACTGTCACTCAGAGGTGATTCTGACTTTTGTTGTGTTTTTGGTGGGGGAGGCAGCAGGCTCTGACATAACAGGAATAAGTGAATTATTTCTCTATTATTATAAAAGTTTCCTTGCATATGGTACTGTAGGAAATGTATTTTGCTACATTCCAGCAAATCAAACAAACATTTTTATGTGTGAAGTCTGACTCAACTGGACTTATCCGCCCTCTGCAGCTCATCTCACACAGACAGACGGACGGGTTGTTTACTGCAGTCAGCAGGATGTAGGTCGAATTCCTTGATTCTGAGTCAACAGTGGGGAGAGGAGGAAATGAGGAGGTGAAGAGGAGAAGAGGAAGTGAGTGAAGTTGGGAGGAAGAGGATGAAAGAGTGGTGAGGAGGAGAGCGGCGCTTCAAAGCGATACGAACAGATGATTGATGGCTAACGGCAAATAAATTAATGAGATAGAGAGCGGTGCTGTCGGATAGAGAAGAGATGGAGAGACTGTGTGTGTGGAACTTGTGCTTCTATCACAGGACCAATTACAGTTGAAGAGATGGAGAACAGGGCTGTTTCACACCTTACTGCAGCACATTCAATTACCCAACAGTGTCACACGGGATACGTTCAGAGTCTTAAGTTTAGTTTCACAAATCAGGGGAGGAAATAGAATATGGGGTTCTTCAAGCAGACAAAAAGCTACATGACTCAGGTGACAAAATGTCAATGTTTACTGTAAGGTGCATGCCAGCTGCCCCTTTTCATAAGTAAGAAAGAAAGTATGAATTGGCCCTGACGGACTTTGATTCAGCTCAGTGAATACCTGCTGCAAGCTCAGCGACGGAGCAACAATGTGTGACTTTACAACCACACTGACATCGTTAACTTCCCGTATTGGAAAAAGACCTCTTCCAGTGCTTTGTGGTACTTTATGATAGAGTGCGATCAGCTGTATGCAGGGCTTCTTTTCTTCGTTTTCTGTAATCCTGTGAATTGTTAAATATATATTCATATAAATATAATGTTAAAAGGCCTTCAGTATCAGACTCTGACAGAGTGAGTCTTCGGGTGAACCTTCTTTTTTTTAGTGATTAATGTGTCATTTATTTAGCCAGGAGATAATTTACTGATGCTGTTAAATATGAAACACTGAATGAAAAGTAATTGAATTAATAAATGTTAACAAGCTAATAAAAATGAAAAGGGAAATTAATAAGATAGGGAGAAACTCATTTATTGGTAGACAAAGTCATTAATCTGTGTCTGCTGGTGTCCTCGTCTGTTTGAGATTTAACACAGAAAACCCTGAAAGTCTCAGTGAACTCTTCACACTACTTCTGTGTGTGATCAGTGCAGGTTTTCTCCTATAACATCATAACATATAGATACAGGTATGTTCATTTTTGTACTAAACCTTTGTGGCTAAGTGTCGCTTTGTATACTTTAAGACACCATTTTGAAATCTTACGGAGACCCCAACGTCTCAAAATATTTGTTTTCCTTTTAACTTGTGATGTTAACTTATAAATATCGTCTTTCAGCAGAACTGGACTAGGATAATAAATGAGATATTAAGTATATTAAGTGTTTATCTAGTATACTGTAACTCTTTGTTGCAATATTTTGCCAGAAAAATATCTTTGAGTTTTATTACTAACTAAACCTGCTTCAACAAACCTCCAAAATAGTCACAAACAGCTACGTGTTTACGCTTTCAACAGTCAATCATATGTAATATTTGTGCAGCTTTGGAGTGTTTGCTTTGCTGCTGGCATTTCCCCAGAGCGCTGACTGGACTGTTCATCATCCTCCACCTGACCAAAAAGACTGCTCCAGTTACAGACAGGTGTGCCTGCATGTGCTAGGCGACCTCTGCAGCTCATCCATCATACACCGCCCCGTTCCTCTGCACCTGCCGGTGGCTGCTCCACTACGATTCGAGACACTGGTACTTACCTATCGTGCTGTGAATCATTTAGACCCACCCTACATCCAGGACAGGGGGAAACCATACACCCCAGCCCAACCACTACTCTCTCTGCTGCTGCCAATCAGCTTCCTACTCCATTAATACGAATGAGGAACGCCTACCTCGCTACAAAATGTCCTGGCTCTACAATGGTGTAACAAATACCCATCGACATCGGACATAATTTGCTCAGACTGCACCTTGGAACTGGTGCACAAACTTGGCCCATAGAAAATAAACTCTTTCTCTTATTGTCTGTTAATTAATGTAGCTCTTCAAGTACTTCGGTATCTTTCCCGGAGTACTTGTATGATTCCTGCACACTTTTGGGGTTGTACCGACATCGTTGAATGTACTTGTCGTAAGTCACTTTGTATAAAAGTGTCAGCTAAATAAATGTAATGTCGTGACTGAACGGTGCATAGATGAAAACATCTGTGCAACAAATCGCGTGTGATGCCACACGGCGATCGTACATTCAAGTTTATTAAAAGCAGGCGCTCCTGATCTAATCAGTTGGCCGGACCACCGGTAATTCTCCCAGTGCTCCCGGTAGGACTTGTCGTGTGAAATCCACTTTTTCTTCTAACTCTGTTGCGCAACAATCTATTAACAATCTATATATATATATATATTTTTTTTTGTGTGTGTCTAGTCTGAGAGCCTCATCCTTGAGTGGTACATAATCAATCTCTCTTTGGCACTTAAAGCACAGGATGCAGACACTTACATCACTGTTGTTAGTTTGGACCGATGTAGTCATGCCGCTCTTACCTGCTGAACTGCTTCAGGTTCGCTGGTGCCATATAGTTGTTGTGATGGGCCATTATTCCTAAACCCCAGTAGTCCAACATTTTTTTCCATTGGACTGAAAGCCCATTATCCCAAAAACAAACACCCATCATTCGAAAGGTTTCATGAGAATGACTTTCCCAGTCACACTATTCTTTTCTTACAATGCCGAAGGCCTGACGTGCAATGCTCTGCTTCTGATTGGCTTAAAGCCTTTTTCAAACCTGTGACAAAAACAAAACATGAAAGGAAAATGTGGAATATTCGCTGGCAATTTTTCGCATTCACACCTTTTCACACCAAGGCTGACACAATCATTCAATGCATTCCACAGAACAATTTAAATCCCAACGGACAGATTCAGATTTTTATTCAAATAAACCCACTCTCAACTCTCACACTGGAAACGGGCTCGTTGTGTCACGTGTGCAAGACTGTGAAAAGTGACAATGTGGTGGCGTTTCCTGGGTGTAAATTCTGAGCTTCATTGCACTGGTTTTCATCATTCATGACTGGACTGTATCATATGTAGCCTATGTGTTTATTAGTATTTGATACACGGCCGATATCAGTCTGTCCAGTCCATTCTTATAATTACAATTCATATGCTAATTATGACGCTTCACATATATATCTAATGGGTTAAAATGGATGGATGTAAACTGCAACATGACCGGTTAGCTGAGGTATACAACCGCAAGGTGGTAATTTTATTTTATATACCCTGTAGAGATGGGGAGAGCCCTCCAGACCCTTTACTCTACTACTGGTGTGCTGTGACAACACATTCTCTTGAAATGCAATGACCGCAGTTCTCCTGCAGAATCCTCTTTTGTCCCTGAAAGAGTCCTTTTCTGCCAGATCTGACTGTATAACAGCCTAAATGTGCAGTTCTTTGATATATCTTTGTTTTTTTTCATACTCTGTGAACCTTTTTACTGCAATAACTTCGGGACTGAGTCGGATTGTTATGTTTTGGCCCACCTGGACCGATTACCTCGTTACAAACTGGTGTCAGTCGGCCAGTTTAGGCAGTTTGGTTGTATTCGCTCAGTGTTTTGCACGATAATACTGTCATTTTGGGCTTTTTAGTTGTTGTTTTCTTATGTTGTTGAATAAAAAATGAACGTTAAACTCGTTGTTGCCTATTTAAGAAGCCAGGGCTTCTTCTTTAATCTTTTTTCATTACTTTGAGTTATCGAGGCTGCTGTACGCTCACTTCTGTTCAGTCCGTTTGTGCCTTTTTTCCGTCGTTGTTTTTCATTTGACAAGAGCCGTCAATACAAGCAAAGCACCATGGGACTCTCAAAGACTAAAACCAAGATTGAGCTGATTAATATGAACCCGCTGTTGTTAAAGAAAGCATAAAATTGGTCTTGTCTGCCTTGACACCCTCTCAACACATTTAATGGCATTTGTAACACACAGCTTTAATTGCCATCTTGGCATTTTGCAAACTTTGCTTGTTGCAGCTTCTGAAATCAGAAAAATGAACATTTCTTGAGGGAAGAAGCAAGTCCAACAGCGAACAGAGGCACGTCTTTCTCTTTGATAAAGCAACTCATAACAGCTGTGACATTTCCAAGCTCCCCAGCAGCGTTCAGAGGGTCTCAGACGCTTATAAGAGTTAACTTTGTACATAATGAAAACATGAATTGTATTTATTAAACAATTTGAGGTCTCTCAGGTCAGTCATCAACATCGGCAAGATTTCTCAGCTTAAACTGAAGGTAGCCTGTACTTTAGATGTGTTTTTGACTTAAAGAAGCACGAAAACGTAGAAAGAAGCCAAAAAAAGAGAGAATAATTCTGCTGTTTCTGCTTATTAGAAAAATACCCAACAGCTGGTCAGTCAATTCGCTACAAGAGAGACAAAGTGAAAAGACGATCTTCTGCTTCTAGTTCACGGAGCTTTTACCTCAAATGGCAGTCTGATGCTGCTGTGTATATCTGGACTGTTGTGTCTGACGAATGGTTAAACAAAGAGTGACGCTATGTCCTGAGATAAATACTAAACATTTTACAAAACCAGTCTAAATAACGCTGCCAGTGTGACCCAGAGCAGGACTGTGTTTGGTATTAAACACATAATGCAACAGAAAAAATAGCTCAGAATAAAATAATTGAAAGAGTTTCCAACTGGTGTTCTGTTTGATTCATTTATGTGTAGCACAACATCTAAACCTGCAAACTGATAAAAAACACACGTAAAAGCAGATATCTCAGGTGTCGGCGGTGTAGGACCATCGCAGAGGTGGAGACTCAAAGCGCCAAACACCGCAGGCTGTCTCTGCAGAGCGAGATAAGAGCGAGCGATGCATCTATGCCTCCTAGACTCCTAGACTCCTTTGAGTTCTTTCAAGAGGTCCTACAAGCCTCGGGGCGGTCTTCCTCACTACCTGTCACATTTCTGGGGCACCACACAAACACTTGCGCACTGTTTTAAGAGCTTATATAACATCAGAGGCACTGTTGCCTTGCTGCCTCTCAGCTCCCACATCAAAGATCACACATCTGCTGTTTTTCTGGATGAAATTACTGAAGCACCTCTAGTGGATGGATTCTGAATTATGGCAAATATTGAAGACTATTTCACGTCATTTTTCTTCTTGTCTATAAATTAAAAGGACCAAAACAATAATGTCGTTACCTTTGGGCAGAGCCAGAGCTAAACTAACTCACTGTAATGTCACTGTAATGTCAAACTATTCTTTTAAAGACACGTATTGTTGCAGCTGTTGCACTCCACCTCCTCACAGCTTCTTATTCTTCTCTCTACCTCCTCTGCATCTCCTCATTCTCTCAATTCCCTTCAAACACTGGAGCAACCTGCACCTGTATGGCAGCTGGATCCCTGTAATTGGACTAAATATATCTTCAGCGGCACCGAGAAAGAATCGCAGCCTTCATGTGGAGGGCGAAGTCATCAATATCAGTGCGGCAGAACGATCGGCTTTGTTTTCATTAGACTGTGTGTGTAAACAAATGAGCGTGAACAACTGAATATTGTAATTAATGTGATCAGAGTTACCTGGAGAGGCTGCAGCAGAGGAATGTGTTGTCAGTGTCAGCGGGTCGAGTAACAGCCGTCGCATCATCTCATCCACTTCAAATGACAGAGAGCGGAATGAAAAGAGAGTCCAGGACAAGTGCACTGACATGAAAGACACAAATATTTAAACCACAATTACATCACATTAATCAAACAAACTGGACTTTGGGGTGAAGTGTAATCGGGCCTTGGTCTTTGAGGCCTCCTTTTCAGTAGCATTTATGTACAGCACCCAAACATGTTTGCATACAGCACCCCATTGACATACTCACAGTGAATATAAATATGATTTAAAGTCACATTTTAATATTCAGCAGCCAAAGTACAGCGCGACAAACTATTTGAACTGCACTCAACCTACAGTCCTGTAAAACAAATTTACGAAAAAATAAAATCTCTGTTTCCCTGGTAGAGAGCCTCTCCTCCTCAGCAGCAGTATGTCCGTGTTGTTAATAGTCACACTGTATCGTGCGAGCTTGAGTCTCTGACAGCTGAATGACACTCTGTGTGGCTGGCTGATCTGGATATGAAATATCTTTCAGTGACATTTATTCTTGTCCCTTCAGTTTCAGACTCAGTGTCGCCAGCCATAGATCTACCAGACTTCCATGTAGTCTACAGTATGGACTTTTCCAAACACACATTTCAATAAACAACCACCTCCTCAGTTTGCTGTCAAAGTGTACACACACATGCTTTAAAGCTACTACAAGGAACATTAATATAAGTGTTGATTTCTCCGGTCCCTGTAGACAAAAGCTGTAGTGTTTCTGAGGACCAGAGTCCCTTTAGAAAATCTCTCATTTCACTGCAGCGGGGTCTGGCAGGCTGCCCTGCTCAGTCCTGGTTCTGGGTCTCCCGTGCCTTGGTCTCTGTGTCCGTTGGCTCCCAGGAGGAGGAGCTGCTGCCCGGTGCAGAGCTCTCTGTTTCCTGCCGGACCTCCGACTGCAGGTTGAAGGCGGCTGCGAAGCCGGATCTGTGTCTGACTGCAGTCTGAGCTGAAGGAGTTTGGGGTGAACCTGCGTGATTTCATCATCATTAAAATAAACTATTCAGAAGTAGCCAATCAAACCTCTAGATCACCTGGTAAAGCATGCGACCCACGTGGAGTCACTTGGGTCAGCCAGGGTTCGATTCCGACCCACGGCTCTTTACTGTGTGTCACCCCCCCCCCCTTTCCTGTCATTCTCTAGCTGCTCTATAAAAGCAATAAAGGCGCTAAAAATAATCTAATCTGGTTCTACATTAGTGTGTTTAATTTGCCCTATAGCCACGAACAGAGAGGACAAAGTGACGAAAAGGTAATCTCTTGCATTTGCTTAACGTCATCCTTAATACTGATCACATTACCAAATTACATCAATTGAATTAGTTTAAACAGAAAAATAAAGTATACACACAGACAAATGCTAATCAATCACATGAAACAATAAACGAGTATTAATAGAAACAAATATGTGTAAAGAAGAAAAGAAGAAAGGGGGAGCAGATGGAAGACATCATGTCTTATAGTATCTCCTTTGTCTTCTTTCAAGTTATTAAGAAGGTTCCCATGTGTAGAAACGTCTCTGTGAAGATGGATGATCTTTCCGTTTACATTCCCAGAACAGATAAAGAACATTTGACTGATGTGATTTGTGTAATTTGAACGGCTGCCTGAAGTAAAACATAAATGTATAGACTTTCAGTTTATAAATGAGAGGGTTCATGATTTATTATGCATCACCCTGAATTGTTTTGTGGCAGTGAGTCACGGGATGTTTTTCCGCTCGGTCGGGGTTTCTCTTTTTTCAGCGCGTCAAACTGTGGCACAAAGGTTTAGGAAAACATATGTGGTTTTGGTTAAAACGCATCACAAACAACATTACAAAATAACTCAACAACACTTCTCAAGCAACGGTCTTCTGGTAGAACATTGTAGATGAAAGCCTGGTTGGTCTCACACATATGCTAAAGGATGCTCTGTGCATTGGCATCAGACAAACGCGTCGGTATTTGACGCACTGGGAATGAGAACGTGCTCGATGTTTACACTGGAGCGGATGTAAAGACTGAAATACGTTCCAGACGTTGTGGAGGTTTCATAAACCTGTGGCTGCAGGTTTATGAAGGCGTGATGAGTCATAGTGTGCAGACAGTTCAGGGTAACAGTTCACAGCATCAAAGCCCAACATAATGAAATACCATTTTATTCTCTCCCGCTGTTCTGACAGACGGAGCACGCTCAGAGACAGAAAGGGAGCTGTCAATCAAGCAATTGGAGAAGGTGTGTGTGTGTGTGTGTGTGTGTGTGTGTGTGTGTGTGTGTGTGTCGGCAAATGAAACCATCTGCACTATAAACTGTGTTCCTAAATCCACATAATGTGTGTGTGTGGTACAGTGTATCCACAGATCGACGGAAACATTCGCTGCCGTCTGGAAGTCGTGATGTGGCGTTCGGCTGCCATGGCAACAGCTGCTGTCCCTCTGACATTGATTGGCGCTGATTGGCTGCCCAAATCCTATCAGACGAGCAGGAAGCCGCTGTAATTGGCTGCGACGTGAGAGCTGAGGGAGGCAGGTGGGGCTCTGCGTTCAGTGACCAACACAAAGGTCAGCCTGCTTATTGTGTGTGTGTGTTCTGTTGTATTTCTGTCTCTGTGAGGACCGATATGAGCTTTGGACTGACAGTGAGGACATTTTGTGTGCTAAAGAGGGTTAGGACCTGGTTTTAGGGTTACGGTCAGAGTCAGGTTTGGGTTAGAGGTAGGGGGCTAGGAAACACATTATGTGTGAGGGTACAAGCATGTGTGTCCAAGGACACTAAACTATAATTTTCAGCCACTACTTTGGTCCAAACTGAAATATCTCAACAACTATTGGATGGATTTACATAGTTGTTCAAACCTGGTTTGGGACATCTTATGTTTACGACAGAATGTTGAAGATTCGTACTTATTCTAAAGTGACTTTTCTAATTATATCGATTGTTGTTAATCACTCTATTGTCCCATAAGTCTCACCTGAACCTGCTTTCACGTACACTCTGTGGCAGCTTTATTAGGTGCACCTATAAAATCTAATGCAATCCAACACAACAGTCCAGCCATAAATGTTACAAAGATAACAATGTTCACAGAGGTATTCATTCAACTATATGTTTATTATTAAGGCTACTGGACTGCATCATATCCAGAGGCACATGACAGGAGATGCATATTAGAAAAATGTTTCACTACAACAACACCTCCAACTACGGCTTCAGTAATAAACATGGCTGTACTTTGGCTGGTCTCCTAATCCTCCTCCTCCATCAGCTCTCCAGCTGAAGCCAAATCAACCATCAGAAGCCATTTTGGTCTCCTCCCAAGAAGAATGCGGCTGAATATACATGGGGGACAGCAGAAGGTCAGGAAAGGTCAGAGCGTATTGATGTAATGTCCCAATTTCACAGCATGTCAGTGACATTCCTGCCTCCCTTCAGAGAATAAGAATAAGAAAGCACAGAATTAGAGGAGGACAGATACAATTATGAAAGAAAGAGAAGACACACAGAAGGAATTAATAAATGAACAAAGAAATGAAGTTCAGACGGAAAATACAGAAGTTCAGACAGGAAATGTCTCCTGCAAATGCTGTTTTAAATGAAGCTCTTTCAGAAATCCTTTTGAGTCAGCAGCACTAGATTTCTGCGAGGAGCGAGTGATGACCTCAGTCACTTAGTTCCTTCAGTCTGGCATTGTTCAGCCCATTGTTGGAAGAACAGACTGAGAGCGGATGTCAGAGGCAGACTGGTGGAAACTTGAGTTAAATGATCCAGAGAATTTAACAGGCTTTTCTTTCCGATTCCCACCTTGAACACTGAAGCGTGGCGCTGCCTGGAAGTTCATCTCCCCGCAGATGATTCCCTGGAATTCCAAGACCACCGCTGTGCTGACACGTGGGACAGAGCGCCGGCTTTACTGTGGCGAATGCATCCTGGAGAAGTGCTGCGTCTGTATGCACTGCTAACCGCTGGAAAACATCCACGATAATACTTTTGACCTGCAGCTCTCTTCTTCTGACTCTGCTCAGACCTCTCTGGTGGCACTTTGTATTACATTTAAAGGAATAGTTTGACATTTTGGGAAAATTTCGCAAAATGTCAAACTATTCCTTTAGATAACAATCAGTTTAAAATCAATTAAGACTATGATGGTTATTGATGAAGGGTTTTCATCTGATGGAGGTACATAAAGGTTAAACCAGGTTTTCAGGGGAAGACTGAGATTCTCTCTCCCTTTAAATGGATTAGGGTTCATATAATTGCAATTATAGAATTATAAATAATAAAAACAAAATGATAATAAATAATAATACTTTGCTATCTTGGCCAGGACCCCCTTGTAAATGAGATTCAACATTTCAATGGCATTTTAAATGGCTAAATAAAGGTAAAATATTGATTAAATAATTGATGCTTGAAGAAACATCGTCTGTACCGTTTCAGATAAGCTCCTGTACTTTGATGTCTGCCTCAGCTGACACATCATTTCCATAATATCTGCGTGAAATTTCCTCTGAATAGTCCAGCAAAAGCCATTAATCATTGTGGTGGACAGTAATGACAGCAGCTGAATGTGTAGTGCTGTGAGTCGAGAAGAGCACTGTTTGAATTGAACAAGTCCCTTTGGGCCGGAGTCCATGTTACCGCCACCTTCTGCTTCATTAGGACCCTGTTTGTATCTTCAAGAAGAGTCAGAAGAAAGGAAACCCTCTGAGCTAATACGAGATGGCAAAGACAGGAGACAGATGAAGTGGAAATGGACTTCTTTATTTACAGTTAGTGTTTCTCCTCAGAGTCTTCCACACTTCCCAGAAACTCACACACAGTGTAGCCGGCGGTCACATGTGTTTTCACACCTATGGCTCATAAACCTCAGAGACGATCTATCACACCGAGTGACAAAAAGGAATTTTCACCAAGCCGAAGTTCGGAAATAACTGTGGACTGAAGGCTTGAGGAAAACCACGTCCTGATGTACAGTTTCCAGCAAACTGCCGCAACCAGTTCAATTATATCCCAGTAAGTCACAGGTATAGCCACATGAGCATCTATTCTGCATTATCGCTGCAATTATAAAATACACATTGTTGTACTAGCCTTCTCAGAGCCAGTACTCATTAAAAACATTAACACACAAACATGATGTAATTAGCGGATCAAGGACTTACACTTCCCGAGGATATCATTATCTCTGATGTCCATCCAGAATAAACGTCCATCAATCTGCTAAGAAATAATAGAAAAAGGACGCTGCAGAACTTGCCCGTAAATAATAAGTTTTCCTCAGTTTCAAAGCAATCCAGTGACAGTTGTCTGTACATATATGGGTGCACTGCAAACAGGAACTGCTAACAAATACATCCATGTCTGTCCAAAATGTCATCACTTCATCATTTCATCCAATTGGATATTTAGGAGAAATTGACTATTAGCATAATGGACCCTTGAGTTATGGACAAAAAGACAGGTCGCAGTGACTTTGATGTCTAACCATCAAATTCTAATGAAATTTCCTCCTCGGTGCTGCCTCTCTCCCACATCAAATAAAAAGTCTGTTTTAAGTGCAGATGTGTTTTCATTGTGTGAGCAGCCTGTGAGACCATGTGGTCCTCCTGATACGGCTCCAACTGTGAGCTCCAAACACGAACATCTATGTCCATTTCTTCTGTGGTACTGTATGTGCATGCACTATTCTTTATGAAGCAATAAAGACTGGTTAACTTTGCCTACAGTGAGACCATCCTGTGATAAAATCACTCCAGCCACTATGCCAGAAAGGGCCAGTGGTGTAAAGTGGCTTTCACTACACACGTGTTAAGTTTCGTGACTGCGTCTTGCTGTAATAAAATCTGTCCGCATATAGAAATATAAACACCTGGCAAAGTACTCAAATATTCCACTGTAGTAGTTCCCTCTACAGTACAGTATGTGTCTCCAGGACCACATGTTGAATGGCACACACACAAAGACTCTCAAGGGGAAGACGATACCAGCCACGATGTCACGGATAAGCAATAAATTCGGAAAGCAAAGTCATGAAACAAAACACTGTTTGTCTTCGGAGGGAAGCTGCTCACAGCTGGAGATCCCAGATGTGATGCTGATTTATTCATCAGACACTAAGAACCTGGGAGGTGAAGATGACTCGCTGTTGAATCAACATCATGTGTTTCATGTAGAGAAACAATCACTGAAGAAAACTTTCCTTTTTTTCCTTTTACGATGCTGCTGAAAGACGATGCAGATGCTTCCTCGAGCTGTTGGAGTAAACATACGGCTCAGCTCTTCCTTTCATTACTGCTAATAAACATCACACTCTCCTGCTCCTGCTTACTGAATCTAAGTGCTGGATAGCCGTCCATCTGAGGCACTCTACAAGCAGAGCTTCCTGTTCACTGTAGCTCTGTCAGCCCTGACGACAGCCGTTCCACATCATGTCGTAACAAGAAAACTGTAACAGCCTGATGTTTTTCTGTGAAAACACGAAGAGACGAACCACAGATTCCTCAGACCGGCTCGCGTGGTTAACTTTCAGCTACAACTCAGCATGGTGCTGAATATCTAAAACAACAGAGCCTCTGAGTGTCTAAAAAGTTGACATCAAAAGAGCATAATATGAGATGAAATTGAGGCATTTCTCTCAATTTATCCTTTTTAAAGGTAGAAAGGTGTTTACAATGATTGTGTTTGTGTATCACTTATCCTATGGTGAGCATGCAAATGATGGTCCAAATTCATGATGATTTAATGTATATTAGAAATAAATGGTTGACACAAATCTTAAAAATCTAATAATCTGTGAATTAATCCTTTAATCTATAAAAATCTGATCTTTTCAATCTGCCACCACTTTAAAGTAACTGTGAGGAACTTTTAGCTTGTTGTGAAACTGTCTCAACTTAATACCGATGCCTCTTTGTGGCCTACATAATTAAACGAGACCATCAGCAAAGAGCTTGTCATTGCCGCCACCAGGTCGGATTCCGGACAAAGTCCGATGAAATCACGCAGGTTCACCAGAAACTCCTTCAGCTCAAGGACCCGGAACTCTAACACTTTTGTCTGCACGGACCGCAAAAAATCAACAACATTAAAGTTCCTTGTCGCAGCTTTAAATGTATTATCTTTTTTTTTTGGAGCGATATCATTTTGGGTTTGACAGAAATGGTTTTGGCCAAAGTAATGAAGCAGTTTAAGATCAGTGATTCATAAGTCACACTCGTTTAGCTTTGACAGAAAGAACATGGAGCGCTGCGGCGGATAAACCCTGACAGAATTATTTATAAACTCATACATATTCATACTCTGCCTTGTAGCAGAGCTCAACCATTCACCTGATCCCTGTATGTGTGCGTGTGTGTGTGTGTGTGTGTGTGTTGCTTTACTAGACTCTGGGTACAGGAGTTAAAAATAATCAGTTGACATTAAATGATGAAACCGTAGTGAATCGGTGTTGCACTGCTTCATCATATTCAATTTATTTACTGAAGTAATAGTAGTGATACAACACTGTACCTAATTCTAATTAAAAGTCATGCTTTCAATTCCACTCCAGTCAGAGACAATGTGCTCAAGGTTTCAAAAGTACAGTGGTGAAAGAAATATTCATATCTTCTACTGAAGTTAAAGTAGTGATGCCACACTACAGAAATACAGAATTATTAGTAGAAGTCCTGCTTTCAAAATTCCACCTGAACCATAATCTGTGGTGAGAGTGAAGTCGGGCAGTATGTAAACTCAAGTCTGTATCGTGCTGAATGGTGTCTAGACGCCACTGATCAACAGCTCAAAATCCAGCGTCACACACGTTAATCCGGTTTGTCAGACTGTTGACGGAGCTGTGATCAACTCAAAGAGGATCCTCCTCGTTTGCTGAACCCCAACTGATGATGTATTGATGTCTCGGTATTGATTAGCACAGACATATCTGATCCTGTTGGGTCTTAAACGCTCAGATAATTCATTCTCAGTCTCCTGCTGGCAAAACAAATCCCCAATCGTTACATTAGAAGCATCAACACTCAACATGTTGCACTGTGGTTAAAAGAGAGAGCTGTGGTGTTACAGCCTGTTTGTTTTTTTGGTACTAGTAACAAATAATTACAATATAAACAATCCATATAACAAAAATGATGCGTGTAATGTGAACATATATAAAAAAGGTCTACCCAAGAGGATGTCAAGCAACATCCAAATAACACAAACCAACTAAATCAACCCAAACAAGTAGAAATATTCAACTCAGCTGATGTCTTCAGTCTTCCTGTTGGGTTCCTTCAGCCTCTCGTGGAGGGTCCCTCCCTCCTTCAGATCTCTGCTGCTCTGAGGAGCTTCCAGATGCCTCGGGAAAGATGACTGACACTCCGGCTTCCCCCGGCACACCGCACAGCAGTGGGTCTTTGATAAAGCATGAAAGCACTGAACAAGTGTCCAACTTGAACATTACCAACTATACAGTGAAGTTTTCTTTGTGCTTTCTCGCCTCGCAGGTTTCCATGGATCGTGGTTTTATCTGGACCCTGGTCCTGCCTCCTGCCGTGGCCCTGCCTGACACCCGCTGCTATCATTATTAGTAGTCACATTATTATTACCATTACCGATACCATTAACGCACATTACTGACTTTGCTTCTTCCCCGGAGTCTTTGTGCTTTCTCGCCTCGCAGGTTTCCATGGATCCTGGTTATATCTGGACCCTGGTCCTGCCTCCTGCCGTGGTCCTGCTTGACACCCGCTGCTACCATCATTATTGCCGATGCCATTACTGATTTTGTTACCATTGTTATTCCGCTATATTATCCACTTATGCTGTTATTATTAGCAGTCATCATTTTTCCATCACTATTCTGCTTCCTACTCTCATTACATGAATCATTTCTGTCATATGCATTGAATGTGTTGTAGTTCTGTTATGTTGTTCATCCTGTACACATGACATCTGTTGCCCTTCTGTCCATGCTGGGAGAGGGATCCCTCCTCCTCTTCCTAAGGTTTCTTCTCCCTGTTAAAGGTTTCTTTTGGGGGAGTTTTTCCTGTTCCGATGTGAGGGTCCCGAGACAGAGGATGTTGCATGTGTACAGATTGTAAAGAAGCAAATTTGTGATTTTGGGTTATACAAGAATAGACGAAAACACCAGTTATTGGTAAAAGAAACTGGAAGCTCAGCATCAAAACGTGTTTAAATAGGAACAGGTTCCTGTTTCAGTGTGAAGTGCAATAATGCCTATAACAAGCTGGAAATAACAGTCGTGCTGCATAACACTTCACAATAGAAACAGAAGGTTAGTCTATAGGTTCAGCATTATTGGAACTGGATCAGGAAAAATCAACTGAACATACTATGAACTGACAAATCTGAGTTCAAACCTGTTCAGTCTGTACACTGAGCAGAGGGCCTAAAGGAAAATGGCTTCCTTAAATATTTAAAGCCCAATTGCACCATTGTGGTTCAATAATGATGGAGGATGAGTTACACTTTTCACAGTTCACAGTTAACAGTATTCTTTCCTGTTGTGCAACACTTTGGGGATATCAAGTAAATGGAAATTTGAATCATTTAATTATTCTATTTTTGGGGGCATATTTTAAAATGAAAATAAAACATTAGGTGTCTGATTTATACTGTTTTCATACCCATTATTGAAGAAATAAAGACGTTAATATAACAGCTGATTTGTGTATGCACATAAACCTTATTCCTTCTTAATCTGTTATCTCCTCTGTGTGTTCCTCTTAATTGAAAAGTATTCAGAGTTCAAAAGTGAAAGAGAAGGGAATTAAATCAGTGAACTGGCTGATAATAGTAAATGTAAAAGCCTGCAGGATTCTTAATAGATGAGACAGGTGAACATCTATTAACCGTGTCATACTCCCGAAGCCAGATACGAGGGTAAATTACCCTGCAAATGTAAAACCCTGCGTCTCCCTCTGGCTCCTGCTGGTAAAGTGATAGCATGTTATTTGATTAACATGGGGGAACATGTAATTAGCAGGGCTGAGCTCAGAAAGTGAGCCTCTATCCATTTACCATTTGCTCCAATCTGATTAGCTGTGCATGCTGCATCAAAGGCTTCGTGACTTTTGATGAGATGGCGACATCCTGTTCGACTCGTGTTACCAATCACATCGCATATTCTCTCGGGTCCGGTTATGAGTTTATCTGAGCTTTCTCTTGTGTCTTTTCCATTTTGTCCTCGCTCACGTGACGATCCGTGACTCAGATCAGTAGTGGAACGATGCCAATGCAGGTTCAGGTGTGACACATGCAAAATGGCCCAAATCCAACAGTTCATCCCGGCGGTTCTATTTGACTGTGTTGGCAGTCTGTGCACACGCCAGCATTATTAATAACTACCTTTTCACTTGTCTGGATTGTGCTAATGGAATAATTACGGTGTTAATTATAATCAATTGATAGATTATAGAACTTTGCATTTAAATGAATGCATTAAAATATCGAATTATTCATTCAGCAATTAAAGACAGAATAAGGGAATTATAACAAACTGATTTTTTTAAAGAATAATTTATAGGCAAACATTTAAAAAGTCTAATTATTCTGTCGGCACTTTCAACACATGAAAACAACCTTACTAGAAATAATCATAGAGCACTAAACTCATTCCATTAAAGGCAGTATAGCAGCTATAGAGCTGTCACAGACAGTTCATTCTCTTGATGTTCTCAATTGTTTTATATTTGTTGTCTGTTGTTGTTGAAACAAATGAAGGGAAAGTACTGAAATAGATAGTGTTGGCTGGTGTAATACGCATAAAAACAATATTCAAATGACATTTCTTATCTGACTAACAGCTAATAGAGCATCATTGACAATATAAACACAACAGCAGTGTAGTTACCACTCGTCGATGATCCTCTTTGCAGGCCGAATTCATCAGTTTATTGTGTTGACTGTCACTTTAATGCTTAGAAATGCAGCATATTTATGAGAAAACCCCGGTGTCTCTTTTCCAAACAGTCGATAATAAATTACTTGTTGAAGTCGTTCATCAAGTAATGTCAAACAGCTTCTCAAATCTGATTCATTATCGCTGTAAATCTTCTGGATTAGTGGTCAGTCAAAACTATTCTTTTGCAGATGTCACCTGAGGATGCTGAAGATAACAAAGGAATCATTCAGAAAGTAATTGTAGATGCGTTAGTTTCAGCCCTGATTTGATGGCATCACATTGTACAGATTTATTTGTTTTTCTGGTCACGCGGTACACACAAAATCTATAGTAACAAAAGGAGCGTGCACACACACACACGAACAACACGCATCATGGCCCACTCCCGCCCATTAGCAGCTTATTAGATTCTGCTTCAGTCTGATTACACTCACAACATCCTGAGATGCTCTGATAGACTTGACTAGCTCCTCCCATCCATCCATATGTGTGTGTGTGTGTGTGTGTGTGTGTGTGTGTGTGTGTGTGTGTGTGTGTGTGTGTGTGTGTGTGTGTGTGTGTGTGTGTGTGTGTGGGAAGACAACGGTTCATTCCAGTGTTGAGGACACTATGTCACAGATGTGTAAATAAAAATGATGCACACCCCTTTGCCAGTCAGCATCAAACCTTCCCTGTGTTCATGGTGTGAACCATAACACTCTTGACTAAGAACACCGGTAACTCCCCGGTTGCTTCTGTTGCACTTTATTAACCCGGGGTAATCCAGACAGATAGACAGTTCATTTATCCTCGGGGGGGGAATTCTCATTTCACAGCAGCTGGGCACGAAAGGGACCACACGGTGGAAAGAACAGTGCAAAAACAAATGTCACACAAGCACTAACAGCATTTCAAATGTTCTGCGTGGCCTTTTAAGACAATAAACACAAACAAAACACTTGAAATGATTCTCAAGTGGAGTACTGATGTTTTGCATTCCTTCATGCGTTCCTGGTAGAGGCATACCGTGTGTGTAAACTGATTGTATTTACATGCTGTGTTTCTCAGACGAGTTGCAAAAAAGGTCAAAAAACACATCTTTCCTTTTTCTACAGGCATTTGTTGCACTGACACTGAATTAAAGTGACCTGAAAATAAAATCTTTATATTGTATAATAATAAAGTCTTTAAGATGTCTATACGTTTTAAATAAGGCATAAACAAAGTTTATCAAAAGTGTATCTCTTCAAAATGACCTGTTTACCTATTCCAGATAATATAAGGTGATGCGGAAATGACTGTACAAATGGACAGGAACATTACATATACAGCCTGTGAATACTGTCTATGTCCATTTGTGTCTCTTTTTGTCTTACAGTCGCTCCAGCTTCTGCTTGGTTAATCAGGAAATGTCCATTTATTATTCATATTCTCATTAGACACCTGTGTCCACAGACTATGGTGTTCGGTGATGAGGTGCTGACTCCAGATGGCCTCAAGAAACCCGCAGGCAGACATGTCAAACATAAAAACCTACATTTTATTTATTTTAAATTCATTAACTGTTGCTTTATAAAATTCGCCGGGGATCATTTGATAGGAAAATTGGAAATCTCTTCACACTGAAACTGTTTTAGGGGAGGCAAGACTTCTGGCATTCAGAGAGGAATCACTGTTAAAAGTAATACAGTGACTAATAACTGGTGTCAGTTCCTCATTGATTATTAAAGCACAAATTATCCCAAAATACTTCTCCTGGCCTTTTCTCTATCCTCGCATATAAATGATGCATAGATATTCAAATAGGACACATGGCTCCCGCAGGGATTGATCATTATGTCATATTTGTCTATTGACTCTAATCACTGAAAAGATTATCTTACATTAATGTATTAACATTTTTTATTTTAAATAAAGATGAAGCAACAAGTATGAAAATATGAGATTGTTGAGATCCACTGACGTAGCAGAAGTTTGTTCTGTGTGATGGAAAATCATGTTAATATCTCAGTGAAAAGGTTGTATCTTCTGAACGGCAGATTTTACTTTCATCCTGCTAAACTGTACTTTGTCAGCCTGAACACGAGGTTCATAAAGAATCACTTATTTCCACATCAAGTGGAGGTCGACTGGGATAAATATGACAATATTATCTCGCTCTTTTTTACAGTTTCAGCTCAGTTGATACATCAATACATGAAAATATGAACCACACATGTCATGTGTTTGTGTGTGTGTGTGTGTGCCAACGCTCGTCACGTCTGTCACACTGAGGCGACTCAGGTCATCAACTCCCAGAGCATCGGAGGTCGGCTTACTCGGATGAATAAATCTGCATAAACACTCACAAGAAACAGTTAAATAACTGTGAAATAGGAAATCATCAAATGCCCAGAATGAACTGAAATGATGTTCCAAAAATAAAATCATCCATCCTCGATCTTTTTTTACAAAGACATGATGTAGAAACAGAAACTTGTCGATGGGTCGTGTTTGTGTGTCAGGTTTCCAAATTCGGCTCAGATTCACGAACTCCGGCTTCCAGATCACACCGACGGGCTTCACCGGAGAGAAAGAAATCAGAAAATTCATTCTGTCATAATATTTTTAGGAAGAAAAGGGATTATGTGATGACAAATAAAGCATGATATCACAATAAAGTCATAACATTACCAGAAAAGTTTTAGATTTCATACTTGTATGTATTCTCAAAATATTAACACTTTTATCAGGAAATATTCTGACTTAATTCTGAACAATATGAATTTACTCTATAAAATAATATGACTTTTTTTTTATAATTTTACAAAAATGTTGTGACTTTATTTTAAGATTTTACTCGAGAAACATCAGACTTTATTCTCAAAATATTTCAACTTTTTACTCAAAATATTAGGATTTTACTCTCAAAAATATTGTGACTTTGTTTTCAAAATACTTCAACTACATTTTCATTATTTTTTTATTAAAATCCTATTAGTTAAATATTGATGAATTCATAATTCAGGCAGAGCTCATTTGTCAGTAAGCTCAGTCCCAGAGTCTGGGAGGTCAGAGGTCAGGTACAGACCAGCAAGTGTAAATGTTGCTTAAAGGTACAGTGTAGCATTTAGGGCGATTTATTGGAAGAATAGGAATATGTTATTAATAAGTATGTTTTCTTTAGTGTATTGTCAACTGTAAATACGAATTGTTTTATTGCCTTAGAATGAGTCGTTTATACCTACGTATGGAGCATGTCCTCTTCACAGAGTCCACTCATGTTTTATGGAGCAGACAAACCAAACACTGGCTGTAGTCTTCGGGTCGGCCACTGTAGTTCTCCTACACGTTTTTTTTTTATTTAGACCAGTACAGGAATGCACACACACACACACACACACACACACACACACACGTGTCTATTTAGAGGACAGTGGCTTTAAACACTGAGGGCCTTCCACTGCTGCCTGAGAGATATAAATGATGAGCAGGAAAACAGTAACGTGTGACAAATTCAGTTATAAATGGAATCTTCCCAGCACACATGGGTGAATGGCTGCAGGCATAAGCATAATCACGTTGAGAGCAGGGAGAGTATTGAGGATGCTCAGTGAATTTAATCTGTGTTTTTTTTTGGAGGGGTGGGGGTGGTGCACGATTTGAAACGGTCTAATTTAGGATGCAGCAGAAAAGACAGACGGGACACATGGTGTGCTGTGTTTAATAAATAATTTACAATCCAGGTTCTGCATACGCGGTGAGGGGGATGAAGACTGCTGAGCAAACTGATGATATGGGGAGCAACACACAGACAGATAAACAAAGTCAGACTGTATTTGAGAGAAATAAGGCTTTTCACAAGCTTTCAACAACTCAGTGGTGAATTTTGTATGTATTTTGGAGAGACTCTAATGTCTGACCAAAAGGAGTTCCCCGATGGTGGAAAATGTTTTTGGCCCAGGCAGCCTTTTACAGCAAACTAAATGTAAAAGCTACTGGACTTTCCATCACTCCACGTCTCTGCATGCCGGCCATGTCTGTCCTCATCTGCTCGGCTTCTTGTGTCTTGTCTTCATCTCACTACGTTCATTCTCGCACTGATTGTTTGCAAAATCATGTTTTTGTTTTTCAGTATGCTGAGGTAACAGTAGTTATACCAGAGTGTAGAAATACTCTCTTATAAGTAAAAGTCCTGCATTCAAAAAAAGTACAGAAGTATTAGTATCAACATATATTACGGTAAAGTACTCATTATGCAGAATTACCAATTTCAGAATAATACAGTATATAATTTCAGATTATAGTTTTTGATGCATTTCTGTGTAATGATGCAGTTGGTAAAGATGGAGCTTGGGTATTAACTGTTGGTAAGCTTAATATATGATGATTTATTTGTTGTTGCCTTGTAATGAAACATTAGTTGATAGATAGATATATAGATAGATAGATAGATAGATAGATAGATAGATAGATAGATAGATAGATAGATAGATAGATAGATAGATAGATAGATAGATAGATAGATAGATAGATAGATAGATAGATAGATAGATAGATAGATAGATAGATAGATAGATAAAAGAGTAGAGCAACAAGTACTAACACAAAAGTTGAAAGTAAAAAAAATGTATGCCATTTAAACATGTGCATGCATATAATTCTAAGCTCTAAGTTAAATTCAAATATCCAGAAGAACCATTTTTCACATACATATATATCATACAATTATCTACCTATTTGTTTTTGTATTTGTAAGTTATAACCCTACTCTAAATGAATCAATATTTTATCATTCTAATTTATATAATAATAATAATAATAATAATAAATAATATAATCATAATTATTAATAATAATACAATCTAATTCAATAGTATAATTGACTAATTAATAAATAAAATGAAACACCAGCTCCATCTAGCGTCTGAACGCATGCATTACGTCAAACGTGGCGGGAGGCCCCCATGACGCCATCACGTTGACCCTGACGTTGTTGGACTCTGTTACCTTCCCGGACGACACTTCTGCACCGTTTGAGCACACGTTTCAGACAAATACTGTGATTTAACAAGGTATGCACCGGAGAATTATGCTTCTAGTTTGTGTGTTTGCTTTGTCACAAGTTATAAAAAAGCTTTAACTTCGAGCAGACATTCGTAAATGAGAGCTAACAGTAACACGAGCTAAGTTAACTTGCTAATCCCTGCACGCCAAACTCCCCTTAAGATATTACTATTTTAAATTTGCTCTGCAACCACAAAAGTGGTTAAGATGATTTATATGTGTTTTGAAAGTGGAAAGCTATTCTGGGTAATTCGGCATATGAATGATGCATCTTGTAAAACGCTACCTGGTTAACTCTCACCAACTTAACTTTACTATTTTTACATGTAGCTGTATAACAGCTGCTATAATGTGTCCATATGGTGTATGCAAAGTGTAAAATGTAAATGTAGGTGTTATGAAGCTGTGCAGAATAAGTACTGTTAAGTCACAGGTAACGTTATTTAATCAACTAAACTTTAACACTGCAAAGTCTTCATTAACAAGTTATTTAAGCTGCTTTTTGTAAAAAGATCCACAACGTGCTCCTGAGATAAGTTATTACATTTATCTCAAAGTGTTAACACTCAATGAGTTGTTAAAAATATGTTTCTTGCAGTTTAGCTGTATTGTGAAATATGATAAAATACTGTAAACCACATTAAATCAGTTGGAACAGCAGCAGTGAAATATTCAGTTCTTGATCATTAGTGTCAAAAGACTATTCTCATTCTGCTTGTTCTTCAGATCAGAGATGGCCGTCACACAAGTGTCCTCCAACAAGTGCTCTGGTGGCTTCCAGAAGGTGTTCGAACATGACAGGTGAGATCTGTGTGCTGAAAGCTCAAAAGTCCAAGTTTAACACACACACACACACCTGTGAAGGCATGAATTGATGTGTGTTTGTGTTTCCTCCATGCAGCACTGAGCTCAAGTGTAAGATGAAGTTTGCAGTCTATCTGCCTCCCCAGGCTGAGACCGACAAATGTCCCGTCATGTACTGGCTCTCTGGTTGGTGAAAACGTACATCTTTAAAAACACCTCACAAATATATAATTTCACGTTTAAAAAATCTCTAATTTCCCCCAAAAAAGCTGGTCATTGTAGTTTTTTATTAAAGACAGAATTTAGGATTTTTTTTTAAATATCTTCCGTGGTGGATTAATCCACATTTGGTGCTCTTGTCAGTGTTTGTGGCAGGAGGACTGTGTATGTGGGCGTTAATAAATAAACTAGTGTGTGTGTGTGTTCATGGTAACATGTCACCCAGTGTGACTCATTGATGTGTTTTTAATAGTTTTTGGACAACAATGGAGCTCTAAAGCACAGAGGAAGAAGATAAATCAGGCTTTGACACTCACACCATACTTGTTAGTAAATACGTTCATTGTTGAGATTTATTGACAATAAGAGACAATAGAAAATCACTAGTCTCTGTGTATTTTAGCTCTCTGTTGCCTCCTCGTCATCGTCAGTTTTCATTCCGTTTCTCTGCAGGTCTGACGTGTACGGAGCAGAACTTCATCACCAAAGCCGGCAGTCAGGTCCCTGCTGCAGAGCACGGCATCATCATCGTCGCACCGGACACCAGTCCACGTATGAAAACTCACTTTCTACAACCTTCTTCATAGTATGTTGTAGTACCTCAGAGGTTTAGATGGTTTCCTGTCAACACTGTGACACGTCATTGTTTCCCAACATGCACCAGGTGGCTGTAACATCGAGGGAGAGGACGAGAACTGGGATTTTGGAACTGGAGCTGGTTTCTACGTCAACGCCACGCAGGACCCCTGGAAGACCAACTACCGCATGTACTCCTACATCACCGAGGAGGTGCGTTGGATTTATGTCACCTGAAAAACTGACTTTTACATTCTGCTAATTCATTTTCTTGATGATCTCTCTCGCTCTCTCTCAGCTCCCCAAATTAATCAACGCTAACTTCCCCACCGACCCGGACAAGATGTCCATCAGCGGTCACTCCATGGGCGGCCACGGGGCGCTCATCTGTGCCCTGAAGAACCCTGGGAAATACAAGGTAATGCATATCATTCAGGAAGGTGTGTGTGTGTATACAACCAGATTACTGACGTTATTATCCATCATTCATCAAAAGCTTTATTTCCAGTAAGTGTAACAGGTAAAAACATCAAGAGTATACAATTGTATTATTCAGTGAATTATTTAAATAAACTTTATACGCACAATACTGTACATCAATTCACTGAAATCCCTTGTATGTGTCCTCGTACTACGTTGTGATGCTGGTGTGTCCTCGTGTGTTTCCTGCAGGCTGTGTCTGCTTTCGCTCCCATCTGTAACCCGGTGCAGTGTCCCTGGGGACAGAAGGCCTTCTCGGGGTACCTGGGCTCCGACAGGTCCACGTGGGAGGTAAGGGCTCTGCAGACTGTGGTCCCGACGATAACTGTAATAATTATACACTGATCGTATCATGTCCTCCAGTCAAAACTTTACTTCCTTAAAAGTAGAGAAGTATTAGCATCTAAATGTACTTTAAGTACCAAAAGTAGAATGACTCATTATGAAGATTGTTCCATTTCAGATTCATAAATGTTATCTTATTGGTTTATAATCATTAATGTGTTGATTACTTTAATAAGAGATAACTTTCGATGAGTGTTTAAGGATCCCACGAGTTCTCCGTCCTCCTCTTCCTCCGTTTCAGGCGTACGATGCGACCGCGTTGGCGTCGTCGTACTCCGGTCCTCAGCTCGACATCCTCATCGATCAGGGCCGGGACGACCAGTTCCTGTCGGCCAGCCAGCTGCTGCCCGACAACCTGATCGCCGTCTGCTCCGAGAAGAAAATCCCCGTAGTCTTCAGACTGCAGCCGGTCAGTTCCTTTAGGCTTTCACTCTGACACTTTGTCTGCTAACTGATCAACAGAACAGTTGCATGCTGGGTAAAGCACCTCCCTGTGACAGGTAGTCAAGTAGGTGTTATTTATTTGGGCTGTCACTTTATTTTCACTACGCTACTCTCTCTGTTTGCAATAGACATCCACATAAAAGGTGGCAAACTTTCTAAGAGTCTTTTTAGTCTCTCACTCTATTTTGTCTACATTGTGGGTCCTTGTTGCTCCACAGAACGGGTGTTTCGTACTATAAAGACAGAAACTTGGGAAGTTATTCACTTGATTTGTCTCACTCCTGCAGGGCTACGACCACAGCTTCTTCTTCATCTACTCCTTCATGAACGATCACATCAAGCACCACGCCAAGTTCCTCAACGCCTGATCAGCACCAGAGAGGAGGAGCGCTCAGGTCGGCTTCCTAGTCCAGGTCACTTTGACCCGGCTGCTCCGCTCTCCTGACATCAACCACAAGCAGAATTTAGTACGATGACGTCATCTGTTCCCTGGAAACCAAATTCTAAAATGAAGATGACTCCGATGTCTTTGTATCTTCTGTTTAAACAACACTTACCTAAAGTCTCAAACAAGAACAAAAACTTCATTTTATTTGTTTTGGATAATTGAGCCAGTGGAAATGAAAACAAAATGTTTCCTGTGATCAGTTTGTGTTTTGTCATCGAACAGTCACAGCTGTATTTTTAAGAATAAAATCCTGAGTTATACATTTTGGTGTTTTGTTCTTATTGAAGCTTGTCGACCTGCAGAGTGAAAACCTCCAGATCATGTCCTCCATCAGAATGAAGGGTTTCTTAGACACTAATGCTGTCAGCTGGTAATGCAGCTCTCAGGTCAGTGGTGAACCCGGCACGTCTTCTTGTGGATACTGAGACGTTCCTGATGCTGTTGGCCGCTATTCTGTCTTCAGACCATCACTGGACTGAAGCGTTGCACCTTCCCTTCAATAACATTTATCACACTGCGAGGAGAGTGTGAGGGCCCAGGAACATCTAAAATTACATTTGTAGAACTGTATGACATGTTACATTTTCTGACTTTACGACATACTATATTTTTATGACGTACTATACGACATTTTTATGAAATATATATATTTTTTTACTTTTTCATGACATTGTTACGATATTTTTTATCACTTTTATGACATTTCATTAAAGTCATAGTATTGTATATTATATTTTTTATGACTTTTATGACTTACTATATGACATTTTTTATGACTTTCATGAAGTGGCGGGCCGTGCATTTTATGCCTGGGCCTTCTACAGTTGAACAGCTACGGTTCATCATTTTAGTTTCGACATCCACATACTTTGTGCAGAAAGTATTTCCACTCAGTGATTGCATTATTTAGACAGTTGAGGTCTTTACTGATAGTGATGAGAAATACAGTGCATTATATACAGTATTCACAGCAGTTAAGGCGACATTAAAGGGACAATTCATGCATTTAAATTTGAGTTGCTGTACAACAAATTACAGAAAAGGTTCACAAAGAGTTACAAAAGGGTATGTTACATCAAAGTCACATAAAAAATAAATTTCCTCCCAGTCAGAAAAGTACAAAAATGTGAGTACAGGCTGTTTCTGGACAATATTTATATACAAAATAAGAGACATTAAAAACAACAACACTGCTTCAGCAGGTTTGATTCACCACATTTACACAATGTACACCAGCGTCACATTTTTTAATTCTCTCGTTTCAGATTAAAAGTGATTCAAGATTTTCTCAGTTGCCAAAACAAAGATATAAATATAGAAGTTTAAAGTGCAGATTCTGTCTGGGGAGCAGCCGGTTTGGTTTTATTGCTTTTCCCCCCCAAACGAATGTGATGAGTACAAAACCGTGGATATGAAATATAAAGAAATGTTCATTACGAACAAGCAAATGGAAATCATAATTATGCATAAAACCATCCATAATCTTTGACACTATAACCCTTGATCTCTTTTAGACGGTTTACAGCAGGCGCTTTGAATTAAATCAAAATGATTTAAAATCATGTAAGAAATATTAGGAAGACTTTTACATGTTTTAGCCACGAGGCAAAAATAATACCGTTATCAGATAATATCTGATATAATGTATATGAAACCATATCTGTCAGTACTTCACCAAGCTGACCATAGTGTAGAAATACGTGAACATTTATGTATTGTTTAATCATTTATGTGATATTGTGGATTCATCAGAGTGTTTTCAGGTACATATAATATACAGTACATGAGGAAATACATAACTAATCACTAATTGTTTTAATACATTAATTCAACAATAGGAACTCCTTGTGATAAATAATATGTACACAGGCTATAGTACATTTAAATAAAATCATTTAGTTTTATCACAAGAGAGTAAATGTTTGTTTTGGCAACTGTTCAAATCCATCCAGTGGAAACATTTAATTTAATTATTTTTTTTTAACTGCTGAATCTTTATGCAGCTCAAGCTTTGGATAGCAAGCTGCATCATATGTACAGAAAAACAAGACTCTTAATCACTCATTCATACAAGCCTGCTGGTTCAAGAGTGTCAAGACACTTATTGTGGTTTTATTCTGGCATTCAGGGGAAACACGATCTGATCCCAGACCTGCCAAGAGGTTTTGAAGGAGCAGTACGTAAATCCAGAAAGTCATGATGACACAAGTTTGGAATCAGTATGATATTGATGTCCTTCTTTCCTTCAATAACTAAAACAAAAGAAGATAGAATCAGTATAATTTAGACACCAAATGTATTATTTACATTTGAAGTAGTTTGGGCTCCAAAAGAAGAAGAATTAAATGATTCAAACTTCCATTTAGTTGATGTTCCAACACTGTTGCATGACAGTGGAGAGAATACTGTTGGAACTTGGAATGTGAAACAGTCCATTAAAGCGTAAATCGCAGGACATCAGTGTAGTATTTTCAGTGTGCTATTAGTATTTGAGTAGCATTTTGAGAAGTCAATAATCAAATTCCATCTAAATGATAATAGTAGCATAAAAGTAAAATACTAACTCCGCCGGTGATCATTATTATTACAGAGCCAGCTCTTGTAATGCGCCAGAGGCTACAATGTCATCCGGAACGAGGAAATATGTAATATTAATCCTGTTTTAAGTTCTAGAAATATATAAAATAAATATTTTAAGAAATATATTACAGGTTCCAGATTCTCTCGCTGTGATAAACAGACCTGCCCCTCTCGGGACGGTACTATTACAGCGATTATCAGGTCCGTTAAAACCTGTCCTGTCTTCACTTCCAGCTGCTACGTTTGATTCAAATGAGGCTCAGCTCAACTATTTATGAATTATGAATCAACAAGCCTTCATGCTCAAAGTGACTCAAATTAAAAGTCAGTCTGAAGATGAAGGTAAACGGGAGAAAAATGTAATCACTCACTTTTAAAGTGGCGTTTACTTTCCTCTAGTGGTCAAAATCAATGAATGCAGATTAAAGACCAAACCAGCTTCAGAGGTTTCTGTATGAAACATCAGCTGCTGTAGTTGTTCAGGAGAAGACAACAGTGAGTTGTGCCGCTTGTTCAACAATTACTGACTGCCCCCTCAAAAGCTCTTTGTGTCTAGTATGATCTGCATAACCACATGTTTCATGCCAACTAGCAACTCATTTACACACACGCACACGCAGCGAAGCATCAACAGTGTAGTAAACCCAAACCGACTGAGTCACAGAACCTCTGATCTCACGCAGCAGCAGCTCCGGCCTGAACCTCAGAGGTTTGGACGAACTCACACAGACGGTTAGAAAAAAAACACAGGCGTGAGGAACATTTTGCTACGATATTAACTTTATAATTAATCTCATTTTTTTGAGACTCAAAAGAGTTTTTAAGATATCCTATCCAGCCCAGACAGTTTGAGTCGGAGGTGTGGCTGCATGAGATCCGATGCTGCACCCGCCGCATCCTGAAATATAACACATCTAATACACAACTCTGATATTTATCAAGTGTCTCGCTGTATGGAAGCTGATCAATATTTACACATAAATCAAGATGATCTGGGGTTTCAGCCTGAAGATGCAGACACGAGGAGTGTTTTGTGACGTGAACACGTTGTGTGTGTGTCTCGGCACATTAGAAAACTGAACGTCACAAATAAACAACTGCTGAAGTAGTTTTCACTGAAAAAAATCCTTAAAATGCCGTCAGTGAACACAGATTAACAACACGTAGAAAAGAAAAGAGCAAATAAAAATACCTGGACTTGTGAGAATCCATCAGAGATGCTTGATAAACACAGATGTAGTGTCCCACAGTGGCACATTAACAGACTCAGACCTGGTTCAGGGACATGCAGAGAGCTCCACACAAAGTCAGCAAAACCTTTAGAAAACAGACAAAATCATACCTAAAATATATTAGAGAAAAATATTTTTTGGCATATTTCTTTTTGAAAGTGTACAACAACTCAAACAACTTATCTCAGCTTCTCTTTATATTATAAATATCTTTGTTTAAATACAAATTGTGGTTAAAAGTTGCCTCCCTCTATGTTAAAACTATAACATTTTGGTTTTACTCACACAGTTAGACTTCACCTAAACCCTCAGTATAAAAGATCTTTAATCTGGAGATAACTGATGGGTTTTAAATCAGAAGACTGCGTGACATCATCAGGTGGAGACTGCGTGACATCATCAGGTGGAGTTGGTGCTGCGGAGTGTTTCAGATTAGCAGCTCGACCAACTCTAAATCTAATTTGTAATTAAATTACTTTTTTTTTTAAATCCCTGCACCTATTTTTGTACAACAGAGTTTTAGGGCCACGGCTGCGAGGAAAAAAAATCTCAGATTTTTAAAAATTAAATCCCAATTTTTTATGAAAATAATATTATGAGAATAAAGTAATTATTACAAAATAACAAAAATCACACTTTTCATAGGGAGTGTCATAATTTTACAAGAATAAAGCCACATCTTGTAATACTAATAATATTATGACTTTGTTGAATAAAATTACAACTGAATCTCAAAATAACTCAAATCTTCCTTTTCCCCCAAATACAGGTTAGAAAAAAGTCTTGACAGTAATTTGAAGAAAAAAATATTAAAATTTTGAAAAAAAGTCAAATTTTTACAAGAATAAAAATCAACTTGTAATACTACTTCTTTATTCTCGAAATGAATGTTTTCTAATTAAATGACAAAATCTCAATATTTAAAAAAAAACTGTTTTATATATTAGAATTATGACTTAATCTTGTAATATTCTAACTTTTTGTTACTCCTCAAAATATTCTAACTTCATCCTTAAAAGCAATACGTGTCCTTGTCAACGTGGCCCTAATACTTTGTAATATTTGTTGGTACAACCAGTGTATTGTATTTTGAATCCTAGAGTTGTATTTATGCCCTTCAGTTGACACACCTCCCTCCTAACACTAACACAAAACTAAATATTTAAGGTGAGAATCACCTGGAACCAGTCGAATGCTGGTCACCAGTCTATCTGTGTGGCTTCAAACTGACTCCACCCAGAAGTTCCCTCTCATGAATTAGCAAACAAATCTTTAGTTCCCTTAACACCATTTTGCATCCTTGCATCTAATAAAATCACTCCGTTACTGAGAGGGATGCAGAACGACCACCGCAGCTTAAAGTGAGGTTTTGATCCAGGTGTGCGTTTGTTGTACGTGTCAGTCAGAAGAAGCTCCGCCCGTCTCTCTCACGTCAGGAGGGAGTGTTTGGGGGACACGTCGTCCACCAGAGCCGCCACCGTGATGCACAGCTTCACCAGGCCTTTCTCCTCCAGGATGTGGTGAGGAAGACACAGTTTGTCCTGGGAGGCCAGAGTCAGAGGGATGGAGGACAAAGAAGGAGTGTAGATGTAGAGGCAGAGAAGAGACACAAAGGATTTAGACACAAAAAGCAACACAAATTCTGGCAAAAACATGGACGAACTCAACTTTTCTACTGAGTTTGGCACATACCGGGGGGTGTACACTGATGCTTACTGGCTCCAGGAGATAGCCATAGCCCACACTCTAACACTGCCAAAGAGTTACTCAGCTTATCCTGCTTTTATATACTAAATGTATGTATCATATACTAGATTACTGCCGCTTTGTGTTTATTTACAGGAAAAACAACACTTAGGTCTACTTTGAAGTATGAATTAAGTTTTATATTTAGGTCACGTGACAACCCGGAGGTCATTTTGTCACACGTAAAATAACCTGAAAGTGTTGAAATGTTTAAACTTAAAGTTGGTGCACAGCTCTGGACTAGGTTGTAAAAACTAAGATTAATATAAAATATATTATATTTTACAAGCCTGTGTGTCCAAAGGTAAACAAATAAATACATCTGTCCACCAGAACCTCTAAAGTTCACTGATTAACATGTGACGTCTTGTTTGTTCGATCTGTAACGTGTAAAACAAACCGTCTTAAACAATGACTCCGTCGAACAGACAACACCCCTAAACTGCATTTATTACCTCAGTCTTTAACAGTCAAATATCATACATCAGTCATAAAAATAATCCTCACACATGAAATCCATTCACATCAGCACAAAGTAAAAAAAAGAAGCAAAAAAAATAAAAACAGCAGCAACTGCCATAATTAATTCACAGAATATGAAATATAACATAAAGTAATCATTTCTAAGTGGTTTGTGTCAAATATTCAGTGTATGATGAATAGAAGGCATTTCCTGTCTGTGTAACATCAAAGACTGAAGTACCAGTGAAGACGTCTGCTTTCATTCAGTTTCTGTGAATTAATCAAACAGCCAATCAAACGGCTCACATGGTCAGGAAACAATCCCGTTTCTATTAAGTTGCAGTGTGGGCGCCAGCAACAGTTTTTAATTCCTCTAAACATTACAAACAGGGTGATAATCTACTCCTCCACGTATCAAACCCTCCAAGATGAACGGCTTAATAACATTAATATATATAACTTCATAAACTCATCTAAAGCCCTTCAAATGTTTCCACAAACAGTCACATTGCATATCAGGATACAGAGGAGTTGTAAATTCAGAAAGCAGGACAAAGATAAATAAATAGATAAATTAAAGTTCACATTTCTCTTAAGTTTCAAAACATCATACTGAAATATTGTGTTTAAATAACAATTCACATTCAAATTAAGACCCCAAACAACAACTAACTGATTTAAATAATCATTAACTCATATAGTATGGCTTCCGTTTGCTCCTCAACACTTTAGAAAAGACCATGTGCTCTTTGTGTTGCTCTATACTTGTGAGCCACTGAACCATTCAGGAATCATGTGCTTATTCTGCAGTCCAGCTACTCTGAAACAACGAGGAAAGTTCAAGGCATCGTCCCTCCGATACTGCAGGAGATCCTCTTCTACTCAAAGGTAAACCAGTGTTCATGGAGGCGTCGCCCTCACCCTGCACTCAAACATCTCTTTCCAGAGCATCCGTGATAAAACAGACGGGCTTTAGCGGTTCTATTTGGTGGCCATATTGGAGGTCTTCGTCTCTTCCATAGTGGGTTCTGTAGTCTCAGAATAAATTGGCGGACATGTTTTATTTCTGATCTAAAGACGGCTGATCCACCCGTCATCTTCAGCTCGTGAGAGCCGTATCGGTGGATTATTGTGGCTGAGCAGTGCTACCAAACATCTGGCTAACTAGCAGATGTTTGGTTAGCTCAGCAGCTACAGTACAGTGGTTACATCACAAAACGTCCTTAAACACGTATTCTGAGAGAACGTTGCTGTGCTTTCTGGTCCGACTGCTCTTTGACTAATTACTAGTGACAAGAGAAACATCGTAACGTGTTACTGTACTATGAAGATATGGTAAACAAACATCGTTTTATTGGAAGATTTGTACAAATGCAAATGAAGGCAATTCATCTGTGGTTTATTCGGTTTATGAAACCAGTGTTTGCTGATCTGTATAGATGCAGAATGTGGTTTTAACTTGAATAAATGGTGCATGTAAACATAGCCACTGTCCCAATAATCTTTTATGTAAAATCATCTTATGAGACCATTTATTTTCATTTAGAGAACAGCTTCATGAATCAACAGCCAGTTGCTGTAGCTGTGTATATATTAAGGGTGTCCCCGATTAAGAATTCATATTATCAAATCCGATTGGTCGAGTCTTGCCTATAGTCGAATCATTTCATATTTATTATGCCCTTCTGTTTAAGCTTTAAAAAATTGTTAAAACAACATTATTGGCCGAGATATGTGTGACTATCGCTTAGCCGTTGTTTCAGAATAATCAACAGGACTGTGTGTGTGTGTGTGTGTGTGTGTGTGTGTGTGTGTGTGTGTGTGTGTGCGTGGTACTGACACGGAGCAGACATCAATGGGCAAGGAGACACCATTTCTTATCCGGCTTGCTTTTGGTGGTTGTTAATAGAACTTTTAGTCCTAATTCCATTTTCCACCTTTTTAGCAATCCACAAACAGAAGGGAAGCGACGGGAGAGCGAGACACAAAACGAATCCTTCATGAATCCCAAATATTTCTAGCGCTCTGTAGTGTTTGTTCTCATGCGAGTGACCTGATTACTACATGTAGGAATGTTGAGTCAGGCTTCTTAGATCGAATCATCGACTATTCAGAGTCATCCCTAATGTATGTATGCATGTACATATATATATATATATATATATATATATATATGCATACACACACACGACCATTTGTCCACTAGACCTCCATGATGGTGTTTCTATCCTAATGGATAAGATAAAGAGTTTTCATGGCTCCACCTAAACCCTCTCAGACCTGCACAGATCAGATCACCTCTGCTGTACAGGATGCTGTAGGGTCATCAGTGACCTGCTGGTCCACATGTCCTGCCTCCGTTAGAAGTTTCGGGTCAATTTATTGCAAAGACACAAAAAATGGAAAACAAGTAAAACCAAACAAAAAAAAAAAAATCAAAGAAGGAGAAGCTGACGCTGCATTCGTATCACATGGGATGAAAAGATGATATACATTTTATTAATCCCATATGGGAAAATTAAAATGTTCTACCAGTCAGAGACCAGCAATGAGCAACTAGAGTCTGGTGGAGCTCTGACAATCACGAGTCAGGTACCCATTAAAGTGTTTGTCAGTGTTGTAGCTCGGCTGGTATACCCAGTATATAAAGAATACAGCACATTATCGGCACCGTCATGTTATGTTTTTTAAGAAAAATACTATTAATTCATATCATCAATCCATCAACCAGAGGTCTTCCAACCCAAGTTCAGAGCCACAGTTCTCACAAAGTAACAAAACTAAAAGCTCCTCAAAACCTATAAACAATAGTATTAAAGTTGTAGTTTACAGCTCACAGATAAAATCACCTCTACTGCTTAACATCTCAGTGTGACATTTAAAATGGAATCCTTCTCCACGCCTTCACAAATCAGCTTTGCACTGACAGTATACTTTTTTAAGACTATGTTTACTGCTCCACACTTTTGGGTGTAGTAGCTGTATAATACTCACATTACAACACTAATGAACACTTCCAGATAAAGTTGATTTATTTCTAGTTTATTTTGGAGCGTGATGTTTCCCACGTGACATGAATGCAGCAAAAAAAAAAAAAACGAGTAGTAGCCTGGGCAGAAAAAGGGGCGGGCGCTGGCAGGTGACTGACAGGAGGCTGTTGTCGCGGTTACGTTAGCTCACTCCAACTATAGGCCACGGACAGCAGAACTAGACAGAGGACGTGAAGCAGGCTCGAGCCAATAAGGTCCCAGATTTGCCAGGCGGGAGGCGGGGTTTGAGTGGTAACAGAAACCAATGAGGGAGTCTCTGACACCCCAGAGGAGGCGGGGTTTGGAGTTGAGATTGCCGCTTCCTGTTTCCTGTTTGGAGAGGTTGAATCCAAGGTAACCAGCGTCTGAACTGTGGCGCAAACTGGCTGCAGGCGGCACTGGGTGATGTCATAGGGCGAACAGAGGGAAGACTAGCACCCCCGTTAGGAAGATGGAGGAAAATAAATGTAGGAAAGGGAAGGAGGGAGGGAACAGGGCAGAAGGTGGGAATGAAACAACGGTTGGAGGGATGAAAGGAAACAAGGGAGGAGGAAAGGGAACGAGCCAGGGAATGAGAAAGAGGAAGAGGTGGAAACAAGGGAGTAAGAGATGAAGGAGATGAGGAAAAGAAAATGATAAAAAGAGGAAATGAAGATGGAACAAAGATGGGAGGAGGAAACAAGTGGAGGAGTACGACGTAAGAAGGAGGGAAGAAAGTAGGAGGTAAAGAAAAGTTTAAATAAAGGTTACAGCAAGAGAGGAGGTGAAATGTTTACAAACAAATGACGGGTGAGGAGGAAAAAAGAGACGGGTGAGATATTCTCCAAGGAAGAACCAAAAACCAGGAGGAGGAAAAGGATGAAGGAGATTAGAGGTGAAGAAGAACCAGAAGATGTAAAAAATTAAAAGATGGCGGAGAGAAGGGAAAAAAAGGAGAATGTGATGAAGAGGAAGGGTAAGAGAGGAACCATTGAATCAAAAGTTCAGAGGCAAAAAGTTATGTTCAAAACAACGTGGAGGGAGGAGGAGGACGTGGTGCGATCCAGCCGGAAAGTAAAAAAGAGAAAGAAAAGGCAGGAGGTTAACACAGAGGTCAGAGGTCACAGACGAGAGTGAGAGCAGGTGGGGGGAGGCGGGAGCAGGCAGGGGTCACCATGACAAAGAGCAGGGATGCTTACTGAGAGGATGGAGAACAGTTTAGACCTCCTCTCTCGCCCAGTAAGCAGACCATGATGGGGAATGGGTAGAGTGGCTGATGGGAGAGCCAGTGCAGCAACAGAAGCTATTATTAGCACGTTAGCACAGAAGCTATCACTGGCACGTTAGCTCGGAGAAGCTCTTAGCAGGTCAGCTAGTTTGCAAACGTCCACACAGAGGCAGCAGACAGTCAGCAAGCAGCAGCAGCAGAGATGGAGGTCAACGGTCAACGAGTCAGTTCAGATCAACAGCTCAGAAAAAAGGAATAAATGTTTAAAATAATCCTTCTTTCTCCCAAAGGGAAGACCGAGACTAATCTTTAGTAAATGCGAAGACAAAAACAATTAAACAAAAGGTAATAAAATGAACATGGTTTTAAAGATGAAACGTAAAAATACAAACAAATATAATTCAATAATCACATTTAAAGCGACAAAACAACCAAACGATCCTGACTGAAATACTTTCGTAGAATTTTAAGTCCCAATAATGTGATAAAAAATTTCAACCATTCCATCACACAATGATATTAATATTGTTATGGCCCCGACGGCCAGCAGTCCTTTACCAATACAACTGTATTGTCTCTCTTTAACTGGCGTCCCGTTGGCTGTAACACTAACAGCTACTGTACCGGTAAATTATGTACTTTTATATTTGAAGTACACACTGTATACACTGTACTTTATATACCGTCACATTCAACCACCTAATGCATATAAAGCTACTTACATTAATCATCCTGTATTTATTCCAGCACCCTTTGCACTCTGCACCATTGCACTGCTTTATTACCGTTTATAAATATATTGTGTTGTTGTTTTTATATATCGAAACACTTTTCTTATTTATATATTCTGTAAATAAATTGATGCCACATCCCTGCTCACTCTGACTCAACAGGAAATACTTCACTGTAAAGAAGCTGGAAGCTCTCCGATTGCTGTTTTAACTGTGACTAAAATAAACACGCACTGTACTTCTATTACCCATGATGCACCTGTATGTATATTTAGAGTGTAAAGGTGTGTAAAGCACTTTTTCTAATGACTCCTACTGTTGCAGATTTAACGGAATAGTTTGACATTTTGGAAAATGCGTTATTCGTCTCGACTAGAGTTAGTTGAGAAGACTGATACTGTACATGTCTGTATGCTAAATATGAAGCTAAATAGCTTAGCTTAGCATAAAGAATGGAAACGGGGGAAAAAGCTAGCCTGACACTTTGGTGTAGAGAAGACATATTGTGTTAATCAGTGAGCTTTGGAGGCGCTGGTGGGTGGACCTGCTCGCTGTTTCCCCTCGTTTCCAGTCTTTATGCTAAGCTATGGCTGCTGGCTCTAACTTTGTATTTAGCATACAACTCTCGGCCAGAAAGCGATTGAGTGAATTTCCCTAATCCTAATCCTAACCACTGAGCAAAAGAAATCAACTTTTTACCAAATTAGGGACACAGCTTTTGCCCCACTTGCACAAGCCGTCCCCAATTTACTGGTCTTTAGTCTGAAATGTGTCCCTGAAGGTATCCTAAGCCAGACCCCACACACCCCCCCCCCCCCCACACACACACACACACACACACACACACACACACAGCAGCTGTTTGAAACCGATGCTGCTGTTTCGATCGACTGCTGTCATGATGGAGGAAGCTGGAAGCCACAGGCAGCGATGACAGCAATGATGATTCAGCGTTAAAAGGTCGACATCAACAACCGCATTTAAAAGCGATGAGAACAAAAAGGAGGCAGGTAGGAACATGAAACCAGTCATGGGAGAACGCTGAGTGGTTCTCATGTTTTAATTTAGAGCTAGGAACATAATTTAGGTAGTAGAAGACGTTTACTAAATTGTTTCATTCAGCAGTTCTCAAATTAAGATTCTATTTTTTTAATGAATTTTACATCAAGTCTTCTGATCAGGTGACCAAAATGTCTGCTGTTAAAAACATGGAATCATCAGCCTTCCTCCCAGATCTGGTTTACAGTTTAGTGTCGTCATCAGTGTCCTGCAATAATCCTCAATTTTAGTTTCCCCCTCACTTACCAACATAAATCACAAGATAATATAGCTGTACATTGTAATTACTATTACTGCTTGCTCCCCCTCAGACCCAGACAATGTTCAAGAGACTGATGTCTATGTGATCAATAATCAATCAACTGAAGCCAAAACATGGTGATGACGAACTGTTGGATTACGGGGGAAGTTTCTCTGATGAACTGGGGGTGTTTTCAGGTCTGCGGTTGCTGGATCAAATCCCAGGACTGTTTTCAGCCCAGTTTGTTTATAAATGATAACTTTCCACTGATCAATAAACTGGACAATAAACCACAAACTGGGTTCAGACCAGTGTGTAACGACGGATCAGTTGATTCATCAGTTATAAACTCTGCCGCTCCAGTGCATCAATCCTCTACAACAGAGGCTTTCAAAGGCCGACACTGCAAACTACACTAACTAACTTCCTGTTGTTTATAGAACCTTCATGCACTTGTCTCATTCATCCCCATCAAACTGTCCTAATTATTTTGGAAAAGCTGAAACTGTTGCAGTCACTGTGCGGTCAACACCGTCTCCAATAACTCCATCAAACACGTTTTAATAGAAGATCAATCTGAGATGAGCAGTGACTTGAAAAACGACCCCCAGTTCAGAGAGGCGGCGTACTGTAGTCGGTGTAGTTGTTGTATAAATGTCTTACCTCTGACAGACCGATCTTTCTGCAGGCGTCCAGGAAGTTCTCCACATTTCTCCGACACTTGGCCATGCTGAGTTTGGGCTGGAAGCACAAAGTCACACATTTATATAAAAGCCAGAAGATCTAGACTGTAACACGTTGTGCTGTTAGGTTCCAGAGTATCATGAACATTCAGGACTAAGACGCACCACTGCAGGCGAGGGGACGTGGATGCTGCCGACAGAGCGCGGGCGAATGTAATTGGCCAGATGGCAGAGCACGACGCCGTCCATCAGAGACGATCCGAGGTCTTCAGGGAGGACAACCTTCAGTCTGCACTCGATGCTCTGAAGGAGGGAAAAAAAACAATACAAGAGGTAGGTGAGGGGTTAAAAACCTAAAGGACTGCTGTGTCCCTCCTAGTTATCATCAATGGATGTTGTTCATGTAACAGGACATGCACTGATGCAAAGCAGTTCTTCATGTGTGCATTGCATTGTGGGGCGGTGTCCATTATTAGCTCATATTATGTGTTTAATAGTCTGAATACTGACATTGAGTGCACTTAGTAGTAGTAGTAGTGGAAAATAACCAAGTATGTGTACTTAAGCAGTGTACTTAAGTAAAATTTTGAGGTATTTGTACTTTATTTCCATTTCATGCAACTTTATACATCAATTTTAAATTATATTTTGATTCTTGTACTTTTGTACTTTTACTTGTAACAGACTATTCTTACACTGTTAATGTGCAGTATAAAATTGGGACACAGTCAATGTTTACAACTGACAGATTGTGTAATCATTTTTGATATTTCTCTTTAAAATAGTGGGAATGTTGTGAATATATTGTTTTCATAACTGATTGCACTGGTGGACAGAGTTACAGAATCACCCTTTAACCACACACACTAATGATGAATAAACAGTGAGGAGAATGTGGCTCACGTCTCGCAGTATCTCCGTGAGCTCCAGCTCCTCTCGCAGCTGCTCCATCTTTCTTCTCATGGTGAACTGAGGATCAACAGACTCCAGACTCTTGTGGCTCCGCAGGAACACTGAAACAAACACAAGAGGAAGAAGACAGGCCTGCGTTAGACGGACACAACAGCAACACGGCCATCTCTGAAACATACAAAACGGATCGGCCGGGGACAGATCTCTGACTTCTGAGGAGGGAAAAAAAAAGGTTGAATCAGCGTCAAGAGACGCTCGAATTACAGCTTTAAAACTTTAGAACCACACATGCAATTAACAATCATAAAGGTATTAAATTTACCATAAAATGTTGTAAAGTCTCCTTCGTGAACGTTATTGTGTGATGATTATGAAGGATGCTATTGAACTGAACTGCATCATACAGAGAGGTGTCTTTATTACTGAGCCGACCTTTACGGATATAAACGAGTGAGAAGAGCTTCCGTTGCATCAGCAGTGGACACACTGTACAGTAAGTGACTTCCTGTGCATCCACATCTGCACTCGGTGACACAGAAAAAGCCTTTCTGCCATAAAAGATGTAGGAAGCTTACGTAAGCGCAACATTCACATGCACTCATGCAGCTCAGTGCACTTTCAGCTCCGGCTTTGTCACAGGAGCGGTCATGTGGAGGAAAGTTCATCTCTCTGAGAGAACAGCCTGCAGAGCAACACACTGGAAACCGACTGACTGACCATACGTTCAAAAAAACCTTTGTGTGGAGACATTTTTCTTTGATTATAGCATCTGTCGAATGATTCTGATGGCAGAAGTTTCTGTTCATAGATAAACCTGATGCTTGAACACCAGCTCCTAAAACTCACCTGGTGGTGGATGATGTCTCTGTACATTACATTAGTAAAAAGTACAAACACACACAGTGTAAAAATGTTTAACTACAAGCTCAGTGTAGTGCAGTATTAAGTACAATATTCTCCTCTAAAAGTGGAGGTTTTAAGAAAAAAATGTAATATTCAAGTAAAGTACAAGTACCTCTGTACACAAGTACAGTACTTAAATACAAGCAAGTACAATATTGCTCTCTGGACTGACTCAGGCTGGCTGTTTCCCACCAGTCTTTGTGCTAAAGCTAAGCTAACCAGCTGCTGGCTTGTGCAGGGATGAGAGTGGTATCAATCTAAAAACCAACTCTCAGAGAGAAAGTCAATTTCCCAAAATATCAAAAAAAGATTTGTTTTTGCTTGTAAAAGTAATACGGTAAGAATCTGAACAAGGATTAGTAAGTAGCATCAGATTCAGTGATATAAATGAAAACCAGGCTCAGAGAGAGGAGTGTGTAGGAGTGTGAGAAACATGCATGGCCTCTTCACACAGAACCAACACACACACACACACACACACCTCCTCATGTCCTATGTTCTACACATTAATCTACCTTTTACTGCCAAATGCAGCTGAACGCAGCTTGTATCGGTGTAGTTCCACTGAGTGACCACCAGGAGGAGCTACAGGCTGTTTCCTCCAGCTTCATCTCTTGTTGTTAAGAGCAGAAGACATGAAGTCTGCAGGATTTTAATGTGTTTTTAACGCTGCGAGCCTGTTCAGCGAACAATCCTCAGAGCCCTGTAGCTGAAACTAAGCACTTAACTAAACTACAGACGTCTTAAACCATAAAAATGTACACTCTGGAAAGGATCTAAAGCCAGCAAAAATGTATTATTTCCTCAAGAAAAAAAGGTTTTTAACCTGATTCATTAATTCATAAATCTTAATATCCTTCTAGTTATTATTAATCAACAACGTAAAATGGTCTTGAGAGCTGTGAACCTCTTGAACATTAGAACACAGAATTCAGAGCCGGTACTGAGTTGTTTGTTTGACTCTCAGATGATCCTGACTCATCTCTCTGTGGGGGGGCAGGGAGAAAGGGGAAGATAGTGAAGGGCAAATAGTTTTATCTCTCTAGTTTTATCTCAGGTCAAGTCATTTTACACGCTGCTGAACTCCTCTTCCTCCTCCTCTTCATATTTTCTTACTCCTCCCCGCTCTAAATGTCTCTCTGCCAACAGTTTGAGGCTGCAGCATCTTGTTTCTGTGTCTCCTCCTCTGACGGGTTATTAAAAGATTTTGGAGGATATTTTTAAAACCCTGCATGAAGGCGTGCGGCTCTTTTTGTTGTCTATTTCACAATTTATTCCTAGCTCGCTAAATGTAGGAACCTGCTTCTTTTTACAAGATCAGTCGGAGAGTAAAACAAAAAGACACGTCCTCCCTCTGGTCTGGCGTTGATCAAAGAGAAACTGCACACAGGCAAATAATCTTTCTCGTGCTTCTAACTAGTGCTGACATGTGGTGTGGATGTTCTTTCCACACATTCACAGGACACCACAGTGCAACGCTACATCACACAAAAGTACAACCAACCACTCCTGCCCACACCAAGCTGCGCTCTGATGCCTCTGACTGGCTTTGTCTCTATAGCAATACCACGAGACTCATGGGTATCATCGTATTTAGAGCCATCCGACAGACACAAGACTACAAGTCTAGAGGCACAGCTGCGCTTTGAGCTAAATGCTAACATCAGTATCCTACAGATGGACAACATGGCAGCTGCCTAAAATAGAAGCCACAATGTCTTGATCGCCCCCTTGTGGCTGGCTTTATATACGGTCCATGGTTCATACAGTCACTGACCGCTAGGTAGCTTTGCAACATTTCCACCGACTTAGTAAGGTTAGCAAGCACTGCTGGCCTGTCAATGATGTTTCTGACACCAAAAAACACAAGTCTGTGTAATAGAACACAAGTCAATTTGATCACAAATATATTAATAGATCTATTATGATTGTGTCTGTCTAGCCAAGCAGCTACTGTGGTGCTAATGTAGCTGCTAGGTGGCTGTCATGCTAACAGGCTGCTAGGCTCGTGATTGGCTCGAGCTGGACCTCGATACCGCTGCTCCACTACTAACTGTTCGTAGCCTTAGAAACACTGCAGCGGGTGTTTTGTGTGTCTATAGCAGATATAAAATAATTAAATAAAATACTCAAAGCTGTAGCTGAGGGGATTCTTAATAGTAAAACACCAGATAAGATCTGAGCAGCGATTTAATCTCTTAAAAGCTTTATAACAGTAAGGTAACAACCTGCTTCACATTCACACTGTTTTTAGTTTCTCCTGTTGTTTGGAGCGACTGAGGGTTAACACAGATTTTCTGACCTGGCCTGCTGCTTTTGATCCATGCAGATAGTTTGAGTGTATTTTTCCCTCGTTTCTTACTGTATTTATTTAGAATATTATTTTGCCAATTTATTGCATTAAATTGGGACTCAATGAATGGCAACTACATTAATCAGCATCTCATTCCACCAGCTATTGGATTAAAAATATATAACATTTGGGTGACATATTTCTCTAATCTTCCTAAAATCAACTCATGACTTCCTGTTAAATAGAGGCGGATTAAAGGACTGGCCACCACCAGATAAACTGATAAACTACCGTTACTGCAACAGACGCACACGCAGGGTGATGATTGGTTGTTAATGAGGTCAGCAGCAGTGATGATGCGAGCGTGTATGTCACGCTCCCTGAGGCCTGAACCCATTATAGACCATTAGACATAATGTTATCACACTGAAACATAACTGCTCATGTAGAAACACACAACGCTTCAGAGGGAGAATGTTTCTGTAAAACGCTGTTCTTATCTTATTCTGTTTTTATCACCGTAACAGCAAACAGCGAGATCATCTGAAAGAAAGACTGATATATACATATTGTTACTGTTGCAGCTCAAAGAAGTGTGTGTCAGACTACTGTGGGGGGGAAAAGGTAAAAATCCATATCAATAAAATGTAAACACCAAGAGTTTACAGCCACACTAGCAGCCCCGTGAGACTGCAATGCTCATTAAATACCAGAAATAAAGAATGTAATATCCTGTAGATGTTTTGTAAAAAATAAAAATGAAGTTAGTCCTGAGTGTAGCGCCAGAGGGGAGGCCATATTGTTACCTAAATCTTAAGATTTAATCTTCTGTTCGGAGGCCATTAAAGATAATTAAGATACAGATCTCAGCGTGTATCATCCAAATATTAGCATACTTGATGAGCTATTGTTTCTAGCATATACTAATACATGTTATTGGTTAGCTCACCAGTTTAATGTTAGCATATTAGCATGAACTGCAGTGTTTAAATTAGATGTGAGCAGTAAGCCTCCCATCGGAGGTTGACCTGACATGAAAATGAAACCCAGATTTAACATGTTGTGGTTGGAAAGTAAACTGAAAGAGTCCCTGAGGGCTCGTGATAGATTTGTTAACGTTCAGAAGTTCTCACTGTGAGTGTGTGAACACTTTAACAGCTAACAGTCGCTGCTAACTTCCTGCAAGATATCAGAGCCTTTTATGGACCAACTGACTGAAACATAGCTCGCCCCGGGGAGGACACACACACACACGCACACGCACACGCACACGCACACGCACACACACACACACGCACACGCACACGCACACGCACACGCACACGCACACGCACACACACACGGCTGTGATCCATCTAAAATCTTGGACTCCGTTCCAGTGGAAGTAGGATACTCCTTTAGGGACAATTATCTAACACTTAAAATATAGGAGCTAAAAATACACACACATACACACAAATGTGCACAGACGAAAACCAGACTCATTCAAATTGCAGACGCTGCACACACACACACACACACACACACACACACACATTTGAAGAGACATCAAACAATTCTAATATAGCTTTTGTTTGTAGCTCACACAGGATGCACCGCACAGACGTGAAAGTAACAGACGTGTGATGAAACTGCTGCTTTTCTGCAACCTTGACATGTGCCAATGGTGAGCAATAAAACAACAGAAGTGGCAACAAACATAAGGTTGCCACTGGTGTGTGTTGTTGCATAAAACAAAACAAAAGTGTACCAAGAAAAACATCATTTTCAAGATGCAAGTCAAATTTAAGACAATTCACTTCAACATATACAAGTTGGCTTTTCTTTTTTTACAGTGTTGAATTTAGATAATTTCAGACACACACCCTGTGTTTGCTCCTCTCAAGAAACGTTATGCTCACACATTCTGGTGAGCTTCAAAGCCTGTGTGTGTGTGTGTGACCACACTTTTGTAGTAATTGACACACACACACACACACACACACACACACACTGAATAGAACTTATACCATGTGCGTCTACAGCCACCACACACACACACATACATACATACATACGAACAGCTGGAGATGAAAGTAGCATGTGGTAAAACTCCTCTTTGATCAGTGTCTGCTGCTACCACACTACACACACACACACACACACACACACACACACACACACACACACACACACACACACACACACACACACACACACACACACACACACACACACACACACACACACACACACACACACACACACACACACACACACACACACACACACACACACACACACACAGCAGTAATCTAAAACAACCCAACCTATGGTCTAAGGCAGAGAAAACACACACTGGTAGTCGACTCCAAATTAAATTGAACTTATCGCGATGTCAGTCCTCACCAGAGGGAGGCGCTGCTGAGACACGATAGTAAGAGACACGAACACACAACCAATCACTGTTAAGACTCTGTACGCTTTCTATGTCTTAATAGGAAGATTAGTGGAATATCATATAGGAGTTAAAATGATAAAGCCACTAAAATCGTATAACTATGACAGAAATGTCCTCCTTCGTTCCGTTTCTGTTTCCAGTCTTTATGCTAAGCTAAGCTAACTGTAAACTACCTAATCATTCCTTCAACTGGCCGCTGAAACAAGTCGTCAAAGAAAACAATGGTCAAACAAACAAAAAACAAACACAGCCGGTGGCTAACTTTCCACCTGATGGTCCAGGACACAAAGAAATTAGGGATAAACTCTGAAAAAAATCCCAAACCGTTGGTGGAGAAGTTTGAAAGAGAGGCTGTCAGCGAACACCTGAGTCCAGGTGTGTGATCTGACTCTGCAGCCTCCGAGGCTGCTTAGTTAAAAGAAGTGGAAACCTACCGCGGCTGTGCATGCCTCCGTCATCATGGCTACGAGGTGTGTCTCTATGGCAGGGCGAGGCCTGTGAGAGGAGGGAGGGGGCGAGACAGGAAGGAGGGGGCGAGCAGGGCAGCGAGGGCGGAGCTACAACCAGGAAGTGTGAGTGGTCAGGGAGACGCAGGAAGTGGGCGTGGAGCGTGTAGTGCATGGAGGTGGGGCACCAATGGTGAATCAAGTACAGCAAGGCAAAGGTCATTCCACAAAAACACACCCCAAAAAACACCAATATCACCAGGATAGAAGTCCCGAAATAGTGGTTAAGGAAAAAAAAAAGATCAATGGTATTTAAACAAGTAACAGACATGCATGTAGATTAGATCAGATGATTTTCACATTAAAAGTCATGCAGCAGATCAGTGGAGGGAGAAATGAAAAAACATGTAAATCAGAAAAAGAAAATGTCAAAGGGGGAGATGAAAACACGTAACACAAAACAGCACAAAAACAAAATAAATATTAGTGGCAGTTCACATAGGGATCACCTTGACATGCTGTTAGCATCTTGTTAGCTTCATTAGCGGTTAGCAACATTTCACACACTGGTAACAGCTAGCAAACAAAGGCTGGATGGCTGCTAGCTCTAAAAAATAAAACAAATAAAGCATGGGACTGAAGTTTGCTATGATTCTACAGACACAGCGGACAAGTATTAGTATTCCCTGTATGCCTGCACCAACTCTGGGTTAGCTTGTGTTCAAACTAGCCCTGATTCAGGATGGTCACCTTCATATCATGGTCCTGGATTGTCAAGGAAGCAGACTTTTCAGATGCCTCATTGAAAGTGCTAAAAAATGCAAATACTCTGGTTGGTAGAGAATTTTGAAAAATGACAACAGTCCAGAGGTGGAGAGTAACTAAGTACATTTACAGAGTACTGTACTTAAGTGCAATTCTGAGGTACTTATACTTCACTTGCATATTTCCATTTTCTGTTGCTTTCTACATTTAATCGATAACTTGTGTTATAACTTGTGACAAAAATATGGTTTATTCTGAGCTTCCATTAAAGCTCCTGAAAACTTCAAATAAAGAAAAAACTACAAACTGTGTATGAATATAGTTCTCGGTCTTTGCATTGTCCAGGATTTTCATTATCATCAACACAGCCAACAAATGAAGTACACCTCATCAGCATGGAACTGTTTTCACAACCACACTGTTCAGAACCAGTGAATCCACCCCTAAGTCTGGTAGACCAGGTATCTGGTCCACCCTCTTAGCCCAGATCCAACTCACCTGAACGGGGCTTCAGTCCAAACACCGGGCTGGAGAAGGCTGGAGGTCTGCCGGCTGGAGATCTGTCATGTCGCTGCAGCAACAGAAATGGAAAGAACACGGATAAGTACTCGGTGTCACTAACAAACAATGGAAGCATAATTCATTGAACAGATGTTGGATATTCTGAGTCCTGTGCTTCGTGTGGGAGATGTTTGCAAAGACGTACAGACTTACAAACGACTCCACAGAGATATAAAGTACAGAGAAACACATGTGATGAGTTCAGGGACCTAACGTTAACCTCCAAATTGGCTCAAAGACAGCAGCACTCTTTGCCTCCCTCCTCTGTCTTTAACCATCATTCAACTTATATAACCAGCAGACTGATTCAGTGTCAGCACTCTTTAAGACACTCGAGACGTCTTCAATTTAACAGAATTTCAGTGGATTAGATTTGTACAAAGACAAAGTCAATTTAAAAATGACTCTGCAGGGAAATTCTCAAATGTCTCACCTCCATTTGCACCTTGTAGTAACATCTGATCTGTAACTGTGTTTCTGGATCAGGATAAAGAGCTTTGTGACAACTGAGTTCACATAGATTGCTGGTGAACACACTAATCTCCCTCTGTGGTACAGGCATCAATGTTATTAATGCAATCTGTACAGTTTATTCACACAGTTTAAGAGTCACCAAACTCAAGCTGTCAGGCTTAAGAATAAGTAAAAACTATTACACCAGCATCACTTCCATCGACCCGTTGACTAATCCGGCCGCTCTGCCTACCTCATTAGCATATTAAGATCTAATCACAACGCATGTCAAATCGAGATAACACGAACGCTTATTAACCGCAGGTGGTAATGATGAATCCAGATACAGATCAGAGGTTCATACCAGGTTGAGATGGGGGGGGGGGCGTCAGAAGTCAGCCGAGTCTCGGTGTCTTGCTCGAACACACTTCAATAGAGCAGAATAGTTTCTTTAACCTTTTATCCAAAACAAACTAAGAGATGTCCACAAAGGGCCGTTTGTCCTCACTGAGGTTGCTGTGGTTTTGTTGTTTTTTTAATCTACAAGTCAGTAGGTTCAGATCCTCCACTGTGTGTGTGTGTGGTTTTTTTTTTTTTCTGCGAGTCTGATAAACACTTTGTCTGTGTGTTCACTCTTTTACTTCAGAGCATTGTTAGACCAGTCTGGGGGAACAAAGCAGTGTTGTTCTCCTCGTTTCTAAACCTACACTCCGTTTGTTTCTGTAAAACACTGAAGACTGTCAGTTTGAGGGCGGTGAGCTGTAAACTTTTAGGTCGGTTTAAAAGGCTTATTTGCTTTCTTTTCAAACACCACATGAGGAGATTGACATTTATCTCATGACCGTGTTCTAATTACGGAGCCGGAATCAGGACTAGATTAGCCTAGCTTAGCATAAAGACTGGAAGCAGGGGGAAACAGCTAGCCTGGTATCTCTTTTGTAATTTTTTTTCTGTCGATTGATTCTATCGATTAGTCGACTAATAGTTGCAGCTTCAAACTTAATAAAGAAATGTCATTGTCAGACTGTTCTGGTTGCTTATTAACCAAACATGACAGTGATTGATATCACATATCAGTCACTGCAGATGAACTCTTCACACACACCGACATGCAAGACAGAAAAAACTCAATTCACCAGCCACCACTTCATCCAAATCGACTTCATTCAAACAAATTCGTTGCTTCTCAAGAACACGGAGTGACTGGTGAAACGTTTAGAAATAAACATCTTCTCACCCTGTTCACATGTGTGACCTGCTGCCACATGTGAAAGCTCAGTGTGGTTTATTCGCTCACAGCAGACAGACACACAGGGAAACGGTCAGTTTACTGGACGACTGAGGACAGTTCACTCTGAGAGGCGGGACAGCGTCTACACCCAGTGGTCTGCTGCTACCTTTACCTTGATTGACATATGCCACTCATACTCCCGGCATGCAAGCTGGGCCTCAAACCTGGCCTTCTCTAGAATCATCTGTCTCTTCTTCTGGAACTCATAGCCACCTTCCTCCATGTGCTGCTACAGAACGCATCAAACGTTTAGGCTTTAAATTACCTTAAATAGTTCCTAATTTACTTACATACTTATCGGCTTAAATTTACAAGGACAAAGACACAAAACGACCTGCTTGATCTCTATAACGCGAGAAAACTTATCAAGGAAAATCTATTATCGTGCACTACAGTGACTACATTTAAAGCCACTATGTGCAGCATTTCAAAATGTCCAACTTTGGCAACCCACAGTGGTAGCATGAAAAGAGACAAACAGAGAGTGCGGACCGCTTTTCTTTGGCCTCTGCTAAATTGTGATGGACATTTGTAATTTTATTTGGCAGTTTATAGACCTATATATAATATATATAGTAACAGCAACTGCTGCTCTGAAATTCTTGTGCATTCGACAATAAATAACTTGACACTTGAAAGACTTGTGAAAGACGATGTGCCATTTTCTGCTACAATCTGTACTCATGCAAACACGATAAAATCCTCAAAAACATTTGCAAACATTTATCTCAACTGACGACATTTGTTTTCTCACTGGACACAAGCTGGATAAAAAGATTTGTCATATCATCAAAGACAGAACTTAGCAGTACGTTACTGTCGTATCAGGTCATTACAGGGTCTTAAGTAAATCACCAGGGCTTTGTGATCTTTAACTTACGTCCTCACGATTGTTCTTCCGTAAATTGTTGAACTAGAAACTTTAGTTTTTAAAACAAACTCTCATGGCTGAAGCTTGTTACTCACTGTCACATTGCAGTAAGGTTTCAAATATCATCATGTATGCTGATGACAACATGGTGTTCTGTGCTGTGTCTCGATTGAGAGTTAAGGTAAGTTTTAAAGTTCTGCACACTGTACCTTCGGTGTGGTGATGCCGTCATCGCTGTCCTGCCCACTAGGGAGGGGGGGAGTGAGGGAGCGAGAGAGAGGGGGGGGGGGTTAACACGTGGTTGGGTTCACTAGTAGCTACCGTTACTGCTAAACTAGCAGCACTGTTGCTGTGATTACTTCAGTTTAACACACCTCAAACACTGAAACGTGGTCAAACTGTTGACCAGAACTACCTTTCAGGTGTCCTGATACCACAAGTTCAATAATCTAACACACAAAGTCTTACTTGAGTGACTCTTCCACTGTGACCATCTCCACCGGGTAGAGCTGAACTCCAGACAGATCGTCCTGCTCCGTGTTCACTCTGATAAACAGAAGAAATTCATTATTAAATAAATGAATGTGATTTAGAAATACGTATACCCCTCACCCACACGTATCTACAGTTCTAGTGTAGTGTGTTTTCACCTACAGGGTCATTTGCCAAGGGAGATTTTAATGATTCAGAATTATTTTTTTTTTAACTTTTTTTAATTATTTCTTAACATTCTGATACAGGGGCATTTACTTCCAATTTCAGGAAAACAAGCCGGCATGTTTAACCTGACTGCATGAGTTTGAAAAATCAAAACATTCTCTGTTATTAAAATAACTGCTTATGGAAGGTTGGAAGTCTACACTGAGTGATTTCTAGTTGATACAAAGTTTTGCAGAACATCAAGCTTAGGCTCATTATTTACACTTTAATCTTTCATCGTATGGGGTAATTATGAATACACACTACTTTTCTTAATTTTACACTGTGTTTTGCTTTTAGTAGCTACTACGTTCTAGTGTTATTCAAACTGCTAAATGAAAACATAAAGGTAGCAAACCGTATTAATTCTCAGCAAAGTAAAGTGTGGAACAAAGCACAGTTTAGGTATCATTACGGCTAACCAGCTCTGTGATGTTGTGATTCTCAGGTGTTGTGTCGGCTCTCACCTGCTGGGGTCCTGCAGCAGCTCCACAGCCTCCTTCAGCTGGTTGATCATGTCAATGTGGAGCTCTGTGCCCCCTTTTACCTTTGACCTGTGACCCAAAACATGTAATATCTTACAATCACAGTTACAAGTCAGTCTACCTGAATATTCTATATCATATATGAACTCAATAGAATATAAAATAAACAACATACAGATACCAATTTAACTGGCCTTCAATGCTGAAGCTGTGTTATTTGTTCCTCTTTATATCTCTTTATGTTCATTCATTTGTTCATTTATTGTTCTATTGTTATGTTGTACTCAACAATAATTCTAAGAGCCCTCGATCACACAAAATAAACCGGAGGTTAGCAAAAGAAAAACAAATAGATGAACTTACATTTGTTGTGTTGGCCAGTGTGAGTCTTCCTCTATCCTGAGCGGCTCGTCGAAGTCTGCTGCTGTCCGACCCTGCACACACACACACACACACACACACACACACACACACACACACACACACACACACACACACACACACACACACACACACACACACACACACACACACACACACACTACGTCAGCACCAGCTGCAGCGGTCACATGGTCCACAGACTCATTCAGCCATTGGCCAAAAATTCAGAGACATTACCGTTATCCCCTAGTACACAAACTCAACAACAAGGACACTGTAACAAACTCTTCCTCTCTTTAATCAGTTCCTTCCATCCTCCAGTCTCCACTTGTTTCTTATAGTGGGACGGATGGGTTAACTGGGATAAAGCTGGACCACTATTTATCATCACTTAGTTATTAGCTTCGTTATCCCAAGTCTTATTTCTGCAGTTTTATCAACAGTCACAGGACATGGGTTAAGAAACACAAGCAGTCAGCTGATCGGACAGGTTTGAAACATTTATCCAGATTATATAAACCACTTTATCTGGAGGTCAAACGGAAAGTGAGCGCCCCTGAAAAATCCCTAATTGTGCAGGAAAACTGAGTGCACACAACTAACACTAGATTATACATTAAAGCAGTCAGTGGGTGTATGAACTGTGATGGAAGTCTGCAACAGACCAACGTCTCAGATCGTGAGACTAATCGTGTTTCTTGACTCGTCAGATGTATTTTTAATGATGGTAAAGTTTTCCCTGATATCATCAATAACTCACTAGATGACAGTCCGTTTTTAATACTTGGAAGTACTGAAGCGTTTCAACAAGTCCTGCAAATTCAACGACAACATGTGTGGTTTGTCGATGCCCCTCTTGAACGACACACGGACGCCGTCTATTAGCAGAACTGCATCGTATCTGTTTTTCTGACTGATCACAGCGATGGTTTAAGTTTAGTTTAAGCACGAAGACGACGCGCTAGGTCTTCATAGTTACACTAATGACCACTCTATGATTATAAAGTTAGAGAACTTCAACACTCGGCTGAACTGAATGATTCATCACAGGGCTACACAGCTCTTTGTGTTGTCCACTTTGTTTTAAGTTTAGACCTTATTTGGTCACAGCTGAGTCTCCACAGTGACTCACAGGCTCAGTGTGACGTAACCTGCTATAACAGGACAGTCTCTCGAACTGTCGGGCTGGCAGCGACTTTTAACTCCACAAGTATATGACTGACATAAAGTGACAGTTTAGGCTCCATTAGAACAAACCGCAGACTTCAGGAGCAGTTGAAGTAGAGCAGTTTTATATAACTCCACTTCACTCTGAGTGTGTTGTTACTCATGAAGGGAACCACTCGCTGCATCAATCTTTAATAACAAACTGACTGAGGAGAAACAGCACAACATGAGGTCTTGCCTTGATGTAGTTGACGAAGCGAGTGCTGAGAGCAGAGTCTCTGTAGTTGAACTGGTCCTTCAGGGCTTCCGTAGGGCTCTCTTCAATCAGACGGACTGAGTCGCAGTTTGGGTCTGCTGGAATAAAGGAAACATAAGCTGTGAGAGTCCTGAACAAACGCGTTGGAGTTGTCGGGTTTGGATCTCGAATAAAATGTCGGACAGTAAATATAGTGCGTTATGTAGTACATAACAGTTTCTGCTAAATAAAAACTTGCTACACTTTGAATAAATGTGTATATTTTTGGTGAAACGTTGACAAGCTTTATCTACACTGTTAAGAGTTTGTAAGAGCAAATAACCCAGACAACTCGTCTCAGTTCAGTAAAGTTGACCTTCCATCAGCTCTGACCTGATTGAGGCTGATTGAAGTCTATTTAAACTGGTATCTGGGGAGCTGCTGCTGTTCTCGAATAGAGTTCGACAGCCCAGATACTCATACACACTCTGCACGTTGCACCGCTAACAGCCTGTGGTTGTTAGAGGAGGAAAGCTACATCAGTTGACGGAAAATAATCAACAAAAAAATAATTGTTGATCAGTTTATTAAGTCGGTCAAGAACGAAGTCATTCGTCAAACAAAAGGGCGAAAACATTCTCTCTTTTTCTATTTGCTGGTTTTGTGTTTTTCACTGTAAATTAAATGGAACTGAATTGCCGGTCAAAGGTGTGTGTGTGTGTGTGTGTGTGTATGTGTGTGTGTGTGTGTGTGTGTGTGTGTATACCTGTCAGGGAGCTGATGTGTTCACTCGAGTCGTCTTTACTGATTCCCTCCTCCTCTGTGATGTGGCTCATCGGTATGTTGAGACTCAGACTGTCTTCATCTGACGGCTGCAACACAAATGAAAGAACAACAGAAGTAATCGATTAATAGTTTTAAGATATTTCAAACATTCTCTGGTTCCTGCATCTATAATGTGATAATGTTCTGCGTTTCTCCATTTTACACCCCTGTGAACTGAATGTTTGGAGTTTCAGACTGTTAGTCAGACAAAACAAGACATTTTAAGATATTTCCTCGGTCTGTGGGAAACTATGACATTCATGCATTTATCTAAATTTTTTTTTTATTACATTTTTTAGGATCAATGTATTATTGTCAGATTCCCCAATGATAAAACTAATCGTTGCATTTCCCATCAACCTTCTAGCAAAACAGTTACTGATACAAATGAGTGAAAAAACCTGCAGATCACCTGAACACCACACCAGTTATAAACTGTTTATTTATCAAGAAATAAGAAATATAATTTTACAACAATGTGGTGAATAGTCCATTTACAGGATGTTGATTTAAATGATAGAACGTTTTGTGAAAGTTTGTCGATAATAAAATTTAGCAGGTTTAACAAATACCTTCAGTACTATAAGTCTACTACTAAGTCTATAGAAGGATTAAAGAATACAAATAAATAGAAGGTACAGCGTTATAACAGTGACCTGTAAAATAATTAAGCTTTAATGTCAATGCGCTGACAGGTGGAGTCTTCTGTGTAAAGAAATCATGTAATACATATGCCAGAACACAAACCGATTAAAAGCATATAGAGACCATCACACATAAGGTACAAAGACACACAAACACACACACACACACACAGACACACACACAGACTCTCGGTACCTCAGTAGCAGACAGCCTCTTGTCTCCGTTGTCGCTGCCGACTCCGGAGTCGCTATCCTGCTTCTTCTGCTGCTCCATGTCCTCCACACTGCAGACACACAACACAGGTCACACACCTGACACAGATACGCAAATGAGGTGTGTGTGTGTGTGTGTGTGTGTGTGAGGGGGGATGAAGAGCATGTGAGGTAAAGTGAAACAGAGAGAGAGAGACAGAGAGAGACAGAGAGAGGGAGAGCACAGTCTCTCTTCCTTACACCCCCCCCCTCTCTCTCTCTCTCAGAATTTGTTCACACTGTTTCTGACTTCCTGCTCAGATTGGATTTGTTTTACTTGCGACTGCTCACATTATGTTTCTCAGTGTGACTAAAGCTCGCATCGACTAGATAAGAATTGGAAAAAGTGATTTAATTTCTCTTCACGATGAATTAAGCAACTGAGCAGTAATGTGTGCTGTAATTGCATGCACGCACACACACGCACACACACACACACACACACACACACACACACACACACACACACACACACGTAATAAATTAACCACCTGTGAACACATCCACACTCCTCTCGTCTACTGGCTCATTTGAACGGATTAAATTAATTTCTACGTGCTCTTCAGTCACAGAGCTGTTTCATAATAAACACAACTGGTCACAATAAGTCCCTCTGTGACCTCTGACCTGATCGTCATGCTCGTTAAAAACACAAAACTGATAATCATTTAAATGCCAAAAAAAACATACAGATATAATGAAGTGTAAGATCTGCAGAGAAACGCTCTTCCTTCATCCCGGTCGACTGTAAACCGAGATTCACAGAGTTTCACCATCTCTGAATTAATGAAGTTTTAAAAATAGCATCAATCTGTTCTCAGCTTCCTCTGCAGTATAATGAGAGAAAGAGAGCAACTACGTCTATACTCAACTATATTATACACTTTGTGGAAGATGTGGTCAAGCAAAACACTCGCTTGGCATCACATTTCAAAGGTCACAGAGAGTCAGTCTACTGAGGGAAACTGACCACACTGGACCGAAGTGAAAAAATTCAACATGAATCAAAACAGAAAAAAAATAGAGCAAGACGACTATAACGGGAAGAAGATGAATAGTAAAAGAAAGAAGAATAAAGACAGCAAGAAAAATAGAAGGGCGAGCAGGGCTAAATAAGCAAAAAGCAAGAAAATAAATAAAGGAAGAGGAGGAGAGAGGAAAATAAAAAGAATACAACCTAAAACCACAGAAAAAGACTGAATAATGGAGACTAATGGAGACTAATGGAGAGAGAGAGAGAGAGAGAGAGAGAGAGAGAGAGAGAGAGAGAGAGAGAGAGAGAGAGAGAGAGAGAGAGAGAGAGAGGAGAAAGAAAGCCCGAGAAAATAAAAGCATAAAGGATGTGGATATGGAGTCTGTGTGTGTGCGTGTGTGTGTGTGTGTGCGTGTGTGTGTGCACGCTCTCCTAGAGAATAGGAACCATTTTTCCTGCCCACGTGTTGGGAGTGTTCTATGTGGGCGGACATTACCGAGCTCCACATCCTCTGAGAGCTCAGGCTCAGTTTCAGCTGGATAACGGAGGCTTTTCTTTTCTTTCTGTGCTCCATTTGGTTCAACTCATCCATTATGTCTTCCTCTCTTCTGTCATTTATGAAAAGGCCTATTTCCTCCTTCCCTCATTCCTTCCTTCCCTCAATCATTTACATCCCCGTTTACCCCACCTCCATCAACCGGCCTGCCTCAGTCTTTTTATCATGTTCTTGTGGACTCTGTAGCCAGAAACACTCCAAATGCCTAAGTGAGCTCTTGCTTAAATTATATTATTATAGACAATCCCACAACTGTTGTGCTCCTACAGTTTTCTGTCAGCAATCAGAAATAATACATCATCCAGCAGTGTGATTAAGACCAAAATCTCTGATGGCAGCCAGTCTGTCAGTGTGACCCAGCAGGGAGTCAGAGGACGGATCACTTTCAGCTGACTAATGGAGGATTTGGCTCCAGCCGGAGAAACTGAGGACACTTAGTTCAGAGACAGCAGAGACACTCAGCATGCCTCCACATAGTGTAATGTCATTAAAAAACCAAACTAAATAAACAGCTTTGATATGATGAAACATGTTGGAGGCCCACGGCTAAGAAGAACTGACGGCGTTTAACACAGAAGTGGCAAAAGTTTGGAACAAAGGTGGTGAATTTATGATGATGTCACCACTGTGACACATGGTCATCTAACCTGGGAATTGTTGACGACTTAAAGAGACACTTTTGATGCTTCGGGAAGTAGGTTTCTCTGCTTTCTTACCGATATACCACTCGCGTCACGTTGGCTTAGCTTAGCATAAAGACTGGAAACAGAGGGAAACAGCTAGCCTGGTTTATCTGAAGGTCACTAAATCCACCTACCAGCACCTCGAACGTTCACAAATGAACATGTTATATTGTATTTGTTAGTCTGACACTAAGTCACTTTACTGGATCTCTACTTGCTGAATAATTCCATTTTATGAGGAACTGTACTTTGGATGCAGAAAATAGATAATTTCAGCTTTTAGATAACGAACGTGAAGTAAACATATTTGTTTTGAAGGATTTGCTTCATCAACACTGTGTGAAAGTCACAGCAATCATTTGGGTGTGTGTTTACTCTGCAGCTGCTCTTTTTGACTGTGAATATTTTGTTTAATTTGCTTGAGGGCTGAAAGACTGATGAGGCAATTAGTCTTCCGTGTGCCACAACTGACTTCTACAGCGCTCCCATTAAGTTTTAATGGTTGAACAATTGATACCAGCATTAAAAAAAAAAACAAGAGAAGGAAGAGAGATATCCCCATCACGCTAACCACCGCAGCACTGACGCAGGAGAGAGGGAGGAGATGGTGCCTTCCCATTGGGGGATATTGAAGTTGCCGCAGTAACTGACCTGCCGGTGTTGGGCCGTGATAGGCTGAGTCGCTCTATGACAGGCAGGTACAGAGAGTCGGGCATCTTCTCACTGCGACACGCCTCGATGCTCAGATACTTGAATATGTGAACTTTTCCTTTTATACAGATCTGAAAAGGAAAAGAAAGATTAAACTATTTCCTCTTCTTCGGCCGTCTCAACTTGTTTTCCCTCAGACATCAACCTAACCGCTGAGTCACTGAACTCTGGGAGCAGCCTTTGTTTAACATTCACAGAGTGTCTTTTGTCCTTCAGCCTCTGAGACGATGCAGGTTGGTGCGCACAGTTTCATATCAGCTCTCTATAAAGCTGCGATGCAGTGCACGATTGATCGGTGCTGCAGATTGCCTGCTAAACAAATGATATGTTTTCATGCGATTCTCATCCCATGGGAGCACGAATAACATTATTAAAATGAATATCAAGCTTTACAATTACAAGTATATTCCTCATATCGATGTATTAATAAGAGTGTTCACAGGTGCACTAATATCCTGGTTATGTGTTGCACATGTAAACATCACTTCCTTGCTACCCGGAGAACTCGGATAGAAAGCAGGATACTGTGGCATTAAAACACCTGAGTCATGTTTCTGAAGATTCTCTGTCGGTACAAAACATCGTGACTGAGATGCTGATGAATCAAGAGACAAATGCAGGCAGACGATCAGGAACCAGGATACCGTTATGATCACGTTTACAGAGAGTTGAATCACCAGATGTCTCATGTTTCATGTAAACATCATATCCTGAATAAGATCGAAAGCAGGATAAGACTCAAAACCGGGATAGTGATAGTAGCGCACGCAAACACACTCAATATGACAAATGTGTGCCAGATCGTACATAAGAACAATGAAAAGGGTTCCACGAGTGTTTCCAGTGTGTCATTATGTGTTTATATTAACACAAGTTGTCAATATGTCTTCTTCCAGAACACGGTGTCGTCCAGTTAGTTACACTGTTGTATGAAGTTCAGTTATACATGTGATAGATTTATAAGATCATTCCAAATTATAATATATACACAATATAGATATACCGTACATTACATAGTTTGGTGCAAAATGTGTTTTTAATTTATGTTAATTAATCAGAAGAGTTGAAGAATGCAAATAATGTGACTTAATTCATTATTTGCATCATCAGCATCAGAGTTTTCCACCATAGAAACATCGAGCTGCTGCTGCAACACACAGTGAGCTCGTGACTTGATGCTCTTAACTGATATCTCTGGTGGGTGTGGCCATGTAAGGTCACATGACCTTCTCATACATTTAGACGTGTGTTTCCAGGTTTGAGAAATTTATGGAAGGCTGAGTGAACCAACAGCAACAAGAATCTGAGAGACAAAACAGGGAAATGGAACGTGTGTGTGTGTGTGTGTGTGTGTGTGTGTGTGTGTACCTGTGCAGGTGGACTTTGAAGGGGGTTGTTTTCTAACTGGAGGCACTGGAGCTGTTTCATCTTCCTGTAACACACCGGGATGGTCGACACCTTGTTACAGGAGAAGTCAAACTTCACCAGAGGAAGGGCAGCCAAGTCTGCAAGAAGAACACAAGAACACACACACACACACACATATACATCAGTTAGGTAAACACCTTCGTCTCCTTTATGTGAGCTCTTAGATTAGATTTACTTCAGTCAACTAAATTCTGACACAGTTTGAGTTAATTCACAGTGTTATATTCAGTTATATTCGGGGAACCTGGTGCCACAAAGCTTGAGGAACGAAGCTGTACATTCTGTACAGATTGTGGGTACAGTGCATCAATTCATAGTGAGGATTCTACCACGCAAGTCGTAGCAGTTGAGTACAATAATCTTATTCTTACTTACTTTAAAACAGTCAGGGAGTCAGGATTAATTAAACATATACAAGAAGCTATATGTCTAGTAAAATCCTGTTACACACACACACACACACACACACACACACACACACACACACACATCTCAAACCGCAGACATGTTTCCCCTCACACAGAACAATGCAGCTGTTGTTATTTTCAGAGGTGGTTTGTGATCGTTAGCAGACGAAAGTCTCACTGTTTCTGGAAATAAACGCCTCCTCTCACTGTACTTGACTGGAGTCCCTGCGCTGTAATATCACAAGGCTGTTTAATGATCAATGTGGATGCAGCCGGCGGGTTATAGTCAAAGAAGGAGCCTGCAGATATACATACACACACAGCAAGTACACCGGCTTTAAAACTTAAATATCGATCCATTCTGAGCCTTAATGTCAATAAAAAGTATTCAAAAAACGTAAAAACATATTATTAATGCATTTTTTCCACTCTCATTAGTGGGTCTTCTTCTTCTTTTTGGGATAATCATATTCTGAGTCTTGTAACTACAGTTCCCACAATGCTTTGCGGGATGCAAGCAGACGGTATAATGTTGCCAGATTTTCACTACGTTAGCTGTGGGCTCCATCTTGAGCCTCTATACTGCAAACATTTTGTCAAATTTGCCACCAGCTATTAGCCATACGTCTGCAAATAAACACCATGATTATGAGACAAGTTGAGACATTTATTTTTCTATGATTTCCAAGAAGATTTATGGACAATTTTATCCACAAAACTTTAAGATTTTCAAATTAGAAAAGTGTCTTTGTATCATGCTTGAGAGTTTATGACTAAGAAAAGAAGATTTTTGACACATTGCATCACTTTCATCGGGTCAGACGATGCATGATTCAGCGTGTGCACGGTTTACTAACGTGCTGCTGACTCAGAGAGACCTGACCCTCAGGAACCCTCTGAGCTCTCGCTGATCTTCTCTTCAAGAGTGATACAAATAATCCTGTGTGGACTGACCCACAGTGACCCGGTGAGGCCGGGTGGAGAGACACCACCAACCCATGAGGCCGAGAGAGAGAAAGTATGTGTTAATATTGTTTTTAAAAGAAACTGGACGCTTAGCATCAAAATATGTGCAGAATTAAATAGGAACAACTTCCTGTTTCACAATAATCCCTCTAACAAACTGGAATTAACTGGTTTGTTGGTTTAGCAAAACTATTAATCAAACTTCACAATAGAAATAAGAAGGTTAGCGTAGGGTTAGCACTATTGGAATGAATCATAGTTTAAACTCATCCCATCTAACCACAGAGGGAACCCAGAGAAAAACAAGACCCACTCAACATGCATTATTCCTATGATAATATGCTAAAATTAATGAATAAATAAATATATTTAGAGCCAAATTGCACCGTTGTGGTTCATTAATAACCAAGGCTCACTTGTGCTTTTCTAAAAAAACTAATTCAAAATCCAAGTTCAAAGTATTCTCCCCGGTCGTCATGAATCACTGCGGGGACAACTAAACTAAATATACGTCTGAATCAGTCAATTCTTCTTTTTTTGGGGCCAAAACTATTCCCAATGTAAGTAACGAATAAACATATAAACTAATGAATGTGAATATATTCAAGAGGACGTGACAAGATGGGACCGTTAATGCAGCAGCAGTAAATCAGACATCGTGTTGCTGACACACATTTTGTGTTATTTTTCTTCAGAATGAATGAAATGGTCTCTTGTGCTCCACATGGACATGGTGCTTTTTAAAGGACTGTCATGTAACCACGTCCCCGCCTTTACTCCTGGAACAATGAGCTGTTTCGTCTACAGTAGAAGAAGAAACGCATGCTGAGGGGTCTGTTTCTATCAGCTTTTACTTCTTCTTTTGAAACATGAAAAATGATCAAACCACTCATTGTGCATAAACCAACATGAGCGTGTTTGAGAACACCCACACATTTGCTTAAATTTGGCAAATTATGGCCAAATAAACCAAATCTGTTGCTACTAACACAGTTGGAGGTTTACATCCGTCCCTCATGATCAACTGTTAGAAATCCAAAGCTGATTACAGCTACAGCAGGAGGAAAGAATCTGATTCTTAAACATAGTGATAACATTAGTTAATGAATTTATTAAAATCGTTCAAGGTTATCAAATGAAACAATTTGCTGTTTTTCTAAATCAAATATTACGTTTTGAAGTGTCACTTTAAGTGGGGTTCTGACATCGTGATGGACAAAACTAAATGATGAATTAAAGTAATTGGCAGATTCATTAGTTTTAGTATTCCTTAAATATGTAACGGTTTCCCTTCTTTTATGTAAAACATATTGAGGTTTTCCTTCCTGGTTGTTTCAGGCACTCTTTAAATAAACTCCAGTTTGCTGGATGTGTGTGTGTGTGTGTGTGTTTACATGAATCCTCATCCTTTGGATTTGTGGGAAGAAGAAACCATTGAGGGAGTCCTCTCCTGCAGCCTGACTGACGAGCCCATCAATCCTGACACAGAGATCATTACAGACTCTCGCTGACAGCGGCTCATAATTAAAACCTCTTGAAGGCGGTAATAGTGTCCGCTGAGCTGCCATGATGGAGGGAGGGAGGGCCCACACCAGGTTACAGGACACAAATATATCCTGGCTTGTATTGTATGATAAACACTTTACTGAAGTAAAGGATCTGAATCCTTATGTTTTGTGCTGCCATGTTGATGTTTCTGGCTTTGAGGATCATTTTTCCATCAGGTCTGCCGATCTGATCTTCAGATTTGAGAGCTAACCCCCCCCTCCCGAAGCTTGGCAGACTTTTAAAAAAAGAACAGTCATGGTGGTCTTTTCTCAAGAGCACCAATGAAGTCTGCACAAGTTCAACAGATATTAAATCAAAAACAACATCCCTCCCTTCGTCGGGCTGCCGTCCAGTCTGCTCGGTCCAATCCTCCCCGTCGCATCGAGCCGCTCGGCCAGATCAAAGCTCATCAATCAACCCGGAAGACGGTCACAATAGTGAGGGACAAGCGTACGTCAAGACCGGAAAACACAGCGATAAATCCAAACAGGCCGGACGAGTCCAGGTGCAGGAATAGACGGATGAATCATCCAAACAGGCATAAAAAATATCTCCGTGGAAACATTACCAGCATGATAATGATTCAAACAAAGCCCTTTGAGGTAAATGAAACAATCAGAACTTAAATCAGAAACATTCTTATGAATCAATTAATTGTTTGTTTTGTTGTGTCAACAGATCTTGGTACCATATACTGAAACCAGAAAGAACGAATTTAAGTCTCAACACCCACTGTTTCCAGTTGGTCTACCAGCAGACAGAGTGAGTCCAACTGTTCTCCGTGTCACTGACTTATTTGGGGAAGAATGGAGGTTGTTCTTCGGTCACACTGAGGGTTAAGTGTATTTTGGGGGATGGGTGTGGCAGTGCATACAGAGGACTCTGTGGTCTCAAATGCACCTCCACTTCTTGTATACACAAGGAATTGTTCGAGCCACACTTCAACAATCAATACAAGTAATAGCTGTGTTTCAAACTGCCTTCTCGAAGTGCACAACCCTCTTCTTTAAGACACACACACACACACACACACACACAGGGAAGGTAGGAGATGTTAAAGGTTTGTTTAATCTGAATCTCTGCTAAAGAGAGTGTGAATGGTAGCTCCGTCTACATTACTCTCTGAAAGAAAACTAAATCTTTTGCAACCAAACTTCACCAACTGTTTAGGTCTCTGCTGTCCACAATCCCCCACAAAGACAAGGCACTTCATTCAGTTTTAGACAGAAGAAACGACAAAAAAAGGAGAATTTGGCGCTTCTGTCACCAACTCACCATCTGGCAGGACGCAGAGAAGGTTTCGGCGAACGTTTAGTTCCCGTAAAGCTTTGAGTCTGCTGATGTGGCGAGGAAGAGCCGTGATCTCGTTGCAGCTGATGTCCTGCAGAAAAAAACAAAAAAACACAACTCATGCTGTAAGCTGTTAAAGCTCATGGTTTGAGGTCCTACTGACTAGCTCACGGCAGCCGCCGCCATGTTGAGAGCCGCGTGGAGTCAACAGACCTCCGAGTATTGAATTAAGCACCTTTAATACAATCGCACACACAATATACAGAGAGAGCACAAAGAGACTCACCAGCTCCATGAGGCCGTGCAGCTGTCCGATGGTCTCCGGCAGGCTGACCAGCTTGTTGTTGCTGGCGTTGAGGACTCTCAGCGGTAAACCACACAGACAGGCCGGCAGAGAACCCAGCTGGTTACGACTGCAACACAAACATCACCATCATTCAGATCACACTCTTCAACAAACTATTTTAAAAAAGCACTACTGGTGCGAAACTAACCATCAAGGTAAGCGTGTCACTTTTACATGAGCGTCTTTAAACTGTCGGTGTTCTTTTTTGAAGAAACAAATAATAAACAATTCAGCCAGACAGCAAATTCTACCGGCAACTAATAATCAACTGCTTCAAAGACACAAGGAAGAAAAATGAATGAGAAAGCAGAACCCGTACGTATGAATAATTTAACACCAAATCCTTCCAACGCTGCATTAAAGATTAAATGAAGAGACGTGAACCGTGAACGCATTATGAAATAAACATGTTCTATAATGTGATTTCTGTTTGTTTGGTAACACAGAGACAACAGAAAATAATGTATATGAACTCACATCAACAACACGTTTGCTCCATGTTTGTACATGCGTGTGTGTGCAAACATGCAGACAGACATACTCATGATACAACCGGGTATCAGACGGTCTAAATGGCTTTTTTAGAATACAAATTACAAACTGGTTTTAGTAGCATGTAGTTGCGGCGCTGCAGTGAAAGTCTCCCCTTGAATGAAGTAGACCTCAGTCACAACATCCACTGATATCCAAACCCGTTTCTCTCTATATCTCCATATTGCTTAGTGAGCTGCTACGATCCACTAACTGTATCTCCAAATTCTAACAACCTGAGAGCAGGATGAGGCATCGGCCATTTAAAACCATTCGACAGAAGAAGAAAATAAGGATTTGATGAGATTTTTGACACAGGATTAAAACTGTGAAAATGTGTTTTTCATTTCATACTGTGTAGTCTGAACCCGGCTTTAGACTACAATCAGACCCTCACTCACCTGACAGCTGTCGTACTGAGAGCAAACAAAGGACACAGAATGAATCTTCATACCTGGATGAGACTCGATCCCGATCCTGCTGATGGGCTCAGGATGTACGACTATTTATAGGCCAAATTCTTACTTTGATGTTTCAAAGGAAGGCAGAAGATTTGTGTTTATTTTTGTAACAAACGACAGAAACGCGGATAACTTTCAGCACTAATGCTGCAACTATGCACGGCAGAGCGACTAGACTTTTACTGCTACTGTACGTCGACTGTATTTGATCCCAGATCGTCAAATGTCTGCATCTGGACGGCTAAACTAAAGTTAACCTTTTTTTTTCTCCTGTTGACTCATCCTCTCTGCTGCATATAAACAGCTCTCGCCTGACGCTTCCTCTACGAGCCACACACACTTCTGCTTTGAGTCAAGTCTCAACTTCAAATTGCACTTGTAAGAGGAAGGTGTAAAACGCCAGAAACATCCAAAAAAAACAAGAAACCCTGATAATAATAACACGGTGCTTTATCCCTTTTCCTTCAGGAGGTCAGAGCGTGATGCATCCACCTCCGGCTTCTGTGTTGGATTCCTGTTATATTACAGCAGCTCGGTGTTAAATTAATATCAGTCTACTCAACCATGTCCAAAATAACTCCTCTTAGGTGAAATAGTGTCTCTTTTTTCCACTTGGGCGTTCTGTATAATAAATCTCACTGAGAAAAGCAAACGGCGTCTTTATTCTCTGACCAGTGAAAGAGAAACACAAGCACACTTAATACACATTAACACACACACACACACACACACACACACACTCATCACAAGACTGTGAAACCCCCTCTGACTCAGCTCTGAAAATAACATTCAGGAAACATATAAGTGAGTTTGTCCAGCTGTTCACACACATTTTAGGAGGCAATGGAGAAAATAACAAGACTACGGGTCTACAGTCCTGCCAGCAGCTCTGTGAGGCCGTACAGCCGAGCTTTGAGTTTAACGCTAATAATGACAGCGCTAACATGCTAATGTTTAGCAGGTATAATGTTTACCGTGTTAGCATGCTGATCAGCAGTGAACAGAAAGTACAGCTGAGGCCGATGTCATTAGTCCAGCAGATATCTGGTCATAAACCAAAGTATTGGACAAATTAAAATGTTAATGTGATGACGGCGCTGGATGAAACGTTAGAGGATCACCAAAATTATTACAATTCATCGTGAGGGGGACATGTGTGAACCACATTTCTCTCACACACACACACAGACACTTAAATTGATCATGCATTAAATTACTAATTTATTTAGTGATAGCAGCATGACTGGAAAGAGTGTGTGTATGTTGTTTGAGTGTGTGTCATTTTTTATCTTGCGTATATTTTGGGGTTATCACACCGTACCTCTTACACTTGCTATTTATATTTAAATGTTTATTATTTTCGTGATATTTTTATTGTGTAGATTTCATACGTTTTAACATTGTTTCTAATTCTTCAGGCTTTACTAAGCATCATTTGCATGAAAGGTGCTATATCTATATCTTTATTATCATAATTATGATAATTAATATTCCTGATATCTATTTTTGGTTACTTGAGTCTAGATTCATTTATTTTTATCTTCAGAGCTGCAGCTAATTATTATCGTATCAAGTATTTTCTAGATTAGATTTCCAATAAACCAATTAAACCAACCAGTGAATCATTCAGTCTAAAGAATGTGGAGGAAACCCATCATGTCCCTTTGTGACGCCCTCAAACATGAATTATTACATTCCAAAACCCAAAGATATTCATGCAACAATAATATATGACGGCGAAAAGCAGCAACGCTCAAACTATGTATAGGACTGTAATAATTATTTCCTAAAGTTCAAGGAGAAGTCTTTGAATGTCTCCAAACAACCAAAAACTCAGTTTAAACACAGATGAGCAGAAGGAACCAGAGAATGTTGATTAATCGATTCATCATTTCTGTAAACATTAGGACAAATACATGAGATTATCAGATTAAAGCTCAAATAAAAATATAATCAGAAGTCAAATAGATTCTTTATGCTGTGATTTAATAACAGATCTGAGTCTCATATCAGGAGCAGTGAGAGAGTCTCAGAGATGACAGCAGCAAACACCTTGACCTTTAAACACAACCTGACAGCGTGCAGCGCAGTGTGTGTGTGTGTGTGTAGGTCAGCAGCATGTGTGTGTGTGTAGGTCAGCAGCGTGTGTGTGTGTGTGTGTGTGTGTGTGTGTGTGTGTGTGCGAGAGAGGCTTTTTAATTTAACTAACAGTCCACTGAACACCAGTTTTGTGTGTGGATACAGTTCCCCCTTCAGCATCGATGGTACAACACACACACACGCACACGCACACGCACACGCACACGCACACCTGCAGTGAGTCACTATAGTTGAAACAGTGAAAGCGTTGTGACAGTAAGCCGGCAGAAAAAACACAGTCTGCTGACATTAAAAGGACAATAACACTGTTTCTATTTTTGCTTCGTCACTCTGATTTGGTCCTGTGTTGTGCTCAGAGTGTCCGACAGCAGCTACACACACACACACACACACACACACACACACACACACACACACACACACACACACACACACACACACACACACACACACACACACACACACACACACACACACACACACACACACACACCTCACAGCTAAAACAACACGGACAACATGGCATTTGGGCCACTGATGTAAACTTTCAAATTAAAGGCTTTTATTTAAATTTAGGAAATTTGACCGAAGCTATGAAAGTAAAACCTGTCTGTCATAATAACACCAAGTTAATTAAAAGTACAAAAATAACATTTGATACTTCAGTTTAATGTGCGACTGAGATTTGATGTTTTTTTTTGGCTGGTGGGAGATAAAATATCTTGGAAATACATAACTCCCCAATGCTTAGGGCCGGTGTGTCACCGGGCTTGCAACCCTGCTTTAATTAATTAAAAATATTTTACAATGAAAATATTCGGAGATGCTGGAATGCTGCATTGTACCCAGAATGCAACACCCTCAAAAGATCCACAAGTTCTCCCTGATATATATTTTTTAGAGAGAGACAGAGAGAGACAGAGACAGAGACAGAGACAGAGACAGAGAGAGAGAGAGAGAGAGAGAGAGAGAGAGAGAGAGAGAGAGAGAGGAAAAGCTTCGGCTCTCACACTGTAAGACAGAGAAGTAACTGTGTGTACCTGAGGTTTAAGGAGGTGAGTGACTGCAGGCCGATGATGCTGTCTGGGATGGTCCTGATGCAGTTGTGATACAGACTCAACGTCTCCAAAGCGACCAGGTGGCACACCTCTGAGGGGACGTCGGCCAGTCTGTTCTTTGAGAGGTCTGCAGAGAGAAGAGGGAACAACAAATAATTCAATAATTGCTTTTACGAATACAGATGAGTCTGTTTGAGTAAAAAGAAGAGAAAGATCTAAAATATGTTATTATTCAAACCATCAAACAAACCATGAACATATTCATCACATAGTGCACATATCGTAACTTTACGAGCTTCTGGCTCCTGAAGCTCATGAGGGTGGTGAAAGGTAGGCAGACAGCCGAGTCGACAAACAGTCGTATATTTCTTTGTCATTTCTCCGTCTACTGTGAAGAACCCAGAATACTTCCACACTCTGCCTCTCAGACGGTTCAGTGTCCTGACTCAGCAAAATGTGTGCTCTATATGAATCCCTCAAATATTCCCACAGTGGTGCAAAAAAGTTCAGTTTCTGTTGAAAGTGATTTAGAGAAGTGTTGACTCGCTGCAGTACTGTGGCATATACCGGGATCACAGACTCTTCTATCCGAGGTACAAATGAAGTCGGTGCAGCGGGGGGAGAAGTCGGCCGCTCAAGGCCGGGATTGGTGACATCACATCCTGCCGTAGCTCGGCAACAACAATATCAACTTCAGTTATCAGCTGCGGCCAAAAAAGGCCAAGAAATGTCAGGGCAATTACTCCACATTGTTCTCCCGAAGCCGAACTCTTAAAAACACATTTTGTTTTGTTAGCGGAGCGAGAACTCCCCGAGAGTTCATTTCCTCCGCAGGCAGCGGTCACGGAAAAGTTCTGTTTGGATTCATCTGAAGCGGCCTCACAACAAGAGGCTACGTCTCACTTGAGTCGTACTTGTGTAGAACATCTGTCAGAACTTCTGCCTGTAATAAACTGTATTGTGGAGTCACTTCCTGCACTTGATACAGATTACATTGTTGACAATCAGCACTGAAGGCGTCTCAGAACAGCATCTCAGAAGCTGGAACAAGAGAATATTTGGCGTTTCTGCTTGTTGATCGGTTGCTCACCCGACTGTGATGTTCTGACAAATTTGACTTTACAAACTGCAGCAGAGATTTTGTCAGTAAACGTGGATATTCAATCACTGCGCATCAGCAGCACCGGCAGTGTTGCATCACGGGTCACCGAGTCACAGGAAGTGCTATTTAAAACAACGTGGTTGAGAAACAAAGAGCTCGTCAGTCCCGCTTTCATCCTCCGAGCAAACAGCCGCAGTCTGACTCAACGACCGGCTGCAAACACACTGCTATTACTGGCAGAGAGAGAGAGAGTGTGTGTGTGTGTGTGTGTGTGTGTGTGTGTGTGTGTGTGTGTGTGTGTGTGTGTGTGTGTGTGATGTCTAATATTCATAACCACTGTAGACATTTAACCTCTAAAATAATGCAGTGGACATCATTACATAGTATTCACTGCAGTGACCTTAATAACAAACATGTTTCACACAAACACAACACACACACACACACACAGAAGAGCGATGCTTTGGGGACACATCAGTCACACATCTGTCAGGTTGCATTTGAATGTGAGATGATACAGGCCTAAGGTCATGTAACCCATGACACACATGTACACACTACTGTTACTACTACTACTGACTGATACATCAGCATGTCCAATATGGAAATATTATATTTTAGTGCCATTTGCAAATTTGTTTATGTCTTGTTGGAGCGCTAAATCATCACAACACAAGGTGACCTTACTGTTTAGGGGGAATGGGGAACTGAAGCTATATCGCTCTATTAAAATCCATCAGGCTCCATTGCAGAACACACGAGTTTGAATGTTTTGAACGAATGGAAAAGTGCACTAAAATAAGACCGTAAAAGTCCAATAAAAGTAAAATGTTACTAGAAAATATGCTTTGAGAGCACAACACAACTGCTGATGGAATCAAATCACTTGCTGTCCAGAACTCTGAAGTCTGTTCGGGATTCTTCCGTAACTCCTCACTAAACCTCCGACATGTTTCAGAGACCGTGAGCCGATAGAGGACTTGTCTCAACCTGCAGCATCAAACGAAGCGCTGAGGGGCTTCATGTTGTTCATCAGATGCTGATAACGACGACCATGAATGACCCTTCATGCTGAACAATCGGCCTAACAGTTACTGCTGCAGACACTTCATTAGTGAGCCCGCAATGTGGGACAAAAAAAAAAAAAAAAAAAAAAAGGTTTTGCATATTATGGTTTAGAATTTGAGTCCGTGTCCTGAGAAGTTCTTCACAACAACTCGCAAGTTACTAAACTGGTTTGCAGCAGTCAAACATTTTCACAACAACACGGTTTGTTCATGAGATTTCCTCACACCTGCAGGCAACTGAGCGGATCACCGTGAGAGAAGTTAATCTTCTGGATGAGGAAAAGTGCCGATGCTTTAAACACAAAACACACCCTGAGAAACAGGCGTGGGGCTTCCTGTGTTAATAACACTCCCTCTTACGGGGCAGGAAGTGATCTCATCGAGGTCACGAGGCGGGTCAGTGCATTGTTGTCGACGTGCGACCTCTGAACTCTAGAAGAGGAAAGCGATGAAGAAGACACCTTGGGGAGTCTTCGTCTACTTAGACGCAAATCAGGAGAAGAAAAGATGAACATGAAGTTCAGTTTCATGCACACAAAGTCACATTATACATAAACATCATATCAGAGGTTTACAAACTGTGAGGCCGCTCCCTCAGGCGTAAGGAACACGTGCAGTGTGTTAAGGTGAGAGGGACAGGTGCATGCAGATGTTCTGAGGACAACTGGATGTTAGTAATTGTAGTAGCGGATTTGACCGCTCAGCACTACGGTCTGCAGCAGCAGCAGCTGTAACATGCAGCTCATGGAGGCAACTGAGGTAGTTAAGAGCAACTTCTCTGAGCACACCTTCAAAGGAGATCGTTATCTGAGATGTCCAGTGCAATAAACGTCCATAAACCTGCTCAGAAATAATGAAAAACGTTGCTTTTTATCACTGCAGAAGTAGCCTGAGGAGCATCACGTTTTAAAGTTTTCAAATCCAGTAAAAGTTATTTAAGTACATGCTTGGGTGATGGGTTCAAATTCAATACATGTACCTTTAATTATACTCAGGAGCCGTCCTTTGTAGTGATCAGCTCCTATTTCAATGTGTTATAAATGTCAACTTAACACTTTCTCCACATTGACATTTTACATTTCCATCAGTATGACCACAAGAGTTTTGTTTTCATTCACTTATTATTTCCAGTTGGATCCATGTTATTGATTTTGAATTGCGGTTACCATCAATGAACTCAACCCGCCACTTCCTGCACAGATGTTTCACATTAAAAGCCTTCCAGCAGCTCAAATGGCATCATTTTAAAAACATCTGGGAGGAAGAGTGTTGACTTTCACCGACAGTAGACGCAGATCTTATCATCCATGCTTTTACAAAATGTCACATTTCTCTGTGCTTCATGGTTTTATTTTGCATTAAACACACAATGCAGTACTTGGGGCTTTTGTTGTGCGACGAGGCTGTGACAAGCAACATCTGTCCGTCCAGATCCAACTACAAACCGGTGAAGTTGTTTCCATGACAGACGGCCGGTTGTCATGCATGTCTACTGTGTTACAAAGAGCTTTGTTAGAGTGCACAGAGACAACATGTGAGCAGCGATGTGAACTACAACCACTGGAGGTACAAACACTCGGACTCAGTGCAGGAATGTGGAGGCTGAGCAGCTGAGACACAAGAATGTTTCCTGCCTACTCATTAACACAGAGCTCTGTCATCCAACAGCACTGCAGCAGGACGGCGGGGAAAGAGGAAGGAAGGAAGCAAGGGGAGGAAGGAAGGGAGGAAAGAAAAGACTGATGAAATTCACATTTAAATGTTAGCTCAAGTTAAGTCACTTCTAAATTTCATCAGTGAGTTGGAAACTAAAGAAACGTGCACAGGGTCAATACAACGTGAGCACCGTGAAGTAACAAGCCAACAAGTTCAAACTGCTCACTGTGGGTCAGCTCATAGTTCAGGGCGTCATCATCAACCACCAACTCATCATGAGACGACACACATCCAGATCTCTGTGGCTCACCACCTCACCCAACAACTTCCTGACCTAAAACCGGATGAAACGTGAACGTCTGCACTGCATATCTGTCGTTCTTAAGCAGACCTGCTACTTATTCTGTATGTATTATATACGTGTTGTCTGCTTTATAGTTGAAGTTCTTTCTTTCTTTTTGATTCCAGATGAATCGACGAAAAGAAAAACAAAGGTTTGTAGTGAACTAACAGCTGACTCTTATTCACGACGGTAATTTGTTGCATTTTGATTGGCTGAAGATGTTTCTCGTCCTTATGGTTCAGATCTAAATTCCGCAGAGTCAGCTCGTCTAGTTGCGTCAGCCTGAAGATCTCTAAAATAAGTATATATATATACAGTGTGTGTGTGTGTGTTGTGGCTGTATCCTCTGGTTGTGCAGGGAGAGACTCCTCCCTGCAGTACTGTAATGACAGGCTTCATTACACACACACACACACACACACACACACACACACACACACACACACACACGAATAGTACAAAACTAAAAGAGCAACGCTACCAAAGCAGACACTTAGCTTCACCCCCAGTGCAGAACAGAAACTGTAAAAACAGAGGAGATCTGCATCATCATCATGAAATGAGTGATTAAAAACACAAATGTGTGCAAAGACGGAGGGAGTGAAGGGTTAACAGGAGAGAAAGAATGACGCGAGAAAATAGAGGGAATAGTAAGGAAAGGAAATGAAGCCATTCAGGTACTCAAATACAGTTTCACACTTCACTAACTTTGATTTTCCATAACGGGCATAAAGGTTCTTGAGGAAAACAGAGATGTTATCGTAATGAAGTTACAGCAAAGTTTATTTTAAGGATTTTGTGGCCGTATGATAGAAAAACAAACCTCCCCGAGCAGAGGACAGATGTGGAATCAGACTGTCTGAGCTGAACTACAGAGGGACGTTGGATGGTGTGGGGGTGTGTCTGTGGGGGGGGGGGGGGGGGGGGGGGGGGGGGGTTCTTGGCGGTGTCCTCACCACTTGCTGACTACAGAGGAAACGGAGTCGGTCCAGGAAGCTGAAGGTGCTGCTGGGAGTAAAACTCGCTGCCTCAGGCCCAGTTTGTGCTGATGATGAGGACGATGATGATGATGATCTGCTTTGTTTAGCTGCTGTCAGCAATCTGCTCTGATATAAAATACTGAAATAATAAAGTTACAACAACACCAAGAGTTCCCAGACTGTTTAATAACCAGTTAGAACTTTTCTAATGCCACTTCAAGGAGACAAGTCAGATCCAAATGTTCAAAAATAAAAAGCTCAAACTGCAAGTCTGACCGTATGAAGACTGTATTCATTTTATGATTCTTTTCATTCCATATGCAAGTAACTATTTATGTATGTTCATTTCTTTTTCAGTTAGATTTATTTTCTCCACTGAACGTTGGCCTTTTTGTGAGGAGGATTCAAACTGTTTTCAACCAACAACAACTTCCAAACTACACAATTTATACAAATGTAAACGTGATGATGCAGGAGCTGAAGTCACCACGACGGCCATGTGAGACTTTCTGCATGGATGCAGAGTCACATGTCTGTGCAGACATGCATGTGTGCGCGTTACTGTATGCATCAGGGGCTGCACAAATACGTGCGGGCATGAGTGTGTGTGTGTGTGTGTGTGTGTGTGTGTGTTTCATGTTTATCTTGGGGAAAAAATATAAATGCATATTTGCAGATCGTCCAAATGTTTCTAGATATAAACATAGATGAATATTGTGTGTGTGTGTGTGTGTGTGTGTGTGTGTGTGTGTGTGTGTGTGTGTGTGTGTGTGTGTGTGTGTGTGTGTGTGTGGTTGCAGCAGATGGACGTGGGTCAAGAAATAGGTCGTGTAGAAATCCTGTGGGGACAACCAGCCATTCCTACACTTCCACAAAAAAACACAAGATTTGCTTTATAAGGACTGTTTATGGGAGGCAAACACACAGAAACACACACACACACACACAAACACACACTCCAAATGGTTTTCCTGTGCTACTGGAACATTCCTCATCCACCAGAAGGAGATTTATTTGACCTCAGAAAAGGATCTCAGGTCCACTTAGTTTTTCTACTTCTGGCACTGATTCCTAGTGAGAGACATCAGGAATTTTAAATTTGATTTATTTGTATATGTATGTATGTTTTGTGTGTACAGCCTGGTCCTTTTATAAGCAAATCAGAATATGAGTAGCGGTTTCACTCTTCCGCCTCTTCCTCTTCCTCTCCCCCTCTCATCCATGTTTCCCTCGCTCCATTTGTCGGCTGAATCTCTAGGTTTTGTTCTCCGGAACAACCGACACGAATTGACTGTTGCATAACAGAGAGCGAGTAATTCAAGTGAACATCCACCCACATCCACTGAGAACAGAGGAGCCTCGTGTGTAGAGCAGCGTCCGGTCACAGACGGAGGGGTTTAAATCCCCTTTAAGGACCAAACAAACGTACACAAATCAATCTGTGTGTTTGTTCAGTTGTCCAATAATTCACTCATTCACACCGCGGAGAACAACGTTCGGCCCCGTGTGCTGCTTCGCTGCTCGACCCATTTTCCTGCCTCCTTGGAAGGGAAAGTAGGACGAGAGAAGAAGAACACCCGGAAAGATCAGTCTGCATCTTTATCTCTCTCTCACACACACACACACACACACACACAGACACACACACACACACAATGGCTTGGCTAATGGAGTTGTCACAGCGATATTATGATACTGCACATGTAGCTAAAGTTACTGCGATTGAAGCGTTGCAAACTAGCAACACTGACAGAGCAGCAGCCTGAGAACACTTGAATCCCCCCCCCCACACACACACACACACACACACACACACACAGTATGTAGGTTAGCAGAGCTGGGGTGACCTCAGTAAGCAGACAGATTGATAGTTAAAGGCATTTTCTGACACTCCAAGTCAATTTCTAATTTCTCTGGTTTCTTTGTCTCTAGGAGAAGCAACATCTCCACAGGAAGCTGTTAAAAATCACCCAGTTTAAAGGATGTCAGCTTGTGAAACATAAATATAAATAAAGCAATGCATGTGTTGTCCTGTATATTCCTCATTGAGGGTACTACTATTTTGTAGTCGACCACCAAACAGAATTCAGAGTTGTTCTTGATTGATTTCCACCAACAAACATAACTTTTTCATGTCTTAAAAGCCAGAAAGCACCACATGTTGAACAACTAATTAAACACAAAGACCGGCGGTCTATGGTTGGAGTCCTGTAGGAACACACATTCTCATGTTCCCGTACACTACGTGTCACAGTCAGCCATCAAAAACTGGTATTACTGCTAATTTAGAGAGCCGGAGGAGAATAAAACCTCTACACAGAGAGCTGAACTTCTTCTGAACTTTGGCTCTGACCTGATGTTCTGGATTATTAAATAACTCTCACTCCTCATGACACAACTATTTTTCCATTTGCTCAACGTTTTTAAACTCGTATCCTCTCCCTCGCCTGGTGTCAGCAGTCCTGACACGCGTCTGTATGATTGTGTTTGCCTAAATCATTCTCTTATGATTGTACGCAGAGTAAATAAATACGTTGATGGTTATTAATACGTAAAAGGACCTGAGCTTCATCGTGGTTTTACGATCACTAACCGTTGACCCTGCTGCCGTCGGTTCACTGTAGTGTTTGGTGATCGTGAAAGTGAAACTATTCAAAACGAGAAAAACAAAAGTCTTTCCATTCTTTTCTGTTTGTGTAGTGTTCACCGTAGTTAACTGGATTTAAAATGTGAGAGTGCGGGTCGTATCGCTGCTTTGTTTTTGTTTTTCTTGAACAGGATATGACGCAATGTAAAACAACAACAACAACAATAAAAGCAGTAACTTCCTTCTATTCAGCCACTAAAACACAAATAAAAGAAAATGCAATACCAATGGCATGCAGTGAGCTCCCTGTTCATCAGCTGTATTCCATCTGGCACTGTGTGTGTGTGTGTGTGTGTGTGTGTGTGTGTGTGTGTGTGTGTGTGTGTGTCTGACCCAGTGACCAGCAGACAGTCGTGGATTAGTGGTACTGTAGATTTAGAGGGTTTGGGGTGATTATTGTGGGGGGCTCACGCAGATGAATATTGATTTCTACACAGAAAATGTTTGAATTTCAGACAGACATTCAGTGGTGATCTACAGTTTTAATGCAAATTGAATTCATAAAAAAAACACACATTGACATTATCCTTCGAATCTTTGGACTTGTTATTCCACATCAGCAAGTAGTGGTGTAGAGTAGAAAGGAAAGGTGAGTTTATTTGTACAGTGCTTTGCATAAAGAATGAAATGAATAGACACATAAATAGATAAAGATGACAACGTTTGTGTCCACATTACTTTAAAAAAAGAGGGAGACAAACCTCACTGATGTTACAGTGAAGACAGGATGTGAACAGACAGACTCGGGGTGAGAGACGGAGGGGAAAAATGTCCAGTTTAAAAATAGACAGACAGTAAAGAGAGACACAGAAGACAGAGGAGGAGGAGGAGAGCTGGCAGGCAGAGACATTAACAGGATTGGAGAGGGGGAGTTTCCTCAAACTGGCAACCCACCAGGCACACACCACCCTGCTGCTGACACACACACACACACACACACACACACACACCCCATCATCATCAAATACAACAACAAGACCCCCACCACTGACCCACATCTTTCTCTGCTGTCAGCATATCACTAAACTGTCTGTGCGCGCGTGTGTGTGTGTGTGTGTGTGTGTGTGTGTGTGTGTGTGTGTGTGTGTGTGCATGCTCGTAAAACAGCGCCCACCACCCACCCCTCTGAATTTCAAACATTATTTCTGGCACTGTGTTAAAGCAATTCAGGCTAATGACATCTTTAAAATCAAAAATATGATTTCAGCAGGGTGAGTCCAGGGAGGGGCATGCAATACCAGGACTGTGATTGGTTAAAGTCAAGCCAGAACTTCCTTGTTCATAGCAGTTGATTTTTCCTCCAGTGTTTTATAGCAGACGGAAACAAAGACCACTCATGCTAGTTTTTATCAACACACTTAATCTACAGGATAAAAGTGCAGTTTCCCCCTTTTGGAGAGTCAACCAATCAGGCGGGATTAGGCAGGATTAAGAATCGGGGGAATAATCTTTGATCTCAGCTGGTTAGTAAAAAGCCACATCCTTGGGAAAAAAAACCATGGATGAGACCGACGCAGGTATACAGCTTGTTAAATCTGTTAAACACGAATCCTTGAGATCTAAGAAACGTGTTTAATGTATTTCCTTCCTCATAAGGAGTCAATATTTTGAATCGCACATTGTTTTCACCAGTGTTTGCTACATTTGTTGGTACGTTACCATCACCAATCATCAGAGGAATGTGTATCGCATCGCTCACACACACACACACGTTTGATAGAAACTAAACGGGGACACACTCACAACAACCAAAACTCCACCGAATGTATTGAAAATGAAACAAACTCTTCATGACAGCAACACCAGACTTCAAATATCTTATGAATATCCACTTTAAATTACAACGCCACACACGTACACACACACACACACACACACACACACCAAAACATCAGCAGAGAGATTTAATGTCACACCTGAGGCTGCCAGACACTGAATGTTCAGATTAAGTTTGAACAGATTTCACTTAATGCTGCAGCTTTCGTTTGTGTGGATGTAGATTTATATTGCTGTGTGTGTGTGTTTATGAGCATATGTGAACACTTATTTATGTATGCTGGCATGTGCTTCACGGTGTATTAGGATAAGCCTGAAGGAGAGGGGTATGGAAAGTGTGTGTGCTCGTCATGGTGAACCAGTTATGGATAGGAGTGTGTGTGAGATGTTTGGATGCCAGGAGGATTTAGGTGGGATATAGAGGTGTGTGTGTGTGTGTGTGTGTGTGTGTGTGTGTGTGTGTTGGGGGTTGAATTTGGCCTACATTTGGAGGATGAGAGACTGCTCCTGTTTATTTATTCAAAGGGATCGGGCGTCTGTGAGGACAGACTCCGACTGAGAGGCTCAGATTTAGAAACACTCGCGCTGCAGGACGAGACGACGTCATCATGGAGCTTGTATGCAGCTTCATCACAACACTACACAATGAATATTGCATTTATTGATTTAATATTCTCCTGAAATGCAACATATGCAAACCCATCAGTAATTGTTAACCAAATACATTTGTTTGGTTTAACTACGGTGTATTTTGAAATATTTGTGCTTTATTCATACATGAGTCTGAGTCCCCTGAGAAGAGATAAAGTGTGATTCATTACAAGTAAAAACACGATCTAAACCCACTACAAACACAAATCCAAAGGGATTATGGGTAGAACGGGACGAATGCAGATTTGATTGCATAGAAATCCAAAAATGATGACTTTACTGATGCTCATATTTCCATAATTGTCTTCTTGACGGATCTGAGGATGTAAAGTGCGGCAGTGAGCCTGGACTGGTTTGTCATTACTGGGAAACGAGCACTCTGTTCAATAAACACGCTCCCTGTGAGTCAGGTGGTCGGTGTGTAGTTACTCAGGGTGAAACTAAACAAACCAAACATGAAAGACGGTCAAATTATTTACTTCTCCTTTTTGCATTACATCACAACAGAACGGTCGGAAAGTATGTCTGAACCATAAAAAAAACAGGTTTTGAATGTTAAAATGTGTTTAAACACGAGCAGCTTTACACAAGCTTAAACACACCAATTAGAATTGAACTCTGGAACTATCACTCTGACCAAAGAATAGTTCAACAAGACGACAGATCTGACCAGCTGTCACTAGTGGCCCAATGCTGGTGAATGCTATTTACGACCAAAGAGCATCACGCGCTCACTACAGCTCTCCGGAGGTGAAAACGGATAAAACATTCACATGTTAAGAGCCGGCACAGTTGCTCTGCTGTTCTGACAACAAGACGAGATGTTGTCCCAGACCGCTGTCCCGTTGTTGGGGATGCACAAACAACACATCTGATCTCAGATGAGGA